>VDFB02270651.1:437042901-437305979 GCA_007258455.2 Sequoia sempervirens
GATGATGAGGATGACGAATTTGAATAGTAATACTGAATTAAATATTGTCTTGATTGTAATTTGAATTTTCAATGTGTAATGACATTTTAAGACTTGAGTATTTACTATTAGTAATTTACTATTTACATTTTTGCAAATTATGAATATGATTACAGATTATATGAGGTATTACCGAATGGCGTATTTCATTGTTTCAATATTCTATGGCATTATGGCATTATGATCATATGATTACAATTTTGAGCATGCTTATGAGTCTATGGCATTATCATTATGTTTATAAATTTATAATTTATATATATATATATAGTACGGCTGTACCTGTACCCGTACCCTAGGAAAAAAAAAATTGACGAACCAGCGAACCCGAACCTGAACCCGCATATGAACCTGTACCCGAACCAGCAACTTAGAATATCTCTAATAACACGATGGCCCTGAAATATCTAAAAAGTATGATATTCTCCAGACATTAATACGGGATGGATTTAGATGGCAAGTAGTTTGAAAGTCTCCAAGAATATCAATCGACTAGAAATGACATAAATCGATGCCAATTTAATAAATATCAATCAACTGTTGTCATCATTCATACCCCATGAAAATCGCTCAACTAATGTATAAATCCATTATAATCTCTAAACAACAACAAATGAGAATATATTATTGATCAAATATGATCGATCAATAATACGAAAGCTTCTTGAAGAGCAAATGTCAATCAATCGAGCTCCATGAAAATGGGACATTACAAGTCCTCCCACCCAAAATTGCTTGCCCTAAAGCAATCCGGTTCCAAGATCCCATATCAACCGATATGGTTTGTATAAATTTTTGCACCAAACATTAAGGGCTTTGTCCAGTTTCCATTGCACTACTCTGATATAATCATCACCACGCCAAGAGTTATTAGGCAACTGTCATGTCCCTAATTTGATTTGAAATTCAAATTTTGCAAAGGTAGGAAAATGAACAGTAGTTTTGGTATTTTAATTAAATATAATAATAATATTTTAAATAAATAAAAAATAAATTAAATAAATAAATAAATTATAAAATAAAATAAAGGAGTTAGGCCTTGTTAAGGGTTTTACTTTGGGAGGGCTATAAAAAAAGGAAAGTGCAAGTCATTCGGCATCCATTCATATCATATCTTTTCATTTGGAGATTCTTCTCTTTGGTTGCAACTTCGGTTGGGCTTTATTCCAAGTACGAAACCCTTGTGAATACAGTGAGTTGGACGAAAACCTAGCTCATCTTGTGGAGGACGCATAACGGAGTTCTAATTGCGCTTCATTGGAGACATTGCAGATTTGGAGCATCATTGCATAATCAGATTTGAAGATCAGATTTGGAGCATCATTGCATAATCAGATTTGAAGATTAGATTTGGAGTAGCATTGTTATGGCAATTTTGTGAGCATATTGCATTAGGGTTTTTCCCTAATTTGGAGCACCACTTTGGGGTAGATCTAAGCGCCCACCTTTGGAGGGCAATTTGGTATATTTGGAGCAGCAAACCCAAAGCACTTGCCAAGGAGGAATTCGCCCATCTAGGGTTTGACATTTGAAGACTATTTTGCATATATTTGGTATGTGCAATCATAGTTTTAGATCTGATTTGTAAAGCAGAAATCTGTGCATATATTTGGGATGTTTGAGCCCATGAGCTCATTGTAAAATCAGTCCAAATTGTTTAGTTTTGAAGCAGCAGACTTATTTAATCAGAAATCAAATTTATTGGACCTATGTTTGGCATTTGGATGGTTGATTTTCATGGTTGCTATCATAATTGATGTTATCTACATGTTTGGCATTGTTTTATGGATGTTTGGTATATGTTTATTGGATGCCTGTAAGTGTTTATCATTCTGAAAATAAAAATCAGAATTCAGTCCTAGGGTTTGAGCAGAAAACTAAATCAGAAAAGTGCAGAAATATAAATCAGAAATCTAGGGCATAAACCAAAAATTTTAGGGCAGATCCCATTGGGGATATTTCAGTGGTATCAAAGCCTTGATCCTGTCAGCCTGTGGTGTTCATACTTGCAGCCCTGAACACATACTCGCTCCAATATTAAGATTGGAAACTTATTTTTTGTTGTTTGTTTAAAGTTGTTTTACCTTGTTTGGAAACTTCTACCGGTGTTTATCGATATTTATTTTTCAGGCTAATTATTAGCTACATGGAGTTTAGGCTCTTTGCCATTGGCATTGAATAAATTTCATGTGAAGCATAATCATGGGATTTAAATTTATTTAGGGTTTCATTGACTCTGAATGTTCCATTTGTAGGTTAGTTGTTAAGGTTTTAGGATCTTATCTATTTCTAATAGTATAATTGAAAGCTGTAATGATTTTATTATATCATCAGAAGTTAATGATTCGTGCATTCACAGTTCGAACCTCGGTTCGTAAGTTAACCCGCACGGGAGTCTGCCAGAGAATGCTACTGGTACGCACTCGCATGTACTCCAAGATATACTACACTTTGCAGGCAAGGACCGGTACCAAATACATCTCTAAGCACCCTTGAGAACCCACGGCCCAACACTTAAAAAGTGGGCCCAAAAGTGAAAAAAAACAATTTTTTAATTTCTATTTTTCCTCTAAACCCTAAAACGACCCAATATGAGGCCTTTCAACACTAAAACATTTCATTTTTACCTCTCATTTTGCTCTCTCCATTTTTTTTGTTCATCTTAGCATTTTGAAGGGTGGTGATTGCATTTGAAAGAGATCGATTGTGGAGTGGCAAAAAGCTTCTACAAAGGAGATTTAAGTGTTCAAGGTATGCATTTAAACCCTATTCTTCAATCTTTTGATGAATTTTTTTAAGTTTCTTAGTTTTTGATGAATTTTTTCAAGTTTGTGAAGAAGTTTTTCAAATATATTTTTTTTTTCTTCATTTTTTTATAGATTGCAACAATGGCCAGTAGTCAAAGTTCAGTGGGTGGGGATGGAAGCCAAAAGTTTAAAATTGATAAAGGATCTCCTTTATGGAGACATACCACACAAATTTCACAAATTCCTGGAGGTGGGGGGTTTGTTTGGAAGTGTAATTTTTGCAATGTACAATATAATAGCTCCTACTACCGAGTGAAACTTCATTTTATGGGCCCTGGTGGTAAAGGGATTAATATGTGTGTGGGCCCAGATAAGAAGGGGCTTTCTGCTGTACAAATAGCAGCATTTATAAAAGAACAAGAAGATGCTGACAATTCAGTTGCAAGAGGAAAACAAACTAGTTATAGTTCCGGAAAGAAAAAACAAACATTACCCACTCATCAGATAGTTAGGCCCTCTAGACATCCCTTCTTGTCTATACCCTCTACGGAAGGAGAAGATGAAGAACTAGAAACCACCACCCGCAAGAGAGGTCCATTAGAGAAAGCATTTAAAATGGAGGCAAGAGATATTGCTGAAGAAAAAGTTGCACGTTGCCTCTATGCCAATGGTCTTCCATTCAACTTGGTGAGATCACCATATTGGAAGGACATGGTGTCAGCAATAAATAGTGCACCTCCTGATTTCACAAGTCCTTGGTATGAAAAGGTGCGTACCACCTTATTGCAAAAAGAGAGGAAATATGTAGAGGCCCAACTAAAACCAATTAGAGATTCTTGGGTTGAAACAGGTGTATCTATTGTTTCCGATGGATGGAAAGATTGCAAAAACCGTCCATTGATTAATGTTATTGCAGTGTCCCCCAAGGAGGCAATGTTTTTGAGGGCGGTTGACTGTGAAGGGCAAGTGAAAGATGCAGTGTTCATTTCCAGGATTCTCATTGACTCCATAGAGATGGTGGGTAGTGAAAATGTTGTCCAAGTAATTACGGACAATGCAAAAGTTTGCAGGGCTGCGTGCTTTGGTAGAGCCGACATGAGCACATCTTTTGGACACCGCACCGCATAATTCCCTCAATTTGGTGATGGAAGCAATTGGCACTCAAATAGAGTGGTGAAAGAAATATAATGTGAGTCTCAGGGAGATCCGTGATGTTTTTAGACAAACCACCATATGTCACAAGCAATTTTCAGGATTTTTCTAACATTGGAATTGTTGAAGGTAAATTTAAAATTTAATTTATTTAGTTTCATTTATCATTTATGTCAAGTTTTACATAATTGAATAAAAATACTTTATGCATTATTTACATATTTTAAAATGTGTTATTAATCTCATTTATTAACATGCCTTAGGGTTGCCGAGACTCGTTTGCATCTCACACAATTGTTCTGAGACGACTTGTGAAGGTGAAAGATGCACTGAGTCAAATGGTTATTAGCAACCAATGGAGTATATGGAAGCAATCAAATTCAGAGAGGGCCCAAAAAGTCAAGGCATTGATCTTGAATGACGATTGGTGGGATCGTGTGAATTATGTATTGGAATTCACCGAGCCTATCATGTCTATGCTTCGGTTTGCTGATACAGATGAACCATGCTTGGGGGATGTCTATGATAGCATGGACACAATGTTGGAAAAAATAAAAATAGAAATACAAAAAAAAGAGAATGATCCTGAAGACACCTTGTACAAAAGGGTGGAAGCAATTGTTCTTCATCGCTAGAACAAGATGACAACTCCATTGCACCTCCTTGCATATGCCCTATCTCCGAGGTACTATACCACTGAAATACTTTCTATCCCAGGGAGAATACCGCCATATAGAGATGGTGAAGTTGCTAATGGGTATAAGACGGCATTTAGTAGAATGTTCAGTGATCCAGAAGTGCATGCAAGTGTCATGAGAGAATTTGGAATGTTTGTCACAGGAAAATCAAAAAATCATAATGCTTCTGTTGCTAGAGACCAATACAAAATGGATGGTCTTACATGGTGGTACCTCCATGGTCAAGATTATATCTCCAACCTCTTGCAATCAAGATCCTCTCACAAGTAAGTTTTTTTGTTTTGCCACTTGTATTGTAAAATTTAACACTTAACATTCTTGAATTTATCTTGCATTTTTTTATTTTATTTTTAATTTTGTTGGTTTTCTCTCCAGGTTGCAAGCTCTTCTGCCGCTGAACGGAATTGGAGTACATACTCCTTTATCCACTCAGTGAAGCGTAACCGGTTGGCTGCAAAAAGAGCTGAAGACTTAGTGTATATTCATTCCAATTTGCGTCTTCTGTCACGTAAGGATCCTCAATACAGGCAGGGGGCAGCGAGGCTTTGGGATGTAGCACCCGAGTCTACTGACTTGGATGCAACCATTCAAGATCTTGCTAGAGCCACTATGGATGATGTGGGTGATATTGATGACATATCACATGGTGCTGGATCCGCTTTGGGTTCAAATGATGATGATTTTGAAGTTGAAACCACTCAAAATCCAAGTCATGATGATTCTGACAATCCTTTTGATGATTGATGAGCACATGAACAATGAACATTGAATCATGTTTCAATGTTTCATGAACTACATTTTGACTTTTGTAATTCAGTAATTTTATTTGCATATTTTTCAACTATCAATTGGCATTTAATATTTATCTTTGGCATTTGGCATTGATCAATGATCAAGTATCATACTATGAAATGATTTAGTTTTACAATTAAAATAATTCCCATGTTTCTTTATTTTTTGTATATATAATACATATATATAGATTTATAATATATTAAATTATTAATAATATATATATATATATATAATAATACTCCATTCCATACGCACTAAACCCCTAAAATTTTGTCTGCGACCTATCGCATCGCTCTCGCATCTAACCCGTCCCCGAACTCAAACCGGTAACTTAGTATACTATTAATTAAAAATGAATAAAATTTAACAATGGTCACCCAAAGTGTGAAAGTCAAGAGTTTTTTAAAGGGTTAAAAGTGATAAAACTATTAAAATAACATGCCCCATTAAAGGTTCAATTGTGGTGGAGCCAAAGGCTTTAATTTGAGTTATAGTAGGGGCTCTACTGACTCACTCCCATATCATGATAGAGGCTTGCTGGCTGCTGCCCTCAATATCCATGAAGGCACCTACCTTCGACACCCAAGGAGGGTGACTGCCTAAAAGACCATGCTAGGCTGCCACCTAGATCCATGCTCTTAATTTTATTTCTCTCTATATCTCTACTATTAAAATGCCTTTAAATTAAAAAATGGTAGGCTTTTCTCTCTTTTTTTAATGTTTTTCTACATTTTTTGATAATCAAAATTTTTCCTAATTTTTTCAAAAAAATAAAAAATTATACTTTTTGATTTGCCAATTTTTTCCCCAAAAGATTTCTGCTGTTATGATTCATCCTTCACTCTGATATGCTAACTTCTGAGTTCAGAATCTATATCCGATTTATGATGAAACTATCACATTTGAACTAAAATGGCAGTGATTTTTTATAAATAAGTCCACAAGCACAAGAAACAAGGTAAAGTTCAGGGATGGAATTCTTAAGAATGCTAGGAAAAGAAGATTAAAGATTACACTAAAAAGCACACTTACAAATAAAACTTCAAAAACAAGATGTGCCATTTAAGGTTGTATCGAAGTTTACAACTACTTTACATAGAGTTTATGAGAATTTGAAAAAAGTCATGCCAAAATATTCAACTGATGACTTTTTTTCTAATTAATTGCAATTTCGATAATATCCCCACTTTCTTATAAAAAAATATTTTAGTATTGTTCTTAAAAACATTGTCAATGCTTTGTGTTTCTTCATTTTTTGTGATATTTTCAGATTAATCCTTGCTCATTCATTGCCATTCACAATTTGGAAACATTGCTTGAAAGTTCACTTTCCATCTACAGTGCAGGATTACATGGCCAAAAACTACTGCCTAAACTTGCTCACCAAAATTATGAAAGGAAGCTAGTTAACAAGTTAGGACTAAATTAAGAAAAATATTAGTAAAAATATCCTGATATGTAATGATTACGATTACTCTATTAATATTGATAACTTATTCTAAAACTAAAATTCATTGGATGAATTATAATTCTAACAAAGACTTAAATGCACTGTACCAGGACATACTGCACAGTGTTGATATATCAGGCATTAGTCGGATCTCACCCACACCAGTAAGATGGGAACCTTCAGCAGGGCTATCTGAAAACGAAGTCATAGCCATACTTGCATACGTCAAACCTACTCCATGATCCCTGACTACTTGGTAAAAACGATTTTCTGGAACAACCTGTGACACAAACCAGATGCCATTAAGTTCTACTATCCCGAAGAAAAACACTAAATATTTCATCTAAGATAACCATTAATGTTTCTTCTAACACTTACTCGGCATCTTCGTTGACCTGAATTATCAACCCAAAGGAGTCGGATTAATTTAGGCTTCCCTTCCTTGGCTTCCAGATATCGAGTGTGAGAATCAGCCGCTACATTAACCACCTTAGACTTCAAAATTTGGGTCGTATCTTCATCCAACTTATAGAAATTGATTGCATTGCCTCTTAAGATTTTATGTGCAGCTTCAATAGCTTCCTGAATGGAAAGATCCCCACCATCACAAGCGTCAAGAAGAACAGATGTAATTACTTCACGAGCCCATTTTGTGCCTGCATAATCACATTAGACAAGCAACAGACATTCAGCAGTACAATGCACAGAAAAAAATAGCATTTCAATCTTAATGCCCCAGTTATCCAAAACATTGTTTGATAACCTCCATTTCCATACAAAAGGAGTGTAGAAAGAAAGAAAGATCATTTTGTATAACATTTTGACTCAGTTTGTGAAAAAGATTTTTTAAATTCATATTGAATGCATAATTTCCTTAACCAAATAAGTAACCCACGACGTAGGTAACAGAATCCTTTTCCACACCAAATGCACAATGTTCTATCACAATTGTCATTTATTTGAGCAAGAAAATATGGTTGTCTTTAGCAATAAATAATAAGCTCGTGTTAAGGTAAAAATCATCAAAGGCCAAACCTTTGCCCCATGCAATGAAAGTGACAATAGAATATTATTTAAAGGAAATGGGTAATGAGCCCAGATGCTGACAAACTAATCAATTTTGGTTACTTTGAGTGACAGCTACTCAGTACTGTTCTTGAAATCATTTACTTTTAGGGTTAACTTCAATCTTCTTCGCTAGTTGTAATCCACCTTTATTTCAACAAACAGAATTTTCCCATGCTAAAGAAGTCAAATATTATATCATTCTTCTTTTTTTCTGGAACACTAAGCCTTACCAAGGTAAAAAGTTTCAGGAAATGCATATCCATCTGTGCTGAACATCACCTGCATATGATACAACAGACTATTGTGTTAAATGCTTAGTCTAAATAACTTAACGTTTTTTTTTTTAATTGCTATCACCCAAGAAAATATTATGCTGAGGTATTGTGCTTGGCTACTTGGAATTTAAATATGATAATAGTTTTGATCTGGAAGGCATGATTACTTTGTTCAATGGGGCTAGTTCTAAAAGCTCCTTAACTGCAGAATGCATCCCATGAACACTCAGTTTCGGTACTGCTAGGCCAAAGTCCAAATAGACCTGTTCAACAACCTTTTGAGAAACACAGTTTCATAATCATTTTTTGTGCCATATATTAATGAAAAAACAATCTACCTGTGGATAAACAGAAGCCAAATAGGATGCTTCCTTTGAATATGGATAAGACGCATGAAGAAGCACAATACGACATTTTTTAAAACGATCATCTTCCAAAACTGGTCGAAGATGGAGAGGATTTGCAAGCCTCAAGTCCAAGTCAATGTCTCCAAAACTGAAAATTTACTTTCACTTTTAGTGTCCCGTGGAAAATAAGGAAAGGGACGTCAATGACTTGATGTAGAAAATATGTAACATGTAGAAGGCAAAAATCAAAACACCAAACCAAGCATGCTTCTGAAAAATAATTCTTACATGCAGCCAGCCAGAACAACAAAAATAAAACTTAAAAATGATTTCAAAACATAATGGAATTACAATATGATAATCCTAACTTTTAAAGGTAAACTAAAGGAATGCTACTACAGATAGCAATACTAAGTGCTAGACACATCCTAGCTTTGATACCATAGTACAGAATCTTCTCTCACCATCCAGATCATAAGCATAAGCAAAAATAAATAGTTATATGACTAGCGCACATGCATGCCTGTTTAATTAGGTAGGGGAATTTAATAATTAAGTTTGGAATTGCTTGTTCAGAAGACAGTCCTTACAAATTACAAACTTACAACTAAAACGAAAAATTATATGGTCAGCCAAAGCTTCTAGGGAGAAACTTGTTCTGCGGTCAATTCCACATAGGCATCACTATCTCATGATTCTCATCCATATAAGTACATGGAAAGGTAGCCCGAAGGTTAGGGTTAAGGAAAAGAGAAAAAAATAGGAAATCACCAGGGTATACCCACCATAATTCCAAGATAATACAAGCAATAAATAAGACAAGTATGCAAAATATTGAATTAGATGTGAAATGTAATAAATGAATCACTGATTTCTTCACTAGTGGTTGAAATGTGTAAAAAATAAAATTAAATTATGAATTGTCAATATATCTGCACACATCAATGTCAATCTCATTTAATGATAGAGATCCAACATTATTTATAGGAAGAAATTTGAAAAGCATAAAACTTAACGTGGAAATGCTCCTAGACACAAACTATATCTCCTTAAATGTATCAACCCAACTAGTCCATACAGAGAAAAGCATAGTAGGTATGATGGTTTGCAATGGTCAAAGTATGTTACATTTTATATATTCATTTATTTAATATATGCATACTTTATAATTATTGATTTGATGTATATAAATGCATGCCGTTAAAACTATTGTCTACATGAGGTGGTTGTAAGTTTGTAACTGTAAAGATCTTCCATTAATAATGCACAAATTTTAGTCAAACCTACTTAAACATTGTAAGCTAACTTGTAAATCTTTCGAGTTGGTATCTTACCTTATGCAGCCCATGGGAGTTACAAATACAAACAGCTAATAAATAAATAAATATGCAAGAGGAACACATAAACAAGAAAAGCCTTGGTTGATAAATAAAGTAATAGAACTGCTAGGAAATGTCTATAAAATGATAGACAGTGACAATTCCAAATTACCCTGTGTGTATTTGCATGGGAAGATCAAAGGAGACAGCCACTTCCAAACTATGGGTGAAAATGTAATCAACAAAGCTTTTGCTGCTGATTCGTATTGGCACACTGGCTGAGTCACAAATTACAAAACAAAAAATCATCAGTTTAAACATTGATTAACAGGCATAGTGTCAAAGCATTTATTTTCATACAAAGGCTAAGACAAGACACCAGTTGAAGCAACAAGTCTACTATTGAAATTACCATGTAAATCCTTGTGAAGGCCATCATCTGCATCCTCACTCGTTACCAACGGATTAATATTAAGACCACTGCGATACGCAGCTATACTTTTAAAACCAGCAACATCTTTAGAGAGGGTAAAGAAAAAGTAGTAGTAAACAAGTGCCAAGAATGAGGAATTTCATAAATAAAATCCAGAAAGAAAGAAGTGAATTTATAACAAAATGGAAAGAAATATCAAAGGATATGACTTCAGTGTTGACAGGAAGAGATTAGTAAATCCCCCTAGCGTCCATGTCATGCCATCAGGTGGAACCTGCCACAACATTTTTTAGCGCAAAAATATAAGAGTATGACACAAAGACATAATGTATTTTTTCTTGCCAGAAAAATGTCAGACAATATGTTTTCCAGAAACTTTATAATGGTTTTTCTGCCACAGTTACAAAGGCCATTTATGGTCATAGTATTTATTGGTATGCCAATGATCTTGGAACAGTAAATCATTGGTCATCCACATCAGACAATACAGACAAGATTGAAAACTCTCAATCATATTAACTGAATGAACTAAACCAATGATGAATACTATTTCAAAACAAAACACAATCAAATCCTAGGATGATTTGTCATGCTAAAAGTACTCGCTTATTATCTTCAATACACTATATAGGTCAAATTTTCATCCAGTTATTTGGTTGTAGGCTGTGGAATTGATCTAATGTATCACTCATGTTTGTACAAAGTATATGACTTTGTACTATGGCTCAATAGAGTTGTGGAATTGGCATGATGAAGCATCAGCCATGATAGGTAGACATTACAATTTGCACCACCCACATCAACCCATTTTATTTGATATACATAATTCTTTCAATTTAATAAAGTTATCTTTACCACAGAAAAAAAGATATATTTTAATTTGGGCAATCAGATGTCCAGAAAATATGCCTGTTTGTGGTCCCATCTTGGCAAGGTGGCATTCAAAACATCTAAAATAAAACTTCACAAAACAAAGATAAAATTTTGTTAAAAAGCATAGCCTCTTGCAATGAAATGAAATATATATATATATATGTTAAAAAGCAGAGCCTCTTGATAAAAGTTTGTTAAAAAGCATAGCCTCTTGCAATGAAATGAAATATATAGAGATATATAGATATATATAGAGCTTACCCCACTAAGAATCTCTTCAGCAACAGTCTCTATCCTTAAGATCCTTCCCACAACTGGTACATGGTTCTTATG
The DNA here is from genome assembly GCA_007258455.2 of Sequoia sempervirens. Taxonomy (NCBI): domain Eukaryota; kingdom Viridiplantae; phylum Streptophyta; class Pinopsida; order Cupressales; family Cupressaceae; genus Sequoia; species Sequoia sempervirens. The sequence goes on from VDFB02270651.1 coordinate 437,054,431, forward strand.
CCAATCCATATTATACATTTTATCAAAATGTATTCCATCATCCAGCAACACTACAGAAATGTTTGCAGCACTAAAGCATTTTGAGCAGATAGTCTCTAGGCCCAGAAAACTGCGGCACTTCTCAACAGCCTCCAATGTTGTCGCACAATTGTACAGCTTTGCAATATCCCGTATGCTTCGCTGCAAACCACAGAATTTCCCCATCATAAAAAGCAAAAACCAAGGACAAGTACAAATGATTAGAAAACATGTTACTCTTGACCAGTGAACACACATTTCCATTCAAGAAGCAAGCAACATTCTACAAAAGAAATTTCAAATAAGTAAAATGATTGATGGAATTTAGATTTTATATGCAACATTTTACAACAAATGCACAAAGCTAATTTAAGAACTTGAGAGATTGCAACTCTCGCTCCAACAAATGCTCCCAACTTTTCTAAATCCACAATGATTGCAACTCCCATCCCAACCACCAATGTATGTATATATTCCTTCCCTTGAGCATAAATCTTCCAAGAAAACAATGGCTATCTTTCATAAACTTATAATTGAAAAGATATGATCTTTAATAATGCCTCTTGAATTTGCTTTTTAATTAAATATAACAAAAAATTTCATAGTCTAAATTTACCCCGCATAGAAAATAATTAATTGTCCACCCTTAATGCACTTCCTATAAGAATAAGAACATTCTTTCTAAATTGACATAAATAACTTGACTTTTTTTCCTTTTTCATCATTCAATTCACAAAAGGCTGTATCTTTCATATCACTTGATCTTCTTAGCGGAGGCTTATAACATTTCAATTACAAAACGGAGAGAACATCAGAACATAACTGTTCATCTTTTCAAAGGATGCTTTGGCTTTACCATGAAAATCATCTTTCCCTAGTTTCAAATAGACCTTAATAAAAAAATAAATTCATAAGAATTTTAGTATCATAGATGAAAGTGACAATAAGTACTTATTTTGCTTTCATGATAAAGCATCCATAACAGTGAAGTTTTTCTCACATACAAAGAACTGTCGCATTCATTTATCTGCCATAGATTTCCAAACACAGCTTAATTTATATTTATAGAAGCTGCAGGCCAGAACCATAATGATCTTGCCAATTAGCATCTATTCATCTTTTTCCTCAACATGACCAGTTTTTTTGTTGTACGCTCTTCATTTTACATAGATAGTTTTCACTGCATTCAGATGGCACAGCTTTCAGATTGTAATCAATATACCCTTGTACACCTAACTCCTGTATTTAACAACAGTATCAATCACTGCAACTACCTAAGTCAATCCCATTCATGAGTGTAAGCATTCTCTTTCTTTTTACCACAAACATGTTCTAATCAAATTTGATACTTACTGCATTCTTTGAATGAGGTTACCAGGTTGTAGAGGAGCAAAAGTTTTGAGATTTGTTTGGGATTTCTATGACGCTCAATGCAAGCCTATTGATGCAAGGGAAATGCATTTGAGCTTATAATTCTCAGGGTCCTATGCTAATATATCTCCTAGGTTCGTCTTTGGGTAGATTCATTCAAACAACATTTCCACATATAGTCGCATCTATGATTATGTGTATAATCATGCTAAGCTCTATAGGAAAAGTAGTTTGTTAATCCTCAGTTTTAATCTTTATGAACTGATTATCAAGGCTTGGTTTTATAATGTCCCCATTTTTTAGCTATTCTGTTTTGCAAGCTTTTGTCTAGCTCCTAATTTGACCAAAACAACTTGGCGTTTTATGAGGGGAATTCCAAGGTTCCTAGAGCATGCAGGTTGTGTTCTACAGGGATGTTTTTTTTTGGCAGTGAACTCAATTGGTCTTGAGGACTCTTATGACAATTTCCAAAGTGAATTCCGGCTTCTAGTGTGTTCTCCAAAATTCTTGGAGAGAGTGTCTATTTATAAAAGGTCACCCAATCGATCATGATTATCATCATTCATCATCAATATCATTCCAATACAATAAAATTTTGATTTTGATGTTGTTCGGCAGTTTTTGCAACTCGGGTGAATTATTGAGTTTTAATTTAATTATTTTACTAAGGTTGCTTAATTTTATAAAATAATTTAAAAAGCAACTTAGTGTAATAACTCGTTGGAAAGGGAATTAAAAATTTTCAATCATGTATGCTTGAAAAAGGGACCTTGCATATCAAATATAATTATTACATTATAAAAGGGTCTTTTGGAGCAAAAAAAACAAAAAAGAGTTATTTTATTAATAGTGAATTTAAAAATATATCTTTTAGAAAGTTTGGTGGAAAAAAGTATAAAAGGAGATTTATAGGGCTCATTTGTTTGGATATGTAGATTATTTTATTTCCTCTTGTGAAACCCTTGTGGTTCTGCAGAATTGAACCTAATTCATCTCAACCTTCTTGAGGATGAAAACCCTCTTGGAGAAGATTAGCCATGGTGGCGAAAGATCCTCCTTGGTTAATACTGTGTGATTCACTCAGAGTCACAGTTTGTGTAGGAAAGGTTTGTTGGTAGATTTACTTCAAAACCTATGCTTGTGCTAAATGCTGAAGGTTTGGAGCAATTCCATAAAGAGATTGTCTGTGTGTTGAATGTTGTCAGTTAGAGGGTTTGATGGTAAAATTCCCTTGTCACAGCTGAAACAAATATAATGAGATTTGTGCCAAATATTATATTTGTTACTGCAGATTGGAAAAAGATTTATAAGTGTGTTTAAATTGTTGATTTGTGCTTGTTTGGAAATGGGCGCCATAAGGTAAATGACAAACTTAAGTTTGTTTGAATGCTGAAGAAAATTGCACTCCTTAGTGGAGTCACTCCTTGATTTCTTATTTGAATGATTTGTTGTTGAAAGTTATGAAGCTGGTGGTATAGGAGACTCGTGTGGGGGTAAAGAGCAACTTGGGATTGCAACGTTGAGATTGTTGAGGTTAAAAAGCGTAGAACGCAGTTGAAAGGGAGTCTTTTGGGTGGAATTCAGCACTATAGATGCCAAACACTTAATGTTGGAAAAGAGCTGAAGTCACAGCAGTAAGCTTCGTTGTTAGGGGCAGTTTTCAAATAGTTTGGAGTAGACCTCAGGAAAATTTCTAAGTATAATCAGCTACAGGTTAAATTTGGCATGCTACAGCTAAGTGTTTTGTATGACAGCAATTACCATTGTAGAAGTTACATCATTTTGAAGCAATATTTTGATACACAACTATAATCTCTCTATAATAGATCCAGTGAAGACTTCCAGGTTAGATTTCTATTCTCTCTATATTGTAACCTCATTCTTATGACAGCTGAGTTTATTATTGTTGAATATTTATGCATGCAAAGTGTTTGTTGAAATGCCATGATATCTCTATGCATTGTGAATTTACCTGTTGAACCAATATTGTCACAAATTGCACTTTGAGTGATCCGATACCAAAACACATTGAAAATATATTGAACTTTAATTAAATACAAAGTGTTTGACGAAATGCCTACATGATAGAAGGCAGAAAACTTTGTGGGTATTGGAAAAAAAATTGGTTTCAATTTGGGGTGGGCATTACAGGTTCTCAAGATTTACTCAAAAATGCTTCATGATCGAAACTAAATGGAGTGGATCTGCAACACAAAATTAGGAAATCTCATTAATGCAAGCTTGAGATTTATGTTTGCCTCAAGGAACAAAATGATAAATTCTTCTTGTATTAGCATGTAGAATTGAACATCAATGTTGTAACAATGTCTGATCTCAAGACTCTATCAACATTTTTTTTCATCCACCTTCCTTCAATCACACTTGCCTTATAACTTTCCATGTAGTCCTTGTGAGAAACAAAGACACCATTCAATTCTATTTTTTTAATTTAGATTGTGAAAGTACTGTATGGAAGTCAAGACTTTCATTGAAAAAGTTTACCGTTATGGCTAACTTCGAAAATTTCATTGTTGCATTTATCAATTATAGACAAGTTAAATATTTGTAAGAGATAGAGATGAAAATATTTTTAAGAGATAAAGATGATTCAATTCTCTCAAGTCTAACCAAATCTATTGTACCGAAAAAATAAAACAGAATTAGTGTTCGTGATTACATGAAACCACATGGATAATCAAGGGGATCATTGTAGTCTATGACAACAGGTTTTACCTTCAACGTAGTCTAGATTTTATCTTCATTTTAATAACCCTCAACAGCCTCTAAACAACCACCAAGCATGCTCATATGACTATATGTCATATGAGTACATTATTCATTATTGCCATAGATATATCATAGCACAATCATCAACAATGGATAGGTATTTTCCTTGTGTTGTTCCTAAGTCTAATGCTTATTTAAACATCAAAAAGCTTTTAGAAAAGATGTTACATGAGATCTATGGCTTCCAACTACATCAAATATCCTTTCATCCAACTTCGTAACATTCCCAAACATGCTTCCATGCATTTCATAACAATTACTCATACACTTTCTATGCTACTATGTGATGTCCCCTTCTCAAGCATAAGTTCACTGATGACCTGTTGATGTGTTTTTCGTGACTGCAACAATGCAGAATAAAGTTGCCAATGGCTTCCCTATTCTCTCTTGATCAAAGTATTCCGCACGCTAAGATTGCAAGAAAGTTCGTGCGTTCAACTCCAAGGTTCTTTCAATGCGAATAGGCTCAGTTTGGCTCGATGTGATTTGCTAGTATTTCAAGGGGACTTACGGAATTGTTCAACAACGGAGAAAGGAATTCAAATGCTCGAAAGGTTTGTCTATGAAGCACGGGTTTCCTATTCTAACCAGAAAGTACTGAATTGAAAGTGGGGTAAGGTTAAGAAGATTCTAATCTACTCTAAGGTGTGGGATATGGAGCTCAACTTCAGCAAACTTCTAACCAGACTTCGCTTTGCCTCGCATCGGACAGCTTCCACGGAGTCGGTGCAATCTTCAAGGGAGATGACTAAAGATGTTCAAACCACCACTTGACATAAAGATACCATCACAACGACGCATACCATTATTCAAACTGTGATTGAAGTTAAGTACATGATATTCCAGTTGACCACACAAGGCGCATTCACCATCAGCAAATACACTAGTGGTATGGATAGACAAAGTTGCTTAGATCAAACACCACATTCCACAACTAACATCTACTTGCATAGAATGAAAATTATACTACTTAGAACTATTTATGCTACCATTTGAATCGGAAGGACGAAGAAACCTTGCTAGCTACTCACAACAAAGACGAAATTCACCATCAATGAAAAACTCTTTTATTGAGAGAGTGTTCACAACAATTTCTTACAAAGTTTTCAAAGGGAAAACTTTCCCTCTTCTTCAAACTACACTATCAATCTATACTAAGCTACTTCTAAGTTGTCCCTCTACTCTATGTCTATTCTAATCTTCTCTATTGTCTATTGAATGTACAAATGAAGGGGGACTCCCCCTTTTATAGCTAGCCAAGTCCAATGGATGGCTCATATTACAATCGGCTGGATGGCCCGGATCGTGCCACCTCAGCCCTAAACAAGATTTGTCCTAAAAACCGCCATAATGGAGAGTGGGGAAATAAATGAACAATTAATGGTCACCATCTTCTAGAGGATTCCCGTTTGTGGATGCGTTCACACTGCTCTTGATCTTCTTTTTGACGTTGTTCTTCAACTTTCTTCTTTGTCACTTGAGTTATACCTAGTCTCAACACTTAGCCATTTTTTGCAAGTTTTCGTCCTTCGAGGTTGAAATGTCATCTTGGACTATTTGCTTCATTATTCCAAGTCATCATTGCTTAGTCTTCGACGTTCCTCCTGCAAAACAAGCAAGGAGAAGAGTATTAGAACACTTCATAATATAAATTCAACTTACTTACCAGGATTCTCACGCTCTAATTTCCAAGTGTTCATCGCCTTCACTAGCCAACTTTGCGTTCAAATTCTTCATGCCTTAGCCAATTTTCCAACCCATCTTGTATTCTGCTTGGCGCACTTCACTCTAACTCAGGCTCGAGAAAAATCCTTTCATCAGGAATTTGATCAAAAATCATCTAGGTGATCATTTTCAAATTCATCTGCCAAGGCATTTTATCTCCAACAACATCATTTATTCCTTGCCTTAGAAAAATTTTCAAATTTCCCTTAGGAAATTCATCAACCTGGTGCCCATCAAAAATCTTCACCTCAGAATTCCTGGCAAGTTGTGGAAGACTTTGAAATCCATTCCTCATCACAGACGTCCAATACCCAGAAGAAAATTTCCCCCAGAAAGCATCGAATTCATGTGTATCCAAACGAAGGGGTACATTAAATTTTTGAATTTTCAAACCTTAGAAAAATATTTCTCAATCAAATTTATCATCATTCTTCATCTTTGGGCAAATTTTCCTTGCTCGGCCTTGAAAATTTTAACAATTTCATGAAGCTGGCACCTTATGGCATATTTCACAACCAACTCCTTGCCTCAGAAAACTTTATCCCTTCAAGTCTAGGCGCAAATAGAGGGTCACACTTCAAGTTTCATATACTTAGAATATTTTTATCTTTCCACAAGTCAAAGGCGTAGTCAAGGGGTTGAGGTTCAAATTTTTCCATACTTAGCATATTTCCTAGCTCAACGCCTTGGAATCTTTCACTTTGCATGCATCACGCCTTGGAATTTCCACTTGCCTTCTCATACCTTGAGGGTGCATATGGCTAGGCAAGCTTCTAGTTTTCATAACTTAGAAAATTTCAAGGACTTCCCTCCTTTGTTGGGTGCATTTTGGAGGGTGTGCTTTCACTTTTCATACTTAGAATATTTTTCAAGCTCTTCAAGCTTGAGGGCGCAAATGGCAGGGTCTGCTTTCAATTTCCATACTTAAACTTTTCAACACTTGGCCTCCTTAGCTCCTGGGCGCATTTGGCAGGGGCAACTTTCAATTTTGACACTTAGAAACTTTTTCCATCTCCTCTCTTGAGCTGGGTGCATTTAGCCCCTCATGCTTTTAATTTTCAACACTTAGTGAATTTTTACTCCAACTTCAAGTTCAAGGGCGCACTTCACCATGGAGCTTTCAACTTTCCAAACTTCGAAAAAAAATTCAAACCACCTTCTCAAGCTAGGGCGCATTTAGGACCCCCTACTTCCAATTTTTGATACTTAGAAAATTTTGAAGCTCCACATGCAAGTTTAGGCGCATTTTGGGGCTTGAGCTTCAAATTTTGATAACTTAGAGAAAATTTCATCAAGCTTTAACCTCAGGGGCGCATTTGGAGTGGCAACTTCAAGTTTCTAACACTTAGAAGATTTTCACCCTCATTCTTTCCTCAAGGGCGCATTTTCATGGGTGAGCATCAAGTTTTAATGCCTAAGTAAAATTTTCATCCTTTTGCAAGTTAAGGGCGCATTTTGACCTGTGAGCTTCCATTTTTCCAGACTTGGAAAATTTTCAAGGCTCTTGCCAGCTTGAGGGCGCATATCATCCTGTGAGCTTCCATTTTCAATGCCTTACTAAATTTCTTGCCTCATCTTCAGCTTTTAAAGGCGTTCTTCACTGGCTGGATTTGAAAATTTATCAATTTCAGTGAATTTTATGCTCTTTGCCTGATTTAGGGCAACTTGATCACGCTAACCCTAATTTGCTATTTTTAGAAAGTTTTTCAACTTTGCACTTCAAGCTAATTTCAAGCTCCAAAAAGGCTGGATTTTGCTTTGTTTCGAATCTCGAGATGTGGTTGAGCTGTCGGGCCCTGATATTTGCATGTACCTGCTATTTTTAGCAACTTACTAAAAATAGCAATTACTCAGAATGTCTTCAAATTTTGCATGCCGATTGCCTGAAGGGTATTGATCGTGACTGGACGTTGCTTCTGCCTGGCTGTCGTGTTTCGCCCTTGATTTTAGGAAACCCTAATTCTTCTGCACAGGCCTGCTAAAAATAGTAAGTGCTTGATTTTCCATCCTCTGCAACTCCGTTCACCTTGAAATTCGCGCCATGGGATCCTTGTCAGCTACTTGACCTGTTCACACTGACGCTTCACGCTAACCTGTTATTTTTGGCATGTTTATGGGGGGTGGCTTACTATTTATAGTAACTGCTTGCTTCTGAGACTTCCATAGCTCCGATCAACTTGAAATTCGAATGACACGCTCCTCACCACGTGACCTGCCTGCTGACATCGGCGCCCGCTGCTGACTTGCTATTTATAGCCTGTTTCCAAACTGACTTACTATAAATAGTAAGTGCTCCGTTTGACTTGAAATTTTACCAGCAGACAGCCTGGAGGATGCTGATCGCGGTGGTTTACACTGGTTTTCGAAAATTCTGACTTTTTGCACCTCTTTTCGGGTCCCGAAGCTGGAAACCCTAATTTGCTCTGCATGCATATAAAATTATCTCTGTTTGTCTTTGTTTCTGTTGCATTGCGATCAGCTCGTGATTCTGAAGTTCTGGGAGGCAGCTGTCGGGACGCACCTGCAAAAAATAGTAAGTTCCTTACTAAGTGATTATCTCTATTTGCATGTCATACCACTGCGAAGCTCTCGAAAAACCCACAAGGAATATGCAGACATGCAAAGAAAACGCTTACATGCAAACCCTAAAAATAACCCCGAAAGACTAAATTCTGAAAGTCGTTATCTCCCTTTGCATGTCACACCATCACGAAGGTCTCGAAAAACCCAAAAGGAATATCCAGACATGCGTTGAAAAACTCTTCATCTAAGCCATGAAATCTGCTCCAGAAGCTGAACTGCTAAAAATAGCAAGTTGCCCGTTTTAGCTCAAATTTTGCAAGTAACTTGACATGTTCTGAATGCAGTGTGACGATTGAAACTTCAAAAGTGCTGACAGAATGCCCGGAATTACACACTTACTAAAAATAGTAAGTTGTCAGAATCTGATGAAATTTGAGTGAAAGCCTGCTAGAAGCACACTGACAATAGAGTTAGTCTTTATTTTCAATTTATTTACCTCACTTGACCTCAAATTGGTTGGAAAGATGGAAACCCTAATTTTTAGACTCAGCCAAAATTTCACGTTAAGGTTCAACGGTGGGCACATCTCAAAAAGATAGACAGTAGAAAAGAGAGACAACGAGAAAACAAACCAAAACGCAAAGCCAAAAGTTCGGAACGAAGCAAAAATTAGGGGGTCCCCATTTGCAATGGGGCGATGTGTGAAAAAGGTCACAACATGACCCTTAGCCTAATTTCCATATTTTTTCCCATAGGCTAATTGAATGGTAAAAAGGGAAAATTAATTAAATAATTGAGTTGTCAAAACATAAAAAACAAGACAACTATTTAATTATTTAAAAAAGTGTTTTAAGTGATTATTTTAAGTGTTGCTAAGAACCATGGTACAAAAAGGTGTTTAAAAAGACAATTATATTTTTATAACATTGAGGAATATTTTCCAAAAAAGAAATTAAAATTATTTATTTTCTCATTATAAAGTTATAAATAAGCGGAGTCCTTTCAAAGAGCCTCTTCATACTTTTTGAAATAATCTCATTTTTCAAATATTAAAATGTGTTCTTCTCTTCCCAAGGATGAAAATCCTTTGGGTTTGTGAAGCTCCAAGGACAAAAACCCTCCTAGTTTTCACTACAATTCCATACAGGGACTGACAATGTGCTTCATAAGGCAATGATTTCATGATTTCAAAGTTTTAGTTTTGAGTGTGAAGTTTCCAATGTTTATTTTTAGTTTTTCAATGTGTGCTCTTAATTATTTGTTTCAATTTTGGGGATTGATGTTAGTTGAATACATATGGTTGGCTATCTTCAAAAAAATTGAAAGTTTTGATTCTCTTTGGCAGGCCATCCCCTTTGGAGATTTACATGCAAGTTGTGTCAATTTTTTCTAGTTGTACCATTATTGTAGGTGGTACCAGTTTTTTTTGCAGTTTTGGTGGTAAGTAATCCCAAGTTGTAAGATGTGCGCCTACAAACAATGTAACTAATCTCTACTCGGTATTCAGTGATTGCTGAGTGCTAAGCGTAGACAATAAAAATTGTCCTAATTAAATAATATTATTATTTAATTAGATTAACCTCATTTCTCTAAGTTCATATTCCTTCTTATACATATAATTAAATAATTTTATAAAATTATTCTAAACTATTCTCTAAGGTTAATTAAACAATTTTAATTAATTGACCACTTTTTAAATAATTATCTTTAATTATTTAATCTCCAATATTCTTCATCTAAATTAAATAAATATGTTTATTTATTTAATTAACTAATTTCTAAATTCTTCCAAAATTAAATAAATATTTTTATTTATTTAATTATTCATGTGAGTGAAAATAAATAAATTTTATTTATTTATTAAAATTACATTCTTTTCAATATTTCTATTTTTTTTTGCTTTCATCTTTCTTCCATTTCAATGGAATCTAAATCTTTCTTAAATCAACTTTCCTTTATTTTGGAAACATCTTCTTCATCCACTAGTCAACTCACTCTTCAAAATAGAAACTTCATGTGTGTTGATGTGATTTTTGTGACCGCACCAATCAGCAGAACAAAGTTGTCCGAAGGCTACTCCATTCTCTCTTGATCAAAGTATTCCGTGCGCTAAGATTGAGAGATAGATCACACGTTCAACTCCAAGGTTCCGAAATGCTTTGGAATACCCTCAGTTGGTTAGTTGTGAATTGCTATTTTTACGAGGGGACTTACACAATTGTTCAAAAGGTCTTGCAGTTAACAACAGGTTGATAATTTGAAAGGGGTTTCGCACGTATGATTTGGCAGTAAGGTACGTTTTCCTAAAGCTAACCAGAAATGAACGGAAGATAAATGAGTATAAGGGTAAGAAGGTTCTAGATTCTATTCTAAGGCGGGATGTGGGATCAATCTCAACAGCGTCAACCAAACTCTACTCCGCCTCATGCTGGACAGCTTACACAAAGTTGGTGCAATCTTCAAGGGGATAGCAAGAAATTTTCAAGCTACAATCCGACACCAAGATACCGTCAAGACGACGCATATCAAAATATGAATTGCAACTGAAGTTAGGCTTATAAAATTCTCCAGTAGACCACACAAGGAAAACTTGTCATCAGCAAGCTGCTAGTGGTATGGAATAAAACGAAGTTGCCTTGATCGACACCACAAATCCACAACTAATGTCTACTTGCATGATATGGAAATACTATTCTTAAACTACTTTACGCTACTTGGAATAGAAGGGATGAAGAAACCTTGCTAGCTATCCATAACAAAGATGAATTTCACCATCAATGAAAAGATCTTCTATTATGAAAGTTTTACACAACAATCTCTTACAAAAGTTTTCAAAGGAAAACTTTCCTTCTCCTCCAAACCATGCTAAGCTATCAAGCAAAATGTCTACCCTCTGATATCTAGTCAAGATCATCCAGAAGAATTAGATCAAATTCTCAAGGTTGCAAAGAAGCGGGCTGTGTTCAAGTCAAATGTTCTAGCAGAAGCAAAGCCTGAAATGGGTCCTGGTAATTGTGTAACTCTGTCAGAGATAAAAGTTGAAGACCAGAACATTGCTTGTTCTGAAAAGACACCGACAGATGTTAAGTCATGGACAATACAGTTTGATGGAGGTTGTTCAAAATTTTTAGAAGAAGGGGAATTGATCATATCCCCTAAAGAACAGTTGAACCCAGTTGCACATTTCCAGCAATTGGAGTTAACTGAAGCTGAAAAAGAGGTGCTTTTGCAAGGCCTCAAAGATGCCGAAGACATGGGAATCAAACTCCTATGTGTCAAAGGTGATATAGAGCTGATCGATGAGCCGGTCAAAGGATATTATCAGATTAGAAAAGATCACCTACGGCATTACAGAAATCGAGTTTGGAACTCGATTGACTGGTTTGAAGAATTCGACATCCCCAGGATGGACTATAACAGAACTAATACCTTCGGGGTATTAGATTTCCCTTTTGCATCATATTCTAACTTTTGGCAGAATACTTGTGCATGGATATATGAAAACCTAAGAATCTTCATTCTAGAAGGATTGCCTCCTATAATTCCCAGAAGAAGAGAAGTCAAGCCTTTCAGGCAGAAACAACATTGGTGGGAGGCTCTTCCTGCTGCCATACAATGGGCAATATCTTAAGCACTTCAACCCTTCGGGGGAGGAGTGACATTGTAAATATTTTGTAAGTATTTTTATGCTTTATCGTTATGTTGTTTTGTTTTTCCCCGTTCTGTGATGTTTTGTCGTGTTTTAGGTGATTTAAGTAGTCATGTTTTAGGTGATTAGGGAAGTCCTGACTCCATATACCCAACTGATAAAGTCACTGGTTTACGAAACACCGAGATTCTAGGGATCTCCTATGCCGTAAGTATCCGACATGGTCACCAGACGGAGCCTAATGTTGTACCCAAAACCAAAAATTTTGCTTCACTAAGGCATTTTGCTTAATTGAGTCTTAATCTTGTTAAAGTGTTGTCAAATGGTCATTTTTGGGGTTTTCAGATATGGAGTTGGTGTCAGTGTCATGTCAGTCTGTTGCTGAAGAGATTTAAGAAAAGTGAAAATCTGAACAGAAATTACCAAAATTTTCTATCTCTGGAGAAGGGAGCATATTCTGGAAATGGGCACCCTATCTTTTTAGGGGAGACTCGAGATCTGATTTTGGGAGTTTTGTCACCTCCAGTGAGACATTTGTCCAGGCATCACACATCGGCCAGCGATGAGCTATCAAAACTGTCAAGCGGACCTATTTCGAACAAGTTACGAGGAAGATACAAGCATAAAATAAATTCGTTCAATGCTTCATCACGGAGAAAAACAACTTTCAAAAGTATGTTTTCACCCTCGAGGCGTTGTTTTCTTGGGAAATGTACCTTTGCGATTTGTTATGCGAGAATGATGTTAGTTTAAATTGAACACGAGTTCAGTCCACGAGAAAGTTGATAAACAAAGTTATGAAGGGATTTATTTTCCCTTAGTTGAGATACGAGTCAAATTTGACTAAGTCGAGAAAAGCATGAAGCTTTTTCAAAGCGCTTGGATTTTTGAGCGCCCGGATGCTCGATTATTATGGCATTATAGTCTCAGATATCTTTTGGTTTTTACTTAGCTCTTTATGATACTTTTGTCTGACCGACCAATTGGAGAAGTCAGTCAACTAGTGTCAAAGGATGAATAGAGGTCCCGGCAGAGGTTTTAGCTTAAATTTTCATGAAATTTGGCTAAGTCTGGAATTCGCCTTAAGAGGTCAAAGTTGAATTTTCGAAAGTGAGTTGAATGGACGCCTTAACTGGAGTTCTGACTGCAGTTAGACTAAACGATTTCTGGGTTGTCATCTTTAGTTCATATATTGGCAGGTGGAGTGAGCTTTCAGTTCGCATGTCGAGTTAACTAGTTTGCATGTTCAGTTAACTACCTTGCATGTTGAGTTAACTTGATTGCATGTCAACTTAACTGAAGATTATCACTAAATGTCAACTGAAGTATGCATGCATGGCGAATTTGGTCAAAATTGTGAGATTTGTGTGAAGATGGCGCTTCATTAACTGTCAACTGAAGTTCAAGAAGGGACGCCATATTTTGGTGAAGCATTATTTTGTGAAGCATGAAGCATATTTTAGTGAAGTATGGCGAATTTGAAGTTGTTAACTTCAGTCATGAAAAGGGTCGCCATATTTAGTGTTTGAAAAGTGAAGCATGAATTGGTGAAGCTACGCACTTTTCAAGGAATGGCAACTTTAGTTCTAAAAGGGTTGCTATATTTAGATGTTATTGATTAAAGCATGTGAAGTTGGCGCATTCTTGAAGGCCAACTGAAGTTCCAAAAGGCTAGCTATTTTTAGCATATTTATTGCATGAATATGGGGAGTTTCTTATGGCTAACTTTAGTTATCAAAAGGGACGCCTCAAGCTCAAGTTTGTGAATCTAAAGCAAGTTTGAAGATGGCGAATTTATTATAGGTTGCTAACTGAAGTCAAAGTCACATGAAATTGTTAACTGAAGACTTGAAAGGCAAACCCTAACGCATGGCGTCTTATTTAGCATATCTGAGTTTCACTTAACTAAGATGGGGTCCAATAAGAAGCCAAGCGCTATTTTTCAAGGATTTCATGCTTTGTACAAATTTCATTAATAAAAGTCTATTCATTTCAGCAATGGCGTCCATTATTTCATCATCTTTTGCTCTGAAGCTCATATTCTTCTTGAGCGACCAGCAAGCTGAAGGTGCTACAGGTGTCCGTTTTCAGCGTTCTTCGAAGCAACGAGTTCAGATTGTTCAGAGGAAGTCGATTCTAGACTTTATTTTCACTTTGCATGCAGATTTTATCAAGTTTCAAACAGAGGTTGGCAGATTTTTCAGAAGCTGACAAGCAAAACTTTCTATCTTCTGTCTTATTTCTTCTTTTTCTCACCTTAGGTACTTTCTTCGCATGTCAAAGCAATTCAACACATTTTCAGAGTTTGATCATCTGGGTTTGCATATTTCAGCATTTGCAGCAAAACCCACTTCTTAGATTTTTTTGAGAAAATCGCCCCGTAGTCTTCATTCTGAAGCTCTGTGCTTTTTTCCGAGAATTTCTTTGCATGTGGGCCAAAATCACATCTTCTTGAAAATCAAATCATCTGGGTTTGTTCAGAATTCCGTTGTGCACAAAACCCATGTTCCAGATTTTCTCAAGAAAATTTGCCCCCAAGAAGCTCTAAAAACCCCTACAATTCTCGACTGAAGAATCTTTGCATGTCAAGCTAAACGATGTGTTTTAGCAATTCTGACGTTGTGGGTTGTCTTAGAATCATTTTCCGGACAAAACCCATGTCTCAAAATTTTTGGTGAAAATTATCCTCCAACAAGCTATTTTTAGCCTCACCAGGAGCCATTTTAGCTTTTCAGAGAAAGTTGTCAGAATATAGCCGTGTTCACAGTCAACGGGCAAGTTTTTCAGAATATAGTTCAACTAGATCGAATTCAAGACCAAATTAGTCTTAATTCATGATTGCATCAAAAGCGTCAAGTTGCAGAAGAAATAGAAGCCACCACTTCATTTACAGAGCCGCCAAAGTCACTCAGATCCTGTGCCATTATCTTCGTGAAAATGGTACCTACGCTGATCTCGAGGTTGTATAAACTGAGTTTCAGAAGCATGTTTGTGATATCTTGATGGAGATTTTGGATCACATTTCAGTGATTTCAGCTAGTCTCAAGAAGGCGACTGAAAATGTTAAAGAATGTATGCATACAGTCAAGGAAAGTGACAGAGAATTGAAGAAGCAGATTATTATTTTTTGGACAGCGTCAAAGTGCCAGAATATAGAGTAATTGATGAGTTCTTGGTCGAAGTGTTAGACCGAGTTGACATGGAGTGATCTACCAGTTGGAACCTACAATTAATTTCAAGGATCGAGTCACGAGCAGCAGTTAACTCGACTTTCAGTCTTGAGTTTACTTGCTGACTTAACACATGCTTATCTCATCCTTGGAATTATCAACACACGAGTTAGGGTTAGGGTTTCCAGTTAACTTTGCTTTAAATAAGGACGTGCATGCTTGCACATGGTCCATTTTAGGTTATTTGTACCAGTTAATTGATGCTAGCTTTCCAGTTAACTGTATAGTTTACTTCATTAGGGTTTAATAATTAATCTTGCATGCATTTGCGAGACTGTAGTTAACACAAGGTGATTTTAGGGTTCCCTACACCTTGATGTATATAAATAAGAGCTTTTGCTCATTTGTAATTAACTTTTGCTTGAGAGAGAAATATATGTTGCGCCTACCTTGCCCTCAATATTGCTCTTTTGGTATTTGTTCATGTGTCTTTGCTATTACGATTAATTGTTATGCCACATAGGGTTTCAAGAGATTGTAATGGTGAATTCTTTTTGTTTTGTGCATATTTATCATTGAGGTCAATTGTTATGCCACATAGGGTTTCAAGAGATTAAGATGATAAATCTGTTTTGTGAATCTTTATCATTATAATCAAGGGTTATGCCACATAGGGTTTCGTGAGATTGTGGTGATAAAGCTGTTTGTGAAGTCTTTACTATTTCGATCAAGTGTTATGCCACATTGGGTTTCATAAGATCGTCATGGTAAATTCTTAAATCTGTTTGTGCCCAATAAGCTTGTTTAGATTGAGATGATAGTTGCGCCACCTTGCCTTCAAGTAGAGAATCTAAACACGTTTATCATCTATAATCATCCCTGCTCCATTTCCTCATGCTCTGTTTTCTTGAGGAAACTGGATAGATTTAAAGTAGTTAGCTTAGTTGTAGTTAATGATCGAAAACCAAAAACTTAGCTGCAACGCTTTTTTTCTTTAACTCAGCCTCTTCCATTGAACAAAAAAGATAGGACTTAGATTACTTTTCTTTTCATGCATTCCAGCACAACGAGGGAGCTTCCCCTCCTAATTTGAAGAGCACTCATTGCGTAGTGTACATAGCTGTCCGTACAAACCTGCACTCCAGAGGTGTTAGATTTTACGCCAACACTTTGTTCTAGAGTGCATGACTAGATTCATTTAAATATTGATTACACTTGAATTATCATAAAATATAGATATACGATGATTGTATTCTACTTTGATATCTCTCAATGTTTGCCTCATCCAAAGAACCTAAGTGCAACACGATGTTGCTGCAATGTACTCCACCTCTACAGTGGATAGGAAAGTTGACGCTTGTTTCTTACTCAACCATGAAACAACATTATTTCCTAGAAAGAATGGACCTCCACTTGTGTTCTTTCTATCATCAATACTATTGACCCAATCTACATTTGAATATGCTATTAGTGTGAATTTTTCACCTCTTGGGTACCATAAGCCAAAATCCAATATGCCTTTTAAATATTTGAGTTCCTTTTCACTACTTGCACATGAGTTCCTTTAGGTATAGCCTGAAACCTTGCCACCATACCAATTGCTTGCATAATGTCAAGCCTTGAAGCTGCCACATATAACAAGCTTCCAATCATTGACCTATAAAGAGTTTGATTTGCCTTGGGTGATTCATCATCCTTAATTTAAATCTTGTTACCATGGGTGTACTCAAGATTACAATCCTCCATTCTAAAATTCTTCAACATTTCCTTGACATAATTAGTTTGTGAAATAAATATCCCTTTATCTAATTGAGAAATTGTAGCCCAAGGAAGAAAGATAACTTTCCAAGCATAGACATTTAGAATTATCTTTGCATCCCCATGGAAAACTTTTGACACATATTGTCACTACTTCCTCCACATATAATATCATCCACATACACCACAACTATCAACTGGTTTACCCATAGTCTTGATATAAAGGTTACTATATGCAATTCCCTTCTTGAATCCTTGCTATTGTAGGTATTTATCAAGTCTTGCATACCATGCTTTGGGGGCTTTTTAAGTGCATAAAGTTCTTTGTTCAATCTACACACATAATACCTATTTTTTGACATCGAGAACCCTTTTGGTTGTTCAATATATACCTCTTCCTCTAGATTGCCATTTAGGAAGGCAAACTTAACATCCATTTGATAGATCTTGAAGTTTTTCAAACTAGCAAATACTAAAAAAATTCTAATGGCTTCCAATCTAGCAACGGGAGCAAAAGTTTCTTCATAGTCAATACCTTCTACTTGTGCATATCCTTTACATACCAGCCTTTCCTTGTTCCTTACAACTTGACCATCTTCATTCATCTTATTTCTAAAGACCCACTTAGTACCAATTACATTTTTGTCTTTAGGTCTTGGAACAAAATCCCAAGTTTCATTATTTTTTGTTTGATTCAATTCCTCTTCCATGCCTCTATCCAATGTTTGTCTTCACTTGCTTCAATCACAATAATATCTTCATTGGCTAAGAATTTAGATAATATGAATATTACTAATACTAACTTTATGAGTAATGTCAATATTGCATTGTTAGTGTTAAATGAGTTAGTGGGTTAGAAATTTTGATTCAATAATAATATTATAAATGAAGTGGTGAAATTTACAGTTGGTAAAACTATTAGCAATAATAGTAAATATATATGTAGCCCATGAATAATGGTGTTAAGTAAATTTAGAGTTGGCAATGTTATCTTTAGTAAAATATGGAAGGGTATTATTAAATTATGGGTGGCATTAATATTAAACTTAGTACTTATGAGGAAGGTATTGAGAAGTTAAAGGTAAGATTATTATAATCATTATTTATCATGAAAACGATAAAGTCGATATTAGTAATGTTAGTGGATATAAATATTAAAAAGCGGATGTTAAAGAATAATGGTAATCATGAGCCCAATCTAAGTATTATTAAAATCATTGTGATTAGGGATATTTAATGTTCATCTTCTCATTAGTATGTTGCTATGTTCATGTGGGGTTGTGTTGTGACCTTTTTCACACATCGCCCCATTGCAAATGGGGACCCCCTAATTTTGGCTTTGCTTTTGGGTCGTTTTGTTGTTGTCTCTCTTTTCTACTGTCTGTCTTTTGGGATGTGCCCGTCTAATGTAAGATTTTGGCTAAGTCTAGAAATTAGGGTTTTGAACTTACTTGCCAATTTGAAGTCAAATGAAGTGAGTAAATTGAGATTTGAGACTAACATTGATGTCAATATGCTTCCAACAGGTTTTCACAAAAATTTCATCAGATTCTGACTACTTACTATTTTTAGTAAGTGTGCAATTACAGGCAATCCTTCAGCATTTTTGAGATTCCGATAGTCACACTGCATCCAGAACACATCAGGCTACTCGTGTGCAAAATTGGAGCTAAAACGGATAACTTACTATTTTTAGCAGTTCAGCTTCCAGAGCCAATTTCAGGGCTTAGATGCAGAGTTTTTCAGTGCATGTCTAGAGATTCCTTCTGGGTTTTCAGAGACTTTCGCGATGGTGCGACATGCAAAGCGAGATAACGACTTTCAGAATTCAGTCTTCCGAGGCTATTTTTAGGGTTTGCATGTCAGGGTTTTCTTTGCATGTCGGCATATTCTTTGTGGGTTTTTCGAGAGCTTCGCGATGATATGACATGCAAAGCAAGATAATCACTCCTTTAGGACTTTGCTATTTTTAGCAGATGCATCCAGGCAGCCGCCTCCCAGCACTTCAGAATCACGAGCTGATCACAATGCAACAGAAACGAGAACAAACGGAGATCGTTTGATATGCATGCAAGATGAATTAGGGTTTCCAGCTTCGGGACCCAAAAAGAGGGGTAAAAATTTAGAATTTTTGAAAACCGATGTAAACCACCGCGATCAGCATCTTTCAAGGAGTCTGCTGGTAAAATTTGAAGGCAAACGGGGTACTTACTATTTATAGTAAGTCATTTCAGAAACAAGCTAAAAATAGAAAGTCAGCCGCATGCGCCAGTGTCAACGAGCAGGTCACGTGGTGAGGAGCGCGTCATTCGAATTTCAAGTCAAACGAAGTTGTGGAAGTCTCAGAAACAAGCAGTTGCTATAAATAGTAAACCACTTCCAGAAACATGCCAAAAATAGCAGGTCAGTGCGAAGCGTCAGTATGAACAGGTCAAGCAGCTGATAACGATCCCATGGCGCGAATTTCAAAGCAAACGAAGTTGCAGAAGATGGAAAATCAAGCACTTACTATTTTTAGCAGGCTTGGGCAGGGAAATTAGGGTTTCCTAAATTCAAGGGCAAAGAATGACAATCGCATAAATGCAACATCCAACTGTGATCACCACACTTCGGGCATTCAGCACGTGAGATTTGAGGACATTCTGAGCAACTGCTATTTTTAGTAACTTTCTAAAAATAGCAGGTGGAGGCAGGTATCAAACGCCAACAGCACAAACGCATCCTGAGGTTCAGAATAAAGAAAAATCCAACCTTTTTGGAGCTTGGAATTGGCTTGAAGTGCAAAATTAACAAACTTTCTAAAAATAGCAAATTAGGGTTAGCATGATCGAGTCACCCTAAATCAGGCAAAGAACATAAAATTCACTGAAATTGATAAATTTTCAAGTCCAGCCAGTGAAGAATGCCTTTAAAAGCTGAAGGTTGGTGGAAGTTCTCTAAGCACTGGAAATTTGAAGTTCACAGGCCAAATGCAATTGAAGAGGTCTCAAAAATTTCTAAGTCCTTCAAATTTGAAGCTCAGGACTCCATATGTGCCCAGCTAGATGAGAGGCTCGAAAAATTCCTAAGTCATGAAAATTTGATGCTCCATGGCTGAAATGCGCCCACCAAGTGAAGAGAGAACTTAAAATATTCTAAGTCCTTGAAATTGGAAGAAGAGCCTGTGAAATGCGCCCATCACAAGGTGGTTGTGCAAAGAAATTTTCTAAGTCACGAAACTGGAAGTTGCCCCTACCAAATGCGCCCAGGAGCTAAGGAGGCTAGGTGTTGAAAAGTTTAAGTCTGGAAATTGAAAGCTCAAAGGCCCAAATGCGCCTTGCTTTGTCTGGAAAACTTGAATGAAAATATCTAAGTGTTTGAATTTGAAGGAGGCCACCTTGAATGCGCCTTGAAGTTGGAGGAGGTTAAAAGAAGTTTGAGTGTGGTGAAATTGGAAGTTCACCCTACTAAATGCGCCCTACCTTGAAGAGGATGATGGAAAAGTTTCTAAGGCAAACAAATTGGATGCTCACCCTTCAAAATGCGCCCAAGGAGAGGAAGAGGTGATTGAAGTTTGTCTAAGGTAAGGAAACTAGAAGTGGACATGTGAAAATGCGCCTTGATCTTAAGAAGTTAATGGTAAAATATTCTAAGTACTTTAAGCTTGAAGCCCACACCTCCAAATGCGCCCTAGGCAAGATGAGAGGCTTAAAAAAATTTCTAAGTACTCAAAAGTGGAAGTTGCCCTTGCTAAATGCGCCCTAGCATAGAAGGAAGGTAAAGAACTTTACTAGGCATTGAAAATTGGAGGTAAGCCTAGTCATATGCGCCTTGACTTGTGGAGAGGTTGGAAAAAGGTTAGCAAAATATTCTAAGTTATAAAATTGGAAGCTTCAAGGTCAAAATGCGCCCATGCTGCAAGGATGTCAAAGGGTCAACATGTTTCATCCACTTGCACATGCCAAATGCGCCCTCATCTCAAGATAAAATATGAAGAAGAATTCTAAGTGTAGAAACTTGATGCTCACCCATGAAAATGCGCCCATCATGAAGAGAGGAGTTGATAAAAATTCTAAGTCATTTAAAATGAAAGTAGGCCCCTCCAAATGCGCCTAGAAGAGGGAGAGGACTTGAAGAATATTCAAAGGCATTAAATAGCAGGTGAAGACCAGGCATCAAGGCGTTGAATCCATGCAAAAGAGGAAAAATACAAAAGGTATCCATGCAAGGAGGAAAAGGATAAAGTACGCCCAATTGAAGACAAGAATACATGCATACATGATGACAAAATACAAGGCGTCTAAGACTCTAAAGTAGGAAGTGGGTCCCTTTGCTGCGAGCTGTAGAATATTTCAAGTGTTTAAAATTTAAAGCTTGTTGGCGCCCAAGGTGAGTTTGATGTTGGAAGAGAATCTAGGCGTGGGAATTTGAAGTTAAATGCTTCATATGCGCCTTGAATATGTGAGGATGATTTTCTTTTGACATTAGAAATGTTTCTAAGTAGGGGGACTTTAAAAGTGGACTCCTCTATAGGCGCCTAGAAGTTAAAAATATATGAGGAGTGTTTAGATTTGAAGCTGGACCCACTTTATGCGCCAAGAGGCATGTAGGGTGGTGAAATTTAATATTCCCCTTCAATGTAGGAAATGCGCCTAAAGTAATGGAAGTGTGAAATAAAATGCAAGGTGGTGAATGAAAAATAAAATGTGCTAGGCGTTGGGATTAAATATCTTCCATGATATGTGCCTTCATGAAAAAAAAATTTCTAAGTGAGTTGAAATCAAAGTTTCCTCACAGGCAAGGTGATTGAAGATTTTAAAAAAAAAATTCTAAGGCACAAAATGTTCTTCCTTAGAAAAATGCCTAAGTCTAATGGAGAGTGATCAAATTTTCTTAAGACATAAACAAAATTGCCAGAGACGAAGTCAAATGATGCCAGTTGCACAGGGTCAACGAGAAATTTCAAGTCAGAGCAAGGAAATGCACCTGGAGATGAAGAAATGGATTAAATTTGCTAAAAAAATATTTTTCTAAGGTTCAAAATTCAAAAAAAAAATTAATTAAATGAACTCGTTCGTTGTATACCCATGAATTCGACAAGTTCTAAAAGAAATTTTCTTCTGGGTATTGAAGATTATCGATGAGGAATGGATTTTAAGGTCTTCCACAGCTTGCCAAGGGTTTTGAGGTAAAGATTTTAAATGGGCACCAAGTTGATGAATTTTCCTAAGGGAAAATTTAAAATTTTTCTAAGGCAAGGGATAAGATGTGTTAAAATGCCTTGGCGGATGAATTCGAAAATGATCACCTAGACGATTTTTGGTCGAGTCCCTGATGAAAGCTTTTTTTTTTCTCGAGTCTGAGTTGGATGAAATATCAGAGTGAAGTGCGCCAGGCAGAATGCAAGATGGGTTGGAAAATTGGCTAAGGCATGAAGAATTTGAACGCAAAGTTGGCTAGTGAAGACAGTGAATGCTTGGAAGTTAGAGCATGAAAATCCTGGTAAGTAAGTTGAGTTTATATTATGAGGTGTTCTAATACTCTTCTCCTTGCTTGTTTTGCAGGAGGAACGTCGAGACCAAGCGTGATGACTTAAAGTGATGAAGAAAGTAATCCAAGATGACATTTCAACTTCGAAGGAAGAAAAGTTGCAGGAAAATGGCTAAGTGTTGAGACTTAGTGACAAAGAAGAAATGTTTTCAAAACTCAAGATGGAGAAAAGAATGGAAGCTCAAGCAAAGTTGAAGAACAACGTCAAGAAGAAGATCAAGATCGTGTGAACGCGTTTCAAAATTGGAATCTTCTAGAAGGATGATGGACATTAATGGCTCATTTATTACCCCACTCTCTTTGTGGCGGTTTTTAGGGTGAATCTTGTTTAGAGTGAGGTGGCACGATCTGGGCCATCCAGTCGATTGTAATCTGAGCCGTCTGTTGGACTCGGCCATCTTTAAAAGGGGGAGTCCCCCTCATTTGTACCCTAGTAGAATTAGAAGTAGAAGTTAGACAGTAGAGATTTGAATAGAGAGACAGCTAGGCGATAGCTTAGAGTAACTTAGTATAGATTGATAGTGTAGTTTGAAGAAGGAAAGTTTTCCTTTGAAAACTTTGTAAGAAATTGTTGTGAACACTCTCTCAATAAAAGAGTTTTTCATTGATGGTGAATTTCGTCTTTGTTGTGAGTAGCTAGCAAGGTTTCTTCGTCCTTCCGATTCAAATGGTAGCGTAAAATAGTTCTAAGTAGTATAATTTTCATTCCATGCAAATAGATGTTAGCTGTGGAATGTGGTGTTTGATCTAAGCAACTTCGTCTATCCATACCACTAGTGTATTTGCTGATGGTGAATGCGCCTTGTGTGGTCAACTGGAATATCATGTACTTAACTTCGATCATGATTTGTATGTCTATATGCGTCGTTGTGATGGTATTTTAATGCTAAGTTGTGATCTGAACACCTTGAACTACTCCTCTGAAGATTGCACCGACTCCGTGGAAGCTGTCCGAGGCGAGGCAAAGCAAAGTTTGGTTGAAGTTCGCTGAAGTTGAGCTCCATATCCCACGCCTTAGAATAGATTTAGACTCTCTAAACCCTGCAACCACTTTCAATTCAGTACTTTTTGGTTAAAATAGGAAATCTGTGCTTCATTGATAAATCTATCGAATTATGGAAACCCCCTTTTTCTGCTGCTGAACAATTCCGTAAGTCCCCTTGAAATACCAACAAATCACATTGAGCCAACTGAGCCTATTCACATTAAAAGAACCTTGGAGTTGAACACATGAACTTTCTTGCAATCTTAGCATGCGGAATACTTTGATCAAGAGCGAATAGGGTAGCCGTTGGCGACTTTATTCTGCATTGGTGCGGTCACGAAAAACACATCAACAGGTTGACAATTATTAGTGGTTATACGTGTCTATTCAAAAAAAAAAAAATGGCGGTTGTGTATTGTTTATTTGTGTAAAATTTGGGGCATGACATCTTTGAAGTTCTTAGGTTCTATCTTGGAAAGCAAAGACATTTTCAAGATCTGAAATATTATCCAATCTTCGTCTTGTCTTAATTTATCCATCTTTCTCACCTATAATGAAATCTTCTGGATGATTTCTTAGGACAAATTTGGATGATGTATTAGATTGTGTCTTTGGATCTCTTTGTTCAACTATCTCATTTTTTGTTTCTTTCTCTATTTCCTCTTCTTCGCAAATTTCCTCATTTTGAGGAACAATTTATTGTGCCTTTTCTTCGTAGTATCTTCCCTCATCTACTGCAAGATATTGACAATACTCCAATTTTAGTTTGTGGAAGATATTGACAATGAGTTTGAAGACTTTATTTCTATATACATATCATTTCAGACTGTGTTTCATAAATATATTATCTTTGTTATTTATGTGACAAAACTTTAAACTATTTTAGCCACATTTAAAGTGGCCGTACCTTTTTAACTTCCAAGAACACAAAATCTCCTTGCTACAACCAAACTACTATTTTACTTCGGAACAGCTCATATTTGTCATACATTTGAGGTTATATGGTTGTATGAAGTGCCATGTAATGTCCCCATTTTCGGTCACTTCAACATTGTAGTTAGCTCTGAGATTCTTGGTAAGTGCCAACCTTGTCAAAAGGAATGTTTGTTGTTGGAAGTGAGCTTAGTTGGTCTTGAGGACTTGTATGACACTTTTCGAAGTGAATTTCAGCTTCTAGTGTGTTCTCCAATATTCTTGGAGAGAGCATCTATTTATCTAGAAAGTCACCCGATCAACCCTGATTTTCATTATTCATCATTAGTATCCTTCCAGAATAGTCAAATTTTGTTTTCGATGTTGTTTCATGGTTTTCACAACTCAAGTGAATTATTGAGCTTTAATTTAATTATTTCACTAAAGTTGCTTAATTTTATAAAATAATTTAAAAAGCACCTTAGTGTAATAGTTTGTTGGAAAGGGAATTAAAAATTTTAAATCATGGACACTTGATTAAGTGATTAAAGTGTTGAGAATTGTTAAACAATGAAATAAAGTCACTGAGCAAAAAGGGTTTATTTAATTATAAATTGATATTAGTTTATAATTTTCGAAAAGTTCTAAGAAGATTATAAAAAGGGCTAAAGGGTCTCATTTGATGTGATGAGCCTAACTGGCTCTAGCTCAACTTTTGACTTTCACTAACTTGTTTTTGTGTTTTATTAGTTGTTTAAAGAAGAATTGTAGACAGAAGTAGAAGGTGCGCCAAGCATAAAATGTACATAAAACTGAAATTTAAGCTAGATCGAGAAACTTCTTATGTATTAAGTGTTAAACAACTGCTACAGATAGATCATGAACAACAAACATTCCCGGAGACCTCCAAATTAATTAAATAAAAAAAATTTGCACATGCCAAGCAAGATGTGCTGAAACTGAATAAATGCAACACCTAGGCTTTGGGTCTACTTGCTCCCATGCAGAAACTGGAGAATAATTGTTGAGAAGGTTGGACGCCCAAGATGAAGTCCAAAAATGAGCCAAAAGAGAGGTTTTTTAGCTCCCAGCTTTACATGCCATTCCCAGATGGACACGCCTTTCAAGGAAAAAGTACGGCCTTTGAATGTTGAAGAACAATCTTTATTGAAAGTAGCAAAAAGGTGAAGATGGCGTCCCAGATCTGTAAGCCATCTTCTTATTGAAAACCTGTAAACTTCTTAATAGAATAACTCTGAAAGCATAGATGAACTCCCGTATGAAGCTCCCACAGTTGCAACCATTCAACTGGTATTCCACAGTCTCACAATCACACATCAATGAAGAATTTTCGCTCTTCAAAGAAGAATTTCCTGAAACCCTTGTCCTCAGACAAAAACCACAAAGAAGAATATAACAAGCAATGTCAAATGATCAAAAGTGAGTTTGAATTGCCAATTCTCCCTTATATCTCAAAAAGGCATGCTTTTCCACAAAGTCATGCACTTCTTCCAAAAAGCCATGCATTTTTGACATTTAAATACATTAAAATGTATTTAAATACTTTTCAATAGTTTTTAAATACCCTTTTTAAAGTGACCACACCTTTTTGACTTAAGTGATATAATTTATCACTTTATAATATATTTAAGTGGCTTTTAACTTTTATAAAGTCAATTTGACTTTATAATATACCAATAAGTTAAATAATTAACTTAACCACGTAAATATTCATAACTCCCTCCAAACTCAGTATTTTTCCATGCCGTCAGAAGCTGGAAAACATTGAGCTACAGATGCCTACACTAAATCCACTACTGAAGTGAAGGAGTGGGAATGACAATATCCACCAAAACGGCCACTGACCCCCTAACCAAATCCTGTCAACCTATGAGGGTCCAAGAAATAGGCTAACTCAACTGCTCCTGAAACTGACTAGAATGTGGACATTACATTTGATTCATGTTGGTTATTTGTTATCTTTTGGAAACCACAGTTGTGGAGATTGAACAAGATTATTCAAGCACAACCTAGGACAAAAACCCTACGATAAAAATTGGGTTCGGTGGTGAAAGATCCTCCCTAGTTGATAATGTGAAATTCATTCAAGGTTTCATTTTGTACGGAAAGGAACTGTAGGTATGATTGAAGATCAATTTGTGAAGTCTTGTAAGCAAGACAAATTATTGAAGATATCTATAGGCAAGAAGGGGACGCCAATATTGAGAAGTCTATGGAGTATATTCATCATATTTGATGTTGGATGTGGAAATATCATTGGGTTCATTGCTGATTTTGGGAAGTTTTCCATTGCAATAAGTTAGAATTTCTTCATAATGTTGGACACCACTTTGGGAAGAGTTTGGGGCTGCAAATCATATAAGTTATTTCTATGTTACCAGGTTCTTCAAAAAAGGACCTCGTGCCCGCTCCTAGAGCGTTTGGGTACGGGAGCGGCTTGGGGAGCGCCTGGGAGCGCCCAGGCAGCCCCGGGTTCTCTGTGGGTCCTTCTTGGGTGCTCCTAGGGCGCTCCCAGGGTGCTGCCAGGCAGAAAATGTTAATTTGAATCATCCTTTTTTGTTGTAGTAGTTTGTGATCTGTTTTAGCTTGGGTTTCAAATTAATTTCAAAGGTATTATTTCATTATCAACTTCTTAAATGTTGCTTGTCTATTTAGTGGATTTATAAAATATTTATTTCAGTATAAACATTGACATTAATCCAATATTGTAATAACTAGATGGTTTATCGTCAGATCCCTATTATCATTGTAAGTTTGTAATTGTAATGATCTTCATTTGAATCATGACTTTAGACATATATGATATATGACATAATATTGAAATTTTGAACTATCAATTGGCATTTATCTTTATCACTACCATTGATCAATGATTCAATGATGAATTGATGATTGATGATTGATGAAGTATACTATGTCATACTATCAAATGTATTTACAATTTTGTATATTTTTAATTTTTTGCACATATATATATATATATAGCCGTACCCAAACGTACGACATTTCAAGGAAAAAAAAAATAGTCATATCGGCGTACCCGTGCCTGATCCTGTACCAGAACTGGCAACTTAGAGTTATTTTCTGTTGTCAAATAGATTCTACAGGCATCAAAACTTATGTGCATCAGCTCTTCAATATTTGTTTAATATCTACTCAGTTATGGGTCACATAAAAGGTCAAAAGTATATTAATATTTTGTTTGTGTATTGACCTTGCTGCTGTTAGCTATACTCAAATATATATTTATCTCTGTATTTCATTGATAAGGGAAATCAGCCAATTGTTTTTTTAATGTCTATCAATTTCATGTGAATTTGGGTGTCAAAAATGAATACTTGGTAATTTGGCCATCAAAACAATTCAACCACATTACAAACAGCTCAGAAAACTATCATAGAGAGTGTGCATGCCAAGTGTTTGACGAAATGTCTATGCCCACAAATCAGAAAAATTAAGTGCAAAATAAGGTAGGTTTCCTACAATGATATCAGAGCTGTGCATCCTACCATCCTGAGGGGTTATCAATAGAAGATTATTTTTGGATTGCTTCTGGTAAGTGACCAACACTTATCTATAACAGCTGTAGTAGATTGTTGGTTAGTTTCAGTGTGAAAGATGAAGACCAATCAAGAACTTATGACGGAAATTTTGCAAGTCTTTCAAGAATATCAGA
Source organism: Sequoia sempervirens (assembly GCA_007258455.2). Taxonomy (NCBI): domain Eukaryota; kingdom Viridiplantae; phylum Streptophyta; class Pinopsida; order Cupressales; family Cupressaceae; genus Sequoia; species Sequoia sempervirens. The sequence goes on from VDFB02270651.1 coordinate 437,082,555, forward strand.
AGAATCTAACCACAATACTAGAGCATCTAGAGATGCTAAAGCCTTACTTATCAGTTGGGAAGAAAGAAGAAAGAAATAAGTATGTGAGTTGCCATGACTATGATGAATCAAAGGTTGATGAGCCCACAAACTTTTCTAGTAACGAGGATGAAGCTAATTTCTCATGTGCATCTACAAGCGAAAAGGAGAACACAAGCCTTCTTGATAGTGCAAAGACTAAGGGTATGCTGATTTGGAGTTTGCTAAATCAGCAACTATTGAAACATCATATGAAGGTATGGACATTTCTGATGATTCTTTGTGTGAGTATGATACTATTCTACCATCAATTCAAAACAACTGCAATACAAAATCTAGAGAGGTAGTTGATTTTAGATGTACAAATGAGGAAGGAAAGAAATTAATCACCTTACAAACAAGCACAAAAGATGTAGCGAGGAACTAGAAAATGTGTGATGATTAGCTAAGAAGAGCCAAGGAAACTAAGATGATAGATTCTCAAGCAAAACAACACCTACACAAAATCAAGGAAAAGGTTGCTCACATGGACCGTGAAAACTGAAAAGCAACAAGAGAAAGCAATTGTGATGAGAGAGTATGAAGAAAAATCAGAATTGCATGAAGTTGAAGAAGAGCCAAAAGTACAAGGAAATATCTTATTTCAAGAGGTATGCACAACCAGCTCCAAAATGATTTTATTAAAGGATTTGTAGCTACAAATGATTAGAATTTCATAGCAGCAACCTTGGCTACAAATTCATATCAATCCAGGAAAGTCTATGAAACTAATGGCTCCTATATGACAACATTGGAAGGTATGATTTTTTTTTAAATTTGAGTTGTCTACTAATATCAGTTCACAAGGAAGAGTGATAAAATCAATTAATGATGATAGATGAGAATGAAGTGAAAATCCTATCAAGGTTGGAAAATCACAAGATATGGGATCCTAGTGAAGTTGACCTAATGGATGTTATGATATATGAAGATTTCATCATCTTGAAGACACCTCCCTTGGTTGACTCATGGTATGAAATCAAGGTATGCAATGTTTTGAATCTAGCTAATACATTGTTGATTATTTATGCAAAGGGTCACCAACCAAGAATATTGGAGAGTAGTGTTGTACCTTGGAGGATTATGAATCATAATTTCAGTCTTAGCACTGATGTCATCAGGCAAATCAGCCATCACTTGAGTTCAACTGCATACATACAGGTGGATTGGAAAGATAGGTCTTATTTGATATGTGAAGGAGTTAGACTCTACAAGAATCACATGATGGTTCTTAATCTTGAATCTATTGTCTCCCATAATTCCAGCTCCTTCTACATTTTCCTTGCAGCCATATAAGGATTTTTAGACTCATGATGGTGGAAGAGTTTCCAACCTATCGCCATTGTTGAAGTTAGTGTAGAGTGGTCTTCAGATTTTATATGCCAAAATTATAAGCAATGGAATTCAATTAGGCGGCCATGGATATATGATGATATAAAGGTTTGGGATCCAAGAATTTGTATGATTGTTGGATTGCTTCACAGGATAATGCAGATTGATAGATTTGCAAGTTTCAATTGTATCAGAGTGTGTCCCCATTTTCAATTACTTCAACATTGTAGTTAGCTCTAGCATTCTCAATAAGAGATAATCCAGTCAAAAAGGATGTTTGTTGTTGGAAGTGAGTTCAATTGGTCTTGAGGACTCTTATGACACTTTGCGAAGTGAATTCCAGCTTCTAGTTTATTCTCCAAGATTCTTGGAGAGAGTGCCTATTTATAGAAAGTCACCAGGTTGACCCTGATTTTAATTATTCATCCTTAGTATCCTTCCAATATAGTCAGATTTTGTTTATGATGTTGCTTGGTGGTTTCCACAACTTGGGTAAATTGTTGAGCTTTAAATTTAATTATTTCAATAAAGTTGCTTAATTTTATAAAATGATTTAAAAAGCATCCTAGTGTGATAATTCGTTGGAAAGGGAATTAAAAGTTTAAAATCATGGATGCTTGATTAAGTGACTAAAGTGCTGGGAATATTTAAATAATGAAATAAAGTCACTTTACGAGCAAAAAAGGTTTATTTAATTATAAAGTGATTAATTTATAATTTTCAAAAAGTTCTAAGAAGATTATAAAAGGGCTGAAGGGTCTCATTTGATTCATGTTGGTTATTTGTTATTTTCTAGAAACCATACTTGTGGAGATTGAACAGGATTGTTCAAGCACAACCTAGGATGAAAACCCTACGGAAAAGATTGGGTTTGGTGGTGAAAGATTCTCCCTAGCCAAAACTATGAAATCCATTTAGGGTTTCATTTTGTACAAAAAGGAATTGCAGGTACAATCGAAGATCAATTTGTGAAGTCTTGTAGGCAAGACAAACTATTGAAGATATCGGCAAGCAAGAAGGGGATGCCACTATTGAGAAGTCTATGGAGTATATTCATCATATTTGATGGTGGACGTGGGAATATCATTGGATTTGTCACTGAGTTTGGGAAGTTTGTTGTTGTGTTAGAATTTCTTCATAATGTTGGACACCACTTTGGGAAGAGTTTGGGGTTGTGAACCGTATAAGTTATTTGTTGTTGTCAAAGACATTCTACAACCATCAAAACTTTTGTGCATCAGCTCTTCAATGTTTGCTTAATCTCTACTCAGTTGTGGGTCGCATAAAAGGTTAGGAATATATTAATATTTTGCCTATGTATTGACCTTTCTGCTGTTGGTTATACTCAAATATATATATTTATCTCTATATTTCATCCATAAGGGAAATCAGCCAATTGTTTGTTTTAATGACTATCAATTTCAGGAGAATTTGGGTATCAAAAATGAATGCTTGGTAATCTGGTCATCAAAACAACTCAACCACATTACAAACAGCTCAGAAACGACCACAGAGAGTGTGCATGCCAAGTGTTTGACGAAATGTCTACACCCACAAATCAGAAAAATTAAGTGCAATACAGGGTTGGGTTCTTACACGCCATTTGTCAAAGACAGGAAAGACAATTAATAGTTATTGGAGACTTGGTTGCCGCTCACATTTTAGGAATCATATTGCTAGTTTTTGGCCATCATACCATATAAAGAGTGGGTCGTACTTTTCAAAAAGGGGCGAAGACTTTGATGAAGCCTCCATATCAATTGTTCCATGAACTGCCATACCGATCAGAAAATGATCTTTACTATTCGGCTATCACATTATTCTCTTTATGGCTGTATGGCCAAACTCAAGCTTAGACATTTATCAATAAATCTATAAGTGGTTTCAGCAAACTTTAGTTCTTTTAATCTTTAAAAATTCTGAGTAATATTCAGTTACTGTAATTTATATAAATATATTTTATTATTAGTATTTGTGCTTCCAGTTTCAATTCCAATTTGGTTATCATATTTAATGTTCTAGTTATTCCGAATTGCAAAATTACAAAAGAAACTAGAAAATAGTAGAAAAATCAGAGAGGGTCGTTGTAGTGGCATTAGAGTTGTCAGCCTGCAGGGTTACAATTATTAGATTTTAAGTAAGAGAAATAAGATTTTATCAAAGAGAATAAAGAAAAATTTCTTCAGTAAAAAAGTTCTAAAAAATTAGAGTTGACTCAGTTGAGCCAATACAACATGGTGGATAACTATGTCGTAGAATTTCAGAGGTTGTCAGTGATGGTTCTTGATGTCTCTGAAAGGAGACTTATTGTCCTTTTCATGGAGGATTTTGACCCACCGTCCTTGGAGGAAGTCATAAAAAGGCCTTTGATTTTGAAAAACAAATTCTATTCACAGACACCACCAATGGGACAGCAGGGAAAACCATTTTATAAGAACACATTTCATCAGAAAGAAATACGTCCAGAAACAAGCAAAGAGTAAAATTAAGAGTTTGCCATTCTTAATGGAGATTTTAAATTTTTTTGAAGATAAGAATCTAAATTTTATCCAAACAGAGACTTATAGGACAAAGTTATATCGGAACTGAACCTAGAACAGTCTCTAAAGCCAAGGGTGTATGCAAGAATTGAAGGACAAAAACATAAGCTTTTAGCCAAGATTAGAAATGATAAAACGTGCTAGTTTCTTAGATAGTTTAGGTTGCTATTAGCAAGAGATTTATCCAAAATTTTGTTCATCGTCAATCAAATAAATAAATAACTTTATTTATAAAATCCTCAATCTTAAAGGTAGACACAATCTGTTTCTTTGGGCAAGTAAATTTGTCATAATTTACCAGTAGAAAAGAGGTTTACAAAACTAAGCGTACCTGGAATAATGATTGCAACACCTATGGTGGCAGCATAAGCATGCTTTTGCTAATTCTGTTTAGGAAGATTTCACATATAGATGTTGAAGTGCCTTGCATATAAAGATCAATTAATAATTTAGGAAAAAACATAATCCCTCTTACCATAAATTTTATAATGATATTTGGTTATTCTAGGATATCTTGGTAAATAGGGAAGAAAAGATGGAAGGGGGTTTTTGAAAGAGGTAGAGCGCTATTGATGTTGTGTTCCTGGAAGTGTGTAACCATTGTCTCTGTTTGCTCACAAAAGAGTGGGTCCATCTTAGTCTGCGGTGATCATTATGTTTAAATAAATACAATTTTTTTATCACACCAAAAGCATTAAAGTTGCTTCAGAGTGATGTAGAAAGCCTCTGTTGAAGTTGGTTAAAAAGAAAAATTAAGATCTTAGCCCTTGTCCCAAGAGATGAAGAGGCAACATCTTCCCATAACAACTAACTCTGGATTTAGCATGCAAAATCCAGTTTCCTTTTCTATTATATTCAACTCTCAACAGTAATACGAAGAATATACCCGTGCAAAGTTGCCTTGCCTCTTGCTTTTTAAAGCAAAATGCATAGCAAATAGCCTCGCTGTGTCCTCTAAGTTTTTGAACACATCTATGGTCATCCTTTAATAGGTAAAAGTGATGTTTTAGGTCTCGTGCCAAGTTTGTGTATGAGTCGGGAATTTCCTCTTTTAAGGAGTATCTGTTGTTTGAAATTTCAATCTCCATTGTGTTTTGATCTGAAGCCAAAGATTGGAAGCAATCCTAGCTCTCTCGATCCCCCTAGACCCTCACTCGAAGAACCATAAAGGCGAGAGAAGCATATATTAAGGTACAGGATGCAGCTGTGCATACGAGACTCGCTGACTGTGCTTAAACTATGTGACGTGCAATCCCTACGGCCCTCAGGATTTGAACCTGTGTCTCCGAGAAGGAAACACGATCTTCATCCTTGAGCGCTGAATCAATAACATGTGTATTATAGAAATGGTATTTCTTGTGGTTTCCTTTCCGAGAAAATTAAAGTGTTACGAGGATTGGGGCTGATAGCGAGGGCAATCTTGTGGCCAAACTATCCTCCATCATAAGAGCATGTGGATGATCTTGATATAACTTGGCAGCATAGTAAGTATTTGAGGGTATTTTTCGTATAGAATGATGGGAATGATCACAGTAATCATCTCATAATTTTTGTAGGTCCCACTGTAAGCTTAGAAGTTAGTTTTCATCTTTGTGTCACCCTGCTAACTCATCGAATTCGTGCTTTCTATGAAGAACAGCTAGCAAGTAATGGTAAAAATAATGTAATTATGCATGAAATGATACCTTGAAGGAGAGGGTATGTGGAACATCCTTTGTAGCCTCGCCTTGAGCTTCTGCAAAGCATTTTATAAAAGGAAATTCAGAATGAAGAGGCACAAGATTATGGGCATGGGCATCTACCACAGCGATGTTGTTGACAGCTTCTCTCAACATCTCTGCATTTGATGAAATCTTCATTCTCTCCATGTTTCCTTGCTTCGTTGTGAAACTCTGCTCAAGAATATAAATAAATGCATGCCACACTCACCAAAATTGACCATAATTATTTATATGCTTTTTAACCCAGTCTCCATCCTGTTACTCAGCACCCCATCCTGTTACTCAGCACCCCACGCTTGACTAAGTAGCATACAGTGAAATATAAAATTGAACAGCCTTTACACGAGTTCTATGTAGGTTTTACAATATTGCTTTATTTTTAGTTCGGTCAAAATTACAACCTTTACGAGCGTCAAGTCCGCCTGGGTTTACTCGCTTATCGAAAAACTAAAGGCAAGAAAATTTTAACGCCCTTCGTTTTATATGAAAAAATGAGGTGTGAGTTTGTCTTTGTTGTCGGGTTCAATTACTAAATGAAATTGTTCCGAGAGGTTCTATTTGGGGGAGGCTAGCTCATATTCGTGTTTTAGAGCTTGTTTCTCAAAATATCTCCACTAAAGTTTTAATAGAGTTTTTTCATTTTTTTTAAACACCATAACTTCTTATCAAAGTGTCCAAATTTTGGAAACAAATATCCACAAAAAGTTGATTTCAAGCATTTCACAATGGTGTAAGTCATTTTTTCAGATTTTTGTAGGTGAATTTAATTTCTAATTGATTTCAAATTTTCTTTTTTGGATTTGTGAGATAACTTTTTGTCAATGTATCCAATTTTTGCGATTTTTACAGCGTTAGAAAGGTATTGAGGAGCTCTACAATTCTATTTATGTCATTTTTCCATATTCAACCCAGGTATCTTTTATTCAAAATTGTGAGGATTTGCATTATGGTTGATCACTTGAACACACTGACACTTAGAGAAGATTTTTCTTTTTGGGAAAAAATTATTTTCAATCTAGATCATATTGGGAGATTGTAATTTTAGTTTGAAGATTTCACTCTAAGATAACATTGTATTTTTTTCTATGGTTGGTCCATCTTGGCATTGTAAACTCTGGGAAGCTATTCTGGCATTGTAATCACACTACATATAAAGTGTCAAAACATAATTTTGGGGAGATTTTTTATTGAGTTATTTGGAGGGGGATCTTTTGGTGCATTCTTTTAATGTGTTTACTAGTGCTCGTCATTTCAATGGGTCATTCTAAGATTCCTTTTCTAACATCATACAACTATTAATCTTAGCATCAACATGCATGGAGTGCCCTAATGAATCAAGTTTAGTCTTTATCTGTTGAGAATAAGGTACATGAACCTAAAGATGATGATAAAAAGATAAAATGGATGATTGAACATGTTAAAGCTCTTGGATGTCTTCATAGCTTAATCTCTGAAGATCTATTGTTTCAAATTGAATCATGTAAGGATTCTCATGAAGCTTGGAATAAATTGAAAAAGTTGTATGACACTACAGATGAAAAAAAAGGTTATCAAATTGATAATAAATTGATGTGTTGGGATTAAGGTGTCTCAACTTTAGAGAGTCTCGTATTAAAATAATTAATTTATTTGCTCCTAAGTTGTTGATTTAATTTATTAAATGTAAAAATATAAGTTTTCAAGTTGCTAAGGCACTTTGTGGGACCCAGTGGATAGTTAGCTTCCTACATGCAAGGTGCAAAGTGTGAGAATGTGACACTTGTCACATGGGAACTCCTTTGGGAAGAGGCACATGTTAATACCTCTAAAATGTGTGTCATGTTGACATTGTGGCATTCTACTTTGGAAGTTATTACTTGGTGAGGCCTGCTTGTGAGCACACTCCTTCCCTGGAGAATGGGAAGCAACAAAGAGTGACACTTATCACCTAAGCGCTCAATCAAGCATTGAGCATTATATTTTCTTCAAGGAGGTGCTCCATGATGCCATGTGGCATTTTTTAAAAGATTTGGCTCATTTTTGAAAGGGAATGTTGCTAAACAAAGGTTGAGTTCTCACTTGGAGTGACTGAGAGTCAAAGTGGAGTTCAAAATTGGTAGGTGGGTTGATTTTCTCTATGGGGATGTCTTGCATGTGAGGTTACTTGATTTTTAGAAGTTGTGCACCTTGCATGTGGTTGCATGTTGTTGTATGTTGGTGCATGTTGATTTGGTTACTTTTTGGGTCACTTGGGACTCGTGCATGTTGTCAGTTTCAGTTTGCATGCATGCAAAGACTATGGGAATGACACATGGCAATCTTGGGTGCCCATGTATGAGTGAAATAAATATGTCAATATCTTAGTGCATTGTATGAGAGAGAGAAGTTTTATATTGCAAGGTTTATGCTCTTGGATTTTCTCTAGAAGAGAAAGATGTAATCTTCAATGTAATTGGAGATATAATCTCCATTTTTAGGTTGTGAGTTTGCAAGTGTATTGTAACTTTTTTGTTACAAATTGATACATTGGTTTGAGCCTACATGAGCATAGACTATGTTATTGTATTGTAACTAATTTTTTACTAATAATACAAATTGATCTATGTTTTAGAGTGTGAAATTTTTTACCCAAAAGGGTTTTCCCCACGTATATATGTGTTCTTTCTCTTCTATCTATTCTTCTATTCTTTAAATGTTAATTTACATGTCATTATGCTAGTGAAATTATTCTAAATCTAAAAACTACACTTCTTTCCTCTAAGGGTTAATGTGATGGAAATTAAAGTGTGTTCATTTATGCTTTAAGACATAGTTGTGCATATATGCTTGTATCAAATAAAATGAAAGATAGTGAAGGTACATATTGGTTCTTGTATGGCATTTTGAGATCGTTGTTTCCCTTCAATTTGGTATTCGAGCTAATTTTCATGGTTTGCATGTGCATGTATGTGAGTTGCATGTACTTGCATGAGCTTGCATGTTACTTGCATGTTAAAGCATGTGAAGATTCATGGTGTTTAAGGTTCTAGGTATTTCTTCTATAATGATTCCTTAGCCCGGAAAGCTTGAGGGAATCTATCTTTGAAAGAATTGCTTGATTACTAATCCTTGTCTAAGTAGAAGCTTTGTAGTTGATCTTGTTTTCAAGAGATAATAGGAATTGTGAAGGATGGTGAAGGATGTAGTGTTTGAAGTTGATCATATGATATCATGTAATATGAAATTGATCAAGAGCTCCTATTTGACATGTGATAATCCTCATGCATGGTGGTTGTGTTTTGTTTTATGGTCATGTGTATCAGAGTATTCATATTGGGTTTATGTGTTAGGCTCCTTGGTCATATGGAGTGTAACATATGAAAAAAGGAACCCTAAGTTTTATGCATAAAACCTAGGATAAATATCTTCCTTTTTCAAAGGTACATTGGAATGTAGATCAAGAAGGTGTTTAGATTGACTATCAACCATAAAGGTGAACCAATCAAACCTGGATCTACACTCTTAGGGCCTTGAAAATAGATTGGAAATAATTTGGAATGATTAACCTAATTGAACTATATGACCTAATTTGATGAATGCAATAATTTGAAAATACATAGATGGAAACAATAATTTGTAGGTGGATCTAGGAAGTGTTAGATGATGTGTAGTTGACACCAAAAGCTATATCTAACATGAAAAGGACTCAAATGCCTAGAGGCGTATGGGTCCTTGGTAGAGGATCATGAAATAGATTTTGCAATCCTCTAATGATGGACCTAAACTTATGTTTCCCAGTTGTAAAGTTGTTGAACTATCGTCAGATAATTTTGTTGTTGAGTTTTCATGTCTTGAAAACTTTTAGGACTTCAAAGGCAACAATGGACAATTTTTCTTCAATCCTTTTGCAATCCTTTTCAAACCTATAATTTGCACATTCAAAGAGAAGAAAAAAGTTGTAAAATTAGGGGATTGCCTCCATCAAACCCCATGTAAAAATGTTTCCACCTCCATTAGAAGGAGGCTTCTTAGTATTTAGTAAAAAGGAATCCAACTATGGAAAAATTGTGCTAATAATAGTTGACATAGTAACTAAAGTCATAGACACAAAAAATATAAACAAAAACTCTTATTGTGGCGAACATTGAGGATAATAAATCAACAATTAAAATTGAAACTCTATATACATTAGAAACTAAGACTATAATTTCACTTGATGCAAAAATGGCATAATTGAGACTAGTAGCAACAAATATCATACCCTAATTTTGATTAACTTTAAGAAATATTAGCACAGTAATGCAATTTATAACCCTAGAAAAATGAAGAAAATATAAAATACTTTTGAGTTACAAACCTTAAGAAATTTATAAAATGCAAAACACGAGCACACTTTGAAAAATTTAAAATTTGCTCACATTTTTTAGCAAGCCAAAGGGTTCTCACACTTTAATGTGAGCATTTTTTTGGAAGTCCTAAAAATGGTAAAAAAAGCATGACACCCATGATCTAGGCTTACATTCTTTGTTATTCTCCTATTGTGCATTATCCAACAAAAAAAACATTTTTTCATGGTGTTGGCAAAAGTAAATGTATTTTTACACATTCCACCACCTTTGCACCACCTTTTTTTTGTTTTCCAACATAGAAAGGAGGAAATACAAGAGTTTTTACATGAAATTTGATTATATGAACTCATATTTTCATGTTTGCAATGTTACAATGTTAATTATTATTATTTTATTTAATTTCATATTATAGATTGGTTATTTCCATATTTTTTACTAATTCTAATAGATTTATAGAGAATTGAACATTGAAAATGAAGCAACTTCGTGAAAGTCTCTAATTTTTGAGCAATTTGATGCAATAAGAAAAATGAACTATGCATATGATTAGTTGAAAAATGGATGCTTTATGGTTTAAGAAATAGAATGTCACTCTTCTCCAACTAACATTCAAGGATGCCCTATATACCTCAACCCAATGAAGAATGAATGAAGAGGTATGACAATAGGGTACTGTTGTCAAATAAAGTTGCGCCCTTTTGCTAAGCTATGAACTATAGCAACCTATTGACACATGGGGACACTTCGAGGTTGTGGGTGACCTGGGAATGAAGTGAACCTCCAGATTATGGGCTAGTTCCCCTTAAGATAATTTAAGAAAAGCTAAAGAAATGACGGGGAAAAGGGTAAGAAGGATATGCTTGAATTCAAAACCTATCATTAACAAGTGATACACCAAAGATAAAACTGTGACAATACTGTAGATAACTCACTGAAAATCTTGATAGAGCTAAAAAATATCACAATACAGAGATTTATGCTTATAAAAATGAGTCTATGTAAGGTTCTGACTGTTCTAATGCTTAACGCAAGGAAAACAAGATGTATTCACATATATAAACGCAATAGAAAGAGATCACTAACATAAGCCAACTTTATGACATAATATTCTTTGCATCCAGTACTGAAGGAATTTGATAAAATAGAGGATTACATAGGATTTTACCATGCAACTCACAAGCAATACTAAGAAAACAAAGAAAATATGAAAGGAAATGACTTTCTATTAAGAAAATGAGGAGTCCCTGTGTTACAGGTCTATAATATTATGAAAATGAGTTACAAAGGCTAAATAATGTTGTTTCAGCAATCTTCTAACCAAGAACTACCTTAAAAAAAGGGAAAAAATGCTATATGTACCAACGAGTGTCGGCCCCTGCCTTAGGGCTTACAAAATGAGTCAGTGCCTGGACATGTCGCCCCTAGAAGCATTTTGGAATGAAGTCAAGGAGGCATTCAATGTGCATCCCCTGCTCATGTTGGTGAAAGCTCGCTCTCAGGCATGGTCTTTAGATCTTTCTCATTGAATGCTTTAACCCGCAGCCCCCGTGTCCGTCTTTGAACTTTTTCAGAGTCACCTTGAATGCTCAATGGCATGGTCATTAATGTCAACCCACCTTATCATCCGATGTCCCAGCTGTTACTGCGACTCACGACTTCTTCCTCCTCGGCCTTCATCTTACTCCAGATCTTTCTTCAAGCCGACCGTCCTCAAGAAGCAACATCAGGTTTTCCTGCTAGGTTCAAGTGCTATTGCAGACTGATCACCTTCAATCTCAGAGTAGATCGATGTCGTTGATCTTCGTCAATCGTGTGCATAGGGGGAAGTCAAACGGTGAGACGGTTCATCGTCTGTGCCTAGCTCTCTGATTGGTCGGAGTCGCGCCACACAGATTCCAGGCGGTCAAAGGTTGCCTCATCAGCATTCAGCAAGACATGTGACGGTTGGCATGACCTCACAGGAAGTGCTAAGAGTCCCAACGATATGCTTTCTTTCACTTTGAGCTCACTTTGCTTCAGCAAGACCCTATCGGGTCGACGAGACTTCATAGTGAGTAGCCAAAGTTATACCGATGTCCATTTTGATTGGCAAGTCCATCACTATCGGCAAGACTCTCCATTGTCGGCAGGACCTCTCAGCGAGCCTCTCATCCTTCAACGAGACACCAACGGGTTGGGTAGACCTCATGCTGAAGGAAAAGACTCTCGACAAGGCCACCTTCTTTGCTTCCTAAAGCTAAACACTACGACGGAGTCAGAGTCGGGATGGGAACCAAAATGAGACCAGAGCTAGAATGGGGGAAAAAACAAATAGGCGGCGGAACCGGAACCAGAACCAAATCCAGATCTGAAACTTTCCCGAAGTTTCAAGTTCGGATCCGGTTCTGATCCCACTCCCGGCAACATAAAGCAAGAAGGAAGAAATAAAAATACAAGGGAGATTGGAGAGGAGGAGACCTCCCCTGATCACAGACCATGAAGAAAAGAAGAGAAGAAAAGAAAGAGTGAAACTGGGACTGGGGCAAAAAAAGGAACCGAAACTTGGAAAAGTTCCATCGCTCAGATTCGGTCCACATCTTGGGTCTGACAAAATAAAGGAAAATTCCCAAAAGAAAGAAAGCAAGGCAGGATCAGAGCAAAAACTGACCTCGAAAAAACACAGTGGGGGCAGGAGCGGAAACAAATCCAACACTGAAACTTTCATCAAGTTTCAAGTTCAGATCCCATCCCGAACCCACCTCTGGCAACGAAAAGGTAAAGAAAAGAATGGCAGAACCAAGATTGGAACCGGAACAAAATAGGGACTGGAACTTTTGGAAAAGTTACAAGTTGGGTTTTTGTTCCGGTTTCGATTCCGGAAAAATGAAGAAAGTGCTAGAGGAAACAAGAAAAACCAAGGCACATGAAAACAAAGACCAAAGGACACCAAAACCCAGACGAGAACACAGCGGGGGCGCAATTAGGATAGAAACAGGCATTGGAACTTTTGGAAAAGTTCCAAGTTAGGTTCTAGTCCTGATCCTGAGTCCGCCAAAACAAAAAAGGGGAAAAAGGCAGGAAGAAAGAAACAAAGGAAAAACCACCCCACAATCAAACACAAGGTCAAAGAAGAAAACGAACACACAAAAGTGTGGGCCCTGAACTAGAACTGGACCAAACCCAGAAACTAGAACTTTTTGAAAGTTCCAAGTTTGTATTTAGACCTGAACCCGTCTCTGACATAACAAAAGGAAAAGGGCCAAGGAAAACAAAACGGACAGGGGGAAAGCAAGGCAAAAGAATAAGATGACAGAGACCCACCCAAAACCAAAAACTTGCACGCTAGGCTCAACCCTTGTGGGAGCCACATTTAATCCACCTGCCGAATTTAAACATAACTCTCCCCCGAAGCTGCACAAGAAGCAAACAAGTTAGAAAAAGTAACCTGATACAAAAGCTACTCCACTTGGTGTTTGAGGACACCTGAAAGCACGGGTTGCCTTGCCCGACTGAATCCGTAGGCAAAAAATGGGTAACAGGTACCTTAGGAGATGTCTAGAGATTAATTAAGGATGAATGCGGGGTTCACCACCAAGTAAGAAGTTGGAAAAACAAATGGAATGCAAGATGCAAATCGAACCCTAGTTTGGTGCAAACTTGGTGTAATAGAATGTGTGCACTTGGAAACTTGTAGAGACTTGGATGGAGACTGGAAATGCTGTTGATTTTAAAATTTTGGCCCACTGGGACTCTTTCACCAATCTAGGCAAATTAGTCCTAGATCAGGGTTTCTACATAGGAACAAGTTTCTAGAAAAAGGGTATCCGAAAATGCCAAAATCTCAAAATTGACCAAAAATGGGACTCATTTGACACTTGTGGCAAATGAGTCTAGTTTGAATTTTCTGGAAATTCAAAGTTCTTATCCGCACCTCTTTGCTTGCCCAATCTGCTCCTCCAGGTTCCTGAATTTGAAACTCTGATTTTGGGGTTGTAGATGACCTTTTGGTGAAGATTATGACCTTGCAAATGGAGAGATAACTCCAACAAGCTTGTAACCTAATATCTAATGATCTTCAAGTTTTCAAAGTACCTAGATTTGCAACTACACAAAGAAAGAAAGCAAAAGTGTTGGTTGTTAGGGAATATGGGTTTTCCTTGGTCAAACCCCTTTTAGGTAATTAAACCAAATGATGAAATAAGATAATGAAGCATGAACATGAAGTAATGCAATTAGAACCTTTCCATGATGATGGATCTTGAATTGTTGCAATAATTGATGAAGAATTCTGCGCTTAAATGTTTTAGAAGTGATCTTGAAAGTTATCTTGATGACCTTATGAAGACTTGAAATGCTTAACTCTTGCTTGCTTGACTTGGTAACATGAATGTATGATGGAATGATGATTTGAGAGCTCATTTATATAGGAAATCCACTCAAATGATCGTTAATTTGATCCCCAAGGCCGACATAGGAGAAATTTGAACTAAAAACCCACTTTTCCCACTCAAAGCCTTAAAAATAGGCCAAATGGGACTCATTCACCATCTTGGCTGAATGAGTTCCACCAGAATGGGAATCATTTTCCCAAGATGGTGAATGGGTCCCACAGGGGCTATTTTTTATGCTAAAGTGTTGAGTGAAGAATTTAAGTTTATATGTTGATTTTGTTGGGTCTTTGATCAAAATATGCCTTGGGATGCATAATATGGGGTCATAGGGGCCTATTAATGATGATATAAAGTTCATAAATGCAAGAGGGCTCAAAATCCAATGTGAAAGTATAAATAAATACACTTTACAACACCAAATTAAGGAAAAATTGAGTCTGTTTAGCTTAGAAGGGCCCTAAATTCCATGTGAATGTGTAAAAAATATTACAACGCTAGATTAGGACCACTTTAGTTTACAAGCCTCCTAAATTTAATGTGAAGATGTAAATAAATACATTTTATAACATTAAATTAAGGCGGAGTTAAGTTAATTTAGCTTAAAATGGGCCCAAGACCTAATGTGGATGTGTAAAACACCCAACACTAGATCAAGGAAACATTAAGTCCAATTTGTAAGGAAAGATAGATGCGGAAACAACTCTCCTAACGTGAAAAACTCAGGGAAGAATGCAAAGACTCTTTTAAATTTTACAATTACAGTCCAATTAAGATGCACTTGAAACAAATAATAGAAACAAAGAAATATACACACACATATGAACACCAGATTTACGTGGGAAAACCCTTATGGGAGAAAAACCCACCACACCAAGAGAAGTCACTTTGTATTACAGTAACAAATAATTACATACAGAGTTCTGACTTATCTTTCTAATGCCAGATTACAATAGCTTTCACAATTTGACCAAACTTGTACAGGAACCTTCAAGTTACAATCTTTACAGAATATAAATCACTTTGATACAATTCGAACTGTTCACTCAATTGTTCTTTCAACCAACCGAACCTTAGAGCATATGCAACTACAAACTATATTCATGTCGTTCCCTATCTGTTGAGCTTCCTCTTAGAACTACCATAATGAACTGTCTTCCAATGGTTCACATTCGGCTTCTCTGATTGGTCCATGAGACTCCACATAGGATGGTCAAATGGTCAAAAGGCAATCAAGCTGTGATGGAATATCGGTGAGACACTGATCATGTCTCCCTGATGCCAACATAGTCAGCATACTTCGTGCTCTCTCCATCACTGTCCTATTGAACCTTTCTGCAACTCCATTCTGCTGTGGAGTATAAGGTGTAGTCTTATGTCTTTTAATCCCATGGTCTTTATAGTATCTTTCAAATTAATTAGAACAAAATTCAACGCCATTATCAATCCTTAAGCATTTTATTTTTCTTTCAGTCTGATTTTTAACAAGATTTTTAAATTCCTTAAATCGACTGAATACTTCTGATTTACTTTTCAGAAAATATACAAATGCTCTTCTTGAATAATCATCAATGAACGACACATAGTATCTTGACTTATACAAGGAAGGAACATTCAATGGACCAAATAAATCAGAATGAATATAATCTAGCAAACCAGAAGATTTATGAGGACTGGAATTAAAAAAAAACACGGTGTTGTTTTCCATATATACAATGTTTACAGAATTCAAATTCAAGGTTACAATTTTCAAGCCCCTCAACCAGGTTTTTGTTCTTCAAGGTTTTTAAACCTTTTTCTCCTATGTGGCCTAACCTATGATTCCAAAGCATAATCTTCTCTACTGGAAGTTTTACTTCCATAGAGTTTGCATAATTAGGAACATTTCCCTCTTTACCTCCATGAGTAGCTTTCTGTGACTTTATAGAGATATTGTTACATTGAACAGTCTGTGCATCCCGCTTGTACAGGGTACC
Source organism: Sequoia sempervirens (assembly GCA_007258455.2). NCBI lineage: Eukaryota > Viridiplantae > Streptophyta > Pinopsida > Cupressales > Cupressaceae > Sequoia > Sequoia sempervirens. The sequence goes on from VDFB02270651.1 coordinate 437,098,855, forward strand.
AATTCGAGCACCTCTAGCCAACACCATAGAGCCTCTAGTTATCTTGTAGCCATTTCCAGAGAATGAGACTTGTACTCCAATATCATTCAGCTTACTGACAGAAAGCAAATTTCGAGCCAGACTTGGTATATGCATCACATCCTTGATCCCCTTTACTCTACCATCAGGGAATCGGATTCTGACTCTTCCACGACCAAAAATTTCCAAAGTTGAATCACTTGCTAAGTACACCTTTCCACCATCGTATTCTTCATACTTCGTGAACTTATCTCTATGAGATTTCATGTGAAAAGATGCTCCAAAATCAATCAGCCATACATCATTTGATGCCTGTGTAGCCAAGGCAACAATGAAGGCGTCTGAATCACCCTGAGAAGAATCATTATCAGAAGAGCACTTCTTCTTCTTCTTCTTTTTCTCCTCTTTACAATCCTTTCGGACATGACCCGGTTGCCCACAGTTCCAACACTTCACCTTGGACTTCTTGCTAGGAGACTTTGATCTCCCCTCTGATTTCGATTTAGATTTCTTGTCCTTCTTCTTTCCTTTCTCTTTCGATCTTCCTCTGATAGCAAGAGCTTCCTTCGCCATCTCAAAAGACTTACTTCTCATATCTTCTGATAGCAAAGAACCAACAACATCTTCCATCTTGAAACTCGATGTTGTACTCCCAATAGCCATCACCAGATGATCCCAAGAGTTTGGCAAAGAACACAATAGAAGCATACAATGATCCTCTTCTTCAATTTTTACACCAATAGATGTTAATTGAGCAATCAACATATTAAATGCATTCAAATGATCAACTACAGACCCTCCTTCCTGCATTCTCAAAGAGTACAGCTTCTTCCTTAGGAACAGTTTATTCACCAAAGACTTCTCCTGATAAATAGACACCAGTCTCTTCCACAAAGAAGATGCAGTCTTCTCCTCATGCACATTCAGAAGAACGAAGTCTGCCAAACAGAGCCTTATCAGCCCCTTAGAATTTCTATCTATAAGGTCCCAATCTTCTTGCTTCATTCCTGTAGGTTTAGTTCCAGACACAACAATCCAAAGATCACGATCCACTAAGAGATCCTCCATTTTGAGTTTCCACAACTCAAAATTGCTGCCATTGAACTTATCTATTTCAATCTTTCTAAACGTGCTAGCCATCTCAATCTGTAATTAGAATTAACAAAGTCTACAAGACTCCCACTGAACATAATTGACTCAAAAAACCCAACGTACCCACAAGGATAACACAACTAGCCAAGCTCTAATACCACTTGTATGGAAAGGTAGATGCGAAAACAACTCTCCTAACATCAAAAACTCAAGGAAGAATGCAGAGACTTTTAAATTTTACAATTACGGTCCAATTAAGATGCACTTGAAATAGATAACAGAAATAGAGAAATATACACACACATATGAACACTAGATTTACTTGGGAAAACCCTTACGGGAGAAAAACCCACCACACCAAGAGAAGTCACTTTTTATTATAGTAACAAATAATTACATACAAAGTTTTGACTTATCTTTCTGATGCCAGATTACAACAGCTTTCACAATGACCAAACTTGTATAGGAACCTTCAAGTTACAATCTTTACAAAATAGAAATCACTCTAATACGATTCGAACTGTTCACCCAATTGTTCTTCGAACCAACCAAACGTTAGAGCATCTACAACTACAAACTATATTCATGTCATTCCCTGTCTATCGAGCTTCCTCTCAGAACTGCCACAACGAATTGTCTTCCAATGGTTCCCATTCGGCTTCTCTGATTGGTCCACAGACTCCACATAGGATGGTCAAACGGTCAAAAGGTAATCAAGCTGTGTTGGTATATCGGTGAGACACTGACCATGTCTCCCCGATGCCAACACAGTCATCATTCGATATCGCCAAGAGTTCATCCTATCGGCAAGATGATTTACCGAGCTCACAAGTTGCATTGACTTCAGTTTTCCTTTTGGCAAGACTATCGCTCTTCAGTGAGACCACATATCGATATTCAAAGTCACATCGAAATGTCATACTATCGGAAAAATATTTTGATCTCACCAAGACCTCCCACTGAGTCTTCATGTTGTTTTGAAGTATCTACCAGTTAGCGAGAATCATCGCTTTCGCCAGGACTTCATACCGAGGTCCATAAGTCACATAGACATTATTCACATTGGCAAGACAATCATCTTTCACCGAGACATCCTATCGAGTTATTTATATTACTCCAAAGCCTCAAGTCATATCGAATAGTCGGCAAGACTTATTTCCATCATTAAGACCTCACAGTGAGAGCTTTTGTGCTACCCCGAGTGTACACTGTCGGTGAGACATTCCTTATCAATATAAGTCATACCGAACTCCAAGACTTTCCCCGAAGACTTCAAACTAAACACTGTCGGCAAGACATCCATATCTGTAAGACTTCTTACTAAGCCATCTCATGTTATACTGATGTATACTGTCAATGAGACAAAGCAACTGTCGCCAGGAGTTTATAACGAAACCATCGAGTTACCCTGAAGACACCAAGTGAATGCTATCAGTGAGACATTCATATCGGTAAGACCTCATATCAAAACCTTAAATCTTTTGGCCAAGTCTCTCTGATATACGATAGAAATGCTTGTCGGCCAGAGATCTCCACAAGTGGTGAGAGGTTACAACGACTGCCACAAGTCACAATGATAAGATCCTTCTGCATGACTAAAACAAGGTCACAACGACCTGTACAAACCACAAGATCCAAAGCTGCTAGTCGGCCAGACCCAAATCATGTCACACCGACTTGGCTCCAATAGAGGTTACAGCCTATGATGATTGAGGAATATATTTCCAACATAATTTATCATTAGTTATTCCCATATCAAGTGTGAAAATGCAAAAAAAGGATACATTTTTGTACACTACATTTAATGTGAAGATGTAAATAAATATAGTTTACAACACCAAATTAAGGAAAAATTGAGCCTATTTAGCTTAGAAGGGCCCTAAATCCCATGTGAATGTGTAAAACAAATTAAAACACTAGATTAGGTCCACTTTAGTGTACAAGCCTCCTAAATTTAATGTGAATATGTAAATAAATACATTTTACAACATTAAATTAAGGCAGAGTTAAGTTAATTTAGCTTAAAATAGGCCCAAGACCTCATGTGGATGTGTAAAACACCTCACAACACTAGATCAAGGTGACATTAAGTCCAATTTATCATTAATTATTCCCATATCAAGTGTATAAATGCAAAAAGGATACATTTTTCTACACTACATTTAGCACCCACTTTAGTGAGAGGATGAACTTTCTTCAAAGTCACACTAAAGTAGACATTCAAGAGGTGTCCAATCGTACCAATGCAGATGAAAAAGATCAAGGCAATAGTCAAGCCCCCAAGATCTGAGATCCAATTCAAACCAACAGGAGCACAAAAGGACACATACAAGGTGTATGATATGCAACAAAACAAGATACACAATCATACAATGTAAATAGCTAGAAGAAAGAAGAATAAAAATAAATGAAAATAAAAGGTGGATCAAGCTTCGACCATTTGTCCAACACGATGTGGATTAGATCTAGGATGTTTTTTCAAAAAATGCATACTCACTCTGAGGGGACAAAACTCCTGGTTGTCCGCCAGGTGAGAAGTCCTAAAAGGTGAGAAACACACACTCATGGTTGGTATGCACTCACAAACTCGCAAGTGGCTATGGGGAAAGTCATGCCTTGGATCAAGCTTCCCACTAAAACCATACCAAAGTTATACCTCCTGATAACTTTGATAAGGCACCACACAAAGATTATTTTTGAGCTTCATGAGACAAGAAAAAATTTGTATGCTTGGAGCTCATGAACAAATGAGATGGATACACAAGCATGCAAAGTGTATAATGCAAGGTGGCCATATAAAAAATGTTGTAAATGTAGAATAGTTTAAGATATGTTCAAAGGGATTTTGCTTAGTTCATGCAAGGTATCTTCTTAGGGAACATTGTGCCTAATGTTTCCAAGAGAGGGAAAATCAAAGAAATATCACACTATTGGAGGAAATAAAGCCCAATGACACCACCAAGGAAAGGACACATGACAAGAAAAAAGGAATATCGCACAATGAAACATGAGTGTTGATGTATGCCCCCACTTTAAAGTGGTTGCTAACACCATTATCGTGAGAAATTGCTTTAAAGTAGAATAAGACATGAGAGCTTATTCAGAAAGACCTATGCCAAGTCATATCTTTCTGAATCGAACATCATGAATAAGTATGTCACATGTGGGCCAACTTAAGGCATGTTTCCCACATCCCAAGCTTGCTCTTATATGTACATGAAAGGTGATCAACTAGCTAAAAGATACAACGAAAACTAACATATGAGGGCAAGGCTATCTAACCCCTTTCCCCCACTTAGTGCAGGACAAGGGTGAGCCGAATAGGATGAAAATAAGTATTAGTTAGAGTAATTAGGTGCTTCAACACAAGGAAGAGCACCACACTCCTTAAGATGTTGATTTTTTTTACTCAAAGCCTTACATTCATTAGAAGCATGACCATGAACTCTATTATATGCACAAAATGAAGTCTTGTAATAAAATTTCTTTCATGTTCCTGGAGGGAGGGATATCAAACGATCTTGGAGGAGTCCCCACAAGATACCTTCTTGATCAATGGTAGAAGATGTTCCTTTATTTTGTGAAAAAGATATCTCTTTCTTAGTACAAGATGTCATACCTACGCAAGACTCTATACATTGTGAAATTTTGTTCTCTCCTTGAAAGGAAGATGCAAAATATAAAGAATTCAAATCATTGGTGTTTTGCATGATGACATTGAAATTAAGCAAGGATTTCCTTGTTTCTTTTGTTTCTTTCAAAGAATATTTTGTAATAGTGTTGATATTAAGTGAAGGCTTTTTTGTTTCTTTCAAGGGACAATAACCAAGACCATTAGTATTTTCTTGTGTGTGAGGTTCTATATGGACACAGATACCTTGTTCTCTAGCACCACATATTTTTTCACTAATCTAAGTTGTTTCATCATTTCATAACCTTTTCTATAAAGATTCTTCATCTCTTTTGGATTCGGTGGTTGTTCATGATTAAGTTCATCAAAGTTTGTTGTGTAATTTGTTGTCTTTTGTTCTAAAGTGGTTGAGGTGGATTCTTTTGAAGGGTTTTCCAAATTTTGTGTTGACATTACCAATTTTTCTTTTCCCCTTTCAAAGTCTTTGTTTATGATCTTATATTCTCCCATGAATGGTGAGTCAAAATCCAATGATCCCAAATCATCTAGTGATATCATTGTGAAGGGTTTAGGAAACCTATATTTTTGTTGTTCTTGCATGGGTTCCACTTGTGTAGTTGGTGTCAATGTGTTTAAGGTATTCTCTTTGTTTTTCTCAAGTTGTAAGACATTATAAGGCTCATGATCAACATCAAGTGTGTACACTGTGTTGTTGTAGACATACTTCATTTTATGATGAAGAGTAGACGGCATCCCATTCATTGCATGAATCCACAATCTACCTAAAACAAGGTTGTATGAATTATTATTGGGCATGACATGAATATGCGTGTCTACTGTAGCTTTTCTATCTATAATAGGAAAAGTAATCACATCGAGTAGTTCCTTTCCAACATTGTCAAATCCACTAATAGATAAAGAGTTCGGTTGAATTTTTGATTTGTCTACTCCAAGCATATCCTAAAGGGATACACTACACACATTAAGGACATAGCCATTGTAAACGAGGGTTCACTTTATCCCTTTTCTATTGTATTGAGCTATGATCATGAAAGCATCATTTTGTTTTTACACTTCCAAAGGAGGGAGTTCACTTTGGTGGAAAACAATGTCAACATTTATTCCTTGAATCATGGATGCTATGTCATTTGGTTGTGCATTAGAAGGGATAGGAACTGGTTACAAGACACTTTGAATCATGTTATGATAGTGAGGGGAGCTTTGAATAAGGTCCCATAATGATATCTTAGCAAGAGTATTCTTTAGTTGTTCAACAAGATCATACTTTCCACAAGAACCTAGTAAGATAGGGTTAGGTGGGATAGGATTAGGAAATGGGAAGGACGTTGAAGATGCTTTTCTTGGTTGCAGATTGTTTCTAGTGTTATATGGATGAGCAATGGTATCATGACTCAGCTGCTATGATACATTATTCTCAGGTGGATAAAGGATAAGTTCAGGTTTGTTTTGAGTTTGAGGTTTGTGTGAAGGTGGATAAAGTATTAAAGGATTCTTAGGATGTCCAACGAGGTATGTAGGAGGTCCATTAATCAAGGGGGATCTAATGGAAACTTGCGTATTCATAACCTCATATGTCTTGGTTTGATGTATCTCTAATAAAGGGAAATATATAATCACCTTTTTACTATCACTTAAGGAAGACACATTACTATTGTTTTCATTTTCTTTCACCACGATATTCTCCCTAGGAAGAGAGATTTTAGGAGAACTACAAAGAAAATGTTCTTGACACTCAAGGATTGGTTCTTCCAAAATGACTTCATCACAAGTAGGGGAATGATCAATGGTTAAATTTTCTTGCTCAATAAGGGTTTCCCTAGGTGAAGAGGGACAACTAAGGTTCTCATGATCTTCATCTATTGGATCTTCTAACATCAAAGTATCTTCTTCACAACTAGGAGAGATACTAGGGGAAGAACAAGTATGATTTTCATGATCATTTATGATTTCATTCATTTATTCCCTAATATCTTCAAAAATAGGATAGGTAGGGGAAGGATCATAAAGAGGGTTGTTCTAGACCTTAAATATTTGATTATCCAATGCCAACATATCCTCATCATTTACAGTCTCATCCTCTTCCACTAAATCATTCTCACAAGCAAAGGGGGAATGGAAATTAGGTAAGGTGATGTTTAGAAATGTGTCTATGATTTCATTCTCTTATGCTATAATACATTTCTAAAGGGGATGAGGAGAAGGACAAAAAAGATCATTATGGTTTTCAAAGATTGGATCTTCTTTTGCCAAGATACCTTCGTCACTAAAAGGAGAGACATCAAGAGAAGAAAAATTATGACCATCATGGTTATCTATGTTTTTATTCACTTCTATCACATCATCCTCACAAATACGAGATATAGGAGGGGGTGTATGTTTAAGGAAAGTGTTAAAATTTTCACTCTCTTGCGCTAAGATACTCTCATAACTAGGGAAGCATTGAATGAATGACTAACATGTTTATTGACTAACTTTTTCTTTGCAAACTTGGAAAAGACTGAAACTAACATTTTTGAACAATAATCTATGCAAACCTGAAATGCAATGTAAAGGCCTAGAATGAAATGCAATTTTTAGATTTCAAACAAGGTAATTCACTGATTACATTATGCAATCATCTGAAAATGAAATGTTGTAAATGCAAATTTGGAATGGAGCAATGCATGAAATGGAACAATTTAAGCTAGATTTAGTGAAATGCATGTAATAGAAACTCTACCAACTGAAACAACTAACCAATGTCAACGAACAAAAGGGTAAAAAACAAGGTTTTTGATGTTGTAAAAGGAAGTTCCAAATGTGTACAGGGACTAATTCACCCAAGGTGGCGAATGAGTCCCAGTAGGGATTTTTTTCAAATTTTTTAAAAATTATGAATTGATTTTTATGCTTTTTATGTTGTATGATATGTAATCTAAGTGCAAATACAATTTTCAGATGATTTTCAATTATTTGAGATGAAAAAATGCAACCTATATGCACTTTCACTAATGCAAAATTTAGAAACCCTAGATGCTACTTAACTAATGCAAACACTAATGCAAAGTCAATTCAAGCTAGATATAGGATGATGATTGACTCCAAATCAGTAAAGAAGGTATTATAATTCAAGTTCACCAAAATGATTAGTTGAAAAATGGATGCTTTATAGTTTAAGACACAAAACATCACTTTTCTCACACTAACATTCAAGATGCCCTAGAGACCTCAACCCAATGAAGAATGAATGAAGAGATCTAAAAATAGGGTACCTTAGGAGATGTTTAGAGATTAATCAAGGATAAATAAGGGGTTCACCACCAAGTAAGAACTTGGAAACACAAATGGAATGCAAAATGCAACTCTAACCCTAGTTTGATGCAAAATTGATGTAAATGACCTAAAAATGCAAATAATACAAAACAAAAAGCCATAGAAACAGGTTGATGACCTTGTGAAGACTTGAAATGATTAAATCTTGCTTGCTTGACTTGGTAACTTGAATGTATGATGAAATGATGATTTGAGAGCTCATTTATATAGGCAATCCACTCAAATGACCATTAATTTGATCCCCAAGGCTGACATAGGAGAAATTTGAACTAAAAACCCACTTTTCCCACTCAAAGCCTTAATAATAGGCCAAATGGGACTCATTTGCCATCTTGGGCGAATGGGTCCCATAGGGGCTATTTTTCATGCTAAAGTGTCAGGGAGTGAGGAATTTAAGTTTATATGTTGATTTTGTTGGGTATTTGATCAAAATATGCCTTGGGATGCACAATATGGGGTCATAAGAGCCTATTAATGATGATATAAAGGTCATAAATGCAAGAGGGCTCAAAATCCAATGTGAAAGTGTAAATAAATAAACTTTACAACACCAAATTAAGGAAAAATTGAGTCTATTTAGCTTAGAAGGGCCCTAAATCCCATGTGAATGTGTAAAACACATTAAAACACTAGATTAGGTCCACTTTAGTTTACAAGCCTCCTAAATTTAATGTAAAGATGTAAACAAATATATTTTACAACATTAAATTAAGGTAGAGTTAAGCTAATTTAGCTTAAAATGGGCCCCAGACCTAATGTGGATGTGTAAAACACCTCACAACACTAGATCAAGGCAACATTAAGTCCAATTTATCATTAATTATTCCCATATCAAGTGTGAAAATGAAAAAAAGGGTACATTTTTGTACACTACATTTAATGTGAAGATGTAAATAAATACACTTTACAACACCAAATTAAGGCAAAATTGAGTCTATTTAGCTTAGAAGGGACCTAAATCCCATGTGAATGTGTAAAAAACATTACAACACTAGATTAGGTCCACTTTGGTTTACAAGCCTCCTACATTTAATGTGAATATGAAAATAAATACATTTTACAACATTAAATTAAGGCAGAGTTAGCTTAAAACTAGCTCAAGACCTATTGTGGATGTGTAAAACACCTCACAAAACTAGGTCAAGGAAACATTAAGTCCAATTTGTCATTAATTATTCCCATATCAAGTGTGAAAATGCAAAAAATGATACATTTTTCTACACTACAACATAATTGGGTAGTTGCTCAAATTTAATCTTATATTTTAAGGTATATTCTCTTTAGACATATGCTTTACATTTTCCTCCATTTCCCATGGGTCAATATTTTATCCATTATTCTCCTACTTCACATTTCACCTTTGACTATCACCTTTACCAATTTGATTTATTATGCTGCTTTATCACTGCTTATCATGCATACTTAATGCAATTCTTTGATTTTGTTATCATATTCATGCTTATTAAATTTACCTTACTATGATGATATTCTTTGAACATTGACTATTTGAATTAATCATACAGTGACCATACATTTCCTTTAGACCTTACACATTGAGCATGGTCTCTTAGATTTACCTCTTAATCTTGCATTTCCTTATGACATTTTTTGAGTCATGGCACTAGAAATGTGGGCACAATGCTTTTTACATTATATGCTTTGACAAGTTGTCGTTATATCCTAACACTTTAGGGAATAATCACATCAATATCAACTGGGCAGTGTCCAACAACTGTATGCAATAGAGGACATCTCAACTCTCTCTTTCATGCTTCTTAAACACTAACCAATTGAATACAAACTCTATGCTAAGGGGACTCTAATCTTGAAAGCAATAAATCATCTATCTAGAAAGTGAGAAAATGACTCAATTCAAAAAATAGAAAACTAAGAATCTGAAAAGAATTACCACTAAATTAGAAAGCATGGAAACAATTACTCTAAAGAATGCATAAGTTGCTGAAGAAGTAAAACATGTAAAGAAATTAGGAAAAAATTATCTAATGCAAAAGATAACAATCCAACTGCTAACCACAAAACAATCAATCAAAATTAACTAAGGAAAGATGCTCCAGACTTTCAAATGTTAAGATCATAAGCTACAAACTTAGTTATAACATGTAGGCTTGAAACTAACAACATAACATATATTCATGAAAGTGAAATGCAAATTCAATTGTTATCTACTAAAAGAAAATGTAGAATAGAAAACAGTGTACTTATCTATCTATAACCCTCAAGTGGCCAGCTCTTGGGCCTGTCTACTACTACTTCAAATCACATGCACTGGAAAGATCTCTAAGTTACTTCATTCCAAAGATGCATCCATATTACACAGTAGTTCAAAGAGTGGGAAAACTCATATTCATATGGTAGTTTTTACTCAAAAGACAATTTTGCAACATAATGATAATCTTCTTCTCTATTATTTGTAACAGTTACATATTTATATGAAAAATGACTAACAAAAATCCTATTTTTTAGTCGATCGAGTCTTTCAACAGATTTCCCATAGCAAAAGGGATGTTAAATCCCATGATATACAATATTAAAGAGGCTCACATGAGCCATAAAGTTTTTGAAAATGAAAAATAATAGAATTATAAAGACTCGGCCAAAACGTGTGCTCTTGGAATTTTGGTGCCCGCTCACTGGTTTTCAAAAGTGTCAAGATTTGCATTCATTTCCCTTTTGACTGGAATGATGATTGGAAGTGGAGTTGACTTGTGAAATTCTCAAAGAATAAACCATCAAATTAACATAAGTTTAATTCGATCAACTTCAAGAAATAAGGTTTGTATGCTTATTCGTAGAAAGAGAGCACTTATTTTTCCTAAAGAGAATCAATTGGAAAGGTTATTAAGGAAAAAAGGTTTAGATTTACATAATTAGCCCATTATAATGATGAGGTTATTTTTACCTCATCATTTCCTCCCCTTCCTAAGTCTGAGTAGATCCTCCTACTCTCTGTTATGTCACCTGTCCTTCATTCATCTTGTTCATTTCCTCATACTTAGCACTGAGTTCATACACATCATTTGCCTCTATGTCTAATATCTCTAGATCCCTCAAGAATCCCTGATGAAAAGTGATCCTTTGTCTCCACTTGGAAAAACTATCCTCACTTTAGTCTAGGTTGGTATATACTGAAGGAGGTGGTGAGAGAAGCAGGGGAGGTCTGTACCTCATACCAATCTAGTTGATCTTTAATTCCTGCAGAATTTTGGCCAAAGCTATTGCTCTTCCATAGGACCATCTAATATTAAGAGGTGAAATTATCTCCCTCGTTTTGAGATGCGTAGGAAGAGGGGTATACCTTTCTTCACATGCATGCCATGTTGGTCCTATTAAATGTGGCCACTTTTCTTGAAAGTAATCATGACACAACCTGAGATTGTTATTGTATTTGACTTGTACTTCCTTTTTAAGTTTGACACCCAGAAATTGTTTCTTGAAAGAGAGAGGCTTCCATGAGGATATCTCATATGCAACCCTACAGTCTTTTATGCCTAAGCACACTCTCTTGATTTGTCTTGCCAGTGAAGTTGATTTTTCATAGTGGACATGAATGATCTTAATTCTACTTCTCCAAAAAAGAAGTTAATAAAGAAATATGTGTACTTTTCTAAGAGAAAATTATGAACAAAGAACTCATACATCAAATTTTGTTGTTCAGGGAGTGACTCAACAAATAATTTTACAAATTCCTTGTCATTGGGGTCATGAGGCTGGTTTTGGTGAATTATTTGCAATTTCTATCTTAAAAGCTACTCATTAAGAAACATGGAGTACAATGTAGATGGTCTTCTATAGGCTAATACCAATTCACCAATTTCACAAGCATCCTGCTTACCCCTATATTCCTGATGGAAAGATTCTTTTAACATGACTAATTCCCTCTTTAACCTATTATTTTCAAATTACACATCCTTCAAGAGGCAACAATGCTCTATCCATTTCATTAACATTAGGGGAATACGTACTTGGAACCAATCTTTAACAATTTGTTTAGTTTGTGTCCCCTTTGATTCCATGATTAGTTGAGTGTTACTCTCCTGCAACCTTTGTTCTAACTCTACAATTTTACTCACATAAGCATTTAATTCAATTTCTTGTCGATTCTTTTCTTCTTCAAAAGCACTAAATAATTGTATAAAATTACTTATCAAATCTTGAATACACTTATCTCTTTCACATAAAGCATCTTGATGTTGCTTACCCTATTTTATTCCATTGCTAGATCTGGTGTTACAACTATTCAATCAACTCATCATTTTCCTTCATTTGTGGTCAATTTGGCAATTTCTTGGTCTATTTTATGTACAATGACAATATGTACCTCAATCTCTTCTTTCTGTTGATTAATTTGTGCTTCGTCATCCAACAATCTGGCTCTCAACCCTTCAATTTCTATCTTTAGCTTTTCTAATTCCTCACTTCTCTGATTGGAATCTTCACTCCCTGTGTCCATAGAAAAGAATATGTGAGGAATTTCTTCATCAGGGTGAGGCACATTTTCCTCTTTGTTGTCCTCAGGAAGGGATGAGTGAGGCACTTCTTCCACTTTTTCATCAATATGGGGTGCATTTTCTGCCTCGGTGCTATCAGGAAGCACTTCTTCTATCTCTTATGTATTCTCAGTATGGGGCATACTTCCTTCTTCAGTTCCTATAGGTAAGGAGGAGCAAGGGGTTTTTCCATCAATGTGAGGTATGTCTTCTTCTTCATCAGTATCCACAGAGAAGGATGAATGAGGAGTTTACTGAGGAACTCTTTCCACAAATTTAGGTATACTTCCCAACTTGTCAAGGAAAGGAGATAATTCTCCCATAGGTTCATCTTCATTCTGCTTTCAGTGTGGAGATTGTGTTTTCTCCCCTTCCAGTTCTTCAGGTGATAGGGTTTCTTTTTCCTCTTCCCTGGGAAGTTCATCCCCTTGCTTTTCTACTTCATCTATTTCCTCATTATCAGGTGGACTATCAATTCCTACCACCTTTATTGGAGTCTTGGCCTTTTTCCTTTTTGAAGTATTGCCTACATCTTGGGGCTCGATTTCAGTGGCCCTTGAAGATAACTGTTTACTCCTCCATAGAGGAGGATTTGTTTGAAAAACAACTTTATTTCATTTCTCTTTCTTTCAAGGGGGTTCCTCCTCTTCTTCAGAATGTACAATTCCCACCTCCCCTTCCTGTCCTGGGGTTTGTAATTCATCTAGAAAGGTTTCCAGCACATCACCGTTGGGAGTCATGGAGGTGTATTGGGATTTGGGGGCGCCTAATGCCTCCAAGGAGGGTTCTTCTATAGACTGCTCCTTTTTTTTAGAGAATTCTCCTTCCTCAAGTGCCCTCCTTGGCTCTTCATTTTCAAATTTGTATAGAAACCTTTGCCACTTCTTCTCTAGCTTATTGCAAAAATGGTATTTACATATTAATTGTATCAGACCATGATGTTTAAGGGGCCCGATCCCAATTTTATAATTTTCTATATAGAGGTGACTAAATGATAGAGAAAAGCTGGTAAATTTACCCTAAGAGTAGGGTCCTCAATGCCGTGGCATAAATGAGTCAACAGGAAAAAAGGGGTTCCCACTACTATAGTCATTTGTCCCTCACAAGTGAAATATTTAATAATCTAGACTGCAACAAACCTCCAAGGTTTTAGAATAGACATTCTATGAATTCTCTTATTTTGCCCCCTAGTGTTTATGGTCAGTATAGGTTGGGGTTTCCCTTCCCTATGGAACAAGTATATTAATTTTTGATAAGGGATGTGGGTATTTTTATTCAAATGAATTCCTTTATGCTCAAGATCAGAAAGATGAGCAATAAATTTCATACTTACCCAAAATGGTTTCCCGCGCACCACGGTCTTCCCATCTATAGATTTCTGAACGAATTCCTTTATCAACTGCTTTGTGTGCCCTTCAAATTATTTCATGAAGTCCAACCATCCAACACTTTGAAATAAAGCTGCTATATTGCTTAATTCCAGCAATGGCATTGCAGAAGTTGGCTAATACTTTTTCTTAGCGCCTCCCATTTCCTTTATTTCCCAAAATTTTTTTACAGAACTCTGGAGTGCTTGCTTCTTTGAATTATAGATGAAAAAGAGTTCTATGTCGATATACTCGATAAGGGAGGAATTAATTGCCAAATTTCTTGTCACCTTACTACATAATGATGACAACCTTTCATGGGGAATTACAACTGTTGTTGTACTCTTATCAATCATGTAAAGGGAACAAGTTTCAAAGTTACAAGGGGAATGAATCATGCCAATTAATTAACCTTTATTGAAAATAAATACTTACCCTTTTAATAAATAAATTCACATATACCTTAGGTCTTGTCATTAGATCAAACTTCACTTACTTATGTTGACATAATTGGATAGTCATATGGTTGGCGAGGGTGGCAACAAATAATAATGGCATGGATGGGATGGTTGAAGTGATGGCAGAGATTATGATGACAAAAAGGTGTCATAATAACCTTATTTATTATGGAAAGATTTGATGTGATGTGGCAAAATAATCATAAGGGAGCAAATCTCGAAGAGGCATTAAAGAATGGGCATGCACGAAACTTAGGAAAAATTAAAAAAAATTAGAAAGAAAAAATTTACACAAAAATTTGGAGCATTATTGAGTAATGCAACCAAAGTAGAGAAGAAGAGAGTTCTAGAATTATCATAGAGGGATGTCATCGGAACATAGTAACCAGATTGAGGATTCCAGAGCATCATTGATCAGATGTCGTTAGATCAGTGATCAATATTTCCAGAGCATCATCGAAAGATGCAACCAGAGCAGCAACAATAGGAGCATCATCGAAAGATGCAACCAGAGCAGCAACAATAGAATTTTGGAGCATTGCTGAAAAGATGTAGCTAGAAGGAACAACAAAATTTTAGAGCATCATTGAAAATATGTAGCTAGAAGGAAGAAAATTGTGATACTTTGGCCTTGAATTTCCAAAGCACTATTGAGTGATGTGTCAGAATGCAGGATCAGGATGAGAAGTAGAACCAATCTGATGTGCAAATTCCAGAGCATTGTAGCAACAATTCTAGAGCATTACAACAACTGTGTTAAGAAGTTTTAGAGCATTGCAACAACAATTTCAGAGCATCGCAATAAGTTGCGCTAGAATTGGGTTCATCAAAAGATGAAGTCCTGCAAAATATAAACAAAACTTTAGCCAAGTCCAAATGGTAGAGTTGATGAAGAAATCTGAAGAAATGCAATGATGATGGTTTTCTTTTTTTTGAGCTATTTGTTTGACAACTATATTGACCCTACCACAGTAGAGTCAATGCAGTGGATTTATCCTTGTCTTTCTACCATTTTCATAAACTCCTCCTTGTTAACGGGTTTATGGTAGATGCATAATTAGTTCCCATTAACCAAAAGTGTTCAAGTGTTGCCATCAATTGGTTTTAATTGGACCAAACCATTAGAAAACACATAAAAAATCTCGTATGGTCCAAGCCAGTGTGTCTTGAGTTTTCGTTGATCCTTGTATCTGGAATTGAACAACAATGCCCAATCCCCGGTATGGAATTCTTTTTCTTTTATATGTTTGTCATATCAGACCTTACGTTGTTGCTAGACCAATTCAATTTGATGGATGACGTCCAGACAAAGTTTTTCTAGTTTATTAAGCTGTAAGACTCTCTTGATTTGGGATCGTTTAAGATCCATGCCCAATTCCATGGCCGTCCTAAGGGTTTGGAGCTCAAATTCAATGGGCAAGAGGGGCTTCTTACCAAAGACTAACTCATAGGGGCTATAACCATTGGTTGACTTCCAAGTGTTGTAGGCCTAGACAACTAGTAGTTTCCTAGCCCAATCTTTCCATCCCGAGGAAACCGTTTTTATCAAAATATTCTCCAGTTCCCTATTAGTGACCTCAACTTGTAAGTTTTCCTGCAGGTGGTAGGGTGAGGACTTCTTGTGACTTACTTGGAAGTGATCTGTGAATGCCAATAGGACTTTATACATAAATTGGGGGCCTTGTTCTATAACAATTGTTCATGGAGCCCTGAATATGAGAAATATTTTGTTATAAAGAAAGTTAGCTACCTACTCTTCTTGAGAAATGCGTAGTGCTTGCACATCGACCCGCTTAGTGATGTAGTTGGTACATACCAGAATATATTCTTTTCCTTATGAAGGATGGTCTATAGGTCCGATAAAATCCAATCCCCTTTTTTCAAATGGTTCAAGGACTACTTGAGGCTGCAGGGGAATTTCATTGGATGCGGTTGGTCTTCCTACTCTTTGGAATTCATCACACTTGCAAACGTACTTCTTTATGTCCTTATGCATTGAAGGCCAATAGTATCATACTCCTAGAATCTTGTGAGTTGTCCTTTTAGCAGATTAGTGACCTCTAGAAGGGTCATCATGATAGGCCCTAAGGATACTATAGGTCTCATTCGCCCTAACACATCATCACAAAACCATATCAGGTCCAAATCAAAACAAGATTCCATTAATCCATTTAAAAGGGGAGCTCTCTCTTATGAGGCATTTCTTTTGTTTTGATGAAAAGTGTGGTGGTACTTCTATGGTGGCTAAGTAATTCACAATATCAACAAATCAAGGAGCTTTAGTGGAGATGGCGAGCAAATTTTTATCTGGGAATTTGTCCTAGACTAGAGCACAATCGCCATCATGTTTAATCCGGGATAAGAAGTCTGTGACAACGTTGGACTTCCCTAGTTTTTCAACAATTGTCACATTGAACTCCTAGAGAAGGAGTAGCCACTTGATTATCCTTGCATTTACCACCACTTTATTCATGAGATACTTGATGGCTGCATGGTCTGTGTGCATTGTAACTTTGTATCCTATGACATAATGTCTAAATTTCTTGATGGCATGCACTACAACCAAGAATTCTTTCTCTGTTGTGGTGTAATTCTTCTCTATTGGTGTCAATTTTTTGCTAATAAAATATATAGCATATTTCCCTCCATTCTCATCTTCTTGCCCTAGAACCACTCCAATGGCATTATCAGACGCGTCAACATAAATGTGAAATGGAAGGTTCCAATTAGGTCCTTGAAGGACATGGGCAGAGATGAGTTTCTCCTTGATAATTTCAAATGAGGATTGACACTTATGCATCCAGATGAAGTTAATGTTTTTTTGAAGGAGAGAAAACATCGGGGCTGCAATT
The DNA here is from genome assembly GCA_007258455.2 of Sequoia sempervirens. Classification (NCBI taxonomy): domain Eukaryota; kingdom Viridiplantae; phylum Streptophyta; class Pinopsida; order Cupressales; family Cupressaceae; genus Sequoia; species Sequoia sempervirens. Next base: position 437,116,114 of record VDFB02270651.1, read on the forward strand.
TTGCTAAAGTTTTCTATGAATCTTCGGTAGTATCCAGCATGCCCTAAGAAACTCCTGACATCAGTCTGAGTTTTCAGGGTCTCAAGTTGTTGTATGACTTTGATTTTCTTGGGATCAACCTTAATTCCTTCAACTGAGATATGATGTCCTAGCACTATTCCTTGTTCCACCATAATTAAGCATTTATTATGACTAAGGGACAACTGATGATCCTCACACCATTTTAACACTTTGTCTAGATTTGTGAGGGATTCATCGAAAGTTGAACCATATACAATGAAGTCATCCATATAGACTTCCACACACTCATTTACCAGCTCAACAAATATAGCTAGGATGGACCTCTGAAATGTGGGAGGAGCATTACATACCCCAAAGAGAAGAGCCCTATATGAAAATGTCCCCCAAGGGCAGGTAAAGGTCATCTTATCCTGGTCTTCTGTTGCTACCTGTATCTAGTTGTATCCACTAAATCCATCCAAGAATGAACAATATTTTCTCCCATCCAAGTTATCGAACACTTGGTCCATGAATGGCAGGGGAAAATAATCTCTACGTGTCAAATTTTTAAGCTCCCTATAGTCTACACACACTCTCCACTTCCCATTCTTCTTTGGAACTACAACCAAGGGTGACACTCACTTGTTGTCAGAAATTAGGTAGATGAATCCTACTTGTGAGATTTTCTCAATCTCAGTTTTAACAATGTCTTTGAGGGCAGGATCGAGTCTCCATTGTGGTTGGTGAACAGGTCAAACATCCTCAATATAGATATGGTGTGTACACACACTAGGGTGTATTCCTCTCATATCTTTATAGTCCCAAGCGAATGCTTAGATCTACTCACTAGAGTTTCAAACAATATTTGTTTTTTCATCTTAGTCAACCAACTATTGATGTTCAAAGTCTTTTCTAATAGAAACATAATAGTTTTAACTCTAGGATAATTAGATGTGACAGTGTGAATGGGCCTTGTTAGTGTGTTAAGTGGATAGCTATGCAGTATAGTTTTATGAAGCCGGGAAACATCTGCAAAGAAATGGAAAGTGTTTGGAACTAAGTTCATAAAAGGGAAAGGTAATCCAATAAACTTAGCATCATCAAATTCTGCTTGATCTATGTTGATTGGGTGTCCTAGGATTTATTCTATGTCTGACATCTCCTCACTAATGGAGTCTACTACAAGACTTCCCACATCATTCTCTAATTCATCCTGTAACTCTTCACCATGTTGTTTGATGACTACCATGGCTAGTGAAGCCAAATTTTCTTGTTGAATAGGACTTTCTAGTTCATCAACCCATACTTTTCTATGTTCGACAGGCTTGGAAAGAGGATACAAAAACAACTATTTTCTATTAGATCCATGGAAGATGGTCATTCCTCCCTCCCTGCAATTGATTTTGGCTACAACCGTAGCCAACCATGGTCATCCCAGAATTATTGGATAGCTATCTTTGGGTGTAAGGGATTCAATTATTTAGAAATCCACTAGATATTCCCATCCATCCACCTTGATAAGAACGTTTTCAATGATGCCTTTGGGAATAGCTATGGATTGATTTTCCATTTGTAGGATTGCAGTTGTGGGGCGTAGATCAATAAGTACTAATTTTTCCATCAAATCAATAGTAATTATGTTAATGGATACTCCAAGGTCCACTAAAGTGTTGGGTATTGCTACCTCATTAACTGTTACTATTATGAGTGGACTCCCTGGCTCATCATATTTTAGAGCAGTGACTGTTCCAGCTAACAAATCAACTAGGTACCCATTGATATGAACCGTGTTGATTTGTTTTGGATTCCTCTCTAAGGTTTTGATGCACAACTATTTAATAAATTGGTTTAACTTAGGGATCTCTTTAATCGCCTGTAATAAGGGAACTTCAATTTGCAATCGCTTAATTTCTTGTATCAATGCAGTTTTCATGGGTGAAGTTGTTTATGGAGCATCTTTCATAGTAATTGGTTTCAAATGCTCTGGAAAAGGTGCTTGGATTTTGTCTTTAGGTATGGGATTATTTGAGAATTCAATTGGAAACTAACCCTCCTCCTCCTCTTGAGGTAGGTTGGAAGCTCCTATTAAAGATGGCGGGTCAGGTTCATGTTGCGTAGTGTCTGGGATTTGTTCTACGAATGCAAGTGTTATTGTAGTTTTCCCAACAATCTTCTTGATAGGTTCATCTATGATTTATTTGATAGTCAGATGCGAAAGTGTTTTACCAAACCTCAGTTGCAGGTTTCCATAGTGTATTGCATTAATTCTAGTGATATTGTCTTGTTTGAAGGATTACATTAGAGTATTTGGATGATTGTTCTTTGGATTGGGGATTGGTTGTGCTGAAAGTGGTAGTTGGTTAACCTGTTCAGTTTGTTGAGTGTTCTGGGGAGGTGGTAAGAGAGTCTATTGAGTAGGAATCCTTCTAGGACTAGAATAAAACTGATGCTGGGGTTGATTCTATTGAGTAATGGGATTTTGAGGGTACCACTGCTGTTGAAACTGGTTGGGCCACTAAGGGTTATCCCAAGATTGGTTTGTCTAGTCTAGTGGTCCCCAAGGATAGGTTCCCCAATTAGAGGGTATTGGTGGTGGTGCCTAAGGCTAGGGTGTTGCCAATTTATTATTGTTCCAATTTGGTTGGGGCCACCAGTTAGGATTAGAATTTTGGCCATAAGAAAAATGACCTCTAGTTCTTTGGTTAACAACGTTCACCTCTTCCTCGACTGGAGTTGTTCTTTTCTTAGAATTTTTTATGGAATTCAATAGCTCACATTGATTAGTGGGGTGTTTCTTGTCACACACTTGAAAAACATCAATCTTTTCAACTTTTTCCAAGGGACACTTCTTAGCAAATGTTTGTTCTGAAACCTAGGGAAATAAATAGACAAGGTCTCAAGATTTCTGGTTTTAGCCTATATGCCATCTAAGGTGGTGTTTAGTTGAACAAGAATGTTAGTCTTGAAGTTTTCCAATTCCTCATGAAGTTTTTTTTATGTCATTAGAACCACGTAAGGGGGTGAACTTCCTGATACCTCCACGAGTGCGGAAGAAGTTCCAACATAATTTTGTGATTTCTTCAGTTCTTAGTTGGGACACGTCTCCTTTTCCCATTAAGTTTAAACTCCTTTGAGCTTCATCATCGAGACCTTTGAGGAATAGGGTCTTTAAAATATCGAGACTTGTGACTTCTCCACCGCGGCGTTTGGACAAGAAGATAAAACTATCTAGGTAATCCTCTAAACTTTCATGCTCATTTTTCCTCATTTTGAACAATTCTTCTTTCCTATCACTCACCTTGTAGTAACTTTGGTATTTATCCAAAACTATAGTCTCCATTTCATCCTAGGAGGTTATTGATTGAGAAGCTAACCCCATAAACCATCACATAGCCGAGTCTTTCAGAGTTGAAAGAAAAAGCTTTAGTTTCTGATTATCATTCTTGTAGTCATATGTTTGACACAAGACATTGAATTCAAATAGGAACTGGCCATGGTCCTCAATAGATAAAACCTGAAAGGTTGAAAAGAAGGCTGGTGAGATATTTTTCATGGTCGTGTCATCATCTGCATCAATAGCAATAGGATAAGTGAATGTGTGTGGTGGAGGGTTATCATTATTGTTATTATTGGCAACATTTCTATGGTCACCCATGGTGTTGAAGGGAATGTGATCCTCTTCCAAAATTTTATTAGTGGTACAAGGTTCAAGAGTTTGTGAAAGAATATATTCCTCGATCACTATTTGTTCCCTTCCTGGAGTATATGGGAAGGTCTCAAGTTAACCCTGTTTAGTCAATTCCTCAGTAAGTTTTTGGTCTGATTTTCCTTCCTCCCTACTTGTTGTTGGTACATCAATTGGGGGGGTTTTTGGTATGAATCTTATGTGGGGGCCTTGTTTCTTGACCATGCAGAAAAGAAGCTGAAGAACTATTCCTATCCCTAAAAGAGGTATTCAAGATATCTCCTACTAACACTAGAAAAAGCGGTCCCCAACAATGGCGCCAAAAAGTGATAGGATTTCGTTAGGTCCTAACACTTTAGTGAATAATCACATCAATATCGAGCGAGCAATGTTCAACGGCTGTATGCAATAGAGGACATCTCAACTCTCTCTTTCAAGATTCTTAAAAACTAACCAATTTTATATAAAAACTCTAAGCTAAGGGGCCTCTAATATTGAAATCAATAAATCATCTATCTAGAAAGCGAGAAAATGACTCAATCCAGAAAACATAAAACTAAGAATCTGAAAAGCATTACCACTAGACCATAAAGCATGGAAATGATTAATCTAAAGAATGCATAAATTTCTGAAGAAGTAAAACATGTAAAGAAATTAGGAAACATTTATGAAATGCAAAAGATAACAAGCCAACTACTAACCACAAAACAATCAATCAAAATTAATTGAGGAAAGATGCTCCAAAATTTTAGATGTTAAGCTCAAAAGATATGGACTTAGTTATAAAATGCAGGCTTAACACTAACAACATAACATATATTCATGAAAGTGAAATGCAAATTCAACTGTTATCTACTAAAAGCAAATTTAGAATAGAAAATGGTGTACTTATCTATCTATAACCCTCGAGTGGCTAGCTCTCGGGCGTGTCTACTGCTACTTCATATCACATGCATTGGAAAGATCTCTAAGTTATTTCATTCCAAAGATGCATCCATATTACATAGTAATTCAAAGAGTGGAGGGAAAACTCATATTCATAAGGTGGTTTTTACTCAAAAGACAATTTTGCAACATAACGATAATCTTCTTCTCTATTATTTGTAACAGTTACATATTTATATGAAAAATGACTAACAAAAATCCTATTTTTCAGTCGATCAAGTCTTTCAACAAATTTCCCATAGAAAAAGGGATTTTAAATCCCATGATATACAATATTAAAGAGGTTTGCATGAGCCATAAAGTTTATGAAACTAAAAAATAACAAAATTATAAAGACTTATTTTTCCTAAAGGTAATCAATTGGCAAGGTTATTAAGGAAAAAAGGTTTAGATTTACATAATTAGCCCTTTATACTGATGAGGTTATTTTTTACCTCATCATGCTTCGCTTTGCTATATCTCTACATTGGGGCAACCAGTATCTTGACATCATATTTCTAGACCTACATCACCACTAGGGACCTATTGTATGACCTATACCAATGGAGAATGCTCCTATATTATAGCCTTATGTACTATTGATGTGTTTTTTATGCACTTCTCAACATAGGTAATGCATAGGTGCATCACCTCTCTTGAAAGACAATATTCCACAATCAAATTGTAGAACACTATCGCAAGGTCTCTAATGTCAAGTCTTGACAGGGCTTGAAAAATCTCAATTGTTTCATGTGATTTGTTGGTATTCACAGGGCAGACTTACGGATGAGTTACAAAGCATGGGAAGTTGGGTCTGCAAATGGAGTTCTTAGGATGTAGAATTTCTCAATTGTTGTAGGTTCAAACAACAGTCTAAAACTCTTATTTCAGCTTCAGATTTGGCTTTACAATGTGCAATGAATCTTGTTCAAAGTCACTATTAAAAAAAAGGAAAAAAGGGTTGGGAAAGAGAGAAGTTCCTAGACCTAAGCTATGAATAAACAGTAATCATGGAGGCTGCTACAGTAGACAAACTTCCCAAATTGGGTTTTTCTTGGTGAAGAGGAACCTATAGTTACACAAAACCAGTGCAATCTTCTGATGACTACAAATTTTCAGATTGCACACACACATCATGAACATGAAATTGAACTAAGTTGCAACAATGCAGTAAGGAAGTGCATACTAGCTTTACAAAGTGATTCATCATCAACAAACCACAAAAAAAATGAGTTGGAAATTCATCAAATACTGTAACAACAAACACCATTATCACTCCCACTAAAGAAACTAACAACTAAAACTAACATGGAAGTGGAACCATGCATGCATAATGAACAAACTCAAAAGAAACATCCATAAATCATGTAATGTTGCTTTCTATTGTTGCAAAATTCCCTTACACTAGTTCTCCAACCATTTACAAATGAGGGGGAGACCCCTATGTATAGTTTTCCAAAGCCAAAATGAATAGCTAGGATTAATTTGCATTGTGTGGCTCATATTTAATTACATTGGGGTTTCACCTAACCATTATAAAGGAATTTAAAATACATATTTTTTCTCATTCCTATTTTTTTCATTTAGTGCCCTGTTACTATAGCATTTTTGTCCTGTAGTAGATTTCCCTTTCACTATAACTGAAACTGTTCAAAGGCCACCCCTTGCTTGATGGATTTGTGGAATTTCTCATTGGATCAGATAGGCCTTGACAATGACTTGCATCAACGGATTGACTGCCCCCAATTTAATGGAACAACTTCAGACGGATCATGATAGTTTGGGAAAGACCAAAACAACTCCTTACTTTAGAATTTCAATAGAAAACCATCTGTGTTGATATCCTTTGGCAAGGGGTTTTTTGTTTGTCATTTATACTTGACAAGCAACCTCCCCCCTTTGTAGCAAACTCCATTTTGCAATCAAAGTCCTGCATGACACAATAGATCAAATTAAGCCCATGCAAATGATTCTATATTTATAATGGAGTTCTTTAAATTCCCTTACTATGATCCTTTAATCTACCATTAATTATTTACTTTAGCAAAATAACATCCACAAAATCATATAATATTCACTTTTTCATGGCTATTCAATCATTTCCAAACCTTGAATTCCCTCGTTGTTATGTGAGTATGAAGCAAAAGCCTCGAGTCAATTTTTTTTTAGTAAAGCCCAATTTTCACTTCAAAATGAGGAACATGCTTTAAATATCCTTCAATAACATAGGTTTCCTGAACATTGATGGACTGACCTTACTCAAAGTATATTTTATGATGATTGAGATGTGCAAGGGAGAGTATCATGAAAATTCAATAGCTTCCCACTCCTTAGCAATTGATTAAGCAATTTTAACTCCCATACTACAAGAAATATCTGGTGTTTTCACTATATTCGAGCAAGTCATAGAAAGACATTTTCCTTTCATTGTTGTAGAAGAGCCATTTTGAGGTGCAACAAAGATAGACGTAGGTGAGTGTCGTGGGAGGAATGAAGAATGCCTATAAGAATTATGGACCCTGTAGATGGAGAATCTTTCGGTTGGGTGGATGCGGGTGGCAGTTAAGGGGCCACCGCTAAGAAATGACCTCAGTGGTGGAAGTCCCCGTTGCAATAGGGATAGCGGAGCCTGCCCATCGGACCTCCATGGAAGAAATGTCATATGGTCACAATGAAAGTGACCCTACCTCCCATGAGAATTCTCCCGCCAACTCCCGGTGAAGAACTTGATTAATCATGCTCCTTGCCACCATAACTCATATCATCGTTGGTGACCATTATTCATTGTCGGGCTGTAAAAGCCATAGAAAACATGCTCAACCTCGCATTGCTTTCTTTTCAGCCGGCACCACCTCCAATTGGAAGCATGTTGTACTGGTTATGAGGAGGCACTCGTGCATGCCATATCAATGAAGAATGCTTCCAAATAACTCTCTTTAAAAGAGGCCAAGACAACTGCGTCGTTTGACCGACATCAACATGGTGATCTATAGAAGCCATTCTTTTGCAACCATCAATTCATTCTTTATTTCTTCTCTATGCAAGTAGGTGTTAGATTAAAATAGTTTGAAGCCCAAACGTATGAAAGTCACGTAGGAGTAATGGGAGGGGAAGAGAATGAATTTCCAATGGTGTTGTCTTATTATGTCATGATTTGATTGTTACCCTGCCTTGCTATTATGTGAATCAACCACATAAAGAGTGCGGGACATCGCTTGCAATTTGCCATAGTTGAGCGCCATGGAAACAATTTTGTGGTGAAGGGTAGCATTGCGAATAGGAAAACTCGCAAAAAAGCTATCTGCCCAAAGGTCCGTGGGTGAATGGAGGAAAAATGCTAGAGATCATTTTCCGCAATGACGATGTCACCAAGAAAGTAGCTAGGAGAGGGAAAAATTCCATGTTTCAGGACCTGTGTGTGCAATAGCTATCCACATACCCAACCCCTTGCTATTCAAGGCTCTTGCTAGAAGCTTTGGAAGTGATCCGTGAATTCAACTCAGAAACACTTTTGTTCTTATCGGTCCTCCCTTGTCTTTACTTTTGTCGATCACATGGGATGGCTTCTAAATCAATTTGGGATCATTATGATCGATTGTACAACTAGCCAAAGCTTCGACCATCAACCAAGATCGTGGGAAGAAAGAAAGGTTTTTCTCCATCATCAAAATGACAAAGCATGCAATAGACACAACATCGATAAACTCCATTCGCAAATGAATGAAGGCAAGAAGCTGTTAGGAGAATGCCATTTTAACGATGGAGAATGAGGTGGTATCACTGGATGTGGAACATGCATTAGGGATTTCCATAAGATATGTAGGCATGGACGTCTGCCATCCATTTGCAATTTAGAACAATGAGGTGACTATGACACCCTGCCCGATGACGCCCGCAGAAGGTAAGATAGTACGCGCTACTTAGAACATGCCTACGCCACCACCCTCTTAGTTTCCCCACTATTTTATTTTCTTCCAACCATGAAGGGACCTCCATCATACCAACCCATACGAGCTAGATTGTGCCTTCCAAATCAACACTTGTTATGATCCACACATTCCCTTTCAAAACTTTCTAACAAAGTAATCCTTAGAGGGATGAGAATGATGCATTTATTTGGTAGCCTGGTGACGTTGTAAATTGAACAAGGTTTAATATTCCTTCCTCATGACTTTACTTGCTCAACGTACTATTAGCCTGATTCTGCTCGAGCATAGCACATTGTAATCTTCTTTCCTGTGGGCTCTCCATTGCTTGTGGCATTGAATATGACCAACTTGGGCATAGGAAAATATGCAGGCGTCGTTTATCAAAGAGCCATCTAAGCGGCATCATGGCTTGTGAACTCTGCAATAAGAATGTTTGTTTAGATGGTACGCAAATGGTAGAGTGTAGGAGGACGTTATGTAAATGCAGTTTGAGACGACTGAGTAAACAAAGCCCTCATGAAGTATGGGATGTGCATGGGCAAGGTTCACCAAGAGGTTGTGGATGAGAGGGTTCAGAGAGCCAAAGCTCATTCAATGTGAAAGCTCGATCATTGTAAGTGCGAAACCCGCATGATTAAAGTTTGTTGAGGGGCTGTGGGGAGGCACCAAGTGGTGGTCAAGGTAAAGACACTGATAGGGTATCCAACCTCTAAGCACGTAGAACTTGCATTAGATATTTCCACTTGAGACCGCAGGTAGATGAATATGTGCGGAGGCCAGTGAAATGCAGTCAAGAAATGGATGGGGCTAAAAGTGGTAGAACCTACACCATAAGAAGCCGACCTTCAGGAGTCCTTGTCATAGAAAATGATGGGGTGATAGATGACAGTCACCATAGGAAGATTTGTAAGAGGGTGATGACGTTGACGGGTTGCGGGCCCGTGGAGCGGGAAAGCAGCGAAGGCTGGCCATTGTGGAATGACATTGTGGTGAGGGCCTCCCACAGGCGATGGCCCTCAAGAGTGGACCCATCGATGGGAATGGACTTGAGGGTTCACCTATAGTTTCATGATTTCATTTTGAGGAGATGGTGCATGTGGGTCTCACTTAGTGGGACGACGTGAAGGCTAAGCCGTTTGACAATGGCGATCAGGTGAAGGCAAGCCATGCACAAAGATCCGTGACCATTTTGGTCTATGGAAATTTGGAAGCAATGGGGTCAGTGAGACCAAGCACGGATCTCGCCATGTGGGTGGAATTCAGGAGATGGTCATGTCTGAAGGGGAAATGGGAATGGAGTCCTGCATAGGGCGATGCACAACGATAGGTCTGCAATACCTTAAAGACACATCGACAGAAGAAGATTTGGAGTTCGTATGTTGGGCAGACATCAGAGACTTGAGTGCAGGAAAATGACAGAGCACAACAAAAAATGGCAAGGGGAAACCTGTGAATGTGGGTCTGAAGGGTCAACAGACGTCGAGGTAGAAACCTATAGGAAACCTACAAGACCAAACTTGCAAAGGCAAACATCTTGGTGAAACTTAGGTAGGTGAACCTAGTCAATATGAAATTGATTGTTTTAGGTTTCATGACCAACTTGGGCTTGGAAACAGGGGTACACAACGTGAGATAATGACCCACTAGGAGCGAAAAGAGGGGGTCCCTTCCCTTAGTGGGGCAGTTATACAAAACATTCACAACATGTACCTATATAGGTGTTTTTGACCACACCACCATTTATATTTTCCCATGCTAGGGTAAACCTTCTACCTTGAAGACTTAATTATTACACTTAGATTTCATGTGTTATTAATTAAAATTGCACATGCACAATGTAGGATTGTGCTTGTTCCATTCACACATGCCCATGCACTAATCTCACCCTATGGAAATAATAAACATGAAATAACCCCCATCATAAATGCCCTCAGTTTCCTTTTCTTTGTCATATTTCAACATAGAGCCTATCACTATCCTCTTAGTGGTTGGAGAATACCTTCTACAAAAAACACGTTGTATCAAACCTACAACTCCTTTCAAGAAGTTTTCATTTAATACTTTCATGACTATCATATATTGGACTATTCTTTTGAGTTAAATGAACTTCTCATGGTACTTGCAAAGGTCTTTATACATGTTCCCTTGCATTTGATTTCCCTTTGTTTATCATATTTCAACATAGATCCCGTCACTAACCTCTTATTGGTTGGGGAATCCCTTTTAAAAAAAACACTTAGTATCAGGCCTACAACTCCTTGGATTGCCTCTTTGGACTATCATATATTAGGCTACCTCTTTAGACTGTCATATATTAGATTCCACTATTGAGTTAAATGAAATTTTCATGGTACTTGTAGAGGTCTTTATACATGTGCCCTTGTATTTTTCTTCCCTTTGTTTTTTATATTTCAACATAGATCTTGTCACTATCATCTTATTCTCCATGATCATAGATGACTCTAATGACTTCATCCAACTTCTAAGCTTTGCCTTGTGATGTTCACTATCTTGTAGACTACCCAAATTTTTGAATGTATGCATCAGGATTATAAAATAGCATTTGTTACTACCCAAACCTCCTACCATTGCCATGCCTTATGGTAGTGTATGACATTATATAATCTAATTATATAATTACTTTTAGATTTGTGTATGATATTGTACATCCTAATTTTATGATTAATTTTAGATTTATTTAAGAGATTGGTTTACTCTATAGTACCATGATGGAACTAATCTTTATCTCTTTTTCATGATATAAATAGAATTCTTCACCATGTTGAAAAAATAATCAAAGAGTCTAACACCAGATGAGTGCAAAGCTAGGAATGCAAAGAAAAGAGAAGGAATGAGACAACTTCATGGAAGTAGGAAATTGAACACCATAGAAGAAGACATTACAATTCAAGAGGAACATGAACCATCCACTCTATGTAAGAGAGATATGGAATTGGTGACACAAGGGAAAACAATGCAAAATATTCTTGCAATGAGAAATTTGGATCTTGTAGTTAGAGACACTTCATCTATTGCAAGTCAAGATGGAGGCACACCATCTACCACATCTCAACTTGAAAGTACATCATCACTCACATGTGAAGATGGAGGTATGCCATCTTTACCATCTCAAGTTCAAGATGCGTCATATTTTTCATCTTCAAGTGAAGGTATGCCATCTATCTAATCTTATTTAAATATTGATGAAATTCTTAATGTTGAGGAAAATTTACCTTTGAGAACACCTCCTAGAGTTTTGTGTAGAAAGCCTATTTTTGATTGATATTTATGAGAATATTTTATAGTCAATGGTTGATAAGATTCCAAATCATACTTTTAGAAGATATGCTAATAATATTTGGAGATTTTTTTTTGAAAAATTAAATGAAACTAGAAGATGCCAACTATTTGTTGAAATGATGATAAGTCTAAAATTTAGGTCCATTATGAAGATTCTTGGGCTAAGAACATCAGAAGCTTCAAGTGACAAATCTATTTTAAAGAATCTAATGAGTGCATATGAGACTGTGGATTCCACTTCACACACCAAAGATAGTAATGTCACATGATGTGTCATTACACCAACAATAGTAAGTAATCAAACCAAGAAAGATCATCTCATTAGAAAGACAAGTCAAGCATTGGGAATAAATAGAAAAAAATTTAATGAGAGCCATTGGAAGGTGCCAAAGAGTTGAGGACAATACTAAAAATGAATTATTGGTATTCTTTGGTAGACTACCACAAAAAGATAAACAAAATTGTTGAAGCCTTAAGATCCCTAATTAAATAATTTTGGAAGAATAACAAAAAGAAATCTCCAATAAAAGAGATGTTTTAAGAAAGAGAATTAGTAGTCAAAACTGTGAACTACATCCAAAGCATTTTTTGGATATGACTCAAACACAATTTTTTGCTATACTTTTAGCGATGTATCCTCAAGTTAAAACTTGTCAAAGGTATTTTTAAATGCTAAATCCTTTTTACGTCAAAATAAATCACACACACACACTACTTGTTGTAGAGTACATATTGAGTTTTCTAACTATTATGATGTTTTTCGACGTATATGTTTAGATTTGCATACTAACAATGTTTTGCAAGAGTGTAACATACATGCCCCACCTACATCTTCAAGAGATTTCATATCAAGAATTTCATGTGAAAGAGTGGATGGTCAATTATTCTACAAGAAATTGTGCTTGGATGACACATTATCATTGTGGTGGCTTGCAACATTTGCCAATTTATGAACATATGGAAGGTACACATGCAGTTGGAAACAAACTAGTAGAATTTGGAAAGTATAAGATAGTGGCTTATAATACAAAAGATGGCAAAGAAGAAAAAAGGTGTGATTTGGTTAGTGAAAATATTCTATTGTATCAATTTATTTCTATATTTCGAGAGACTATAGTGTATGAGTATGCAAGGCATACCCATAGAGATCGATAGTTGGAATTTCAATTCAAGTTATGCGAGGACACATTTCCACTTGATACCATTTTTTCAATCATTGAATTCATAGAGAACTACACTCTACAACCACAACATGAGGTGAAATCACAATATTAAAAATCCACACATGTTATATTTGTGCATATAACATTCATTCATGTAGGTGACAACATAGAGGATGATATAAAGATCTTAAGGGAGTATTATTTTTATATCAGTGATGATCACACACATTCTACAGAGCTTTTGCAAGGTTACTTTTAGATGTTCTACCATGATTCGACTAGAAGGGCCATATCATTCTGTCAACATATCATATGGTTAGATAATTGTGCATCACAATTCAAGAACCATGGATGTTCTATTGGTTGAGCAAGATGCATAAGATTACTGGTGTTCAATATATGTTGAATTTTTGTGAGGTTAGACATGGAAAGGGGGAGCATGATGGTGCAGGAGCATATATCAAAAGAGCCATAACATGAGAAGAGTTGAAGTACAAAGATAATGCAAAGTTGACAAATGCCAAATCTATTATTGAATGGTGTAACACTACAATGGGTCTAGGTAATGAAGGTAAGTCTATAGTTTGTATATATTTTTGGTTGCTAGATGATACTAACATTAAAAAATATGAGGATTATTGTGCATTGCTAGGATCAAGTGAGCTACACTCTTTCATAATATCTAATGCAAGTTCATGGAGTATTCATACACAAAAGATGGTATAATTTTGTTCTTCATGTACATATCAATCTTGGAATGAGTGTGATTCAAAGGAGTGGATTGATGAATGGTGCTTAAGAAGTCTAAGCCCACTTGAGATATATCGACTCCTGTTGACACTCCAAATTACACAGGTGGAATCATTGATTGAATTTGATCACATATGAAATCTAGTTCAACAAGGTAGTATATCTACTTACATATTTTAAGAAATTCTTAATTTTATCTTACTTTGTAGTCTTCTTGTAATGTTGACTAAATTCATCTAATTGGATGCACATATCAATGTAGGGCATGTTTATGTAGTTATTGTAAAAAAAGATAATGAAGAGGGAACAAATTGTTACTTGTGTTGTTGTGTTAAGGCCAAATATAAATTGGTGGCCCCAGTTATAGATAGAGAAAAAATTGAATATTGTACAGGGTCAGTGATTATTATTGGAACATGGCTTAGAATGTACCCAATTAAGAAGTTTGATGTCTGGTTATTTGATGACTTTGAGATGCATCAAAAGATTCTTCATTACTCAAACCTTGTTGTGGCATACAATTTTCATTTGATCAAATATGGGCATAGATCATTGAATAAGAACTTGTGGAAGGTTCATAATTCTAACCATGAGGCAATACTTGACACAATAAATATTAGAGCAAACCCAGATGGTTCATTGGATTGATTGTGAATGAATTTTTTTCACAACCTTATCTTATACATACATTATCATTATTCTAGCCTATGTTCCATGCTCTTCATGATTAATCCGCATGTTCTATAGCCCTTTATCATCCTTTCTACCAACCAATTGATATAGGCATTAACAATAAACTAGATTTCCTATGTTCATGATATTATGACTATCATATCAATCCTATTTTATGTAAATCAAATATGAAACACTATATTAAGTTTGAAATTATTTTTGGTTCTTTTGGAGTGGTTTCGATGATTACTAGCTTCCCAATGTATGTTGCAATTATGTAAATCAAATCTGAAACACTATATTAGCTGGTGGAACAAAAAATTGTGGGGTTGCACTACTGTAAACTATGGTAACTCCTAGTATCACACCCAAAGTTTAGAATCATGAAAATATGTGACAAATATTGTTTCCTTTTATTCATAAATAAAATATGTTACAAATAATCATAGAGATTAAGTTTAGGAATATAAGTTCTTATGATAAAATATGGGAATGTGTGTCGATATAATTTTCCAAGAGAATCTATATAGGGATTTTCTTGAGATTCAATAGTTATAATTTACAACATGTATAATATAATGATTTTTAGATAAATAATATAAGTTACAGGGTGTCACAAACATGTGTAAGAATAATATATGGATGATTTAATTTTATAATTAATAGGCATATGGTCCAATACAAAATTGTAAATATAAAACATGTGGGATTGCACACAATGAAAAAAAGTGTTAATCATATGCAACACATGATTTTTGGGGTGTCTCACATTGATATGGAAGGTTGTATATAGAGAATTCCAAATATGGAATTATTATTATTTGTTTGTAGGTTTGATATTGAATTCCATAATTTTAAATTATTAACAACTATGATATTGTAAACATAATTGTAAGGTATTCAATATTGAATTACATTTCCCTACTAAGAGTAAATTAGTACACAAGACATATCAGTACTATGTGAACATGTACAAGATTTGGATAAGATTTTTGTAACTTTTCCTTCATTATGGGGAGTGTTAAATATATTTGAGATTTAAATCTTGGAATCCTTAATAAGCTAGGAGATATTTTTGCCATGTCCTACTTACCTTCTAGTATTTATTTTATCATTATAAAGATATTTGTTTAAATTATACTTATATTTATATTTTAAAGAATATAATCATATAATATGGAGAGTCCCTTAATCATGTATGGGAAATTTTAGCAATTTATAATGTTTTTAGGACAATCATAGGTTCATTAGGATATTCATTGGTTCATTAGGACAACCATGAGTTCATTAGAAAAATCATGAATTCATTAGAACTATTATAAATTAATTAGGGAAGTAATAAATAGATATTGTTATGCTTATAAGTTCATTAGGACTATCATAACTTGATTAGAATGGCCATGGGTTTATTACGACAGTCATAGGTTCATTAGGACAACCATAGGTTCATTAGAGCAGTCATAAATTCATTAGGGCAGTCATAATTTGGTATTGTGATGGTTATTGATTTACTAGGATTTTCATAAATTTATTAGAATTGTCTAAGGATCATTAGGACAATCATAAGTTCATTAGGATTTCCATTAATTTATTATAATAGTCATAAATTTGCATTTAGTGCATCCTAGGGCCAAACCGACAATGCCAACATGTCTGGATGGGTAAGTTTATGATAGAGAAGGTCCTATTTCACACCCCATCTTGCTTGAATATTGAAAGATAGATTGTGTCAAAACTTTCTCTTAAGAGCCCTAAGTACCAAAAAGTTGCAAACTTTGATGATTTATTTCTCAAAAACCATGACACTTAGAAACATTATGTCTAAAGATATAGGGTCGCGTAGAGTCCATCCACAATAACTAATGAGCTTATTATTTGTCCTATTTATTTCACCATTCCTCATGATTTAATCCATGTTCATGATGTTATAATATCATTCCTAAGATATTTATGAACTTTACCTTGATTCCCTAAAGCGTTAACTATGATTAATCATGATTTATAAACATTTGTATGTTTTAGTTAGTTGATGCTAAATTATGGTGATATATTATGATGAATGATAATTATTAAATTTTAAGTATTTGTAGAAGGATTAAAATCTATGCAACATGGGGTTTCGGTGACGGGGAGTACCTAGTACGACAGGATGAGTTTTTGGTACGGGGGTACTTTTGGGTCATTTTTTAGGGGACGACGAGGGACAACTAATAAAAAAGGGAATTTTTAAAAAATGTAGAGAAATTTCAAATGTTCATAGCACAACATTGATAAATCTTTCATTCTAGACATTGTATAAGCTTAATATATATCATTAGACTTGAATTGATATTTCACATGAGAATCGACAAACAAATTAGCAAAATTCAAATGCTTTTCATTATCAATGTGCATACATATCATATAAAAGTCTGATAATTATAACCAATTTTCCCAAAGGCTCCAAGTATCAACTATGAAATGACATGATAAACATAAAACTAAGAAAATATATTGATATCCAAGGTCCCTCATTAGTAGAAAGTAGGTCTAAATCAGCATCACCCTTGCCATTGAAGCTCGAGTCTAAGTCAGTGTCAGCGTCCATGTCAATAGAAGGATCCACCTCAACTAATGGAACCCCAACCAATCCCTCATGTGCATACTTCTCAATTTTTATAGCATCTTCTCAATTAACATCCCAACGTAAGGCTAGAGTCTGACAATATTGACTAGTTTGGAGATCTTGTAGCTACAAAGCACTGTGTACTGCCACCAACTTCTCTGATCTCTAGAGGTAAGGAAATTCCTCTTGAATTATTGTATGAAGCTATATAAGATATAAATTAGGTTAAGTGGCATGAGGTGTCCCTTGTGGGCCTGCCCATGCCTTTTTTTCATTTTAAAAAACTTTAATTTTTTTATAAAAATGTGTCTTTGCAATAATATACGTCTGAATGAGGATGACTAGGAGTTTTGGAGTACTAAATTTACCATCCCTTTCCCTTTTTCAAAGTCCTAAATTTGGTGCTTGGAGGGAAAAAGGGGATGGCTAGGGGATGTTTCCTGGTCGTCCCCGCGTCCCTATTTCTTACCCGGTATGGGAAATGACATAAAAATATAGGGGATGCGTCCCCATGGAGCACATATTAAAATATCATTTGTGGAAGGAATGAGTCGTTCATGCAGCTGAAAAGAAGAGAAACAAGTTGACAAATGTCAACATGTAGCTGTTGCTGGAAAAGTGCAAAAAAAGTCAAAAAGATAGTTTCAGTAAAACATGCATATCTCCTTTGTTTCTTAATGAAATTGAGATTTTAAAAATGATCTAGAAAGCTGAAAAATAGGAGAAAAAAACCCATAAAGTGTTTTAAGAGCTACACAATAATTAAGGAGTTGTTAATGACAAAAGTTGACTGAGTGAAAAGTGGCGACTAAGAAGGAAAAAATTTAGTCCAACCTCCACCATTTGTTATACTCCAAGTTTTAACTTGAAAAGAAGTTGGATATGGCTTGAAATATATTTATACACATCAAAAAATCTCCAAAAAATTAGTTTGATCTTAGAAGAGTTCAAACAAACTCTTTTCCAATCAGCTAGATGAAAAGTTGTAATGGGACTCTATTATCCAGTCATTGTATTTGTGTCATTTGAAGAATAATCCTTTTCCTTGTTTGAAGGAATTATGTGAAACCTATCAGATGTATGTTAGCCTATATATTTGAGTTTGTAATCAAGAAAAAAGATAATATAGAAGGAGAGAATTCAGTTTATTACTTTTAGTTAATAGTTTAATAGTCACCTACAACCACTGTTGAATGCACTTGCATGAAAGGTTTCTTTTCAACATCAACTGTGTTTTGTTTAAGTTATTGAATTTTAGTTATTATTTCACACAATGATGATAGATTAGGAGTCTCGTGGTGTACATACAATGCAAACTCATCATAAGTTTATAGACCTTGGTTGATAATTTAATGTAGGCTTGCAATGTCAAGTGGACTGTTCAACTAGGTATACCCCTAAATCGTGTAATTTCACCAATTATACAACACATTAGTTAGATTCTAAAATAATCTATCAATTTTTTATATCTCCAATCCACTTGACCATGGTGATAATTTTTTGAATGTTGCAAAAAGTGTTAGATGTGTTTAAAGTAAAAACTTGTCAAGAGCCATACTTTTTTGTTCTGTTCATTGTGAAGCCAAATCGCCAGTTCCAACGTGCATGAGTGGGTGGGTTTATGCTAGGAAAGGTGCAGTTTCACACCCCAACATGTCAGATCGTTCTAGACTACGTTGTGCCAACACTATCTCTTAAGAGCCCTAAGTGCCAAAATGCAAAACATTTTGACGAGATATTTCTTGAAAACCATGTCACTTAGAAAAATTATTTCTAAAGGTATATGGTAATGTAGTGTCCCTTCATAATAACCTCTCTCAAATTTTCATATCTCCAATCCACTTGGCTGTGGCAATAATTTTTTAAATGTTGCAAAAATCATTAGATGTGTTTAGTAGAAACTTGTTAAGAGCCATACTTTTTATTCTATTTGCTGTGCAACCAAATCGACAATTCTAACATGTTTGTGTTGGTGGTTTTATGCTAAGTAAGGTCCTTTTTTGCACCCCATCATGCTAGATAGTTCTAGACTACATTGTACCAAAATTTCTCTTTAGAGCCTGAAGTGCCAAAAAATGGTAAAATTTGATGAGATATTTCTCAAAAAATATGACACTTATAAACATTCCTTCTAAAGATACATGATCATGTAGGGTCTCTCTACAATAACCTTTCTCACTTTTTCCTATCTATAATCCATTTGGCCATGATGACAAATTTTTGCATGTTGAAAAAACATCAAATGCATCAAAGAGAAAGTTGTAAGTTAGCATATTTTTTTTTTTGTTCATTATGAAATCAAAATAATAGTTCCAACACATCTATGTGGGTGGGTTTATACTAGGAAATTTTCTATTTCACACCCTAGCATGCTGGATCATTCCAGACTACATTGTGTCGATACTTTCTCTTAAGAGCCTTAGGTGCCAAAAAGTAGCAAAATTTGACTATTTGTTTCTAAAAAAAATGGCACTTAGATTTTTTTTTTATAAATTTACAGGCTCATGTAAGGTCCCCCTATAATAAACTCTCTCAAATTTTCATATCTCCAAGCCATTTGGCCGTGGCAACAAATTTTCACATGTTGAAAAAGCATTAAATGTATTGAAGAGAAAGTTGCAAGGTAGTATAATTTTCATTTTGTTCATCATGTGACCAAAATAATAGTTCCAAAACATCTAGGTGGGTGGTTTTATGCTGGGAAAGGTCTTATTTTGTACCCTAGTATGTCAGATCATTCTAGGCTACAATATGTCGACACTTTCTCTTAAGATCCCTAAACATCAAAAAGTGGCGAACTTTGACAAGATGTGTGGTACTTAGAAATTTTTTTTTTGAAGCTATAGGGTCATGTAGGGTCCCCCTAAAATAACATCTCCCAATTTTTCATATCTCTAATATATTTGGCCATGGCGACAAGTTTTTGCACATCGAAAAAAATGTCAAATGCATTGAAGAGAAAGCTGCAAGGTAGAATAATTTACATTATGTTTGTTGTGCAACCAAACCAAAAGTTCCAACATATCTGTATGGGTGGTTTTATGCTAGTAAAGGTCCTATTTTGCACCCCAACATGTCAGATTGTTCTAGGCTACATTGTGTCGGTGCTTTCTCTTGAGAGCCCTAAGTGTAAAAAACTGGCAAACTTTGACGATATGTTTCTTAGAAACTATGACACTTAGAAACATTTCTTCTAAAAGTATAGGGTCACATAGAGTACCTCTACAATAGCCTCTCTTAGTTTTTCGTGTCTCCAATCCATTTGGCCATGGTAACAAGTTTTTGCACATTTAAAAATGCCAAATGCATTGAAGAAAAAGTTGCAAGGTAGCATAATTTTTATTCTGTTCATTGTGTGGAAAAACCAATAGTTCCAAAACGTCCATGTGGGTGGGTTTATGCTAGGAAAGGTCCTATTTCACACCCCAACATGCTAGATCATTCCAAGCTACATTGTGTTGATGCTTTCTCTTAAGATCCTTAAGTGCCAAAAAGTGGCAAAATTTGACGAGTTGTTTCTTGAAAACTATGACACTTAGAAACATTTCTTCTGAAGATATAGGGTCATGTAGAGTATCTCTACAACAACCTCTCTCATTTTTTATATCTCTAATACATTTAACATTCCATATGAAGGTATAGGATCACATAGGGTCCCTCTACAATAACGTCTCTTAGTTTTTCATATCTCCAATCCATTCGGTCATGGTGACAATTTTTTGCATGTTGAAAAAAGCGTCAAATGAATTAAAGAGAAAGTTTCAAGGTAGCATAATTTACATTATATTCATTGTGTGAATAAACTAACAGTTCCAACATTTCTATGTGGGTGCATTTATGCTAGGAAAGGTCCTATTTTGTACCCTACTATGTCGAATCGTTCCAAGCTACATTGTGTCGACGCTTTCTCTTAAGAGACCTAAGTGCCAAAAAGTGGAAAAATTTGATGAGATATTTATCAAAAACTATGACACTTAGAAACATTTTTTCTAAAGGTACAAGGTTATATAGTG
This sequence comes from Sequoia sempervirens, assembly GCA_007258455.2. NCBI lineage: Eukaryota > Viridiplantae > Streptophyta > Pinopsida > Cupressales > Cupressaceae > Sequoia > Sequoia sempervirens. The sequence goes on from VDFB02270651.1 coordinate 437,137,155, forward strand.
TCCCTCTACAATGACCTCTCTCAGTTTTTCATATCTCCAATCCATTTGGCCATGGCAAAAAGTTTTTGCATGTTGAAAAAAATTCAAATGCATTGAAGAGAAAGTTGCAATGTAACATAATTTAAATTTTGTTCATCATGCAACCAAAATGACAATTCCAAAATGTCTGTGTGGGTGGGCTTATGCTAGGAAATTTCCTATTTCACACCCCAACATGCCAGATCATTTCAGGCTACATGGTGCCAATGCTTTCTCTTAAGAGCCGTAAGTGCCAAAAAGTGAACTTTGATGAGCTATTTATTAGAAATTGTGGCACTTAGAAACATTCTATCTAAAGGTACAAGGTCACGTAGGGTCCCTCTATAATAACCTCTCTTAGTTTATCATATCTTCAATCCATTTGATTGTGGTGACAATGTTTTAGATGTTGCAAAAAGTGAGTTGCATTGAAGAGAAAGTTGCAAGGTAGCATAATTCTTTTTCTATTCATCATGCAGTCAAACTGATAGTTCCAAAATGTTCATGTGGGTGGGTTTATGCTAGGAAAGGTCTTGTTTTGCACCCAACATGTCAAATCGTTCTAGACTACATTGTGTCGGTGCTTTCTCTTAAGAGCCCTAAGTGCCAAAAAGTGGAAAAATTTGATGAGTTATTTCTAAAAAACCATGACATTTAGAAAAAATTCGTTTGAAGTTATATGGTCATGTAGGGTACCTCTACAACAATTTCTCATTTTTTCATAACTATAATTAATTTGACCATGGTGACAATGTTTTAGAAAGGTAGCATAATTTACATTGTGTTAGTCATGCAACCAAAATGACAGTTCCAACATGTCTGTGTGGGTGGTTTTATGCTAGGAAAGGTCTTGTTTCACACCCCAACATGCTAGATCATTTTGGGCTATATTGTGCTGGCGCTTTCTATTAAGATCCCTAAGTGCCAAAAAGTGGTGAAATTTGATGAGTTGTTTCTCAAAAACCATGAAAATTAGAAATATTCTATCTAAAGGTATAAAATCACATAGGGTCCCTCTACAACAACCTCTCTCATTTTTTCATATCTCTAATCCATTTGGATGTGGTAAAAAGTGTTTACACATTAAAAAATCATAAAATGCATTGAAGGGAAAGTTGTAAGGTTGCATAATTTTTGTTCTGATTATCATGTGGTCAAATTGATAGCTCCAACACGTCTGTGTGGGTGGTTTTATGCTAGGAAAGGTCTTTTTTCGCACCCAAAAATGCCATATCGTTCTAGGCTACATTGTGTTAGTGCTTTCTCTTAAGAGCCTTAAGTGCCAAAAAGTGGAAAAATTTGACGAGCTATTTATTGGAAACCATGACACTTAAAAACATTTTGTTTGAAGGTATATGATAATGTAGGGTCCCTCTACAATAGCCTCTCTCAGTTTTTCATATATCCAAGCCGTTTCACCATGGCAACAATATTTTAGATTTTGCAAAAAGTGTTAGTTGCATTTAGTAAAAAATTATTGAGAGGTATTGTTTACATTATTCATCTCATGGTGGTAAACCAAAAATCCCAACACGTTGGGGTGGCTACAATATAGGCCCAATTTAGGGTTTTTGGTCAACGTAGGTCTCTTTATATTCTTATGATTGAATGATCTAAACCAAAGAAGTAGTTTCCTGCATGGATTGAATTCAATGTAGTCATAAACATTTTGGTCAATATAGGAATATATTTTTTTTGTGAGGAAGGAAAGTTTGGGAATGAGGAATAGCTTTATAAATGTGAAATAGTTATTGGTCAACTAGAGGATAGGGGTCCATACTATAAATATGTCACATCATTTAATGAAATAGGAAATGCTAGGTTGGTCAGATAATAACATTGATAGAGGATTAAATGTTCAAGGATGGATTGGTACTTGAAAGTATTTGAATGTAGATACTAACCAACTAGTGGGTATCAACAAGCTATTTTAAAAATATTAGTTTTTCATTATCTAGTCCTAACAAGTATGCAACCATACTACAATCCAAATGGAAAAGTGATCCCTTTTCAATTATTTAGTTAATCACTTATAATGAAAATATGGATAACATTAATCATTTATAGTTACATCAATTCATTATTCATTTATTTAACTAATCATTTCTAATGCAAATATGGACACCATCGATAAAATAGATATGTATTAACCAAACAACAATATAGGCATACATCAATATATGTCAATATAAGTATAACATATATACAAGAAAGCCATATAGGTTTATAACAATGCCATATGGACATACAATGTCACATATATTTAATACAAAATATATGTTCAAAAATTCCATATAGACATACAACAAAGGACCCTAATACATAGTGATTTACCTCTAGGTGAAGGGAATATATCATGAGTAGCCTTTAAATGTTAGGGGGATGTAGATGCATATGATGGTGGTCTCCTTCAAACTCGTTCACTCAACCTCCTGTTTAAAGGTTCATGAAGCCCCACCTATTATAATAAAAAGTATAGACATTAATATATGAAAATTACATTATAAAATTAAATATAATAAAATGATCACTTACCACATATAAATAATCACTCTACTCATCCACAACAACATGCTTATGATTTATCATTGCGAAGCCCTGAGGCAACCATCCAAATAGAAATTAAGCTACAAATGAATATCATTTGATTTTTCAATAATAAATAGATAAAACTACAAATATAATGTGAAATTTGTACTAATCTACCTCATACCTTTGTCAAAGGCATCAAGCTCGCTACTGTTGTAGGGACACCATGCTCCACTATCCAATGAATATTAGGAGTGTCTACTTGCATCATCTGAAAATGAAATAACATTATTCAATTACCAAAACTACATGAGTGAAAGTTCTCTATATTACCTGATATTGACTTTTTACATAAATATTTAAAGGGTTTAAACTATCTAAAAGTGATAAACATCCAACTTAAGCATTAACAATTACTTTACATGGAATATAGATTCCATCCCGAGGCATGTGCAAGCATGATAATGATCATAAAAACACTTAATATCACTCATAAAGGTTGCTAATAGAATGGTGCGACAAAATCATAACCTCAAAATCTTATATATATATATATATTCAAGAATTCCATGTCAAGTATATCAAGTGACCTAAAATCATGGTTTTTAAGACTAAATACCTCCAATCATCTGATCTATTTAAGGATCTAGGACTTATTGCTTACATAATGCTTAACGTAAAAGATCGATTATTACAACATTTAATTTAAATGATTACAAATTAAATGCTCAAATGAAATAATGAACATAAAATAATTAAATAAATGACAAGATAAACTGAGAAAGAAAAGAGAGAAGAAATAGAGAGACGAAACCAAAGTTGATAACGGAGTTCGTCCCTAAGGACTACGTCTCCGGGTCCCTCTCCAATGGAGGACCGATCCGATTAGCTCCAAATTCAATTACAATGGCTTCAAGACTATCTCCTTCAAGCATTCAACAGCATGATAGTACTCTGATATGCAGAAACGTCTTCAAGAACTCTCGAGCATTCTCTCGCTATCTCCACCTGGACTTGGAAAACAAAAGCCTATACCCCTCCTTTTATACAAAAAGTTTTCCTAATTAGGCCTAACAACCAAAATAAATGCATATCTTCCCTGATCAGTTCGTATCATGACTGGTTTATCCTCTGACATCTTTTGGTTTCAGGTGGTTTAGGTTGTTTTCTTTGTTTTGGCCTTATTTGGCCATTTGGTTATGGATCGGCTAACAACAACTCAATAAAAAGAACCGAAGCCACATATATTTTAGAGCGTTTGCGTGGCGCAGTGGTTAATAGCCATCTTGTTCGCCCGGCCGGCGCGGGTTCAAACCGCCGGCCGTTTGGTTTTAAAAACAAATCTTCAATTTTTACTAAACAAATGAAACCGCTCTCCACACATGGTTAAAGCAGTTGTGCGTAGTCTAACGGCCGAAACCATCGGCTACCCGGGCGCAGATCGTGGGGTCGAGCCCGGCCAACACTTATATTTTGTTGAAACAAACCCAACAACCTTGCGGATGGACAAAATCATGCCGACCACCGAGAGCAAGCCACGTGTCAAACGATCATTCGTCAAAACCTGCCACGCTGTCTGATGACAAGACAAGCCCGTACGCTGACTAGATGACACATGTCAGAATGCCATTCGCCAGACTTTTCCACGTCTGATGCCACGTGTCTGCCGACTGTTGCCGAGTTGTCTGCCACGGATGATGCCACGTCATCCGTACGGATGCCACATGTCAACATATGATTGGTCCGTACAGCTGAGTCACTTGCCACATGTCTCAGCCGAATTCGTCCATATGGATTCCGTACAGTACGAACGATATGCTGACGTCATCATCCGTACAATCAGCTAGAAAGTCAACTCAAAACTTTGACTGCTTGTATCTTGAGCATGCGACGTCGGATTTCGACGAAACGAACGCCGTCGGAATCGTCTCGACGAGCTCTTCGCAATGACGCTGATTTCATCAATTTCTGAGATGATTATTTTTTTCACCTTCTGGATGCCCCTAAAGCCAGTTTGACTGGCTGTAACTTGCACAAACGGAGTCCTTTTCGCCCCGTTCAAGTTGCGTTGGAACCAGGATGTCGTTCTCTTTCTGATGAAGCTAAAATCTGGAGTATTGGGAACAATTCAATTTTCACTAAAAAATTGTCCCCCGGATCATCATCAAATATCATAATGTAGAATAAAATATTTTTGTTAAAATGACTTGAGTATTGTGACCATACCCATATAAGCTAAGAATTCAAATCAAGTAATGAAGTAAATCTAGATATAAGACTCCTCAAACTCATATCATGCCAGAACCTATCAAGTAAATGAAAAAATATCAAATTTATCCCAAAGAACACATTTCATAGCATAGGAAGGCATCTAGAACATGCAAGTCAACTAGGACTAATGAAGTTCAAATCAAATCACCAACTAGGATCTATCCCATATAGAAAAGATGCAAAATTGAAAGATGGTCTAAACTCTCAAAATATCAAGCTAAAAAGGGGGTCTCTATTTTGATGATAATATAATGCAAAAATCCTCACCAAAATAAGATAAAAAAATCAATCTTAGCAACACTTTGATTTCCTTTAGAAGGACCATCAATATTGCTTTTTCAAAAATTTAATGGTTGAAGAGACCATTTACTTGCTTTATTCACCTTACCAAATATTTTAATCATAGAGCTAGAATGTATCGAGGAGAGAACTAAATTATACAAGTATGATTGCCTCAAGAATTGAATATATAAAGGAGACATGACTTACTTCAAGGATGTTTAGTAGTTAATGTTTTTGTAAGCAATCAAAAACCCTTAAAATTAGGATCTTTAGACCAAATATCTTCTCGAAAGAATTCATTCAAAGGGAGGAGATGAAGGTAGGAAGTTATGTTTGGTTGATGGAGGTCCTACGCTATATTTTTTCCAAGTTACAATGATCATTCATGAGAACCACACTATTCTAGTTAAATTAATCCTTCATGTACCTTATATATCTTATGATAATCATGGATTATATCCTTCATGGAGGATAACTTGATAAAAACTCCATTATTATTGCATACAACATTATCATCTCAACCTATCTCTATTCAATCTCAACTTGTAAGTTTCATAGATGTCACTTGATTCCAAATCCACGAATATCTAAATATATTTAAAATAATGAAGTGGAACAACTTTAAATGTGTGAAATTTATTTTTTGTATATCTTTAAAATATGTGCATTCATTTTTCTTCTTATGTCATTTTTTATATTTCCAAATAATATATGACTGAAGATAGGAAAGCACTATTAAGAAAGGAACCTTTAGTATCATTTTTACAAGAGGTTTAAAACAAATATAACTTATGTTTTATTGAGACTTATTTTAATTGTTGTATCTAATAAGTATTCTAGAGTGAGAAAAATAGCATTGAAAAGTACATAATTAGCACATTTCCCTCTCATTTTGTACATAATTTGATACTCAAGACTATTTTTAAGAATGAACCATAGTTATTTTTTCCCCTCGTAACATAGATCATCCCAAAAACCACACATCATGACCCATATCAAACATTAACACCATCCTCACACTCATTCTCATCCTTTCTTCCATTCAAGTTGCCATTGTATCATGCTTCCTCAACCTCTCTCTATTCAATCTCAACTTCTAAGTTTCATAGATGTAGCATGACTCCAAATCCATGAATCTCTAAATATGTTTAACATAATGAAGTGGAGAAGCTTTAAATGTGTGAAATTTATTTTTATTATATTTTTAATAGGTGCATTGATTTTTCATCTTATGTGTTTTTATATTTCCAAATAATATGTGACCGAAGATAGGAAAACATTATCAAGAAAGGACTCTTTAGTATCATTTTTATCAAGAGGTTTAACTTAAATATAATTTCTATTTTATTTAGAATAATTTAATTTTTGTATCTAATAAGTATTTGAGAGTGAGAAAAATAGCATTGACAAGTACATAATTAGCACATTTCCCTCTCATTTTGTACATACTTTGATACTCAAGACTATTTTTAAGAATGAACCATAGCTATTTTTTCCCCTTTTAACATAGATCATCCCAAAAACCACACATCATGATCCATATCAAACATTAACACCATCCTCACACTCATTCTGATTCTTTCTTCCATTCAAGATACCAATGTATCATGCTTCTATCCTCCAAACAAGACCATGTGTTCTCGGATTTCCAATTTTGAATTTCACTTTTCTTATTCAATCTTCTCTCTCCTTAACTCCTAAAAGTCCTAATTGACCTCCAATGGTAAAGAATTTCAATCTACTTATAAAAGAGGACTTTAAAAGGAAAATAAGTATAGTAAGAATGCACACAAGGAGGAAACACTTAGGATCAAAATATAGGGAATTCAACACGATTAGGGACAAAAAAATGCACCACTAGTGAATCCATTATCTAACATCCATAGTCATATAGACACAATCCTCTTGGCACCAAGGTTTCTTACATACCTCAACAAAGACCATAATTAGCCCTAGGTATTCATTTTTTGCCTAGACAACTGATTACAAGTTTTGATGAAGAGTTGCAAATAATATAATCACATAGAATAGTTAGGTCCCATGAGTTAATCCAATAAAGAGGTCTATAGAAGGTGGAAAATTAATTTACACCACTAACTTATATTTTTAGAGGTCAACAAAATGATCACATGAAATTCATAGATTATGAAGTACATAGCAACTTAAAGTCAAATTAATTAAAAATTACAAAGCATACTTAAAAAATATGTAGGACCTTCAAGTCATTAAGCATTATTAATTATGAAATACAATTTTTTTTAATTTAAAATTAAAAATTCTCTAGATTACCTAAGTGAAAGTTCAATGAACACCTCCACTGCCAGGTGTTGATGTCAATGGCCCAACATTAACCTATTCAAAATCCAAAGAGAGATATAAGAATAACATTCATATAACGTTCAAATATTCACATGTAATATTTATACTTATTTACTAGTTACATACCTCTACACTATAAATCGTCGTGTAATAGGGAGGTGGAGGACCATTGGAAGTAGGGTGAACACTATGACTCTGAAATTTCATTATAATCATTCAACTAATTTAGTTAATATTGCATTTCAAAAATAAAATTTAATAAATTAAATTAAATGAACTTGTTAACATTTACATGACTATCAAAGCCAAGTGTATTGATCACTTAAGAGAATATATGTCATCACCATCTAATCTTCTATAGATGTAGCTTGGGCACATTTATCCTCACTATCCTCAAGGTCATAAACACAAAGTGACCCACAAGACCGACATACATGAGGTGGAACTAGATGCCCATCTTACCCTATGCTAGAGGCCTAGTATGTTGTATGAGGCTTTAAATGAGTGAGTTAATTGACTATAAAGTATCTACCTTTACACTCTCCTTCACAACAGAAGGTATAGTCATATGATCATAGTTTGGTATAGCGAGTGGTCTCACTGGCTGGTGTGGGTCAAGATGTACCCCCACCTCTACCCTATAACTCCTACATGTCAAAATAGTTTGGGATTTTATTGAGAACAAACTCACAATAGAGTTTCCTCAAAATATATTATGGTAACTCATTATTGTTGCATGGAGGATGGTCAAAATCCATCCAACACCTATCCAAAAAGTTTTTCTTTACCCCTTGGTGGTGGAACTAGTGGATAGGGAGCCTCTTGCATGCACCATGTAAGGCTTGATTCACTCTTGGATCTGTGAATAGTGCACACAATTTAGATTTTAAAAAAATGTCTTCAACTTGTTTATATGATAATTTGTCTGCATAAAATTGTTTTAGCTCTTGTCTCTTCTTAGAACAACTATTTATTTTCTTGCTTACTGAATCTACATGAGATAAATGGATTGCAATGATTAAGATAGGTAGGTCCTATGCTAGTTTGTTCTTGTAGGATCTCTCAACCTTATAATTAACTCCTCAATTTCTTTTTTGTTATTTTCAATTTTCCCTAATATATTTTCTTTTGTTCATGAAGCATGATGAGGAATTTTAGGAGGTGTTTGAGGTTGTTCTTCAGGGGAGATTTCATCATGAGGTGAATTATAATTTTTAATATTTTGGGGTGAATTGAAAATTCCTGAAAATTAAATAAAATTTTATCAAAAAACATATTCAAGTTAGCTATTTAATAATAAATTGACACTAAAAAACTAAAAAAACTTACTCCTTTGACCTCCTCAATGTTGTGGTGGCATTTTGGAAAAGAATCAGCAAACATTTGGTGAGAAATAGGGATTCTTAGAACACAAGCGTGTTATGGATGGTTTACAGGCTACAAGCAAACTTGCCTCAGTAGAAATGAGACAATGAAATGAATTTTTTATTTTTATTTCTTGTCTTTGCAATAATGTGAGCACATTATAACATGCTTGTGTTATTGCTTAAGAGTGATCAAGCTTGAGGCTCAGTCACTCCAAGCCATAATGCTAAGACATTATGGATTTAATGGGGCCAAAAAATGGGGTGGCCACTTTTTGGTCCCCAATATTTGTACACCCACCCTCAGACTCTTTGAGTTTCTTGGATGAAAAAAATTGTAGATTTATTAGAATGCTTGAGTATTTCTCGACTATGGTACTCAATTGTAGATTTTTTTTGAGTATTGGATCTATTTGTGATTTGGTGTTTTAGTCATGAAAATATACATGATATCTTCTTTGATATCTTAGTCTTGCATGGTAATAATGTGATGATGGGTTTGCATGTTTCAATGTTTGATATCTACAAGTCATACAGTTGTATGGGCTGATCACCCATTTAGTTGAAGTGGGAGGACTCATATGCAGACTATCTATATCCACGATATTGATTTAGTGTTGATGCAAACTTCATTAGTTGACCTTATTTGTGATCAATGTACATTGGTATGTGTTGAATTGAGATGAGATGATGGATATTGAGTGGTTGGATAGTCTATTATGGGACTTGTAGCATGTGGTCAAATCACAATGTCATGATATCTTGTTTACATTTTTTAGTGGGAGCTTTTGGTAGTGATGTTTTGGTGTTGGTATCTTCTTATGTTGGAGATCTTGGTTCTAATTGTTCTCTGGAACTATTGGGATTGTAGTTGAGTGAATGTGGACCATGGGTGATCTTCATTTAGGAGACAACTAACATGTTTCCATGTGTAGCTTGGTACCATAGTTTAGTGGGAGCTTTGGTAGTGATTCAGATTCATCACTTGATGATGGGTGATCTTATTACTGTTTGTGGATGTCTTTTAGGAACTCTTATATCCTATTGCTACATAAGAGTTATTTCACATTTACATATTCACTTGTTGGAGATGGTGATCTCCATGTGATCAGAGATGGTTGATTCTTGTTTAAGAGTTTTGGCATGATACATGTTCTCTTGAGACCAAGATGTATGCATTGTTGCATGTGATCTCCTAAGAGGAGATGGTTAGATTATGATGTCATGTTTGGGTTCCTAATTACATGGGTGGAGCTTTTATAGTGTTATCATGAGTTCTCGTAGTATTGGGTATCTTGGTCATGTGGCTAAGAGATTCATGAGACTGCAATATTGTACTTGGAGTTTGTGAGGATTGATCAGTTGTAGATGCTCATGGATACTTGGAGTCTTGGGTGGGAAGTTTTTGTGTTTCCATGAAAATTTCAAGAAGCCTTTCACTTGCTTATGGACTTAATTCATGTGATGGACCTAAGAGGAGGTTATTCTTAGATAAATTCAATGAGACTTGGTATATCTTGGAGGAGCATTCTCATTCCCCACTCTTGGTCTACTCGGTAGATAATCATATGAAAGATGTAGCCCATATTATTTTTAGATGCATTATGTTTGTGCTTTGTCTTTTGATGGAGATGGATCTTGAACTATGTTTTCTAGTTCTAGATGGTTCATTTGAAGAGTGTTCAACATGTTTTTCTCCTTTGGTATTTGATTTGATTCATGCAAGAAGTTTAGGAGATGTTCATTGGGTTATTTTATTGATATGGTAATGTTATGAGTTTGGCTTTACTTATTCAAAGAGGCTTACATCCATTTTGGTGGCATGGGATAAATTCCATTGTTGATCTAACAAGATTGATTGTTTGAGTGTTGTTGAGGCTTTTCCTTTTGGGGTTGTGAAGGAGATATTTCTTGACACAACTTGGAACTTTAAGGTGTTGGAAAAAGAACATGTTTGGGATATGATTTATAAGTTTTCTCCATATTATATGGATTCTTCTTGGAGGTTCATGTTCACTTGGTACAATGTGGAGAACTTGGGAGAATTATGGTGAAAAGTTATTAGAGATGATGTAGGGGGTTATGTTACATGAGTGGATCATTATGATTTTTCTTTGTCTACATGGTTGAGTTATATATGCCACACCTTAATATAAGTGTTGATTGGTGGACTTGGCATGCAAAGGTCTAGTTTTAGATTTGAAATTACCCATGCAATGGGAGTTCTTGGATGTGTGTGTATGAAACATGGAGCTTGTGATTGTAGTTTACGGGTTGGATATATTGGTGGCATAAGTTATACTAATGTTTTGGATACCTTTAATGTATGGATGATTGGATGGATTGGCATATGTTATGTTTTTTTTCCAATCATGTAGGTTTTTTAGTTGGATAAAAATAATCACTTGTGATTTCTATTCTAATTTCTTTGTAACATTCATGTTCGGTCCTATTATTGTAAGGAAAGATTAGGTGCGGAACAAACTCTCCTAATGCCAAAACCTCAGGGAAGAATGCAGAGGTGATTTTAAATTTTACAATTATAGTTCAATTAAGATACACTTGAAAATAATAACAGAACAAAGAAATGAAACATACACAATTGGACACCAGATTTACGTGGGAAAACCCTTACGAGAGAAAAACCCACCACACCACGAAAAGCCTCTTTGTATTACAGTAAAGAAAATTACATACATAGATCAACTTCACTTTTTGATGTCAATTATTACAACAACACTTTTACTATCAATCTTGTACAAAATAGCTCTCAGAAACATCCAATGAATTCACTCAGATCAATTCGTGTTCAATCGAGAAACACTTCATTATCTCACACTGTTCACCACCGTCGACCATTGCCAGAGAGTAATCCATTCTCTCACAGTCTATTCATCTCGCTCACAATAATGGTCACAATAGTCCAATTTCCAATGGTTATCCTTCCACTTCGCTCATTGGCTTAGAACATACCACGTAGGACAATCATTCGGTCAAAGAAGTTCAAACAAAATCGTATATCAGTGAGACACTAGGTCGTGTCTCCCTGATGCCACAATGCTCGACTGTCATTATCGAAAAGAGTCACTACCATCGGCAAAAGTCATATTGAGTTCAAACCTGTCGCCCAGAATCACTCTATCGCTAAGAAATCACATCGATATCCATTGCAGAACCATCGACAAGACCACCACTATCCGTGAGACATCATACCAAACACAAATCTAGCTTGTACAGATCTATCGGCAAGAGTTTCACTATCGCTAAGAGTCTTATAGAACCTTATGTCATACCGATGTTCATACCTATCGGCAAGAGGAAAAACATCAGCAAAAGTTCTCACTGAAAACTCCTATCTGTCGACAAGACCAACAGTCATCGACAAGAGATCACACCGAAAGAATAACCGATAGTTCATATTACTCCAACCAGTCTATCGGCAAGAGCAACACCATCGGAAAGAGGTTACACCAGAGTTCATCACGTGGAGATCCATTGGCAGTTCATAAACAAATCCATCGGCAAGACTAGTACTCTTGACAAGAGTTCATACCGACTGCAAACCTATCAACTAAGAGTCTCCCTAATGACATCCGTTGCTAATGTGTAAAACCTTGGCGAGACATACTTTGTTAGAATGAGTCACTCCAAAGCTTCATGTCTCTCCCTAATGCCACTCGTCGCCAAGAGTCTCCCCAATAACTACTAGGAACCAACCCATCGGCAAGAGGTCTGTCAAGGTGTAATGAGATGGAAAACTCACAGTGATAGACATATCTTGTCGATGACTCCCATCGGTAAGACAAAACCAAAGTCTCAACAACTTTTAATCTTTGAACACAACTGCTAGTCAGTAAGACTTCCAAAGGGTCTCACCAATTTTTCTCTTTCAGGAGTTTCATGTCAGTAAGCTTGAGGCACGTTTTCCAATAGTTCTCAGAGAAAGTTTATACTTTAGAGTTGTGTTCTGAAAATGGGTTTGAATTTGGATACTTTGGTGCTTTTGTATAGCGCGTAAGGACAATGAAGTTGTGGCAGTAGCTTGCAACCTTTGTTATCACTTGGCTTTGATGCTTGTGTTATTTGGATTGGTGCATTTACACCTTAGCTTGTTTCTTTTTTCTTCCATGGGTGGCATGTTGGAGGATGATGAGAGTTATTTATTGATATGGTGGACATCTTGTTTAGGTATCTTGTTAGTGCACGAGAGAATGCTAAAAATTTATGTGGTTTCATGAATGGTCATTCTTGTGTTTATTTTGACTCTCAAAAGGTCTTGAACAAGTGGGAGAATGTTGGGATTAAGGTATCTCAACCTTAGAGAGTCCCATATTAAAATAATGAGTTTCTAATTTAATTTATTAAATGCAAAAATACAAGTTTCTAAGTTGTTAAAGCACTTCGCGAGACCCAATGGATAGTTGGATTCTTATATGCAAGGTGAAAAGTGTGAGAATATGACACTTGTCATATGTGTACTCCTTTGGGAAGAGGAAAATTTTTATACCTCTAAAATGTGCACCATGTTGAAATGGGGCATTTTAATTTGGAAGTTAGCACTTGGTAGGGCTTGCTTGTGAGCACATTCCTTCCTTGGAGAATGGGAAGAAAAAGATAGTGACACTTGTCACCTAAGCACTCAATCTAGCATTGAGAATTGTATTTTATTCAAGGAGGTGCACCATGATACCATGTGGAATTGGTTTGAAGAATTTACTCATGCTCGAAAGGGAATGTTCCTAAACGAAGACTGAGTTGTCACTCAAAGTGATTGAGAGTCAAAAGGGAGTTCACAATTGGTAGGTGACTTGATTTTCTCTATGGGGACACCTTGCATGTGAGGTTTCTTTTTCTTGGAATTTACACTCCTTGCATGTGGTTTCATGTTGAGTTGGTTTCTTTTCAGGTCACTTGGGACTCATGCATGTTGTCAGTTTTAGTTTGTATGCATGTAGATACTATGGAAATGACACATGGAAATCTTGTGCACCCATTTATGAGTGAAATAAAAATATTAATGTGTTAGTGCATTGTATGAGAGAGAGAAGCTTTGTATTGCAGGGGTTATGCTGCTATATTTTCTCTAGAAGAGGATGATGTAATCTTCAATGTAATTGGAGATGTAATCTCCATGTTTAGGTCATGAGCTTGCAAGCGTATTTTAACTTGTTTATTATAGATTGTTACATTGGTTTGAGCCTACATGAACATAGATTTTTATTTTATTGTAACCTTTTTTTTACTAATATTACAAATTGATTTGTGCTTTTGGAGTTGTTAGGTCTCAAAAATGCTAGTTGGAAAACCTCAAGAGGTTGCCAAGATCTTGTACATTTTAGGCTAACAAATAAGGTCAATTGGTGTATTTGAACCTTCTCTTTAGGCTCCGCCATACCTAGGTGGGTGTACCTATGCAAATGAAGCAAACTTAAACTATGTGTTTCCTACTTGAACGATCTATCCACAATGACAATTGGGAGTGGAGAGATACAAACTTAATTTGGTATAAATTGTATAAGCAACATCAAGGTGAAGTTTATTAATATGTTTAGTTAACAGATGTAGGGTTTTGAATTTTTTTTTGATAAAACTAAATGATGAAATGGGTAAGACTAGTGCCTTGTTGAATAAATGGAGTCAAATGAAGATCTAGAATGTGTGACTTGTATTGGCTGTAACTCAAACTATTTGGCACACTTATGTTAGTTTATATCTTGTATAAACGTACAAGAAAGTGATTGAAAAACTCTACTTATGGATCCAACTGACACAACCAGATTAATTATGATTTATCAAAAGAATTTTAATCTTTACTTGAAATAACCAGTTGAATAAATCACACAGGAACAACAAATGATATCAAATTGGAGACAAAATGGCAATCCTAATTATATGGTTCTTCTTATTGATCCAAATAACACTTCCAAATTACTATGATTGACTAGAAGGATTTTAATTATTTTGGAGAAACCAATTAATCACATCACACAAGAACAAAAAATGTGCCTTGATAATTTGAATACATACTTGATATATCAATTTAAACAATAAGGAAATATTAGATTGGAGACAACCACACAATTGTATATTTTCAACAAACAATTGATACCAATATGAAGCCACAAAATCATAGATCTTTCATTGATTTCCTCAAAATTATACTTGCAACACAGTCTTTTGAAATGTAAACATTATGGAAGCCTTCTACTGTCTATCTATCCCCATTCACCTATTGTCAGTCCTTCATTAGTCACTATTTCATCTAGTAGGAGCTTACTTCAAAGCTATGTGCTAGACATATATGTTTGTAATGGAACGATATTACTACCTGGGAAGATATGACCTTCATACCAAAGTACTTTGCATACATCACGAAGGAACACTTTTTGTTGGTGTATTTAAACTTAAAAATGGGCTAGATTCAGCAAGAATTTTTTTGGTGTTGTTTGGAAAGGATTATTTGGTCCACTAAGGAGTATTCCAAACAAATTTTGTGCATCAAGATTTGATTTACTTTTGTTCTTGATAGAGGAAGATTTATCACTCAACATTGATTTTGTCATACAATTACTTTGTTGAATGTTTTCCACATTTACATCCACTTTCCTTATTTTAATAATGAGAGATGTGGGTATCATTGAACACTAGCTCTATCCCTTTTGGTTGTCACAAGCATAATCTATTTGATTCCTAAAAAGATATTTATTATGCAATCCCTACATTCCACTGAAAATTCAAAATGCAACCCATACTGAAGTGGGTGATGTTTAGAATTTTCTTATATAGTGACCAAAATGAGTCATGTAGCCTCCAATATTACTCAGAAAAATTAACCAAAAACTCTCTTGGAGCCACAAAAATTTACCAGTGTGTTGAATTATGATAGGAGAGCATGGATGCTGAATGTATTTTCATGAAGTAATCAAGATTGAAAACTGTCAACACTCCAAGTTGTTCATTTAGCATTTTTTGAAAATTGCTCTTTTGTCAAACTATCTGGAACCCACCAACTTGCCCTTTCGAAAAAATATCAAACTTGATCCTGGAAAGCTATAACTTTAGAGATTAGTTCATTTAGGAATGGTGAACACGTGTGCAAGATTTTTTTTCACAAATAATCTTCATTCATGAAATATCAAACATCAAAGTTGACCGTTTTGTAGCTATTTTGAAAGTGCAGTCTTCAAACTGAGTAACATCTGTTTGGATTTGATTTTAAAATAATATCAAATGATGTCCTGAAGCTCTAAAAATTGACATGGATGCATGTTGAGATGGGGATAATCAAGAGCACCAATTGGCTTGTCATGAAACCCTTTTAGTTTCTTAATATTATCCTTCAAAATTGGTCACTTTAACAAATTTTACCGTGTGCAGACAACAAACATTCGCAAAACCCTTCAACTTGGCCTTTTGAAATCTTGTCAAAACTGATCGTACAAAGCTAAAATTGGTGTGCACACTCACATATGGTAGATGAACACAATTTCAAGGTGGTTTTGCATGAAACTAAATGAGCTTCCAGTTATGATTTTTCAAAGTGGGCCATTTGAGCAGATTTTTCAACTGTACTGAGTGTTGAAATCCAATTTTTTACATGGGAACCTAAAATTTGCACAAAATTTTAGGCTCCAATGTTGGCTCCGTCTAGGGATGTATGCCCCCTATGGGCATAGCAAGAATCCAAGTCTCTGGGAGAGCAGACCAAGTGTTTTATCTATTGAGCAACAAATTCAAACCTTTTATGTCATGAATTGATATGGTTTTTTGAAAAACCCACACCACAACTAATGGCACAAGGTCACCAAAAAAGAAATGCCCCTATTTTTCCCTATCATAGACTTGGTTTTCATCACACCATTTTGAACCCAATCTGAAAATTTTATTGAAATTTGTTTGACAAAATTTGTTGGTATTTTTCATCCATCTATTATGCCCAATATTGCCCATTTGTTCTCCATTATTATGTACTTGGAAATCAAGTATAATATGAAAGATTTTATCACCACGTGAAAAGAAGTCACAACCACCAAACTATACATGGTACTTTATTTCATCCCTTTTGTTATTGTTCACCAAATGTTGGCTCTCTAATTGAACTAGAAAGCAGAATAAATCATCCTGCTGTTGACATTTACTATCATCAACGTTGGCTTTAGCATCATACCCAAAAATATCAGCACCATCTTAATCATTACATATAGTTTTCCCACATAGTTTTGGTTTTGAAACTTCATTAGAATTAACAATTGGTAGACCTAACACATCAGAATCATCAATACCCCAAGATTTAACAGAAGTATGCATTTCTGGAGCACTGTTGCAATGAAATTCATGACCACCAATTGTTTCTGCTTTGTCAAAATGTAATTGTGAATATACAATTTCATGCTCATCATGAAATTTATTCCCATTGTCACACAAAGTGT
Source organism: Sequoia sempervirens (assembly GCA_007258455.2). Taxonomy (NCBI): domain Eukaryota; kingdom Viridiplantae; phylum Streptophyta; class Pinopsida; order Cupressales; family Cupressaceae; genus Sequoia; species Sequoia sempervirens. The sequence continues at coordinate 437,154,367 of VDFB02270651.1, forward strand.
CTTCACTATCAAAGGAAATGTGTGTTGGGAATTCAATTTCAACATATTCATGTGTGCATATCTCTGATACTCCATAGTCAAAAAAATTGAAATTTGCTCATTGTTGAGTGAACATGTTTCTTCATCCACCACATTATTGTTGTATTTTTTACTTTTTTCATCATCAAAGAGTGGCAATTCAGATGCTTTGATCTCATATTCAATTGTTTCACAAGTTGGTACACCATCTTGATTGTTAGAAAATTCATCATCATCATCATAAAGTGCATTTGAATACACATGAAATTCATGTTCTGGCGCACCTTGGAAAAATGTCATCTAATCTTCTTCAATCTTTTCATCATACAATGGATTTGAAAAAAAACGAAAATGATTTTCAGGTGTACAAATTTCTTCTTCATCTAATGTGTCTTCATGGTACTCAACTGCAGCTGGAGATGTTATTTGTTCACTGTCAAATGGACTTGCTTCTTCTATCATATTTTCCATTGCTCCTTCCTCTTGATCTCCATAAAGGTTGCAAGTGTCCCTTTGTTGTAGATCAAAATCCATAGGTTCATCTTCACAATCTGAATATTCAATGGATCCCTCATAACATGCACTGTCACAATCTGTTATGTAGGAGAGACCTTCTATATCTTCATCCTCCTCATGCAGGCTGCCATAAGAATTATTTTCACTTTCAGATGTCTCATCTTCTAGCTATATTATCTAATCAGTGTCTTAAGTATATGAATTCTCATCACCTCCCTTCTCAAATTTTTGATTCTGATATACATCTTGTTGCAGGTTCTGATTGACTCTTCTAAGAGGGATGAATTGTGTTGCACATTTTGATATGGTGTTTGGTGTTGATATAGATAATGCTCAGGATATCGACTGTGTTGATAATCTTGGTAGCTTACCAATAATTTTACAGGAGGGACAATATAAGCATTTGTTTGGTTTGATGACTATGGTGCATATGGAACACATTTGACTCCCAATTTTAGTAGTTGTCTGTCCAATTCTATACACTCCCTTATTACCTATTTCCTTTCAAAAAATTCTTCTATTCAAAACTGTCTATGCATTCTTCATCAAGTTTTTTACCAGAGTCGCCACTCACTTTCTTAAAAGTGAGAAAAATGAAATTATTCTTGATTTTATCCCCAGCGGAATCACTTTTCCTCAAACTTTTCAATTATGAATCTCTTTTCAATGAATCTTTATGATGGTCTCTAACCCCAGATATAACTAAAATAGTACTCCCTAGTGGAGTCGCCAATCTGTTAGGTCTAAAAAATGCTGGTTGGAAAACCTCAAGAGCTTGGAAACCTCTTGAGGTTTTCCAACCAACATTTTTGAGACCTACTAGGAGTGTGGGGTTTTTTTCCTGAAACAATTTTCCCCACATAAATTTGTGTTCTTTCTCTCCTATCTATTCTTATATTCTTTAAATGTTAATTACATGTTTTTATGCTATAAAAATTATTCTAGATATAAAAACTAAATTTCTTTCCTCCGAAGGTTAATGTGATGGAAATTAGATTGTGTTCATTTACACTTTAAGTCATAGAATTGTATGTGCTTGTATTAAAGAAAATGAAAGATACTAAAGGTACATATCAGTTCTTGTATGGCATTATGAGATTGTCATTTCTCACATGATGAGCCTTGATCCTAAAAAAATTTGACATCCAAGATTACATAACTAATTTTAATGATTTAAGAAAGTAATGTAAAGCATGCAGAATTGAGAAAAAGGACATTTAGATGGTCTCTAATGTATTGAAAAAACTTGGTCCTAATTATGCAGCTTTTCTTTCTAGCTTTCATACTCATAGGTTAACTATGGGGTATACATATACTACACCTGCATTTTCATCTTTTTATGAGATGTTAATACATGAACAACAAAATATTCTTTTTATGGGTCTCAAAAGTCACCTCAATTTTAGGAATTTTGGTTAGTCAAGTGAAAGAGTTAGAATAATCTAATAATAAAAAAAATTCAAAGAAAAGTCCACATTAAGATCAAGCACAAAATAAATCAACTTCCAAAGAGGAATCATCTAAGAAGGAAAATCCTACTTGTTGATATTGCAAGAAGATTGGACATGAAGAGCATTCTTGTTATAAGAAGGATATTGATGAATTGAAACATCTTCCTCAAAATAATCACATTGATCTACCTTCCAAAATTTTTGAGTCAACTTATTTTTCTTCAAAATAGTCTAATAAGGAAAAAGGCCATGCTAGTTTTTTTAATACATCAAGTAAAACTAAAGGAAAAGCTTTGTGTGCTTCTATAGGTCTTGGATTAAGGCTATGGCTTCTAGATTTAGGAGAACCTCACCTTATGACATCTTCAAAGTCAATTTTCTCTTCTTTTGAGCCTTGTACTATGTCACCTATTTTTATGTGAAGAAATATATACATGAATATAATTTGGAAGAGATATATTGATATTTGGGAGGGCACTTTCAATGATGTTTTGTGTGTATCTCATTTTTTAAACAATCTTCTTTCCATCTATTGGATTACCCATGGTGGAGAGGGGGAAACAATGGAATTAAATCCTAATTTAGTTGTCATTAGAGACTTGGAGAGTAGAGAGATTATTGCTACTAAGATGGTTGATCAAGTATCTTGATTATCTACCTTTGTAGATTTTTGTTCTGAAGATGACTTTGATCCTTCAGTTATTGATCACACTTCTAGTGTGGTCCATGATTTTAAGGAGAATTTTGGCTACTTGAATTTGGGTTTTCTCACATATAATACTATTCTTGAGCCTTACATTCCATCTCCTCCATCTTCTATTGCATTTAATGATGCTTTTGTTTTCACAATTTTGGCTTCTTCTGATTTAGTACAACAAGATATACATTATCTTCCAAAGATGGCTACAAGGGATACGTTCTTGATAAAAATTGTAGGTTTATTTTTTGAGTCCCACATTTTATATTTGGGAGACACCATTGATTGCATACATATTCTCTTTGATGGAGATTATCCTTCTTCAGTTGTTGTGAGGGAATGCTCTAGGACCCTCTTGTTCATTCTCTACATGACCATTCTTCACACTTTGACATGAGTGTGGATAATTTTGAGTGGTATTTTGAGGAGGCTTCTTTGTATTAAGAGGATAAATATTTATCTTTGGATTGTGTTCTACAATCATCTATACTTGATTATATATTTTCCTCTTCATTAGTGTGTCTTAGAACACCTATTTGGAGTGTGTCAGCTTTCAACATCGACATGGAGACAATTGAGCATAATTCAAATACATCAAACATAATCATCATTCCCGCATCTTCCTTTTAGGAATGGGAAGACATCCTACATATCATCTTGGTTTTATTTCTTCCTAAGGGGAGGAATTTTGTTTGAAGAGATTAGATCATCTTCAACATTCAATGTCAAGAATTTACCATCATTTTAAGAGAATATACATTGAAGGGGGGCTACATGGTATCTCTTAATCTCTCTTATGGGGGATATTTTTACTCACATGGGCTTTTTTCCTTCCCATTATTTAGTGTGAGACTTTTTTTTATCTCTCTTTTGGGGAGGATTTTTTTCCCACTGATTTTTCTCATTTTCTCTATTTGTGAGAGATTACATTTTTACATGGGTGCCTAATATTATATAATATTCAAGACCTATATTTTCATCATTTGCATTGGTTTGTTCCTCCCTAAGTTTCACTTAAGGGGGTGTTGATGTGAATAAGGTGTTTTACCTAACTAGTCCACTAGTAGGTCCTATTCACATGTTAAGTTTACTTAGGTCCTAGGAATGTTTGTAGAAGTCTTAGTTGCCATTTAGATCTTATTTTATCTTATATAATCTAATTCTTGAGTCCTAGGTCATTTAATATTAGTGGAGTTAGTTGTCTCATGACATACTTGATTAAGACACTTTCCATGTGCCTGTCTAATCCTATGTTTCACCTTGGCTAGATGACCAAGGGGTTCTCATTTATAAATCAATCCATTTCATTAAATTGTATTTCATGTGTTGATCACATTTTATCTAATCTTATTTTGCATCCATTATTACAAATTTTTGCTCTTGCTTTTCTCTCTTGTAGAAGGTTATTTTTGGTTTTGCAGGCGATCTTGGGAGCTTGAGCCCTTGAGTGACTCTAAAAATTACCCATGAAGTAATGAATAATTTTGAACTAGCTTATACTATTATCACAAAATATGGGAGATATGATATGAAGATAATTGATTAAGAAGTTGAACTAAGTGATGAAAATAATTAGGAGGAAGATTTTTATTTGAGACCATGCAATCAAATCCGTTTTAATTTTTTATTTGACTAGCCTATGGGTTTATGTAATACATGATAAAGAACAAGTCATCTTAGAAGTGAATTTCTCTCATATTGAGGCTAATAATGAATTAAATCATAATTCACAACATTGGAAGTTGTATTTTGATAGTACAAGATGCAAAAATGGTTTAGGAGCAGGTGTATGCCTCCTCTTGCCTCAAATAAAAATATTTTAAAATATTTTCATTTTGAATTTAGTTGCACCAATAATGAGGTAGAATATGAAGCCTTAGTGCATGGTCTTCTCCTAACATAAAATTTGAAGAGAAAACAAATTTAGGTATTTAGTGATACAAATTTGGTTATTTGATAGGTTAGAGGAATAGTAGTAGAAAAAAATTTAAGATGACATCATATAGCCATGGAGTCTAGGATTTATTAGAAGGATTTTAGGCTCTAAATGTTAAAGTAATTATAAGAGTGCATAATACAAAATAAAATTAAATGGATCAAATTGGATCTTAGTTTGATCCAACAACTCACCTTTTGGTGAATAAAAATTCAATTAAACTAGTCAAAAGGCCAATGATTCTTGATAACAAATATTATTCATAGGTGTTTGAAAGTAATTCTCAAATAACCTTGTTCCTAAAACAATCTAGAAAATTTGTAAGACAAATTAAACCTAAGATAGAAGAATCCTATGAAGAGAAAATGATTCAACTAAATTTTAATTAACTTTTCAAGGAATCAATCATCCTCAAAAGTGTATTAATCCCAAATGATGCTAAAATAGATAAAAGAAAAATGTCTACAAATAAAGGTGACTACACATAAATAGAGGTGAACCTTTATAAAAATAGTAAAATTTGGTAAAATCACTACTCAAGAAGTAATAAATAGGTTGGTTTCTTTTTTTAACAAGTATAACAAAGTTATAGCCTAGAATTATGAAGATCTAAAAGGATATCATAAAAATATAGTACAATACACCATTGAATTAACAACTAAATCAAAATTGGTTCAATACAAGTAGAGGCTAGTTAACCCAAAGATTAAACCCATCATGAAACATGAGTTTGACAAGCTGGCATATTCTAAAATTATGTTCCCCATTAAGAATTCAACATGGGTTTCAATTTTGGTGTCATTTCAAAAAATAAAGGTGAAATAAAGGTTGCGTATTGATTTTAGAGACTTAAATATGGCCTCTCAAAGATCACTACCTACTACCTTCAAAGGAGAAAAACCTTCAAACAATTGTACATTATGAACAATTTTCTTTACCAAATGGGTTATATAGGTATAAATAAATTAGGGTAAAAGATACAAAACAACATTTACCACCAAATTAGGTATATTGGCTTATGCAAAAAAGCCCTTTTTCTTATTGAATGTTGACGAAACCTTTTAATGCACCATGGACATTGCATTCAGTGAATTGATAAACAAGATAGTCCTATTTTACCTTGATGATATTTTTTTTCAAAGAAAAATAAGATCATTTTCAACACTTGGAGAAAGTATTTCAAAAATGAAGACCAAACTATCATCTCTAAGAACATGGATTCTACCACTTTCCAATCTTTAGGAACACTACAAGATCAGGCAGATGAAGACATCAGTCAATGGGTCTACAGAGAAGAACCTAAGTCATCACCTCCTCTCATTGAATACTTCAAAGAGGTTTATCCATGTTCTTCAAAGCTAGTAGAAAAATATAACTACCAAGGGGGAGGAATTTGTGTAGAGGAACATGGAAGATTGCAGCCCATTGAGACACTTGTGCGACCTAAACATGTGGGCTTAGGCTATGAAAAAAGAAAAAGGGTCCCGCACCATTCACTAGCACCTTGAGTAATGTCAATTCAGCTAATGATTTCCTTGAAGACATACGTAAAGAAGAAGAAATCATAATATCATATGATGATGTTGAACTCCCTTCCCTCTTCAATTCCACATCAATATTTTCCATCATCCTCTCCCTTCGTCACCCTAACCTTATTGATTGGGACCTTCAAAGGAGTGCACCTATAGAAATTTTTCCTTCAGAGGATGATTATGCACATCTAATGGGATTGGGGGAAGATGAACACCCTAATTGAAAAAGAAAAAAGAAACAAAACAAAAAAGAGTCATCTAGTGAAAACCTCCCCAAGGCATGTTTTGACTCATCAAAAGTAAAAATAAAGGGTGTATCCAATAATGAAAACCTCAATGAGGCGCTAGAGGATGGGGATATTCATCTTCCCCTTGTTGGAGCTCATTTATCTGAACAGTCTTCAATTTTTATTGAGGAGACACAAGAAGTTAATCTGGGAACAAAAGAAGAGCCCAAAATCACCTATGTGGCCAAGTCATTGTTAGAGGAAGTGTATCCCATCATTGTCAATCTGCTAAAGGAGGGGATCATCAACTTTGCATGGTCCTATTCAGATATGCCAGGATTGGATCCCATGTTGGTTGTACATCATCTTGATGTTCATCCATATGCAAAACCAATTAAACAAAAGCTCAAGAAAATGCATCCCCAAGTGGCCCTACTTGTCAAGAAAGAATTGGAAAAATTGTTAGAGGTTGGATTCATTAGACCTGTTGACTATTTTGATTGGATATCTAACATAGTACCTGTGGCTAAACCAAATGGGAACATTGGAATCTGTACAGACTTATAGGATCTTCATAAATATTTCTTGAAAGATGATTTCCCACTTCCTAACATTGGCATGTTGGTAGATCTCACAGTAGGACATGCTATGCTATCCCTCATGGATGAATTTTTTGGTTATAATCATATTATAATCGCACCTGAAGATTGGCACAAGACTACTTTCACCACCCCTATGTCACTTTCTGTTACAATGTCATGCCTTTTGGCCTAAAAAATGTAGGGGAAATCTACTAATGTGCAATGAAAATCATTTTCCATGACCTTATCCATATTATAATTGAAGATTATTTTGATGATCTACTACGGAAATCCAAGACATGAGGAGATCATCCCAAGATCCTAGGGAAAATCTTTGAGCGGTTAGAGCACTATAAGTTGTGCTTGAATCCAAATAAGTGTGTTTTTGGTGTCACCTCTAGTAAATTATTAGGATTCATTGTATCTAGAAGGGGCATCAAAGTGGATCTGGAAAAATTCAAGGCTATAATGGAAATTCCCCCGCCTTGCAATCTCAAACAATTAATAATTCTACAAGGAAAATTACAGTCTATCAGGCATTTCAGAGCCCAACTTGGTAATAAATTTCAATCATTTACACACCTCTTGTGTAAAGACATATAACCTTCAAATGGGATCCAGAGTGTCAGCGAGGCTTTGACAAGGTCAAGGAGTACCTAGCCAATCCACCCATTTTAATGCTTCCCATTCTAGGTAAACTACTATTGCTATATATCTCAGCTACATCAGTTGCACTAGGGGAATTGCTAGCACAACATGATGATTTTTATAAAGAATGCGTCATCTACTATATCAACTGAACAGTTGTGAGATATGAGTTTAATTATTCCCCATGGAAATATCTTGCTTAGCAGTTGTTTTTAGTTCATAGAAGCTGCATCACTATATGCTCAGTCATCCTATCAAGTTAATATCAAAAGTTTACCCACTCAAATATTTGTTATCAGGACCATCATTAACTGGCTACATGGCCAAGTGGGTTATGTGACATAGCGAGTTGTACATAGAATATGTGGACCATAAAGAAATCAAAGGGAAAATGATAGTAGATCAATTGGTTGATGCTCCTTTGGTAGATGCATACCCACTAGTAACAAAGTTTCTTGATGAAGGGGTCCTTACAGTCTCATAATTGGATACATGGATGTTATATTTTAATGGGTCATATACTCACAATGGAGCTGGTGTAGGTATTCTCTTTGTCACCCCTCAAGGTGATTACATTCTGAAGTCATTCAAGCTAGCATTCCCATGCATGAACAACATTGTTGAATATGAAGCTCTAATCACTGGTCTAAGAATTGTAGTCCAATGGAATATCACTCATCTTTGTGTCTTTGGTGATTCTCAACTGATAATCAAGTAGGTCAATGATGAGTTTTAGATCGAGGATGATAAGATTTTACCTTACAAATGCATGGTGGATGACTTCAAGAAACATTTCACCCATATCCAGTTTGAGTAGATTCCTAGAGTGCAGAACATGGTAGCTGATGCTATGGCTACAATTGGCTCTCTTATTGACATGCCTAAAGGTCAAATGGATTGTGAGTTCCTCATTGAGCAACTATTAATCCCAACGTATGATATACCTAACAACAAAATGGTGTGTGATATCGTGGGTCCCCAATCACCCTAGTATCATGACATTTATGCCTATTTACATGATGATATCCTACCACCTAACCTCACCCATAACCAATGCAAATCATTCATCTAATGCACTTCTTGATACACAATCATGGGAGATACACTTTATCATAGAGGGTATGATGGAACCCTCCTTTGGTGTCTAAATGAATTGAAATCTCATGTTGTATTAAACAAAGTGCATAGTGGTGTCTGTAGGTCTCATTCTAATGGGATAAACTTAACGAAGAAAATTCTTAGAGAAAGATATTACTAGACCACTATGGAGTATGACGCTTGTGAGTTTGTGAAGAAATGCGTATCGTGTCAACAACATGCACAGATCTAATACATGTTCCTATAGAGGAATTGCAACCTGTCATTGCACTATGGCATTTTTCACAATGGGGCTTCGACTTAATTAGAAAGATTTACCCTCCCTCATCTGATGGTCACACCTTCATCATATAAATGGGTGGAAGCAATTCCCCTTTCTCAAATCACTAGTATTTATATCTCCAAATTCATCCTCTACCATATTCTCTGTAGATATGGTTTCCCTCCACTATCATTTCTGACAATGACAAGCCCTTCAAAAACTAGTATATGAAACACCTTTGTGAAACATACCATATCCAACATCGTTGGTCAACCCCCTATTACCTGCAAGGTAATGACCAAGCTGAAGTAATCAACAAGACCCTTATCAAAATCCTCAAAAAGGTTGTCAATAACACTAGTCAAGATTGGCACCTCCACCTTAATCTTGCCCTTTGGGCATATCGCAAGTCCATCCACACCCCCATTGGTGCTACCCCATACTCCCTTGTTTATGGCTTTGATGCCATCTTTCCAATTGAAGTTGAGATCCCATCACTTCATATCTCTTTGAAGAATTTAATTAGTGATAAAGATGCTCAAGTCACACGGTTAAGTCAACTTGAACTCCTAGATGAGAAATGCATAAAGGCCTATAATCATCTCCAAGCATATCAACATCATCTTAGGAGAAATTACAACAAGAATGTTTGTCCCCACCGATTCAATGTTGGTGATCTAGTCTTGAAAGAGAATCAACGTACCCAATAGGATCGAGAAAAGAAGGGAACGTTTGAAGCAAATTGGTTGGGTCCATATCTTGTCACTGTAAAATATGGTTCTAGGGAATATCAACTTGCAACACCTGAGGGGGAACCCTTGGAGGATCCTATCAACATTATGCATCTAAAATGGTTTTACACCTAAGTCAGCTGGGTTATCCTACCTATAAAAATACCAAAAAAAGTAAAAATCTAAAAAAATAAAAAAAAAACTAAAAGTCAAAAAAATCCAAAAATAGTAAAGAGAAATAATCCATTCTATGGTGAAAACCACCCTTAGTGGCACCTTGGATAGGTACATTTGGTGAAAACCTGGCAACAGGAACCATTCATAGAGGGTTTAATCATTATCTACCTTATGTTCTATTTTCCTTTATGTTTCCATCTGTCCTATCTGCATATCCTATCCTCACATCCTATCGTATCCATCCTCCCATTGGCATCCCATTATCTGTTGCTTGGTATGTTTTGCTTAAGCATTGGATGATTCATATTGGCTATCCTAAATCTTGGATTTTTATCTTGAATCTAAGCTTTTCATCGTTTATATATTGGTTTCATCTATCGGTCTCATGTCCTCATCTATGGCCCTTCATCGTGTCGGTCATCATTAGGTCTCATGTTGTCTTCCATCCATTTTTTTGAGCTACGTTGCCTTTGTGATTTCATGTAGGCAAGGCTAATCATTTGATTAGCCCCCAAGGCATTTATCGTGTCAGTCTTTGTCATCCATCAAGGTCTCCATTGTCCTCTTTCCACTTTTATCCATGGTCAGTCATTGGTCCTTTTATTGAACTATGAGTTGTGTGCACTTTTATGTAGGAAAGGCCATCAATCGATAAACCCCTGAGACCCTAGGTCTCTCCTTAGGGTGTGTCTTGGTTTTATGTCATGTTGTCAAGTGTGTCCCCATCCAGTTGGTTTCTAAAAACAATATCCATTAGTATCATGAGGTCTAATCCATTTTCAGTATCCCGAGTCATGTCGATCATCCAATCTATCCTCCATCCTTGGTCTTAGCAGGATGTATCCTTCCTCAAAAGAAGCCGCATCAATCCCATCCACATTGTAGTCCTATGGCAAAGGATGCTTGAAATTTATTGTGATCTTTTAATGCTTTTGGCATTTTGTTTATCATTTGAGCTTCCTATTATACCTTTTCAGGGTTGCCACGATCCATCATATCATGGTACACTTTGATAGGTAAACATAGGGGCATATCTTGATTTTTTGTGTGGTCTTGTCTTCTCAGTTGTCTTTGGTAGTACCCACCAAGATCCCCACGGTCTTGTGTTATACTAGGGCATCCTTTGTGCTTTTGGTTAATCCAACATCTAGCTCGACCAAAGACCTTGTAGTTTTGGGGTGTTGGGATAGCCTTCTTGTTTGTTTTCATTCCTAGGAATATTGTGTCCTATGCTATATAACAAAAATTAGTGCTCCTAATATGGAAAAATGGCATTAGATCTACATTTCATTTACCATCTCATTGCATTGCATTTATCCTCATCTATTCTTCCCCTAGCCTATGGTTAGTGATTTTTGGTTGTGTAAATTTTCTTCCTCCACCTACTCTTCCTATCAGGATTCCTTTGGTTTTGATAGGTGCACTATCACACTCACCATTATTCATCTCACTATGCATGTTCACTATCATCTAGGTTCATTTCACTAGCTATGACATTGATCCATTTCATTATTGCATTTTACATCATTTCATTGCATTTTCATTGCTATCAAATTATGTTGCACATCTCATCCCATTTTGTTGCATTATCATTTTCATTATCATCTTTTTCACTACATTATCATACCCATCATTATTCACTTAGGTTCATTATCCATTGCATTGTCATTTTCATTATCATCTTAAGTTGTTTAGATTAATATAGATTTATTATTCTAAGCATCTTAAGCTCATTACATTATCATACCTATCATTATTCACTTAGTTTCATTATCCATTGCATTATCTTTTTCATTATCATCTTAAGTTGTTTATATTAATATAGATCACTTTCTATGTGTTATTCTAAGCATCTTAAGTTCATTTCATTTCATCTCATTTCATTGCATTATCATCTTAAGTTGTTTAGATTAATATAGATTTATTATTCTAAGCATCTTAAGTCTGTTTTCATTATCATTTTAAGTTGTTTAGAGTTGTTATTCTAAAAATATTAGTTCATTTCACTACATGCATTGCATTACATCACATTCATCACATCTATCCATCCCATGATCACATATGCATATGCCATATATTTTCATCCATTGCATGATTTCATGTCACATCATACATACATAATTAATCATTACAATGCAATCATCCATACCATACTCAATCATCATCTCATATCCCATATGCATACATCACAAATCACACTAACATCACCACCTGTATCACACACCATTAGTATCATGTCCATAGCATACATCAAATCATAAATCATGTCACATCACATCTTGCATCAAAAAACATTAGACATAATGCATCTCATCCATATCCGCCATATAGACATAGACATAAACTATCGTAATCACATGCATACATCATAATCATAACCATACACATGAGCATAATAAATATCCACAACATCACTTAATAATCACATAACATCAGCAATGTCCATCGCATAACATATATATACCAAAAATATATAGTGTCCATCAAAGTCCACAATAAAATGATCATAAAGTTTGCCAAAAGTCCATAATGAAGAGTCTATCAAAGATCATAAAGGTCCACAAAAGTCCATATCAACCCATAATAAAAGTCCACATTCCATCAAATCCATCAAATAAAGGTACAAATGCAGGGAACTAATGAAATATAGACGACTACATGTGACACATCATGGTGTCTAAAATCAATAAGGAATAAAGAAAGAATGAATGAATCAATATTTGCAATTTGTACATAAGAATCTGTAGTCTTTGTTGTATGAATTATCCACCTTGCACCTATCAAAAATAGGAATCTTGTATCCACTCCATCTACCCAGTGCTCCCTACATCTGATCTCTATGGGGAGTCCGAACCTAGTCCTCGGCCTTGAGGAGTCTCGCGATAATTGCTATATCTATGGGTATGGGTGGCACCCAAGTGGGAGGTTTTTTTGGCCTCTAAGGAGCTACTCTGACATATGGAGGTACTCTATGTGTTGGATCAGGAACCTCCCTAAAATATGCACTCATCTAGTACCCTACCTCAGTCCTGGCATCAACCTCTACTATTGCTTATGCCCTAGCCATCTCCCTCTCCAAGCGGTACCTGTCCCTCTACAGGGTAATCCTCTGCCTCTCCTGCCCCCAGGCCTCCTATGCTAGTCTCATTTTCTCTACCTATTCCTCTAGCTACAACATCCTCTACACTGCCTCATCCCTCTCACCCTATAGAGTCTGCACCTAGTCCTTAGTTGCCTCTGCTCTCTCCAATAGTGCCACAACCTCTCTAGCGATAGCCTTTGTGCAATCTCCCTCTCTCGAGCCTCCTCTTTCACCCATGCCTCCTCTAGCTATCTCTATAAATCATCTCTCTCGGCCTACATCTTCAACAACTTCCTACCTGCCTCATCTACCAAACTCATGTACTCTTTATCCCTATCTTATTGTGCAGCCTCTACTACATCTCACAGATAGTGCATCTCCCCTTGTAGTCTCTCCATCTTTGTATACAGGCAATCCCTATTGACCTCTGACTCCCTCAATCTATGCTCTTCTATGCACAGTTTGGCTAGGGCTCTTGTCAATAGTACTATTGGGTCCTCTGGTGGGAGTTCCACATATAGCACCATGGCTAATGGGTCCACTGTAGGGGCATCTACATCCATCACCTGCTCCTCTCTTCCCTCCTCCTCCATCTCCACATCCACTGCCTCTCCCTTTTGTTTTCCATCCTTCCTCCTCCTCTATGGCCTCAACTACTCCTGCTCATCCTCCTCACCATATCCTATAGTTGGTATGATCAGGGCCACTATGGTGATCCTCCTAGGCCTATGTTGAGCCCACCATGTTGAATATCACACCGTTGTGCCTACTTCCTCTAGCCCTCCCCTCCACGACCATATAGTAACAGGGACTACCTCCCACATCTGCCTCACATACTCTATTGTCACCCTCTATCTCGATATTGTCACCGACTCATGGATGATCCATCTAAACATCTGGGGCCCTATGGGGATGTCCTGCTATATCCGATATTGGCACATGACCCTATCTAGCCTGTGTAGCTTGATGATAAATGGATATTTTCCTATCAAGAAGCATCACGAGTAAAGATAGCCCCTACATCACCTATCATCCTCCTGCCATCCCTGAAAATGATGCCCCAAATAAGGCCTCCAAATTATGTCCCCATCCACTAGTCCTTCTATCCTATGTCACCAGAACTCTAAGCTCCCTAGTACCTTCTGGTAGTGTATCCTCCAACCATACTCTGACCCCCACTAATATGCCACTGGCAACATCTCATCCCTGGTTCCCACAATCAAGATGTCCGACCATGCCACTCAGATATGTTCCCATGCCCATACCTAAAGTAGTGTGACATGAGTAATGTTGAGCACCCAACTATAGCACAACACATGAATATCCTAATACAACTAGGCCAATACACATGGCCCCCACGCATAGACTCTATCTCACCTCTCCACGATATGCCTGACAACCTCAATCATCTTGAGGCTGAAGAACCAATCGCTCATGTTAGGAAGGAGGATCTCGCTAATAAGTCCACAGAGGTACAGAGGTAAAGGTGATGTCACTATCTCCAAGCATGCATCTATATCCAACTCCTTCCCTCAGATGAGAAGGTCTACATCTTCGAACACTGCTCGTAAGCTCCTCACCAATAGATGGGTCGACACCTCACCGATCAGGTGTCCTCAGATTAGTAGTATGAGAATCCGCCATACGTCCTCTAAGGTCACTATCATCTCCCCTATTCGGAGATGGAATTTCAAAGTCTCAGAGCTCCATTGCTCCATCAATGTTGTCAGCAAAGGTTTGTGTGCTCGGATGTTGGGATATCCCAACATGTGGAATAGTCCTGCTTGGTCCAATGTTGTGTGGTCATCCTGGGTCATTGTCTCCAAAGTCACCTCAAGAATGGCCAAGTGTCTCTCCCATGTCCTCAAAGTCTCAAAAATCTGCATCCATGTCAACCATTATGTCAGACTTTCTAACACTTCATTGCTATCTTCTTTCTTTGTCATCCTTGCCTTGGTTTGGTGAGTTCACCTTTGTGTAATGCAGGTTTTCCTATCCCTTGTCTAGCACATTTTCCTATCCAACTCACACATTTTCCCCTATGGTTTCTTTTCATGGGTTTTCCTATTCTACAAGCACACCCACCCCTTTCTTGTCTAGGCATAGATTCACCCTTTTTATCCATAGAGGCGAACTTGCGTTCACCCCTTTTCCCCTATAGGAAAGTACACACTCACCCCTATGCTTTTTCTTCCCAAGTGGAAAATTTGCATTCGCCTATTTCCCTTATAGGTGGATTCACATCTTCCTATTTCCCTTCTGGGCAGATTCACACCCACCTGTTCCCCTTTTGGGTGAATCCACATCCTCCCTTTCTCTCAATAGGCGATTGCACAATTGCCTATCCCCTTGACCCATTCGACCTTGCGTACATAGGTTCGCCCTTTCTAGAGAGGTGATTTGGAAATCACCTCTCTCCCAACATATCTTCCCCTTTGGGATATGCTCCCGCCCCTTCCCTCGCCAATTTGTTGGATGAGCAAATGCACTTAGCCAGAAGGGAGAATCCTCCCTTCCGTGGAAAATCCATTTCCCTAACCACCCATCAAGAAATTAAAACATGTGCTTCAAATTCAAATCAAATCATGAAGTAGGGATTCAAATCCTACCTGGCGAGGTACAACTCACTTGTAGTAGGAGGCCCACACTTCCTCTCCTTAGTGGATTAGCTCGTTGTCACCCTCCATGTCACTCATCGTGTCAACAATCACTGTCACTCTCTCTCTCATCCAATCGTGTGATTACAAGTGTGTAAATGAAAATTAGGTGAATACTGAATTTTCAAATTTACTATTTATAATTTTCATTTTTGACCCTATTTAGCCTTTTAATTTTTGGGTAATTTTTATGCTTTAATTAACCTCTTTTTTAATTCATTTCCCCCTTTTCTTCTGAGGGCTACCATTTGCACCCCATATGTTTGCTTTCCTTTGTTCAAAAGCCATTCTTCATGGTTTTTCATGCTCTATCATGTCATGGTGCCCTCCATTTCTTCATATTGAGAAGTCGCTTGAGGCCTCTTTTCTTCTCCATCCGCCCTCTTGAGGGGGCATACCCTACCATATTCCTCCATTCTTCCTTCTTATCCATTTTCCCTCGATATCGGGGCATCGTCTAATATTATTTTCTTCTATCTAGTTGTCTTCACTTCCTTTTTCTTTAAAACACTACTATTCTAACAATATTTCAAAGAGCGAAAAAATGTAGACACCTGAATTTGACAACTCCCATATGGTTAAATTCACCCTTGCATTCCTCTGTCCTTCATCCTTAAGCCATATTAATCAAATAATTTATTGTTTGGTTAATATTTCATCTCAACCTAATGTCCCCTAAGGCATTTAATTAATTAACAAATACCTTACCTTATTCCTCTCTAAATTAAATAAATAGTTGAATTTATTTAATTTAGTCACTTTGTCCAAATGAATTAAATTAATTTTTAATTCACCCCTTCTCTCTCTCCTCATGTCAACATCCTCCACAATCCTCTTTTAATCCATATTAATCTAATTAATCTGTGATTAGGATGCGCACATCCCTAATCAACATTAGGGTCACATCCTCCATAATTTTCCACTTTTCCCTAATCTTTCATTAGCCCATCTAATCCTGCATTGGCACAACTTTAACCACTGATTTAGGCTAAGCTAACCCTCATGCCATTTATGGCATGTGTCCTTAGTCAACCATTATTAAATGCTTTCTCCTTTTGAAGAAGGCATCCTCTCCCCCATCTGAATTTAAAATTCACAATTATTCCCCCCATGCATTTTAAGGAATTTTTAATTCCTTCTCTCATCCCCATGAGAATTTGTGAGGAATTTTTAATTCCTCACTTGTCCTCTCAAAGTAAATTTGGACAAAGACCTTCTTTATGAGGAAATCTTATCCATTCCCAAGGTACTTCGTGGTACCTCCACATCATATCCACTTCATCCTCCCTTGTCCATCTCATCTGACACATGTCATCATGAGATGGCTTGTGAGGTTAAAATGCATATGGGCCATTGATCTCCTCCACCTTGGATGCATCTCAACCCTTCATTGGTTTAGAGGCATTTCCCCTAAAAGTAGTGGATTGGCCATCATTTTGGCAAGCATTCAACCAATCAAACACTTAGCCAATTTCATGCACTTACACTCATCCAAGCATACCTCCATTGTTGCAACCACTTAGAGCCACCATCTTGCATCCAATCCAATACCCACATCCACCATTGCAATCTCCATCATCTTAGCTTCATTTTGCACTAGGATTTAAGTCATTTTTCCAAGCAAGAAGCACAAAAAAAAGCATCAAAAGGGCCAACCAACTCAACAATTCAAGCAAGGTAAAAGGTATCATTTTCTTGTATTTTGTTTGAATTTAACTTAGGAAAACCTTGAGGTGTTGTGGTGATTCCTTTTTTTGCATTTCTATTTTGTTTTGCATCTTAGAATAGGGAATTTGACTCGCACACAGTAACATACAAAGTTAAAATTGTAGGGTATGAAAATTTTGACATTATAGAAACATTCATGGATGCCAAGCTCATGGTACATTTCATTTATTATACATGTTTGATGTAGGGGAATTTTTGTTGACAAGTAATCCTAACTGACCAAAAATAAAATAAGATAACCTGGTAAGAAACTTTGGTTGTCTTTTTGGGTGAATTAATATATTTAGATAAATCAAAGAGTTAGTAGAATGTTTTAGTTGAATTCAAAATCACTAGAGAGTAGAATTACATCTTCAACAACATGTCATATTTAATGGTAACATGAATTTATTTTAACAACAATTTGTAAGTTGCTTGGCATCATTATCATCTTCATGGTAGTAATTTTCATCTTCAACTACAAATTATAGGACTACTTAATAGAAAATAACAAATGACTATTAGTAGAGGTGAAATTTTATGACATATATCTTAGTGGACACTTGAAATAATATTTCTCTAAATCAACTTTCTCAAACCTTCAATTAAAAAAATGATCAGATAGTTTTAATATACAATATTATTTTAACATAGACTTTTCATCAGGTACTTGGTAACCATTATTAAACTTTCATAACAATTTTCAATAGGTTGCAAATATTAGCATTGCTCTCATATGTAGGAAAATCATGTGCCATTATTATATCTATTCTTCCAAATCATCATGTGGCCTTTAGTGTAGACAAATCAAATTAGAACACTATGTAGACTAGAAATAAAGATAGAATAGAATGGGTAGGTTATTATAAGAACTAAATGCATCCTAGATCATGAATTATAGAGAATATTCACATAGGAGAAGATGAAATGATGAAAAAAATTATGTGAATGAGAGGCTAACCATTCTAAATAGAGATACATTGGAAAAATAAAACAATAAGAGAAAAATAACTTGCAAAAGAAAAATTAACTAATTTTTTTTTCATACATAAGAATAGAGTATTTAATTATGTTGTTTCTTATTTTATAATAGTTAAGTCATTTTTTATTCTCTAGATGATTATTAAACATGAAAGATTGATTTTTTAATTTTAATAAAAAAATGGCTATAATTACATCTAACCTATATAATTTTTATTTGAAATTTGTTAAACTACTAAATTGAATTAACTTTGTCTAAACACCCCAATCTAAATGCCATCAATTGCATGCTCACCTGAACTTTCTTTTAAGTCTACTAAAACATGTTCTTTGAATAACATAGCCAACTGACATAACATTTTTTTTCATAATCAACAATATTGCATAATTGTTGACAACTTCATAAATTGTAAGTTCAACCATAGAAAAGAAAAATATAAACGATTTTAGAGACAACCTTGTTGCACAAAGGTGGACACCTTGTACTAATTTATTTCAAATTTCAAAGTTTCTTCTTTCTAAAAAATATTGTTGGTGGCTTCCTAAATTTCTATAGAGAAATGAAAAAAAAACTAAATAATTTTAAAGTCAACCTCACTGCACAAAAGTGGACACCTTCTACTAATTTATTTCAACATTAAAATATTTCTTCTTCCTACAAAATATTGTTAACATCATCCTAAATTGCATGTTCAGCCCAAAAAAGTAAAAACAAAAACTTAAATAATTTTAATATCAATTGTGTTGAACAAAAATATACACCTACTAATTTATTTCAACATTAAAATATTTCTTTTTTCTAAATATATAATTGACACCTTCCTAAATTACAAATTTAACCATAAAAAATAATAGCAAACAACTAAATAATTTTAATAATCTCGTTACACAAAAGTACTCACCTACTAATTATTTCAATAGTCATAAAGTAGTACATATAGATGGTCAACAAATCTGTAAAAGAAAAACAAAAATCTACATTCTATTTTCATGTATAATGATTTTTTATTGATATATATATTTTTAAATAAATAACTTAAATATTCATATATATATATATACATATACATATATATGGGTGAAGCCACAATAGTGGTTTACAATTGAAGTGAGGAAGGAAAACTCACAAAAAATGAATGCATGGAAAAAAAGGATTTTAGGGGTTCGTACGAACTTATTAGTTCGATCGAACCCATTAGGGGTTCGCTAGAACCTGGGTTCGGGAAAACCCTTTTAATGCTTTCTTGCTAAAAAAGCCAAAAAATCCCTTATAAAAGGGGGGTTCATTCGAACCCCCCTTATTCCTCACCCCCCCGAGACACAAAAAAAACTCTGAATTTTAGCACTTCGGAGCTCGAGTTGAGGATAAAAATGGATGAATCTTCACAAACCCAACTGGAATCAAGTAGTCCTCAGAACAAGCTATCCAATGAATATAATTTTAATATGTTTTGGTTTTATTATGTATTTGATTTTTTAGTTTTATTAAACATATGTTTTTCATCGAAAATGAAGGTCTTTGTTCTACACATATGGAAAAATAGCAGATTATCATTGAATTTTTTTTTTGAAAAATGTGAGTGCACCAGATATTAAAGTCCTTGATCCAACAAAAAAAGAAGAAATTTTGATATATACAAAAAAATTTATGTTATACAATTGCGCTATGTCTGAATTGTAATTGGTTTGACTTCGAAACTTGATTAAAAAAAAATATTCAATAAAAAATTGTCTCACCAAGTGGAAGCACTAGATATCAGAGTTACGAATCTAAATTCAAAATAATTAGAATTTTATCCTTCATGGAAAAAAAAGTTATGCGTTATACGGTGTGCGTCACTTTTTAAAAATGCAGTTTTTAAAAAAAAATCAGTTTTCGTGGGAGATGAAAAAAAAAGTGCAATCTGATTTCAAAAATTTTGAAAAAAATATTTTTAGAATCTACAGACAAAATGTGACAAGACTCTAGTTTGCATCATCTTCAAATTCTTCACGGTTTAGCCACTATAGGTGCCCGAATGTGAAGATTTAGTCAAAAATAATAATTTCAATGTCCAGTTTAGCTAAAAATTGTAAACCACTATTATGGGATCACCCATATATAAGTTTATTTCAATATCAAAATGTTGAGATTTTCCATAGTTGACTATCTTGATTTAAAAAAAAAAAAATAGATAACTTGAATATTCATATATATGTTTATTTCAATATCAAAATGTTCAGCTTTTTCATTGTTGGACTATTTGATGATATTCACCATTAGAAAGGATAACATATTTGTCGAATTCATTGAATTTTTTTTAAAAATAGATAACTCAGATATTCTTAAAGATACATAGACTAATTTATTTCAACATCAAAATGTTGAGCTTTTCCGTCGTTGACTATTTGGATAATATTCACCAGGGTAACATATTTGTCCAATTCAATAAATTCAAAGGAACCTGCGAAAATGACTTGCTCTCAATGTTTACTCGCTGAGGCAATAGAAAAGCAAAACACAAATTTAATCCTTCACGCAAGTTTAGTTGGATTGGATTGATTAATTCATAGATAGTAGGTACCATCACGCAAACAATTCACAGTTCCAATAAACACAAATTTGACTTTAACAATACGTGCTTGCCAAGCAACATTTTTGTGATGTTTATCAATTCAAAATTCCTTCAAATGTTAAATCTTATATAATTTTTGACAGTCCATCGAAAATCTTCTACTTTACAGTCAAAACCACCAAATATTGCCAGATAGCCATCAAATTTAAGCCGTGTTGATGATACGTAGAGTTGTTTGAGGAAGAAAGTTTTGGGAAGTGAAACTTGGGATTAAAGCATGTAGACATATTTAGAGAATTGGACTGTCTTATCTGCTCCCTCTATTATATGAGTGGCGCCTTGATCTCATTGTACGACAAGACTAAAATGGAAGGAAAGAAACAGACTGGCTGTCCATTGATTGCAATTGTATTGGGATACCTCTTTTTCTGCGCTGCTCAAGTTTCGGCAGATGACAAGGTGGAGAGAAATAGATTAGATAAGCTAAGCCTCGGAGATTCTCTCACTCCTGAACAAAATACATCTTGTTTGGTGTCTCCCAATCAGATATTCTGTGCCGGATTTCATGAAGTGGGCATCAATGCATATGCATTCGCCATATGGTACACTCATACGGTGAACCGAACAGTTGTTTGGGCGGCAAACCGAGACCAGCCGGTGAACGGAAGGGATTCAGGTCTTCATCTGCAAACTGACGGAAACCTACTTCTGTCTGGTTCAAATGGAAGCACTGTATGGCAAACCTACACGCCCGGCAACAACTTGGATGTAAAAGAGGCTCGTCTTCTGGAAACAGGAAATCTTGTTCTTCTGAATTCATCTGGACATAGAGTTTGGGAAAGTTTTGAGTATCCAACAGACACTCTTCTTCCCCATCAGCCACTCAAAGGGAATGCTCAATTAGTATCCTGCTTGGGCACAGGTTCCATTACCTCGGGGTACTATCGTCTCTATTTTGACGACGACAACATCCTTCGGCTAAAGTACCAGGCCTTATATGCAGCCTCCAATTACTGGGCTGCTCCTTACCTCGCCATATTTGCAAACGGTAGATCCTCATACAATATCAGCCGTTATGCAGTTTTGGACTCCTTTGGTGTCTTCAACTCAAGCGATGACTTTGGTTTCGCCTCCTGGGATTATGGCTTAAACCTTACAAGAAGACTGACCTTGGACTCCGACGGAAATCTGAGATTATACACCTTGCAGAAGGATGATGGCATCTGGAACGTCTCTTGGATGGCACTCCCCACTGAATGCTCCGTTCATGGCCTCTGCGGAACCAACGGATTGTGTATTTATAACCCTGAGGCAACTTGTACGTGTCCACCGGGTTTCCACATCAAGGATCCCGCCGACAGATTCCAGGGCTGCGAGCGAAATGTTGAGCTTGCGGATTTCGGATCCAGTTCTGCACAGCTTGTTTACCTCTCTCACACAGATTTCTATGGCAACGATCTCAGGGAATACGCGACAGGGGTCAATCTTAATGAATGTAAGAGGTCGTGCATGAATGATAGTAAATGTTCAGGATTCAGCTACGTTTTGAAAGGTGGAATATGCTACCCTAAAGGCCAACTTCTCAATGGCTATCGATCTCCTGGCGTACCAAACGACATGTATATTAAGGTCTCCATTAGCGACTTGTCGCGACTAAATTCCACAATTCCTAGCGAGGTCCGACTCAACTGCAACAGTTCTGTGGTACTTATTTCAGATAGTAGCAATTACAAGAGATCCAAGAAGAGGAGTCGTATCAAGTATCCGTTGGGGTTCGCAGTTGCGTTTGGAGTGGCAGAAATTGTTTGCATAATTTTGGGCTGCTTGTATATGTTCAGAGAGGGTAACAACAGCTTAGATTTTGAGTGTCAAGGTTATTCCACCATCCCAATGGGATTCAAGAAGTTTAGCTTTGCAGAGCTGAAAAAGGCCACGGATAACTTCACGATAAAGCTGGGAGAGGGAGGTTTTGGAAGCGTCTACAAAGGGGTTTTGGCCGATGAGAAGGTCGTGGCGGTGAAACAACTCGAAGGAGTATCTCAGAGCGAGGAGCAATTCTGGGCGGAGGTAAGCATGATAGGCAGAGTTCATCACATGAATTTGGTTCGCATGTTTGGATTTTGTGCAGAGAGACATCACAGATTGCTTGTTTATGAGTTTGTTGAGAATGGATCGCTGGACAAGTACCTGTTTACAGAAAGCCAATCTTTGGGCTGGAAAGAAAGGTTTGCGATTGCCGTGGGCACGGCAAAGGGATTGGCTTACCTTCATGAAGAATGCTTGGAATGGATTCTCCATTGCGACGTGAAACCTCAGAATATACTTTTAGACGAGAAATTTAGTCCCAAAGTATCTGACTTTGGACTAGCAAAGCTGGTGGACAGAGACCGAGCCTGGTCCTTCTCTAATGTTCGTGGAACTCGGGGATACATGGCTCCTG
This sequence comes from Sequoia sempervirens, assembly GCA_007258455.2. Taxonomy (NCBI): domain Eukaryota; kingdom Viridiplantae; phylum Streptophyta; class Pinopsida; order Cupressales; family Cupressaceae; genus Sequoia; species Sequoia sempervirens. The sequence continues at coordinate 437,177,663 of VDFB02270651.1, forward strand.
AATGGGTGATTAACCTTCCCATCACAGCAAAGGCGGATGTGTATAGCTTTGGGATTGTACTCTTGGAGATCGTAATCGGCAGAAGCGCATCCAATCACTCAGGGAATTTGGTCCAATGGGTATCCGAGAAAATGGAGGAGGGAAAGCTTTCAGAGGAAGTTGTGGATGCCAAATTGAATGGAATCATTGACACACAAGAGGTGGAAACCGCGGTGAGAACAGCATTGCTTTGTCTCGAACAAAACCCAAGTTTGAGACCCTCCATGAGCCGGGTCGTCGAATTGCTTTCTCAGAAGACCAGAAATGGGAGAGACGTAAACACAGATGATAGGGGCACTTCCGGCTACTCAGTTTCGTCCATTTTCCTCAAGGATGAGCACCAAGCAATAAAAATGACGAGAAACACGAGGTAGAAATTTAGGCCATTCAATATGTTGAATAACAGCCATCTCTAGATAGAAATAAGAACAGCCATCTCTAGATAGAAATAAGATAGTAAAAAAGGCGTCACTTGAGTAGAAGGATCTTCACATTTGTAGAATTATAATTTTAGGAAGATAGCAAATATTTATTCTATTGTGAGAAGACATCTTTTTTTATTTAATATGTACCTGTCTTATCATTTTATTAAAGTATTTGCAAAAAAAAATTGAGTCTTTTATTGTTATTGAGTGGGGGCCAGTGCCTATCCCTAGAGCCCCTCTCCCTTAGTTTAGTTGTTTATTATTCAGTTTTTTCATACATATACATATATTTATATATTTAAATTATTTTAAATTTTGAAATAATTTTTTATCTTTTATGAATGTTATAATATAATTATTTTTTACAAAAGGACATTTGTAATTTATATTCAAATGTGAAAATTTCTTTTTATAAATTATTATGAGAAAAATATACATATTTTATCATGTATTTGTCAAAAAGTATATAGATAGATGGTGCATATTCAAATATAAAAAGATTAATGACAAAGAAACAATAAAATAAATTGTATACGCCCACAGTGGGCAGGGGAGTTGGTCTGGGCCTTGGGTTTGCTCCCCGGTGGTTCTGGGTTTGACAATCCTGACCAACGTTTAATAGGGGAAGCGCTAAAGGGCCTTTGGCGCCCCCCCAGAGGACTAGTCCCACCCTCGCTCGCCCCCTCTTGGACCCCAACTTGGCATTCATAAGCCCAAGGTAAGGCGGGGAGGGTCGCTGAGTGAGGCCGTGGGGAAACCTCTGAGTGACCATAAAATAAAATAAATTGTATATTTTATTTTTAATAAAAAAGAGCATATTCTTATAAGTTATTATAGAAAAAATAAAAAATTATTATTGACTTGTTAAATTTTTTTATTATTAATGATAAGAAATAATTTTAAAAATATACATAGAGGAGAAAATTGTATATTTTGTCTTATTGTTAATTTTTTGTATTTTAATGATATCTATAAATGTGTTATTTAGGTGTTTAATATGAGAGATTATAGCACAAAAATCTAGTAAGCCCAACTATAATCACATTTTAAATTTAATTAAACCATTTGTGACCTAAATCTAACTCAAAATTTACATGTTTACGTCCTCTTGTTAAAATATTGACTACGATTTTGTCCAACATTTTCAAAACTTAAATCGAATTATTTTTCACAAGCCAAATCCAATCTAAAATTAAACTATTTCCGATTATCTTGTGCAAAAATCCTTTTCAATTAACATTGACATTTCATATGTCAAGACAACTCTTAGGACATTTAAAATTTGTTTGTTAAGATCAATGAGATTTTTTTTTTAAAAATAACTCAAATAATTCTAGAGTTATTGAAGAGCATTAAAAACAAAGAAATCTACAAAAGAAATAATATTTAGTTAATCCATCATGCATTTTGTGTACTTAAAATCTTCTTGTACAAATTGTGGAACCAACAAATATGGGACTTGACTTAAGTTTAATGAATTCTATGTTCACTTAAATACTAGTAAAGTAGACCCCTATAGGTGATTTTAACACTACCAAGTGACCACAACGTAGTTATTGCATCATAGGTGAAACATGTTGTGATCCTTTTTATACTAACATGCTTAAATCACCAAAGCTTATCTAAGGCCACTATTTATCCTATATATCTTGTTTGCACCTTGTTATTAGTTTCATATACTGTCATTGATTTTTCATTGTATTTTACTCTCCCACTTTTAAGTTTGTCCCTAGTTGGAACTCTAGTTTATCATGTTCTTCTTATTGATGATGAATAAATTTTGATATTGGAAATCTAGTTAAATTTTTTTGGAGTCCAACATATATATTTGAGAGCCTTATTTGGTAAATAATTTTCAATCCTAAAATTATTCTTATTTTGTTATATTTATTCTTGATATTGAAGGTCCCTTAGATTAGATGAATATTTGAATCTTTTCATTCCTTTTGATATGCTTGTGAGTTTTTCTCCTTTGACATGTTTTAGTTTTTGTAAACAATTTTTAAATAGTCTAAATAGTGGAATGGCTTAGACCCATTCTAAGAAATAAAAATTTCCCAAAGGTTGGATATAATGATTTATTCAAAACTATTCATTTTGTGATTAAATTTGCATTTGTTTATGTTCTATAGGTGATAAAAAATAGATACCCAATAATGTTCAAGGATGGACCTCAAGGCCTTAATCCAAGGGCCTTTCCTAATTTAAACTAATGAGAGACACTTATAATTTGAAGAGCATGAAACTTGATGCATTATTTGAACCAATGCATATGCCTTTATACATGAGATATATAGTTGATGTAACTATATAAATATAACCATACACATGCATATATAACTGTCCACAAACTAGCACTATAATACACTACATAATTTATGCTAACATTCCCACCTTATTACATTTTTCTTGCAAATGTACCATGAAACAACTCAAATTTCACCTTGCCAAGATACTTGGTGAGTATATTAGCTATCTGAGAATCTATTGGGCAGTACTAGAGATGGATGTGGTGGTTCAAGACTTGTTCTTGAATGTAGTGATATTAAACCTCAATGTGATTTTCTATTTCATGAAAAACTAGATTCTTCAAAGCTTCAAAACCCCTAAATGTCTCAATAAAGAATATGTGGATTTTCTTCAAGAATTTCTATGTTAATGAAAATGCAATGTAACCAAATCGCTTTGTACATAGCTCCTACACAACATGATATTCAAACTTGATGGATGAGAGAGAAACAATATTTTGATTCTTACTAATCAATGAGATAGGTATAGATCTTAGATGAAAAATAAATCTTGTAGTTGACTTCTTGTCATCAATAGATCCAACATACTTTGAGTTGGTATATACCTACAAGAAGAACTAAGGGGCCTTCCTATGTTATAGACCACAATAAAGTATACCTCAGACATATCTCAAAACATGCTTAGCTATAACCCAATGACATTTATTTGGCTCCTACATAAATCTTGAAAGATAGCTAACAACAATGCATATGTCTAGTCTAGTATAAGTCAAGTAAATGAGATTCCCAACAAGTTTCTTAGAGAGAGTTGCATCTACTTGATATGAGCCCTAGAATCAAGATATTGGAAAACCTTTCTTCATTGGAGTGGACATAGGTTTATAATTGGACATTCCATACTTTTCCAAGAGTGTCTTGGTATATTTCATTTGTGAGATAAAATGTGATGCTTCTTTTGCCATATCTTCAAGTGAAGACAATAGTGAAGTAGCCCCAAGTATGTCATGTTGAAGGATTTCTTGATATCATTCTTTACGTCATCAATGAGAGTGTTTAAGCTACATATGATCACAAGATCATCCAAATATAAAACAAGAATGATAATTTCTATGCCTACCTTCTTAAGTAATATAAAAATTTGGATTTGAGGGGCTATAAGTGAAACCATTCTACAATAGGTGGCCTATTTTTATGTACCTTGCTTTATCCTATAAAGTGGCTTAATGAGGTGATATACCTTTTGAGGACGATGTTCATAAATGAAACCTTTTGGTTGGGTCATGCATACTTCTTCTAGATCACTATTCAGGAAAGAACTCTTGAGATCCATTTGGTGAAGCTTAAATCTTTTTTGTGTTGCCAATGCATAGAGAAATCTAATTTTTTTGAGCTTTGTCATGGGTGGAAAGGTCTCTTCATAATCAATTCTTTCCTATTGAGCATATCCCTTTGCAACAAGTCATGCTTTGTGTTTTTTGATGTATCCATCTACCTTGTATTTTATTTTGAAAACCCATTTGTAGCCTTTGGGTTTCTTTCTTGCAAGAAGATCAATAATTTCTCATGTTTGATTATTTATCAAAGATTCATACTCGACATCCATGGCCTTCTTCCATTTTGGCTAACTTAGTGCCTCTCAAAATTATATTAGTTTCTATGTTGTCAACAAATGAACTTATTAGTGCTAAATTTACCTCATTTTTTTTGTATCTTATCATCTTGAATATGAATGAAGTATTTAGAAGAGAGTTCAAGTGGGAGTCCTCGATGGTGAACTTTGGAGCCATTTTGGACAATAATGTTGTTGAGGGGAATAATTATTTTCTAGAGGGCCTAAATCAACAAACAATTCTCCTTGCAACTCATTATCTTTAGGAGAGGATTTTTTATTCTCATCATCTAACTATGAGATAAATCTATGAGAGGTGATTAGTTTTAAATCTTCTTCAAGTGTGTGAATGAGTCAAATGATGACTCATCACATACCATATCTCAAATATTTTAAATATTTTGTGTCTTAAGCTCTAAGAGATGATATGATTTTGAGGTCTAGTACTATAGCCCAAAAATATGCACTGGAGTGCCTTGGGATCAATCTTCTTCCTCTTATTAGCTAGGAAATGCATATATGTTGTACAAATAAATGATCTACGATGAGATATTGAAGGCTTATTCCCACTTCATACCTTTTATGGTGTCTTTTCTTACAATATATTTGTAGGAGACATATTGAGAAGATAAACAGTTGTCTTTGACTACTTTTTCTCAAAATCAATCCTCTAACTTAGCTATGGAAAGCATGCTATGAACCATCTCCATGAAAATTTGATTGTGGTGCTCTACAATGCCATTATGTTGAAGTGATTAAGGAGCACTCAAGTGTTGTTTGATGCTATGATTCTTCACTAATGGAAAGAAATAATTTGATCTGAATTCCCCCCTTGATTTGAGCGGAGAAGGAGAAGAGGTTGTCTTGTCTATTCTACGACTCGCTAGTAGAAGGCCTAAAACTAGGCAAGAGCTTCACTCTTATTCTTGAGAAATAAAGCCCATGTTCTACAAGAGAATTTATCCACAAATATCCTTGAAGGGAAGCAAGTAGGGGTACAAACTAGTTGATATGCACCACCACAAGATGATCCTTGGTGTGGAAGGTACTCAAACTGAATGGATCCTGATGTTGTTTTCTTGCAAGGCATCCAAGACATATAGACAAAGAATGGAAAAGTGGAGGAGGTCCTCTTACCATCTCCTTCTAATTGAATTGATATAGGGAGCCAAGAGAAATATGCCCATATCGATAATACTAGAGATCAGTAGATTCAACCATAGTAATTATAGAGGATGAGACTACATTTAGAGAAAATAAATAATCCTTCATGAAATATCTAGCAACTATCATACCTCCTCATGAGATCAAAAAGGATTTTTTTCCTTCCTTGACCTAGAACTCCACCTTAAGCTTATGATTCAAAAGTTGACTAACTAAAAAGAGATTTAAATTGTCAAACTTGAAACATAAAGCACCTTTGTGATGGTACAACTTCTTATCCCAAGAGGAATTATGACATTTCCAACTCCTTTTGTATCATACTCCTTATTTTCTACAATTTGAACTTGATCTCTAGTGGGTTGATTAGTCAAGATATCAAAGAGCTCTCTATTTCCTAGCATATACTTGTTGGCACTAAAGTCAATCAACCAAACATCCTTCATATTACAAGAATGCACCAAAAAAATAACATATAAAAGAATGGACATGCCACATTCCAAGCTTCTCTAAGTACACTAGGATATGGAAATATTAGGGTGGCCTCAAGCAAGCTTAAGAAAGAGATAAAAGATAATTCAACTAGAAAAAGACCAATTGATAACTAAGTCAATAGCCATACATGTAATATATATTTCCAAAAGATAAGTTCAATGATAGATAGGGCCCATTGTAGGAAATATACATTTATTAAGTCCTTGATAGATTGCTTACTTGGACTAGACTTATGAGTCCAATAAAATGATATAGATTAAGATATAGATAAGTTAGGTAATAAGATATGTAGGCGAAAGGCTTAGTTCAACATTAGTTTCTTTTGCTTAAAATTTTCATGAAATCTTGATGTTTTCATATAATGAGTAGATTGTTTTTGTTTGACTATCAAGTGTGGGTAATGTGTGTGTGAATTATACTCTTGCTCATTATAAATGGAAGGTGAAAAATATTCTAAAGGGACTACAACAAGTGTAATACAAGGAATATCATCGAGTTTAACACATGGCTAGTCACTCTCATCAAGAGGATCATCATGGCTACCCCAATTTAAATTCATCAATTTAGAAAACATAAGAGATAATTTTTATGACCTTATTTTTGTTTTGGTTTATCCTCTTCTTCAATATTTGAATGTATCACAATAGTTTTCATATTAGTGCTATCAATATGATTGCGAGCACCATCATTTGTATGTCCTCTTTCATTGTTTACTTAGGTTTAGATAGCTAAGGTTTAACTTTATGGTTTGACAAGGGTGGTGGGGTGGAGTTGGGAAATGATGATGATAGATGGGTGGGAGGAAATTCATCATAATTAAATATTGGATGGATGGATGGTCATTAGGTAAGGTTTCACACTTTTCAACAAGTTGTCGAGCCATAACACAACATCTTTGTTTACACTCTTTTGCACTTCTATTTCTTCTGCCGTGATTTTTAGCTTATGAAAGGCATAATTTCTCGATGTTCCCCAATATTAGTCCAATTTATTCCTTTGGAGCCTGAGGAACTGAAGGAACCATCATGGGTTGGGAGATGACTAGTTTCTTAGGTTTTGATCTAAAGACTTTTTTTTCTTCCAGAGGCATAAAATTAATTACATAGTTATCTCTTGGTATTTTTATAGGAAGACAACTTAGGTGGAACCGTAGCATACATGACAGGTGGTCAAGGGAGGATAACTAGTTCAGACTTAGGTTCATTCACTACTTGTGGGGTAGGAGGAACAACCATCAAAGTTACTGTAGACCAAGAAGCCTCAAGTGATATATTAGTAAGGGATAATTCAACTGTGTTTAGCCTTAAATTTTAGATATGACATGAATAAAAAGTCTTCATGAGACTTAATAGGTTCAACTTGTTGAGGCCAAAAATAATCTAGAGAAAATTTTCATGAGAGGTCAATGGCTTAAAACTACTATCATATATATAGCATGTATTTGTTCTTCAAATGGAAATTTTAGACATTTATGAAAAATCAATGAGACCGCCTTCATGTATTTTAGCTATGGATAGCCTAACTTTACATCAAATTGGTCTGACATTAAGATTATGGTAAATGAAACACTTAATTATTTAGGTTGAACTTTGACCATGAGAGTTATCAAACTGATCATAGGGTGAACAACCATCATGAGCCTTTAATCATATTTGTGATTGTTCATAGGCATCCTTATGAAGTTCATGCATGTATAAAAATTATTCGGTGCTCACATTCACTGTCATAATCCTCTCCCTTAGAACATTTGAAAAAACTCTTAAGCAATTTTAAAATAGATATTTATAAAAGGTAAGGGAGAAATAAATTTAAATATAATTAATAATTTAAATATAATAAATAAATTCAAAATTTATAAGTACAATTAATTAAATAAATAAATTTGAGATTATATATAGAAGATTACAGTATAGAAATTAATTTAAATACAATATAAAATATTTTTACATCACCAATTTATATTATTGTAAAAAAAAATGAATATTTTAAAATTATTTTAATTTATGATGCAAATATTGTTTTAATTTTATTATTTTGCACATGGTATTGGAGGAAAATGGGTAAGACTATGGCACATGGCTAATTATTTTGTGGGAGTTACATGTCATATTATATGACAAGACTAATGTTATTCATGGGAGATTTTGTGACAAAGGTGGGAGTTACAAATTATATTTTATGACAAGAATGTTGATAATCATAGCATATTCTATGACGAGGGAAGAAATAATGGCAATATGGAGTGACATATTTTATTTATGAAATATTCTCATGTATGAAATAGTGGGGCTATTTTAAGAAAAAAAATCTTGTAATAATAGTTATTACTTTTTATTTTCTTTTCAAAAAATCAATTACCCTCTAATCATTTCTATGCATTCAAAAAGGGAGGATTTTGGAAGATTATTTTTGGAGCTTGACGTTTGAGAAGATCTCAACTTTTTAGAAGATTTTGGCTGTTAATAGATTTTGGTTTTTTCTAAATTTTTTTGCAAATAATAGTTTTTTGGAGAAGAAAACAAAAAAAGGCACCTTTAAAGAAGAAGCCACCTTCAAAGTCAAAGTGAGATAGAGGAAAGGATTTAGATCCTTTGCAAGAATGGAAGAGAGATTCCACAACAATAAGGATTGCATATTCCAAGTAAGTGACTCTAAATCATTGCGCCAATATTGGGTTATATTTGCATTAATAAAATATAAATTTTAATATTTATATAGTTTTTAAAATTTGAGGTAGGAAAATAAAAGAAAAATAAAATAAAATAAATATAATTTTTTCTTTAATAAACTAAAAATGAAAAAAATAAATAATTAAACGAGAATTTCATAAAAAAATAAATTTTATAATGTTAATATAATAGAATAGTTAAATTATATAAAATGGTATAATTTTAATTGGATTAAATGGAACATAATTTTTTTAATAATTTAAATAATAAATTAAATATTTAAATTCATAAATTTTATTAGAACAATTAGATTTTATTATATATATAATATATATATTAATTATAATAAAAAATATAACTTATTGTTATAGATAAATATTATAATTAATTTGATTGAAAAATACCATTTAATCATAACTTACCTTGGAAGTTAAATAATAATTACAAATTATCTTATCTAATTTTTTTATCAGTAAGTAAACACTGCCAAAGGGGGCAACTCCTAATATATTAAATCAAAAAATAAAATCCAAAATTGCATTAGCCCATAGATGGGGGTGCATCAACATATAGCTAAACAGGTGCCACAATGTGATGACCCTTGAATTTCCTTTATTATTCCCTTCTACCTTTTGATCCTTGATTGAGGATCTCTAGGTCATTGAGTGCTTGGTTTTTGATTGTGCATTTTTTTTATTCTTTACTTCTTACCATTCATGCTCAAATTGTAAAGGGGATCCATGATTCTCCTTTGGAGAAGCCTCAGAATGAGAGTCCATTGAAGTAACCATCAGAGTTTGGGAAGACTTGGAGTTCATATAAATTGCATTTGAGGAAGCAATATAATTACTAGTAGATGCATTGACAATAGTAGTTGCCTCAAAATCATACCATAGAGAACCTTGAGGAGGGAGTGAATTTGGAGAAGAATTTTCATCTCGAGAATTTTGTGAGCTCGAAGGAGTGACTAGGGAGGCTTGAGATGGAACTTTTTCCTCTTGGGTACAAGGTGGAACCAATTAGTGTTTGGGTTCCACCCCAACCCACCAAGAAGGCTTTCCACATGCATCTCACCTGTGGACAAGAAATTTATGGCATTGTGGCATAAAATGATCAATGGAGAAACACTTTCTACACCTAAAAGCTATTTTTCATAATCTACTAGTTGCATCCAACAATGATCCCCAAATTTCAATGCAATATCAGTGGGAAGAACTTTGGAAAGGTCCAATTCCACACAAATACATGCAAAGGTCGGGCTTTGGTAATTTGTTATGTCTTCTAAAAAACAATGGTACTTTCCAAGGTCATTGCTTATGGCCCTCAGGCAATCTAATTCCCATAACTCTAATGGGAGATATGGTAATCGCACCTAGAAAAATATAGAGGAGAAAGTTTCAAATCATGGATCAAATGAGGGGTACCATGATTTCATACATAGAAAGTCTCCTTGGAAAACCCAAGGTCCATTTTCCAAAACTTTCAGATTTTTAAATAAAATGAAAGCCAGAGAGTTGTTGCTTTATTTTCCAGCCAAACTAGAAATACACAAATCAAAATGTAGAATAAATTTGGAGACATGCAACTTTTCTTTCTATTCAATAGCTAGAAATGGAAATACATTTGAACATAAAACTCAAAAACTAAACTCAAACTACAAACTGCTAACTTCTGGGAGCTTCATGTGCTACTCAACTAGACACACAACAAACTTCAGGAGCTACTAGGAGCTCAACTGGCAGGAGCTACACAAAGCTCTTCAGGAGCAATCACTCCTCACTCACAAAAAAAAATATCTGCGATTGTTTAGGAGCTTTCAGAAGCTCACACAAAACATTCTCTGTCTACAGACTGCTGTTGCATAGAAAAATTCTTCAACTCTAATTGAGTCTTCTCAACTGACAAAATAAAACTGCCTTCATTCCTTTTTGTCTTCAACAAACATTCCCTCTCAAATTCAAAAAATCACCTACCTTGACATTGAAATGGAATTCAAAAATTCCTAACTTCATTAATTCTTCTGCAGTCTTCAGCCGCACGTCAGGAGCAAGTGGGGAAGGTAATCCCCAAAACAATCTTTCAGTTGCAGGAATCGAATGCCCCTGACAGGTAGGTGCCAACGGGAAGAGGCTCAGGAGCATTTAATTTTCTAACACTCCCCCTTGATTATGAGCTAAAGAAAATAGGATCAATCCTGATTCAAATCAACAATGCCCAAACTAGTTCTTAGGCACTCAAAATTGTCTTTGCTCAAAGGCTTGGTGAATATGTTTGCTAGTTGTTGCTCATACTTGCAAAATACCATTTTAATTTCACCATGATCTCAACCAATTCTCTGATAAAATGATACTTGATTTCAATGTGCTTGCTTCTTCCATGAAACACATGATTTTTTGTCAAAGCTATTGATGAAACATTGTCACAATAAATTACTGTTTCATCCTCTTGTTCTTCCCTCAAATCTGCCAAGATTCTTCTTGGCCAAATAGCTTGACATGCTGTTGCATTTGCTGCTATATACTCAGCCTCAACTATAGATAGGGAAACTATGGGTTGGTTTTTGGAAGCCCATGAGATGAATCCTAAACCCAAATGAAACACATAGCTTGATGTGCTCTTCCTATCATCCAAACTTCCTACCCAATACTGTCCGTGTATCCAACCAGCCCAATTTTTTTTTCTATTGTGTACAAAATGCCATATCCTTTGGTGCCATTCACATACCTCAGGATTCTTTTACCTACTTTCCAATGGGTGTCCCTTGGAGTCTCCATAAACCTAGAAATAAGACTCACACTGTGCATTATATCAGGCCTAGTTGTTGTTAAATACATTAAGCTTCCAACAAAACTCTTAAACAGGATTAGATCCACATTGCTGCTGCAATCTTCCTTGCTCAACTTTAGACCTATGGCTGCTGGTGTTGGGGCATGATTGCTTCCAAGCATCCTAAATCTCTTCAAGATCTCATTTACATATTTTTCTTGAGAGATAAATATACCATCATGCATTTTTTTTACTTCTATTACTAGAAAATATCTCAAGAGACCTAAATCTATCATTTTAAACTCTCTTTTCATGACCTCTTTAAAATCAACAATGAGGAAATCATCATCCCTAGTAAAAATTAAATCAACATACAAGACAACAATCAAAAATTTACCATTTGTTTCCTTGATGTAAAGAGTGGGTTCACCATCACTTTTGCTAAAGCCATTGCTCATCAAATATGAGTCAATCCTACTGTACCATGCCCATGGAGCTTGCTTCAGCCCATAAAGAGCTTTCTTCAGCCTATACACCTTGTGTTCTTGAACCAAAACTTCATATCCAAATGGCTGCTCCACATAAACCTCTTCTTTCAACACTCCATTAAGGAAGGCAAATTTCACATCCATTTGAAATACCTTGAACCACATGTGCTAGGTTGCGATTGCTATGAATGCCCACACGGTCTCCATCCTTGCAACAGGGGAAAATGTCTCATTATAATCTCTCCCAAATTGTTGTTTGTACCCCTTGACAACTAATCTTCCCTTGTGCCTCTCTATCCTTCCTTCGGCATTGTATGTGGTCTTGTAGACCCATTTCACTCCAATAACTTGCTTTTTGGGAGGAAAATCTGTTAAATCCCGTATGTTGTTCCTCTCTATTACATCTATCTCCTCATCCATGGCCTCACACCATTTCTCCTCTTTCATGACTTCTTCAAAATAAATCGGATCACCATGAGAAAATAATGCAAAATTCACTCTCATCAAATTCTTCATCATACCTTTCATTCTGGTAAATCTCCCTTATACTCTTGGTCTTCTTTGGAATTAGGGAGGCAAGAGGTAGTTCTAAACTTTCACTTCTCTTGTTGTTGTGCTAAGCAAGCAGGTTTAGGAGCTGTTAGGAGCTTTCAGGAGCTCTACCGGCGATTTTAGGAGCTCTTTTGGAGCTTTCAGGAGCTCTTAGGAGCTCTTTTGGAGCTCACTAAAACCAAATATTTGGCTATCTATGACAATCTACGTGACTATCTTGTTGACTATCTTCCAGCTTCAAGAGCCATCAGGAGTCGTCGGGAGCTTTCAGGAGCTCTCAGGAGCTCTTCAGGAGCTTGTCCAACGCTTTTAGGAGCATCTATAGACTCATCTTGTTGAACTTCATGTTTTGCTTCTACTTTTTCAAGAGATGTCAGGAGTGGTTTTGAGTTGTTAGAATCTACCACTCCATCCCATGACTTGTCTTCTAGGAACTCCACGTCCCTACTAATCACTATCTTCTTGGTGACCAGATTATATAGCCGATATGCTTTGGACTCTTCACTATAGCCTGTGAAAATGCATTTTTCACCCTTGTCATCCAATTTCTGCCTCTTTTTCTTAGGCACGTGTGCATATGCTACACACCTGAACACTCTCAAGTGCTCAATCGTCCACTTGCGTCTTGTCCATGCCTCTTGAGGTATCTTGTCACAGACCACCTTTGTTGGACTTCTATTAATCAAATAAACAACTATTGCTACAACCTCTCCCTAATATTCAATTGGGATTCCTTTTGATTTCATCATGCTCCTTTCTATTTCCATGATGGTCCTATTCTTTCTCTCAGCCACTCCATTTTGTTGCGGAGTATAACTGGCTATTAACTCCTTCTTGATGCCATTTTTCTTGCAAAAATTCACAAAAAAAATTGAGGTATACTATCCTCCTCTATATGACCTTAGGACCTTGATAAAATGTCCACTCTCCTTTTTAGCCTAGGCCTTCAACAACAAAACTTATCAAAAGCTTTAGATTTATGTTGCAAAAAATAGACCCATGTCTTATGGCTGTAATCATCAATGAAGGTCATAAAAAATCTATTTTTACTAACATAAATGATTTGAATAGGGCCTACCAAATCCATATGCACCAGCTCTAATGGTGCTCTAGCCCTTGTAGAATTACCCGATTAGAAGGGATGCCTATGTTGCTTGCCCAAAATGTAAGCCTCACACATAACATTAGGCTCTACTATCTTTGGAAAACCCTCAATCATTCTATTCTTGGACAAAAGACTCAAACCAGCATAGCCTAAATGTCCATACTTGAGATGCCATAGCTTGGAGGGATCTTGAATGGTGCTCTTGAGCGCTACATGATGTACTGCTGTACATTCTCCATTCTTGAGAGGTGCATCAACAGACTGAGATGAGAGACACGTCTCAATCTTCAATGAAAATATTCAGTTCTTTGTCATTTGGATTGCTACAAACACCTTCGTCCTCTCATTCTTGTCATAAATGATGCATTGACCCTTTTCCATCAACACTTTGTATCCATTTTGGATTAGTTGTCCAACACTCATGAGGTTATGCTTTAACCCATGAGCAAGAAATACATTATGTATCTCCTTCTCACCTTGCTTATTTTAGATCATAATAGATCCTCTTCCAACAACATGAACTACTCCATTGTTCCCCATTCTAATTTTAGACTTTACATTTTTATCAATGAAAGAAAAAAGACTTTCATTACCACTCATGTGGTTGCTACAACCGTTGTCCAAATACCAGACTTTAGGGCTGTCTTCTTCACCAATGTTGCACATGATGAAGGTTGTGGATTGGTTTCCTTCAGCCACATTCGAATCAGCCACATTTGCACTTTTTTTTGACTGATCACGCTACTTTGTCCAACATTCACTTGCAAAATCCAAAACTTATGATAGTAGTAGCATTCACCATTGCTCTTGTCATTTTTCTGATATGAATTGTTGTTCTTCTTTCCTCTTTGAGAGCTAGTCTGAGAGTTGCTTGCTCCATCTTGACTATTTGCTCGACCTGAGCTTTCTTCTCCAACATTACCATGTCCATATCTCCCTCTACCACGTCTGGAGCTGTTTCTACCTCTCCTCCTTCCTCTTTCATTCAATTGAGCCTTAAAAGCTTTCTCTTGGAAGGAACTTGCAGACCTATTTAGGCACTGCTCATGGGTTTGCAAAGAATCCATCAACTCATCAACAGACAACGTTGTGAGATCCTTTGCCTCTTCAATGGAAATCGCCACTGCATCAAACTTTGTGGGTAAGCTCCTGAGGATTTTCTCCACAATCCTCTAGTTTTCAAAGGCTTCTCCATTCACTCTCAGCTGGTTTATCAAACTTGAGAGTCTTGTGCGGAAAACTGAGATGGACTCATTGTCCTTCATTTCAAGAGTCTCAAACTGTCTTCGAAGCATCTGAAGCTTCACCAATCTGACATTGTCAGTTCCTTTTTAGTTAGTTTGGAGGATTTCCCAAGCTTCCTTTGCATAGTTAGCTACTGCTATTCTAGGAAAAATGGCCTTTGTCAAGGTTGCTTCTATCAAACTCAATGCCTTATCATCTTTCCTCCTCAACTCCTTCAACTAGTTCTTATAGTTGTTTGTGAGCACAACATATGTTGTTGGGTCAGTTACATCATTGAATCCACTAACCACAAACTCCCAAAAATCATTGGCAACCATTATGGTCTTCATATTCTTTTCCAAAACATCATAGTTCTGTCCATTAAAGGATGATGGTTGCTGCCAACTCTTTCCTTCATCTCTAGCCATGTCTCCTACACAATAAAAAACTCAATACCCAAAAAAAAATGCCCTAACTCATGAGGAAATGGGGCATATGGCTCTGATACCACATGTTAGATTTTTAAATAAAACAAAAGCCACAAAGCTGCTACTTTGTTTTCTAGCCAAACTGGAAATACACAAATAAAAATGCAGAATAAACTTGGAGACATGCAACTTTTCTTTCTATTCAATAAGCTGGAAACGAAAATAAATTTGAACATAAAACTTAGAAACTAGACTCAAACTATAGACTGCTAACTTTTGGGAACTTCATGTGCTACTCAACCAGACACACAAAAAACTTTGGGAGTTGTTAGGAGCTCAATTGACAAGAGCTAGCTACGTAGAGCTCTTCAGGAGCAATCACCGCTCACTCACAAAAACAAATAGTTGAGCTACTATTCAAGAGCTTTCAAAAGCTCACACAAAACATTCTCTATCTATAGATTACTACTGCACAGAAAAATTCTTCAACTCTAATTGAGTCTTCTCAACTAACAGAATAAAACTGCCTTCATTCCTTTTTTTCTTCAACATAAATTCCCTCTCAAATTCGAAAAATCACCTACCAACATTGAAATGGAATTCAAAAATTCCTAACTTCATTAATTCTTCTGTAGTCTTCAGCTACATGTTAGGAGCAAGTGAGGAAGGCAATCCCCAAAAAAATCTTTCAGCTGTAGGCATTAAATGCCCCTGATAGGTAGATGCCAATGGGAAGAGGCTTAGGAGCATTTAATTTTCCAACAAACACCCATTCCATGTCAGCAAGAGATTTCAATTCCAGAATGAAAAATCCCCTGACATGGAATAAGCTAGATTTCATCCTTCAAGGATCCTTTCTAGTTTGTGGATATCCATGAATGCAAATTGCACAATGAAGGCCACAACTTCATGAATTTGTAGATTAAAGCATTATCCTACAAAAATTCTTCCCTATCATGAACTAAACCCTTCAAGAAGATTTTTGGAACAAAGGGAGATTGAGAAACCCTAATGGCGAATCCCCCAAACATAGTGGCATCTAACTAAGCATCAATTTTCAATTTGATGGGATCCTTACGACAGTAATCGAAACAACCAAGTTTTTGATGGTTGGTCAGTTGAGAGGTCTGAGGACAAGCGGAAGGGCACAGGGTAGTTGACAACCCCAAATCATTACCAAATTGAGCCCCCATCATAGGGTGTCTGTGAAATTACACTTGCCATCAAAAGATAGGAGAGAGGCCTTATATAGAGTGTGTGAATATCTGTAGTTTGTGATGTCATTGTGAGGAGAGCCCTCAACTCCAGCAAGAGAAGGAGAGGAGCAAAGGGCAACAAAGGAACAAAACATTTCTTAGTAATGAAAATTATGCTTCATCTTATCTAAAATTTTGTTTAACTAAAATATATAAATTTAATAATAACAAATTAGGTTTAAAATACATTTAATAAATTTATTTATTTATAATAAACATAAGTATGAATATTATATAAAATAAAAGATATATTTATTCAAATATTTTATTTATAAAAATATATATAATTTTGTTTACTACTTTATTTAATAAAATATTTAGAAATTTTATTTATTGTAATATAACTAAATAATAAAATATTTTTTTAATTATTTCCCCCCTCTCAATCCTTATTTAGTGGGTTGTGGCATGTATGGCAGGGTGCAACATGCCATATAGGCCACCGAACCATTATGGGGTCATGATGCCCAATAAATAAGGTTGCATTATTTTTTAAATTTAAGAATTCTATTATTACACCGAGAGACATAACCCTGCAGTGGTAGCACATGTGTCTATAGGTGGTTAGCACATCCATCACAAAAAGAAACAAAAAATAAAGTTGCCTATGTTATTGCACATAAAATTTGTTAATGTCGCATCAATTAACATAGCACAACTCACAAGCATTTCACAAGCATTTCACAAGCATTTCACAAGTATTTCACAAGCTCTCTACAAGAATTTGGCTAATTGTTTCATAATGAATCTGGAACAACTAAGGTAATGAAATTAATATTTATGTACTCCAAATTGTTTGATAAGTTTAATGAAATTGTTCTGGCTTGAGAGTTTGATCTTCTCTTGATATTTTTCTACAAGATTGTGTCGAATATATTGTTGTGTAATCACAATCTAGAGTTGCAATATATATTTCAATGCTTTGTAATTTTTTATTAAAGGCATATCACAATTCAACAAAAAAATTGCATATGAGAGTTTTTTATTTTGATAAAGGATTTTCATAAGCATGGGTTTCTGAAAACAAAATTGACGCTAATGGTTTCAAGGTGTTAAAATTAGAGTGTTTTTAAGAGGTTGCAGCCTCTATAATGGGTCATGACCCATTACATAGGTCACGAGCCTATGTAGTGGGTCACAACTCATTACAGAGGGTCGTGATCCTTTTCAAATTTCATTTTTTATTTTTTAAAGAACATTTATTAAAATTTTTTAATAATATTTTTAATTTCAATTTTTTGTTTTTTGTTTTAAAATTCTTATGTATTTTAATACATTTAAAATGTTATACTATTTAATATTTAATTTTATATTAGATTTAAAATTAAGTTAAATTTGTATTATGTATATATTTTCAATGTCTAATTTTATTTTAAACTTATTTTAAAATTAACATTAATTTTAAATACGTTTAAAATGTTATTTTATTTTATTTATAATAATAATTATTTAATAGTATATTTAAAAATAATAATACAAAATAAAAATGTATTAAAAATTAGTTTTAGAACCCTAAATCTAACCCAGTGCTTTATCCTAGAAGACTAATTCAATCTTAATTAGGGTAAGGGTTATATAAGGGGTAGGGTAATGGTTAGGTTTAGGGTTCAAATAGGGTTGGGATTATGGTTAGGGTTAGGTTTAGGGTTAATAATTATAATTGTGTATAAACTTTATTTAAATTTGGGCATATGTTAATGTATATTAATAAAGATTAACAATGTTTATTAGATATTTAGTGTTTATTTTAAATAAGTCATGGTTGGCTATTTTATGACAATTCTAAAGAATATTTTTTGAATGGAAAAGACTGTTATAATGGAAAGTGGTACAACAACCACCTTTGTTTCTTTACTATGAGAAAATAACCATCTATGACTTAAATTTAAAATTAACACAACGTCCAGTTAAGCTTCCCTTCACTTTCCCTTTTAAGAACTCTACACCCTAGATACATGTGTGGCATGCATGCGGGATTTGTTAAGGTTTTCACTTCACTAGCCTTCAAGAAACTTCATGGTGTTAACATGTGGGTTAGTGTAGGATCATGGGGGTCCAAACTAGGCCCTTAAGTGGCAATGAAAATTCAAAAAACAAGAGTTAGGAAACTTGACATAAAGATTTGAATAGGTTATTAACATAATTTAAAAAATATGTAAGAACAAAATTTGTAAAAAATTGAATGTAGTTTCTAAGCTACTAGTCATTTTTTGGAAAAAAAGTAAATCTATTTTTTAAAAATTTAAAATTTCAATGCAGTAGTACTAATTTTTTCAGGAAAAAAAAACACATGTATGTCCAACCAATTTAAGTACAAGATTTTTTTTTTTGAAACTTTCAATATAAGTAGAGTCCACACATGCATGTATGTGCCTCACTTTTTTTGTAATTCTTTTGCAAGTAAATAATTAATTATGAATTTTTTATCAAAAGTTTTCAAAATTATTAAAATGTGTTTGTCTAATCACCATAACTTGGTAAAAAATTTATGAAATTTAATTCTTTTTAAATGCTATAGTATGGGAAGCATAGAATGTGACACATCTTTCAGATTTAAAAAAATGTAAAATAGTTTTATAATTATAGAAGATTTTCAATCAACCTATCAATTAGGACTTTAGTCATAATATATGTAGAAAATCAATAATAATTATCTAATAAATTCAAAATAAGGCATATCTTATATTGGTGGAAAGCTAACAATTTGTTCAATAAACCCTTTTCGTTTCATCAAATTCAGATTAAAAAAAATCGTTAGCCACAAGGGAAAAGTTCAGAAAACTAAGGAAATTTTCTAAACACGATTTTTCAGTTGAAATTCAAGGTATGGCATCTCAAGCCAATCCCAAGGCAACCCCAAGGAAAATCCCAAGTCCACTAATTTTGTCAAAAAATGGACATCCATTTGAAATAGATATTTATTAGAATAGTTATTCATTACGTCCAATATTTATAATATTTTATATTATTATTAATAGTACATAATATATATAATATATTAATATATACTATATACTAATATATATTATATTATATTATATATTATATACTACATTATAATATATATATATATATATATATATATATATATATATATATATATATATATATATATATATATATATATATATATATATATATATATAGTATATATTATGTACTATATATATATTGTGGCAAGGAAAAATGTATCCCTCTACATTTTCCTGCTTGTTTAGGTCCTCGTTAAATTAAGCATAATGTTGCCTTGATTTAGTGTTGTAATATGTTTTAACACATTCACATTAGGTCTTGGGTCCTTGTAAACTAAATGGACTTAATTGAACCTTATTTAAGGTGTTGTTAAGTGTTGTACCACACCTTCATACTAATATAGGGTTTTCATTATTAATTGGGCTTATTAATGCCTTGTTTGGCCTTATTTTGCATCCACAAGCCTTAATTAATACATCTTTCTGAGGATAATCCTAACATAATTCAACATCCAATCATAATTCAGGTGTTTTTGGATTGTATGGACCAGATTTAATGATATGGAACTCATATGCCACCTTGGGTGTATGGGTCCCACCTAGATTTTGAGGCTCCAATCTTGATTTCACATGAATCTAAACATTTCTTGAAAAATGTATACCAATGCTTAGGCTAATGGGACTCATACGCAACCTTGGGTATATGAGTCTTGTGTGGCTTAAAATTAAATTAAATTCAAATTTTTGGTAGGATTTTATTCTCCTAGGTCTGATGTTGGCTTGTAGTATAATTTCGAGAAATTTGGCATAAACAAGTATAAATACAAGGTTATTTCACACATTTTACCTAACAAGCAATCAAGTGACCTAAGACTTTCATGAGAGCATTCCTTATAGAAAATTTGAGTTGATAAGAGCATTCAAGAGCATTCAAGAGTTGATTATCAAGTTTTTTGGAGTTTTATTCAAGTATCAAGCATCATGTCAAAAGTCATCATGCACCATGTTTGTGTTTGGGCTAACAATTGTGATTCATGATTCAAGCAAGTACTCAGGTCAAGATCTACAACATTCTTGAGCAAGACTCAAGATCGATATCCATTGGAGCCATTTCATACATGTTTGCAACACTTTATTTTGATGGTTTGGTGAGTTGCAACATATCATTTTGTTCATTCATCATTCCTCCTTTCCATTTTATTTCATTATAAGGTTTGATTACCAAAATGAGGTTTGACCAAGGCAAACCCATTTCCACTAACAAAACAACAATTTTCCCTGTCTTTAGTCTATTATTTGTAGATCTATGTTGAAGACCTTCTAAGGAGCAAGGTTGGAAAGAAGTTGTCAAGTGTGAAAAGTCATCAAAGTTGTCACTTTGTTTATAAGAGCATTGAAGGACACCTACAGAGCAAAATATAGCATTTCAGATCCAAAAATTAGGTTGAGAAGACAAAGCAAAGATTGAAGAGCAGATTCAAACTTTGAATTTTTGAAAGGCCAAGAAGGATGATACGCCACTTTTGGTGCATGAGTCCTAGTATAGTGTATTTTCTAGTTTTCAAGTGTTTCAAACTTGTCTTTTCCAAATTTTTGTTCCTTCTTAGAAACCCTAATTTGGGACTAAATCACCCAGCCTAGCATATGATTCCCAGTATGCATTAAATCCAATATTTCCAACATTTCAGAACTTCATTCAAGCTACTACAGGTTTCTAGGTGCCCCTCTGTACTTTTCTAACTTTCTATTCTATTTTGCATTCATTTATAGGTCATTTATTGGGGTGATCCCACAATACTAGTAAATACAATTTCTGGCCAAACTGGACAATGAAATATTTTTTTCTAACTAAATCTTCACTTTCAGGCACCTATAGCGGCTAAAACATGAGTAATTTGAAGATTATGCAAACTAGTGATTTGTGACATTTTGTCTGTAGATTCTAAATAATTTTTTTTCAAAATTTTTGGAATCAGATTACACTTCTTTTTCCATCTCCTTCGAAAACTAGTTTTTTTTTCAATAAACAACATTTTTAAGGAGTGACGCTCACCATATAAAGCATAATTTTTTTTCCATGAAGGATAAAATTCTATTTTTTTTGAATTTAGATTTGTAACTATGATATCTAGTGCTTCCAATTAGTTTCATAGTGTTTTATTTAATATTTTTTCCTTAATCAAGTTTCGAAGTCAAACCAATTACAATGTAGATATAGGTAGACTGTATAATGGACAACTTTTTTTGTATGTATCAAAATTCTTTTTTTTTGTTGGATCAAGGACTTCAATATCTGGTGCACTCATATTTTTCAATTTTTTTTTTATAATCTACTATTTTTCCACATGTGTAGAACAAAGAGCTTGATTTTAAGTGAAAAACCTATGTTTAATAAAACTAAAAAAAATACATAATAAAACCAAAACATATTAAAATTATATTCATTGGATAGCTCGTTCTGAGGACTACCATCATCTAGTTGGGTTTGTGAAGTATCCTCAATTTTCATCCTAAACTTGAGCTTCAAAGCACAAAATTCTGGTCTTTTTTTTGTGCCAGAGGGTGAGAAGGTGAGAAAAGGGGGGTTTGAGAAATTGATGGGACCTTACATTTAATTTGAATCCCCTTTCAAAAAATGTTTTCTTTGTGTTTTTTGGTGGGAATGGTGGGACCTTGCATTTAATTGGTTTTCTCAAACCAGGATTGATTTGAACCCTCTTTTGGTTCGCTTGAATCAAAGGGTTCATTCGAACCCCAAAAACCATTTTTTTTTGCATGGGGTCATTTTTTGCAACTTTTCCTTCCTTACTCGAATTGTAAACCACTTTTGTGGGTCTACCCACTGTAGTCTTACATATCATTAAGTTTCATAATTAGGTCTTGCATGTTACTTTTTTTTCCAAGCCCTATCCTTGTGGTGAACCCCTCTCTAGTCATTGATCATACCCTAGGACAACCTTTAGTAGATATCTTTCCTTCATTTCATCCTTGGATTGAGATCTCTATGGTTTGCTTGAGTGGAACAAGAGTATGAAATAGGAGGAAACCTATCTCTTCAAAGATAGAGAGCCCCCACAACCTATTTTTGTTGTTTCATTTTGGTGAACCTACATTTAGAACATCTTGTGGACACGAGAATTGTACTCCCTTGGAGATAGTACAATTAGTGGTCAAATTTGGTCCTATTTTAGACACCCTTGCATTAATCACCCTTTAAAAACAACATTTATAGGCCCCTAAGACTCATTATTTTGGACTTTAAGGCCTATTCCAACACAAATCATACAAATCTTGACAAACAACATTCAAATGAATTCAAATTCTAGAAAATCCACCTAAAAAACCCCTGGTGGGACTAAGTCACCACCCTAAGTCACCCAAGGTGGTGACTTAGTCCCTTTGGGATTTTTCAAATTTGAGTAGGAACATCACCAAATTAATTCAAATTTTCGATGGATGTCAGCCTGTGATGTCAAAATAATGAATAATTAGGTATTGATGCCTATAAATATATGTTTTTAGGTCATTTTTCACAACATTAAGTCATCTTTAACAAACAAATTCAAGAGTCATGTATTGAAGATCTTTCACAAGAAGATTCATTAGTCTACCTACAACAAATTTGAAGCTTTAGGGCAACAAGTTAGGGTTTTTGTAGGTCTTCAAGCTCACTTTTTATCCAAGATATTGCATTGTCAAGGGTTGATCATGGATGCCTATGGAGAATCATGGAGAAATCTAGCTTGAGGAGATTCAACTAGCCATCATATCAATCCTAAGGGCTTGTTTTCAAAGTGATTCCATCTTCCATTTTCTCTCTATTTTTAGCCTAAGGAAGGTTTTCATATTATTAAGATTCATTTATAATGTGATTTATGGTCTCTTGGAATGAGTCTTGCATCTTTCTAGTTTCATTTATGCATCTTATTCTTGCATGTTAGAATAGGACCTTGCATCTTATTTTTAGACTTCCTAGTCTTAGACACACTTAGGGCTAGGGTTTTATGCAAATTTTATTATCTCTTTCAAGGTTTAAATACCAACTAGGGGTTTGACCAAGGAAAAACCCCCATTAGAAACCAAATTATACTCAGCTTTGCAAACCTATCTCTACAAATTTGGATCTGGGTTTCCATCATAAAACAAAGTGCAGACTGATGGATTTCGTTTCCACTTTTGAATTTGCAAAAAATCCAAAGTGGACTAAGTCACCAACAGTGGTGACTTAGTCCCCCTGCACCTATTTTTCAGAGGTTTCTGTGGATCTAGATACCCATTGGCTAAAATGGGTTTCAGAGCAGTTTACCAGATTTGGGACTAAGTCACCCAGCTTGGCATAAGTGTCCAAGTTGGCAAGAAAATTAGATTTTCTAGAATTTCAGAGACATTTACAGTCTTCATTTTTTCCTTCTTTAGTTTTTAGGTGCATAATTTATGTTCAACATCTTTATCTTGTTCTTTATTGCATTTAATCTATCATTTTGCATATCATAATGTGTTTTCAAACAACTTGCATTTCTTAGGTTTTACATTAATAATTAATTTCTTTTACCAGTTTATTACATTTATACATTTCATTTAGGAATATTTCATTCATATTTACATTATTTTTGAGTGGGGACGTTTCCCATTTTGGGCCATCTCTCTCCTTTTAGGTGAAAAACACTAAAAGTGTTAAAGAGCATTAGGATGCCAAAATCTTTGTCCACATTTTGGTGAACCTGACTTTAGAAAATTTTAATTTTAATTTCAAGTGAATTTACATCCTAGGAATAGCTTGCATTAACATTGCATTAGGTTTTTCATTATTTTGTATTATAGTGTTTTCAAATTTGCATTAGTGAAAAGCTCATTTAAGCTTGCATTATTGCATCTTCTTTCCTTAACGAGTAGTGAAATTTTGCATATGCGCTTTAGATTTGTATTATATAGTACAAAACACATCAACATCCATTAGAAAATTTAGAAAAACTTAAAAAATATCCTTACTAGGACTAATTCGCCACCCTGGGCGACTTAGTCTCAGTACACATTTTGCATCAGTATTTTCATAATTCAATTTTTAGCTTCTTAAGTTATTGTTAATTTTAGTTACTTTTCTTTTTCTATTCACTTATCTTCTGTTACATTCAAATAATTAGCATTAACATCATTTACTTTAATGGAAACTATGGATAGCATTAGATTTTTACAATGTTTATTTTCAACATTAGTTCCTAGTTCACTTAGATCAGATTCATCAAAAAATGCAAACACAAATCTCAAAACATCAAATTAAATGAAGCAATAAAAACTATGCTTCACTTTAGAAAAACTATATCATTCAAACCTTTTAATAGTGATTACTTGGATAAGTTAGATGAAGCTCTACAAGGATTCCTCTCTCTAAGTTCATCCACTAAGGCTTGTGATGAAAATCCCAAACCAACTAACGATACCTTATCTCCCAAACCTTTTAGTAGTGATGAATTTGACATGTTAGATGAAGCCCTTAAAGATTTCATCTCATAAAATCCATCCACTAAGGTTTGTTGTGAGTAGCCTAAAACAAAAGATGTCAATGTAATTCAACCTCAACTTGTCCTCTATCCACCTTCACATAAACCTCAACCTCCACCTAAACCCGAGTTTACCGTTTATCCACCTAAGCATGTTGTTGTTTCTCACACACATTACACTAGAAATAATCCACAACCACAACAACCAACCCCAACTTCCTTACCTTTACCTAATTCTATATTTCCTAGTGCTCCTTGATTAAAGAGCATGATCTTATTGAGAAACTTAAGAGCACTCCTGCAAAGACATCCATTTGAGACCTTCTTCAGAATTCACCAAACTATCACTCTATGCTCCAAACAACATTGCAAAAAATAGTGGTTCCTCCTAGTACAAACAAAAATGATGTGGAAAATCTTATACAAGTAATGGATGCAATTAATGTAGACATTACCTTCCATGAACATGAGCTCCTTCCGTTAGAATTAAGGAAACAAAATGAGGCCTTTGTGATAATTTCTCAATTCAATAGAATAGGCATTAAAAGGACCCTTGTTGACATGGCTTTTCCCTTAATGCGTGTAGTGTAAAGCTCCTAGATAGATTACATGTGGATAAATCACAAATCAAACCCGATTCCTTATCTATTAGAGGATTTGAAAATATCATAAAGCACTCACTCAGTGTAATTACTTTACCTATTATAGTTAGAATGGATACTTGGAAAACTCCTATTCATGTCATGCCTTATGATATTTCATACAATATTCTTTTGGGAAGACCGTGGATTAATGAGATGCATGTGGTGCCTTCTACCCTTCATCGAATAATGAAATATGTCTATAACAAAAAAGTTTATCAAGTTGAAATAGACCCCGAGCCTAAAAGTTGATTACAACTTGAAAAAGGAACAACGAGTCCTCTAAACACATTGATTCCAACATCTCACATAGAACCCCTTGAGACCAAAAAACAAGAAGCACCCATGTCTAAATTGCTAGGTGATGATTGGGCTACATTATAATTCACACCTTCATTTATGGGTGAATTCATAATCACACAAAAAGAGGATTAAAAATAAGGACAACCAACAATTATGCCAACTCAAAATTTAGAAGATTCTTCCCAAACATCTACCTCATCTACTTTGGAAGAAAATACAAATTACACAACAAATTTTGATGAGATAGATTATCAACATTCGCCAAACCCAAAGGAAATGGAAAGACTCTATTGGAAAGGCTATGAGATTGTTAAACAATTGGGATACAATGGTAAAGGATGTGGAAATCATGAAAAAGGAATTTGAGTTCTTATAGAACCTAGTACACAAGACACAAAGACTAGTTTGGGATATTCTTTTTCCAAGACAACAAAAGAAAATCAACGACCATCGCTAAATATCAATACCATCACATGTAAACCAAGAATCGATCTCACACTAAAGCATCCTAAATTCCTTGATCTATAGATTTACGACCATCATGGGAATACTTTGACAATGATGACACTTTGAAACAGATGTTGGGTGCTTCTAATAAGAATTTTTCTTCCAAGAGAAAAGTAACCTGCGTTGTGATAAGTACCAAGCAAAAAGATATTGATACCAATGAGATAGACACAAGCATGGAACCATATGATCCAAAATTTCCTAAGTCAAATGCACTCCCCTTAGGAGATAGAATTGATATACCAATGGATATAGATGATATAGAAAAGGTCATTAAGATTGGGAAGTGCCTTGATGATAAAGAACAAGAGGATACTACAACCTTGCCTCATGATTTTTTTGAAATTTCTACTTGAAAATATTTAGACATGCCAGGAATTGATCTGAAGATAGTAACACACAACATTGTCCTTGCTAACAATGTTAAGCCTGTTCGACAAAAGACACAAAAAATGAATCCTAAAATAGCCTTGCTTGTTAAAGGAGATCTTGAAAAACTCCTTGACATAGGTTTCATTTGACCTATTGATTATTCTCCTTGGATCTCAAACATTGTCACAGTTGCTAAACTTGATAATCGTATTAGGATGTGTATGAATTTTTGTGATTTGAATAAAGCCTCCTTAAAAGATGATTTTCCCCTTCCTAATATTGACATGATCATGGATTCAACTGCTGGACATGCTTTGTTGTCATTCATGGATGAGTTTTTTGGTTATAATCAAATATTTATTAACCCACAAGATCAATATTCACAACTGTTTGGGGAATGTTTTGTTGGGTTATGATTCCTTTTGGATTAAAGAATGTAGTCTTAACCTATCAATGAGCAATGCCATTGATATTTCATGATTACATACATAAAATCTTGGAAGATTATGTTGTTGAAATCCTTGCCAAATCCTTAGCACGACAAGACAATGTGAATTTCCTTTGAAAAATATTTGAATGGATGTGTAAATACAACATGCACCTAAATCCAAAAAAGTGTGTGTTTGGAGTATATAGTGGAAATTTTTTAGGGTTTATCATATCTCACAGAGGCATTGAGGTTGACACAAAGAAAATTGATGCTATAATCAACATGCCACCTCCTAGAAAAATTTCCCAATTATGCATGTTACAAGGAAGAATTCAAGTCATCCGTCCTTTCGTCGCCTCCTAGCTGATCAAATGTTACTTTTCACACATCTCCTAAAAAATGATGTTCCTTTTGATTGGAATGAGGATTGTAAGAATGCCTTTGAGACTTTAAAGGAATACCTTACAACTCCACCCATTTTACAACCCGCTATGTCAAAAAAACCATTCATCCTTTATGTAGCCACATCTGCCCATGATCTTGCAAGATTGTTGGCTCAACAAGATGACAATGGTAAAGAAAATCCTATTTATTAAATTAGTCAAACTTTAATTAATAATGAAACACGATACACACCAATCAAAAAAAAATGTTTGGCTCTTGTATTCGCTACTACTAAGTTGTGACACTATTAACTAAATGCGAAAATACAAGTCATGAAAAAATTTGACCCTCTCAAGCATCTTTTTAATAAAACAAACTTATCAAGACGTTTAGCTAAATGGATAATGTTGTTGACCAAGTTTGACCTTAAGTTTTTTTCACAAAAATAAATCAAAGGCAAAGCCTTGACTGACCACTTAGTTGATGCTCCTTTTCCTCTAGCACTACCTAGCAATGACTTTTCCTGATGATAGTGTGTTAACAATAGACATTCCTACATGGGAATTATATTTTGACGGATCCAAGTGTAGAACAGGCTCTGGTGTTAGGGTTATATTAATTTCACTCATAGGAAAGCCTATTCCCTTGTCGTATTGATTGAATTTCCTATGTACAATAACACAACTGATTATGAGGCATTAACTGTTGGGTTGCGTGCTACTTTATTCATAGGTGTCAAAGATATTAAAATATTTGGTGACTCATAATTAGTAATTAAACAAATAAATGGAACATATCAAGCAAAGCATGAAAAATTATCTAAATACAAGGATCTTATCATTCACTTGTTAGAGAAGTTTCAGACATTTACCATTGATAACATCCCACACAAAGATAATTGGCTTGCAAAAGCAATAGAAAGTTATGCCTCTCTTATATCCCCTGAAGATCCTTCAAAAAATTTCACATTCACCATTCACCCTATCATGAAACCTTCAATTGACAAAAAATGGAAGAATTTTTAATGAAAAATGAGGAAAACTTGAGTGAATGGTATGATACAATATTCAACTATTTTAAAAGTGGTACCTTTCTTGAGCCAACAACTAAAAACCTCCATGCTTGTTTACGAAAGCTTGCATCTAAATATATAATCCTTGCTAGTGTGTTGTATCGAAGGTCATTTAATGGTCTCTTACTTAGATTCTTAAACAAATTTGAGATACCTCTAGCACCTCACCAATCCCATGAAGGTTCTTGTGGTGGACATTTTGGAGGTAAAAAATTGGTTCAAAAATATCCATGTCAGGTATTATTGGTGCAACATGGAACGCGATTGCTTTGATTATGTTTGAAAATGTCATAAATGTCAGGAACATAGTGATTTTTAATCATGCTCCTGCTAATGAAATTCAAACTCAAATTTTGATATGGACCTTTGCGGTTTGGGGATTAGACATTATAGGAAAAATTTCACCTCCTTCTTCCACTGGACATACCTTTATCATCATTGCAACTGATTATTTCAAAAAATGGGTAGAGACCATTCCTCTTCGATCTACAACAGCTAAGGTAATATGTTGTGTCATCCTAGAACACATTATTACTCGGTTTGGACTCCCTTCCATATTAGTCTCTGATAATGGTACACCATTTAAGAATAATGATGTGAATAAATTCTTGGAGACCTTTAATATCCAACATGGTTTTTTGACACCTTATTACCCACAATCTAATGGGCAAGCTGAATCAACTAATAAATTCCTTATTTTTTTTTTGAAAAAAACTATTAATAAATATCATCAGGATTGATACACACAATTACACTATGCACTTTGGGCTTATCACACAAGTGTTCAATCTTCCACAGGAACCACACCTTATAATTTTGTTTATGGTAGTGAAGTAGTAATTCCCTTGGAGTTAGAGATTTCCACACTAAGAATTTCTCTTCAAGGACTTGTTGACGATACACACTATAGACAACAAATATTACACCAACTTGAGATGCTCGATGAACAATACATTAACACTCTTGAACATCTTCAAGATTATTGCAAAAGGAAACATCACCATTACAATCTCACTATTATCCCTCAAACATTCCACAAGGGTGACTTAGCTCTATCTACAAATTAGTGCAACATCAATGACAACCCAAATGAAAGAGGTAAATTTAGTTCTAATTGGTTAGGACCCTGCATCATTGACAAGAATTTTGGGTCTAGTGCATACATGTTAACATAACTAGATGGAACACCCCTTAAGGAACCTATCAATGTCACGTATCTGCATCAATATTATGTCTAATCCATTTGAATAGTATGAATGATAAAGTAGTGTTCATAAATCTATTGGGTCATATCCTATATGCTTTCGCATTGCTTCATTATTGAAAAACAAATTATGCATATCTCTTGAGCACTAAAATGATTATTTGATTTATTTTATAATTACTTTAGGTTTCATACTATTCAAATTCATCTTGTGTGTTATGATAAGTTAGATCATTAATACATTTAATTTAGCATAACATAATCATCATTTCATATCTTAAAGAAATTGTAATAAGTTTTAATTAGATTAACATATGCCTTGTTAAATCATGACGACATTAATTAAATAACTAATCTCACAAAGGTTATTTAATTAATCAAATTGATATTTAACACATTAAGACAAGTCATACAACATCTAATGCTCATATATATATCAATTTTTTTTTTGTACATGTCATCAAAATATCTAATATCACTGAGGTCTGTGGGTACTCGACCCCTCGAGATCTGGTACTTGTGATCCCATAGTAAGACGTCGGGAGACTGTTGTATGTGATCGTGACTGCAATTTGTCAAATCTGAGTGGAAAATCTAAGCCCTGTATCCATCCAATGGCCACCTAAGTTGCTCCCCTACTATCTAATCTCTCTCCACTTGTATCCATGCTACCTCTGCCTCTAGTCTCTCAATCTCTACTCGAGTTTGGGATGATTGTCCTGTAGTCTCAGCTCAGTAGAGTCATCTCCTTAGATTCTCATATGTTTCCTATAATCTCATGAATGGTCTGGGTGACTCTGGATCCTGCTCCACAATAGATGGGGACACATAATCTAAGTCCATGTCCTCCTCATCAATGGATGCTGGCACTATCTCTGCAGCTGCTTAATGGTAGAGCTCCCGCCAATCTCTCATCGCTCCTGCAAGGATAATATATATATATATATAATATGTATATATATATATATACATATATATATATGTATACATATATATATATATATATATATATATACATATATATATATATATATATATATATATATATATAATAATAATATATATATATATATATATATATATATATATATATATATATATATATATATATATATATATATAAAGCATACGCACTAAAGTACATGCATAAAATAAAATACATCACCTATATCTTCGGTAGGCTGAGAAATATCAACATCGTCCTATGCAAGGGGCATGGAAGATGTGCTAGCCTCTCCACGACTGTGGGTACTAATGCCTACTACAACTGTTGCTCATGATCTAGCCATATGAATGAGAGAGGGCTCTCCCCACTCATGTTGATCCTTAGCTACTACCTCATCACTCTCACTCAGGGGTGGATCCTCCTTCTTCTAGTCCTCCTGGTCCTCCTAGTCCTCATCCTCCTCCTCTCCCTAGTAGCCATCATAGTTAGGATCTGCATCCTCACCATACTCATCATCAATGACATTAGTAAATATGTCTGCAACTTTGTATCATGTATCCTTGGCCCTATCCTCTATGTCATCTCCCTCATTTGGCAATTGTCCTGCATCTCCAATAGGCTCATCAATTGGATATACAGGAGTTGGTCATGATATTTTCCACCACTCATTATAATCCCACGTGGCACTAACGTCGTCTGCATCAGAGACTGGAGACTGATCATGATTTGAGAATTTAGCATCACTCTGGACAACATGGTCTAGAGTGAGCTGCATTTTATCACATGGTCTTTGGGCACTTAGCACTAACTTCCTGAAAAAGGATCTTGCCCTGGGTGGTCTTTGAATCTGTCCAAACTTTCGCATGACTTGATCATAGTAGAAGGGATGTACAATGTGATCATGTCAGCCAACCAAAAATCTATCTAGTTGTAGTCTCCTCAACTACCTCGTGTGATCTAGCCACTATAGCATTAGCTGATAAGGTCTTCACAAGATCTCATCCTCCTCTAGTCGGTCAAACCTCTCTCTCCAAAACTGTAAATCCCCATACTACCATAACCGCTGTAGAGGATTTCCAAAGCCCGAGGATACCCCACTACTGTAGCACACAGGAAGCTGACAAGTCTGGTACATGTAATATGCTCTAGGCACCAAGCCTATAGAAGCATGTAGTTCACCATGCTATCTACCTCCCAAAAAAAAATTTGACCATGATCATAATATAAATGCGCTAGGATACAACACCCCCAAGTGTATACTATTTGGTGCTCCACCATCCCATGAACCAGGTGAACTAGTCCTCCCTCAAGATGCATTTCCTACCCATCTGGGATGAGTACTAGTTCCATTATATGCATCATAATCCATCTCAGAATTGGGGCTCATGAATATAGTAACATCACCAGGTCAATCCGGCCTCTCACTTGCTCATCGTGGACTAGACCATCCAAACAATATTTCATGTCGACCTTTTGCTCATAGAAGGTGTGGTCTCTCTAGAAGCGTAACTGCTCCCCCCGAATAGGAACTCAGAGAATGTGATGTACATCATCTAGGGTAATCATCATCTCACCTATTTAAAGGTGGAATGTGCACATGTTTGCATCCTAGTGCTCACATAGCACCATTAGCATAGCATAATGGTACCTCATGGGGGGCATGAGGTACTCCCAGTAGATACCCACAACCTGTAGGTGCTCTATGTCCTCTACTGTAAGTGTAGGGGCTAAATCTCTCAAAAAAATTAACTACCTACCCCCTAGACACTACCGCGAACGGGTGGGTACCTATAAAAACCACAAAAATATGCTCTATAAACCATCTAATATCTTTAATTTTTACTTTAATCATCGTGCAAGTGTACTAAAGTTCATCTAGTGTGCTTTCCTAAAGGCCCTAGACACCCTTTTGGGACACTTCGCGAAGAAATGGGGTACTTTGCGAGCAAAAGCGACACTTTGTGAACTTTTTTCCAAGATCCTAAATTAACCTAGGAATGCATAAAAATAATTAAATAACTACATAATCACAAAGAATGGGTAGCAGAATCAACTCACCTCATGATGACGCTTGGCACATGCCACCTGGTCTCATAATATGTCCAATCTCATAGGTGTGTAGCCCCATCTGCTACAAAATATTTCAGAATTATCTCATCACTCTCACACTACAAGAAGGTAAAATGAAAAACTAAGTGACAAATTACTTCACTTTTAACTCATTTAAATCTTTTCACTCTTATGTATGAAATTAGGGTTTTTACTATCTTGAAGGTTAATAAAGTACTTTTTATTCAAAACAACATAACAGGTGCTAGTGAGCTCTGTTTTCAATGTCATTTGTGTTGGATTTTGTGGTTGTGTTGCTGATATGTGGTTGTCATTGATGTCAACACTATTAGCATTATTGTATTGAAGGTTGTATATGTCGAGGATATTGAGAAAATTGTTAAAGGAAGAGTTGTAGGTTGCTAGTGGAACAATGAAGGTCATGAAGGTTTCCTTTTCTATACGTTGAAGATCAGTTGTTGTGGACTAAAGGGTTTATTGTTGAGAGTATCTAGTTCATCTACCTAAAGTTTCAGAGGTTTGCGTGAAGATTTGATCGTGCTATGAATAGTTGTGTTTTGACAGTATTTATATGGGTTATGTCAGTGTTCCTGATTGAAGTTTATGTGTTTCTAATAATTTTTGTTGCTACAGATGATTCTCTGTTAGTTCCTATTGTTTGTGGATGCTTCTAGATCATTCTCTATTCTTGTTGTACATCCACATTGATTGGTGTGCTCGTGGTCAAATATTTTTCTCAGTATCTTTGGGTTTTCATGCTCTTGGCTGACATGATGGTTGTAACATGTTGCAGATCCTTGAAGTTCTAAATTTGAATGTTTGGCATGCTTGAGGATATTTTTTTGTGTCACATCATGATATTAGCTGATTGTGTTTGATCCACATTGAAAATTTATTTGTAAATTTGGGTTGACATTGTAAATATGTTTTATATTTTAGGCTAGCCAAGTTGTTGATGTAATTCCATGTTGTGGATATATGAGTGATTGTTTGAGAAAATTTAGTGTGCATGAGAGTGAATGTATGCTAGAGAAATTTTAGATGTGTGAATATTGATCTAATCATTCAATTGTAGAATAGAGTGAGAAGAAGTTTGAGCGAAGTGTGAAGAAGGTTTTCTGTGCTTAGCTCGAACTGTAATTGGGCTTGTGAAGAAGCTATTTTCTTAGTTCATACTCTATGGATCTAATCCACATTGTTGTGTATTGTTGGGAAATGTGCCCTCTTGTATTTGAGTAGTGAGCTCTAGGTAGTGTGCTTGAATGCATGTGCATTCCCATTATTCTTCTTATACTTTTAATAGGGTATAATATTATGGAATAGCATCCACCGTGGTTTTTCCCCTAACAGGGTTTCCACATAAAAATCTTGGTGTTATCTATGTTTGTGATGTGTTGGTTTTTTATGGCTTATTTTCCATTCATCAGATACGAGATTAAGTTAAGTAAAGTTTGAAAAGTATTTGTATTTTGTGACAACTGATTTATCCCCCCTCTCAGTTGTCTGTCCTTGTTTTTCCAACAATTGGTATTAGAACAGGTTCCTCTAAAGAAGTTTAAAAGCTTGAGGTGATCCGAGATGGCATCATACAAGAAGGACAGTCCTAGATTTGATGGAACAAGCTACTCATTGTGGAAAAATAGGATGGAGTGTCATTTGAGGTGTATTGGTGAACCCTTCTGGAAGATTACAAAAAATAAATATGTTATTCCTCATAATGGTTCTTCCATTGCTAATGAGATTAAAGAGGATGAGAATAATGTTAGGGCTATGGAAGCTTTGTTGAGTGCTCTAACAGACTCAAAAATGACAAATGTGATAGGTCTGAAGACAACTCAGGAGATGTGGACGAAGGTGGAAACTTCGTATGAAGGAGATGTACATGTGAAGATGGCTAAGCTACAGAGTTTGAAAGGCAAGTATGAAAATTTGAAGATGGGTGAAGATGAAAGTATTTCTTCTTTTATGCAAAGAGTAAATGAAATAGTGATGGGTATTGGATGTGCCGGTGGTACCCTGGATGAGGAAGAAATTGTAGCTAAAGTTCTCAAATCATTTCCTCCCTCCTACAAAGCACATGTTAATGCTATTGAAGAAACCAAATCATTAATGAATGTGACAAGAGATACACTTATTGGTAAACTTGTTGCCTTTGAGTTGAGAAAATTTGGTGAATCTATTCCCAAGACTGAAACTACATTTAAGGCTATTGTATTTGGAAGAAACAAGAAAAGATATGATCTGGGAGAGAGTTCTAGAAAGACATTCAAATATGAGGAAGAAATGAAATGACTTGAAGATGAAGAGAAGTAGAAGAGTTGGAAGCACTGATTGTGAAGAAAGAAGGTAGAGGACAAGGTAAGTATAAAGTAAAACTACCTATCAAATGTTTTTCTTGTAGTAAAATAGGCCATTTTGCATCAAGGTGTCCTGAAAGAGTTCCTAGGTCTAACCTTACAAACCTAGATTTCAAAAGAAATGCTATTTTTCTGAAGAAGGTGTGACTGATGAAGAATCTGATAAAGAAAATGGAAATGAAGATGATTGGGTTTTCATTGCTATCAAGGAAAATAGTCTAGTGGCTACTAAATCTGCTAAAGTTGAGAAAGCTCTTGCAGCCTAAATTGAAGAAAAGGATGAGTGGGTCATTAACAATGGATGCTCACATCATATGACTGGTGAAAAAAGCAAGTTCGTAAGTCTATAGAAGTATGATGGCGGGGTTGTAAGATTTGGAGATAACAATGCTTGTGTGATTCGTGGTGGAGGATCTATTTGTCTTGGTGGTAAGAATAACACTGATGATGTTCTTTATGCTGAAGACTTGAAGCACAACCTGTTGAGTGTTGGATAGATGGAAGACAAGGGTTATGATCTTTAGTTCAAAGGTGGAAGATGTAGGATATTTGGAAGTTCTAGAAATGTAATTGTTTTAGGTAAACAAACAAAAGGTAATATTTTTCACCTGAATGCTACTAGTGAAAGTTGTTTAATTGCTCAAGTAGATGAAAGATGGTTATGGAATAAAAGGCTATGCCATGTGAATTTTGATAACATTGTCAAAGTAAGTTCCACTCAAGTAGTAAGAGATCTCCCTAAGCTATTGAAGCCTTTCAACATAATTTGCAAGGAGTGTCAGATGGGAAAACAGACTAGATTCTCTTTTTAGAGCAAACAACATAATTCAAATGGGTTACTGGATCTGGTACATACTGATCTATGTGGTCCCTCTAGAGTCAGAAGTCTCCATGGAGAAAGGTACTTTATGCTACTTATTGATGATTATTGTAGGATGATATGTGTTTCTTTCTTAAGAGAAACATGTGAAGCATTAGAGAAGTTCAAAAGTTTCAAAGATATGGTAGAGAATGAGATAGGTTTGAAAATCAAATGCTTAAGGTCAGAAAAAGGTGATGAGTTCACCTCCAAGGAGTTTAATTCTTTCTATGAAGAGCATGAAATCAAAAGACAATTATCTGCTCCCTGAACCCCTCAATAGAATGGAGTTGCAGAGAGGAAGAACATAACAATTTTGGATGCTTCTAAAACAATGATGATTGAAGGAAATGTGTCTCATATCTATTGGAGTGAAGCTATAAGCACTGTTGTGTACACTTTAAACTAGGTAAATGTAAATAGTAATTTTGGTAAGACTCCTTTTGAACTATGGTTTGGTTATAATCCTACTGTTAAATATTTCAAGATCTTTGGAAGCAAGTGTTATATCAAGAGAGATCAAGATATAGGAAAGTTTGATGCAAGAAGCGATGAATGAATCTTTCTAGGTTACTCTACTAAAAGTAAGGCCTACTGGTGCTATAACAGAAGATTAAGAAAAATGGTTGAGAGTGCAAATGTCAGAGTTGATGAGGACTCTGCTAGATCATCCAGATACTGTGGATATGATTCAGATGACTAGGAAGACAACACAAACAAAGGGAGGAATGCTAAAAAATAGAATTAACTTCAAATTGTGCCATATGTTCTGGTAAAACAACTTCCATTTGTTCTGATAAATCAAGGTAGTCAGGAAGGAGAGACAAGTGCAAGTGCAGAGGAAATAACAAAAGAACCATAAGTTTGAGAGAATCATAAAAATATGAGGTATGTGAAGCTAAATCATTTTGAAAATAAAATTATAGGAGACAATAATAAAGGTGTACAAACTAGAAGAAAGATTACAGAAGAGTATTGCTTGATTTCCAAGATTGAGCCTAAAGATGTCAATGAAGCTTGCAATAATGAACACTGGATGGAAGCTATGAAGGAAGAACTAATGCAGATTGAAAAGAATGATACATGGATACTTGTTTCCTAGACCTGAAGATAAAAATGTGATTGGTACTAAATGGGTCTTTCAGAATAAGCTGAATGAACAAGGTGAAGTGGTTCAGAATAAAGCAAGACTGGTATGTAAACGGTATTCTCAAATGGAAGGTATTGATTTTGAAGAAACCTTTGCCCCTGTTGCTAGAATTGAAGTTGTAAGATTATTTCTTGCTTATGCTACATATAAAGATTATAAAGTCTATCAAATGGATGTGAAGTCAGCTTTTTTGAATGGTGAGCTAGAGGAAGTATATACTGAATAGCCAGATGGATTTCAACTGGTTGATAAGGAAAACATGGTTTTCTAATTGAAGAAATCTCTATATGGACTCAAGCAAGCCCCCAGAGCCTGGTATGCTAGACTGGACAAGCATTTACTAAAGCTTGGATTCAGTAAAGGTATTACTGGCAACAAATTGTATTTCAAATTGGATCATGACAAAGAGTTAATTATTTAGGTCTTTGTTGATGACATTATTTTTGGAGGAGATAACAATCTATGTATGAAGTTTGTTGATAAAATGAAGGGTGAATTTGAAATGAGCATGATTGGAGAGATGAAGTTCTTTTTGGTATTGCAAGTTACCTAGTTAGACAAGGGGATCTTCATATCTTAGTCCAAATATGTGAGAGAGCTGTTGAAGAAGTTTGGCATGGAAGACTCAAAACCTGTTGGTACACCCATGGTAACCAGTTGCAAGTTAACATAGAATGATGATTCTCCTAAGGAAAATCAAACAAGATACATGTCAATGATTGGTGGATTGCTCTACTTAACTTAGACCAGACATAATGAATGTTGTATGTATGGTTGCTAGATTTTAGGTTGATCCAAAAGAGTCTCATGTGAATGCTATAAAGATAATCTTTAGGTATCTGAAAGGAACAATTGACTTTGGGCTTTGGTATCCTAAGGATGATGATCTTACTTTGAATGCATATATTGATTCAGATTGGGTAGGAGATGTAGATGATAGGAAGAGTACTAGTGGTGGTGCCTTCTTCGTAGGGAAGAATTTGGTGTCTTGGTTGAACAAAAAGCAGAATTGCATTTCTCTATCTACTGCTGAGGCAGAGTATATTGCTACTGCAAATAACTATACTCAAGTGATGTGGATGGAACAAATGTTGAAAGATATCAAAGTAATATATGATGAACCTATTGCCATATACTATGACAAATCAAGTGTAATTAAAATATCAAAGAATCTAGTGCTACACTCTAAGACCAAACATATATCAATCAAGTTTCACTTCTTGAGGGAAAAAGTGAGTGAGAAAGAAGTCAGACTAGAGTATGTGCCTACCAAAGAATAGATTACATAAATTTTCACCAAGTTATTTCCAAAGGATACTTTTGAGTATCTCAGAGGGATGTTAGGGGTGATTACCCCTCCTAATATGAACTAAAGATGCATTTTCTTGCATCAATCCATGTGCTTCATAGATATTTCCTAATCCAGATTGATGTTTCCATTGCTACTACTCAGGGGGAGTAGTCAGATGTGCAAATATGTGATTTAGAGCTTGTATGTGGGAAGATAATGATTATCTTTTCCATTGATGTCAAAGGGGGAGAAGAGTCATGTGAAAAACTATTTCTTATCTGGAGTGAAGAGTCTTGTGGGGAGAAGATCATGCAGAAGAGGTTAAGGAAGAAGAGTCAAAATCTAAGGGGGAGTAAGTGTTGATTGAGAGTTGGGTTGATGGTATTTTTCACATCATGTGTTTCCATCAATGCCAAAGGGGGAGATTGTTGGATGCTGTGGTTGTGTTGCTAATATGTGGTTTTCAATGATGTCAACACTATTTGCATTATTGTATTGAAGGCTGTATATGTTGAGGACATTGAGAAAATTGTTAAAGGAAGAGTTACAGGTTGCTAGTGGAAGAGTGAAGGTCATGAAGGTGTCTTGTTCTGTACATTGAAGATCAATTGTTGCAGACTAAAGGGTTTATTTTTGAGAGTATCTAGTTCATCTACCGAATATTTCAAAGGTCTACGTGAAGATTTGATCGTGCTATGAATAGTTGTGTTCTGACAGTATTTTTGTGGGTTCTATGAGTGTTCTTGATTGAATTTTATGTGTTTATGATAATTTTTGTTGTTGCAAATGATTCTCTGTTAGTTCCTATTGTTTGTGGATGCTTCTATATCATTCTCTATTCTTGTTGTATGTCCACGTTGATCAATGTGCTTGTGGTCAAATATTTTTCTTGGTATGTTTGGGTTTTCATGTTCTTGGCCGACATGATGGTTGTAACGTGTTGTAGATCCTTGAAGTTCTAAATTTGAATGTGTTGGCATGCTCAAGGATATTGTTTTGGGTTGCATCATGATATTAGCCAACCGTGTTTGATCCACATTAAAAATTTATTTATAAATTTGAGCCGACATTCTAAATATGTTTTATATTTTTGGCCAACTAAGTTGTTGATGTAATCCCATGTTGTGGATATAGAAGAGTGATTGTCTGAGAAAAGTTAGTGTGCATAAGAGTGAATGTATGCTAGAGAAAGTGTAGATGTGTGAATATTGATCTAATCATTCAATTGTAGAGCAGAGTGAGAATAAGTTTGAGCGAAGTGTGAAGAAGGTTTTCTATGCTTAACTAGAACTGTAATCAGGCTTGTGAAGAAGCTATTTTCTCAGTTCATACTCTGTGGATCTAATCCATATTGTTGTGTATTTTTGGGTAGTGAGCCCTCTTGTATTTGAGCAATGAGCTCTAGGCAGTGTGACTGAATGCATGTGCATTCCCATTATTTTTCTTGTACTTTTAATAAGGTATAATATTGTGGACTAACATCCACCGTGGTTTTTCCCCTAACATGGTTTCCACGTAAAAATCTTGGTGTTCTCTGTGTTTTTGATGTGTTGATTGTTTATGGTTTATTGTCCATTCATTAGATCTGAGATTAAGTTAAGTTTGAAAAGTATTAATATTCTGTGACAACTGATTCACCCCCCCTTTCAGTTGTCTGTCCTTGTTTTGTCAATAGTTTGATACATTGGAATTGTGATTCCGCACTCAACATAATCAATTTTCTATCATTATGTGGCATGGTACTTGGATATGTCCTACAATTTGATGTTCCTTATTCAATGTGGCTAGTTTTCTACCTTGATTCCACCTCCATAAACCAAGCGGAATCAAGGGGGGCATACATCTACCCTCGAATTTGATACAAGGATTTTTGGATAACTAACAAATTTGTGTTGCAAGATGCAGTTCCTAATGTTGTATTTTTGTAGATGACTACACTGGGGGCTTCATTCTCCCATCTTTTGAATGAGTATCCTTTTATGAAATAAAATGCACTATTTAGAGTCCTATATCTTATATATGCACATAGAGTCATATGGGTGCTAAAGTGGGGGCTAACTATGGACAAAATAATTGTACTCCCTTGGAGATAGTACAATATGTGGTCTAATTTGGTCCTATTTTAGACACCCTTGCATTAATCACCCTTTAAAAACAACATTTATAGGCCCCTAAGACTCATTATTTTAGAATTTAAAGCCCATTCCACTCACAAATCATACAAATCCTAACAAAAAACATTCAAATCATTCAAATTCTAGAAAACCCACCTCAAGTACCCTTGGTGGGACTAAGTCGCCTAGGGTGGCGACTTAGTCCCTTTTGGGGGATTTTTCAATTTTGAGTGGGAAAATCATCGACTTAATTCAAATTTCTGATGGATGTCGACTTATGATGTCAAAATAATGAATAATTAGGTATTGATTCCTATAAATATATGTTTTTAGGTCATTTTTCACAACATTAAGTCATTTTTAACAAACAAATTCAAGAGTCAAGTATTGAATATCTTTCACAAGAAGATTCATTAGTCTACCTACACCAAAGTTGAAGCTTTAGGGTAGCAAGTTAGGGTTTTTGTAGGTCTTCAAGCTCACTTTTTATCCAACATATTTCATTTTCAAGGGTTGATCATGGATTCCTATCGAGAATCATGGAGAAATCTAGGTTGAGGAGATGCAACTAGCCATCAAATCAATCCTAAGGACTTGTTTTCAAAGTGATCCCATCTTCCATTTTCTCTCTATTTTCAGCCTAATGAAGCTTGGAATGTTGTTAATATTCATTTCTAATGTGATTTAGGGTCTCTTGTAATGAGTCTTGCATCTTTCTAGTTTCATTTATGCATTTTATTCTTGCATTTTAGAATAGGGTTGCATCTTATTATCAGACTTCCTAGTCTTAAACACACTTAGGGCTAGGGTTTTATGCAGATTTTACTATCTCTTTCAAGGTTTAAATACCAACTAGGGGTTTTACCAAGAAAAACTCTCCATTAGAAACAAAATTATACTCTATTTTACTGGTGTTTCCATAGATTTGGATCCAAGATTTCATCAAAAAATAGAGTGTACACTGAGGGATTTTGTTTCCACTTACAGATATACAGAAAAGCTAAAGTGGATAGAGTCACCAATAGTGGTGAATCAGTCTCACTGCACCTGTTTGTTAGAGTTTTTGTAGATCTAGATACCCATTTGGCTGAAACGAGTTTCAGAGTAGTTTGCTAGATTTGGGACTAAGTCAACCAACTTGGCATAAGTTTCCTAGTTGACCAAAAAATTAGATTTTCTAGAATTTCAGAGACATTTAAAGTCTTCCTTATGTCCATCAGTTTCCAGTTGCAATTTTTTTGTTTAGCATCTTTATCTTGTTCTTTATTGCATTTAATCTATCATTTTGTATATCACAATGTGTTTTAAAAAAACTTGCATTTCTTAGGTTTTACATTAATAATTCATTTACTTTATTAGTTTATTGCATTTAGACATTGTATTTAGGCATATTTCATTCATATTTTCATTATTTTTGAGTGGGGACATTGCCCATTTTGGCCCATCTCTCTCCTTTTAGGTGAAAAACCCTAGAAGTGTTATAGAGCATTAGGGTTCCAAAATATTTGTCCACACATATTAATTCTTATTTGGATTGTGTCATCATCCTAGATCTCACTTTCATTAACATTGTATTAGGGTTTTGCATTAGTTAATTGGCACCTGGTGATCTGATTTAGGATCTAGACTAATTGTATAATTCAATGCTTAATGTTTACAATCTTTAAAATCCAAATTACATAAACGAAATTAACACATTAACATGGTTAATTAAGTGAAAATAGTAAAGTGAAAAAAATAGAATGTGAGAGAGAAGGAGAGAGAAAATGCAAACAATCTGATAATGGAGTTCACCACAATCGTGACTATGTCCCCGAGTCTGCTCCAATGGAGTGACCGATAATCTCCAGAAAATGATTACAAGATCTTCCACCTGATACAAGATTTATGTCTCCTTGGTCAACAATGAATTACAAAGAAATCCTTGAACAAATGCAACAAGCTTAACTAAGCTTCAAATGCATAAGGATCAAATTCACTATCACTTGGAAATCTTCTCACAACTCTCCCAAAAATTCACTTCAAACACTTAGCCAAAAAACTCCTCTTTTCAACCTCCCTTCTACCCCTTTTTATACCACAAATATTCCCAAATTGGCCTTTACCAAAGGATTTTACAATATTCCCTCTATCTCCCATTTTTATATTTTCAAATCACTAAATCCCCCTTACATAGTAAATAATTTGAAAAATCCTCCCTTAAAATACAACTAAATTGTTTTTATGCCCTGCCACATTTATTTTTCAGATTTTAGTTGTTTTAGCAGGTTAGATTTAATCCTTAAAAGGATTATTTCTTTTAAGATTTGGAGGGAATTATTTTAAAATAGGGCACTCAGTTTCCACAATTCAACAAAAGAAAGCGATGCCACATGTACTTTGAAGTCATCGAATGGCTTGTTGGTGGCTTTTCCTTTTAGAATCCCGGTGGTTCCAGGTTCAACTCCCGGAGGTTGGAATTTTCACCTCTCATTTAGAGTTGAACACATATCAAAAGAAATCACCCACCATCTATGTCTAGAAGTGAGCTTTATGGTGTAACGACAGGGTTGGTGGCTGATAGCGACGGGTTCGGGGGTTCGAGCCCCTCACGGGCTACCATTACTTTTTATTGACAAATACAACCGAATGCAACCGACCGCTATATGGAGGTGTTCCACGTGTCACACTAGGAGGGTACCACATGTCAAATAATCATTCACTAAAGTTGATGATGTGTCTGCCGACCGCAACTGATTGAACTGCCGACGTGGAGGCTGACTGGACTATTGACGTGGCCGATGACTGTGCACTGACACAGACGTGTGTACGAATGATACGTGTCATCATCTGATTGGTCCATATAGTGCTGACATGGATTCCATGTGTCAAATTCTGGGTGGTCCACTTCACTGTCCGTACTGTACAGAATGCCACATCGAAATGCTGATGTAACTGGATGTACCACCAAGTCAACTAAACTTTGACTGCCAATATCTTGAGCATACGATGTCGGATTTCGATGAAATGAATGATGCCAAAATTGTCTCGCCAAGATCTTTGAATTGATTCCACTTCTATCAATTTATGAGATGATCATTTTTTTCACTTCTTAGATGACCCCTGATGGCAGTTTGATCAAAAGTTTGACTGGTCGTAACTTGAGTAAACAAAATCCTTTTTGCTCCATTCAAGTTGTGTTGGAATCAAGATCTCGTGCTCTTTTTGATGGTGCTAAATTCTAGAGCATTGAAGATTCTTCAATTTTTAGTGAAAATATCCCTTGGATTAGGCCTCCCCACTAGAGAACTTTTGGACCTCCAAAAGTGGCATTTATTCAAACATTAGAGGACTTGGCCTCCCCACTTGTCCTGTATCCTCTGTACATTTTTATACCTAGCTCACAATCACAATGAAGAATGCAACAACATTGTTGAATATAAACGTCATTATATCACTTCCATAAGCATCTACATCAACTGTCATAGCCACTAACCAATAATCATTGACTAGCATCAAGTTGAACAATAATGAAGATATGAAAGATAACAAATCAACAACATATCAATCTCCCACAACAAATTTTTTTTTACCCAAGGGACCATCAATGCTTTCAATCTCCATTCCCTCATGCTGTACTGTGGGTGCATCCTACGACATCTGACCCTGGTTAGCTACTCC
Source organism: Sequoia sempervirens (assembly GCA_007258455.2). Lineage (NCBI taxonomy): Eukaryota > Viridiplantae > Streptophyta > Pinopsida > Cupressales > Cupressaceae > Sequoia > Sequoia sempervirens. The sequence continues at coordinate 437,221,959 of VDFB02270651.1, forward strand.
AAGTTCCTATCTAGAACCACCTGTACTGACAGACATAAGAGTTAAATCTTTACTTGCATTAATTACCCTCTTTACTTGCCCTGTGTTTGCAAAAGAACGATCAGTCTTAATCCTGTGAGAATGTACAATATATTGTATGTCATCTTTAAATAAATGATAATGATTCATTTCCCTGTAGAAAATAGATTTTCAATCATATAGATAAGAGCTACCCAAAACTATCCCATAGATATCTAGTGGAACCACATCAAACTGTACTTCATGCACAAACTTACTAGTGATTGCGAATCTCAAAGTGCATTGTCTTGTTACTTGCAACTTATCATTCTCGCAAATCTAGCCTAGTAGATAAGGTTTCTTATGTTGTGTAGTTTTCAATCCCAAGTTTCTTACAACATCTTCAAAAATTAAGTTAACTTGAGAACCACTATCTATGAGTGCATCAATTTTAATGTTCCTAGAAACAACCCTTAAATGAGACAACTCATTCCTTTTCTTATCTTTAGAGACATCATTAACTTCAGAAGTAGAAGCACAACTATCAAAGGAAACACTGGAAATAGGAGCTTTAGCTTTCAAACCCATAGCTATTATCTTAGTTTCATTATCAGAATCAGAACCAAGATCCATAACAACATTTGTGGCTTTCTCCTCACCTTTCTATTTCTGATTTTGTCTTTGAGCCCACTTAGGCTTCAATTCGGGATGCAACTTCAAATAGTCATCTTCATCATGATCCTTCTTGTCACAATGAGAGCAAGAAAGCTTGTCATCCTTCTTGACTGTAGCTATCTTCTTTCCTTTCCCTTTCTCTGCAACCTTAGAGGATTTCTTTACAGAGTTATCATTATCAAACTTATCAATAAAAGAACCCTTTCCTCTTGACTCTAAATGTATAGCTTGGACACAAACTTCATCCAAATTACTAGGATTCAAAGCCAAAATAGAATGTCTGAGATATGAGTGAAGACCTCCTATGTACTTTAACAAAGTATCCTGGGTGTACAAAGGTACATTTAATGCAATAGTTTTCTTTCTGAATTCATGGGTGTACTCTTGGACAGTTTGACCTTTCCCTTGTTTAAACACTTTCCAATTAATCATTAATTGTTGCATGTGACCTAAGGGATATAATTTCTTTTTAAGAGCATTAATAAATTCTGACCAAGACAAATTGACTCTACCATGTTGTGAAATTTATGCTCTAGTCCTACTCTCCCACCAGGTAAGAGTTGAACCTCCCAACCAAAGAGTGGCTAGCTAGATCTTGGAAGCATCATCAAAGAGGTTTTGAACTCTACAATAGACTTCTACTTGTTGAATCCAGTCATCTAGTTTTTCAGTATCTAATTCACCACAATACTTAGGTAGCTCAAATTTAACATCCAATTTAATCTGAGGCTTATTTACACCCTTAAAAGGATTACCAGAAAGAGAATGTGTAGAAGAAGAAGGAGAAGAAGGAGAAGAAGAAGTAGACGAAGGAGATTTTTAGGGTTCATCACCACCTCCTAGTTGCTTCTTCTTGCTTTTACTATCCCCATGATCTTCTTCACGTTTCATGCATTCTTCCCTTTCTTTGAGTAACATCTACAACAAAGCTCTCATTTTCCAGAAAGCTCTTCGAAACTCCTAATCATTGAGTTCTTCGAGTACCTCCATTCTAGACACAAACATTTTTGGAAAAGTTCTTCATTTCCCAATCTCAGGATTATATTCCTCAAGTTTTCCTTTGCCCTTCTGAATCCTAGATCTTGTTAGCATTCACAACCAACTACAATAATAGTCACCAAAAGCTTTGTACCAATTTGATCTGATTTAGGATCTAGACTAATTGCATAATTGAATGCTTAATGTTTACAATCTTTAAAATCCAAATTACATAAACGAAATTAAGACATTAACATGGTTAATTAAGTGGAAATAGTAAAGTGAAGAAAATAGAATGTGAGAGAGGAGAGAGAAAATGAAAACAATCCGATAATGGAGTTCGCCACAATCGTGACTACGTCTCTGGGTCCACTCCAATGGAGTGACCGATCTGATTAATCTCTAGAAAATGATTACAAGATCTTCCACCTGATACAAGATTTCTGTCTCCTTGGTCGACAATGAATTACAAAAAAAATCCTTGAACAAATGCAACAAGCTTAACTATCCTTCAAATGCATAAGGATCAAATTCACTATCACTTGGAAATATTCTCACAACTCTCCCAAAAATTCACTTCAAACACTTAGCCAAAAAACTCCTCTTTTCAACCTCCCTTCTACCCCTATTTATACCACAAATATTCCCAAATTGGCCTTTACCAAAGGATTTTACAATATTCCCCCTATCTCCCATTTTTATATTTTCAAATCACTAAATCCCCCTTACATAGTAAATAATTTGAAAAATCCTCCCTTAAAATACAACTAAATTGTTTTTATGCCCTGGCACATTTATATTCTGGCTTTTAGTTGTTTTAGCAGGTTAGATTTAATCCTTAAAAGGATTATTGCTTTTAAGATTTGGAGGGAATTATTTTAAAATATGACATTCAGTTTCCATAGTTCAACAAAAGAAACTGATGCCACATGTACTTTGAAGTCATCGAATGGCTTGTTGGTGGCTTTTCCTTTTAGAATCCTGGTGGTTCCGAGTTCAACTCTCCGTGGTTGGAATTTTCACCTCTCATTCAGAGCTGAACACATATGAAAAGAAATTTCCCACCATCTATGGAGATGGGGTCGGGGGTTCGAGCCCCTCACAGGCTACCATTACTTTTTATTCACAAATATAGCCGAATGCAACCGACTGCTATATGGAGGCATTCCACGTGTCACACCAGGAGGGTGCCATGTGTCAAAAAATCATTCGCTAATGATGATGACGTGTCTATCGACTGCAACTGATTGGACTACTGACGTGGCTGATGACTATGCACTGACGCAGACGTGTGTACATATGACATGTGTCATCATCTGATTGGTTCGTATAGTGCTAACATGGATGCCACGTGTCAAATTCTGGGTGGTCCACTTCACTTTCCGTACCGTACAAAATGCCACGTCGACATGCTGATGTCACTAGCTGTACCACCAAGTCAACTAAACTTTGACTGCCAATATCTTGATCATACGACGTCAGATTTCAACAAAATGAACGATGTCGGAATCATCTCGCCAAGCTCTTCAACTTTATGCCACTTCTGTCAATTTCTAAGATGATCATTTTTTCTGCTTTCTAGATGACCCTTGATTGCAGTTTGACCAAAATTTCGACTGGCCGTAACTTGAGTAAACAGACTCCTTTTCACTCCATTCAAGTTGCGTTGGAATCAAGATCTCGCGCTCTTTTTGATGGTGCTGAATTCTAGAGCATTGGAGATTCTTCAATTTTTAGTGAAAATATCCCCCAGATTATCCAGGGTTTCTAATTCTTGCGTTAGTGAAAGTCCATATAGGTTGCATTTTTGCATCTTGCGTCATTGAATATCATCTGAAATCTGCATTTGCACTTAGTCTAGACATCATCCAAACCAGAAAGCATAATCTTCTCTCAGAATTTTCTGAAATCTTTACAAAACCCTAAAGTAGGACTCATACGCCCTCTAGGAAATTTAGTCCCACTATAGATGATTTTTCCTGATTTTTTGGTATTCTGTGGTGACTGTCATTCATAATTTAAACCTCTAAAAAACCTTGATTATGACTCATATTCCCCTCTTGGCGATTTAGTCTTGTTTCAAATTTTAAACTACATTTTCCATCATTAAGTTCTCTATTTCTATGTTTCTATTTGTTGTGGTTAGTTACCTGTTTCAGTTTGTAGAATTTATTTTTCATTCATTTCATTGCATCTAGCTTCATTTGGTTCATTAGATACATTTCATAATTTCAAAGTTGCATTTATACCTTTTATCCTAAATTCCTGCATTGAATCTCATCATGGATATGTGCTTTGGTAAGTAGTGGATGTCCTTGAAATTCTTAGTGGATGTGTAAAGTTGTAATTTTGGAAATGACCCTAATGAAATTGAACTTACACATGCTCACTCAACTCCTAATGCATGTCCTCCTTGTGATGTTGAAATCATTGGAGAAGATTATGACAACATGAATAAATTCATAAACAATTTTCTTAATAACCTTAATACTAATGCATCCTTTTATGCACCCATGAAACAACCAACACCCCCTACCATCCGACCAATTGAAATTTTTGGTCTTTTACATCTTGAAATTAAAACTCAAATTGAGCCTAAGTTCCCTACAATAGGTGAACCTAGTTCCTCTAATCAAGTAAAAAATCAACTCTTCTACATTAACAAAGTCACAAACACATCAATCATCCTAGAAAAGACATATGGAAAAGGATTCACAATCTTAAGAAAACAAGGATGTGATACAACAAGTGAACATGGAATTCATGAACTCTTAGAGAAAATACCAACATAAGATACTAAAGTATTAGGATATCAAGATACTCCTCTCGATATGAGTGTCCTACTTCCTAAAGAACAACCAATGCTTCATAATGATGATAAGGATGATATGATCATCTTAGTTCCTCCTCCTCAACATTCAACTCAAGAAGTTGGTGAATCTAGCAAGCGAAGAAGGCCTTACAAACTAAAGAACTACAATTCCCTTGTCCACCATCTACAACTAAAAGGCATTTATAGATACTTCTACACCAAGGAATGATTACATTACCTCTCATAAGAGAATATTGAAAACCAAAGCCCAAGAATAAAAACACATCACATTGTTGATACCATAGATTCCTTGGACATAGTATTGATGAGTGTCACACTTTAAAATAGATATTCAAAAAATTTTTCATCATAGAAATTGTCCTTAAAGCAGGACCAATCCCACTCCTTTCCATGTAATGGTTGTAGGATCATAACATTATTACTATTAGATGCCTCACATTTATTGCAAATCATTTCAAGATGAAAGGAGCTCTTTCTCATCACCTATCTTAGCTCATTATTGTCTTGCACTTAGTGGAGGAAAAAATTATACAGCCTTACCCTAGTAGATAATTTTTCTTTGTCCCTTTGGGCTAGTTGTCTGCCTTCCGTATACGATGAAAAAAATTGGGATGTGAATGACATGCTAATATGTTGATTCACATGTGCCCTACTAGTATTTTACATTAATTATTTTTATTTGGAGTGATTTCATGTGTGTAATGTGATCCCATGTGCTATTTTTTTGGTGTTTCTCTCTCTTTGGGACATTCCTCTATTTGTACCTGCATTCTTCCCTATGTCGTAAATCATTTATCTTTTCATTTGTCATGTGTTTTCCTTTTTGGGGATGATGCAGTGTGTTGAGACATTCATGTCTCTTCCATGTTGACCCAAAAGCTTTTCCTTTATCTTTTCTTTGTCTTGCATTTTCCTTTTGGGGATGATGCAAGGTGTTGAGACCTCTAGGTCTCTTCCATGTTGACCTGAAAGGTTTTTCTTTGTTTTTGCTCTGTTTGTGTCAATCTTCTCATTCTATGAGTACTTGGGGAATGATGATAGTTTAGAGCTCTCTCTCTAAAAACATTGTAGCAAGAACATACTAACCCCAAATCCATGGATCTCTCATGTGTTTGGAGTTTCATTTAGGGGGAAATCCCTTCATTTTTCATGACATAGATTTATTTGGAAACATATGACTTGGCATATGGCTTTCCAAGTTATCTCTCATGTCTTATTTATTGTTAGGATTTATCATTTTATACTTTAAAGTAATTTCTCACAACAAGGTTTTTAACAATTTCTTTAAAGTTGGGGCATACATTGGCATTATTCTTTTGCATTTCATGTTTCAATGTGTAGTATTTTTACTTCATGTGATGTCTCTTTCGATTTGTGGTGACATTGGGTGCGATGTCCCTCAAGAGCATGCTCTCTCTTAGCATAATATATTCCCCTTAGTGGATTGATGCAAAACACTGCATCCCCTAAGTTATGAATCTTCTATTCTCCATTGGTCCTCTCTTGGATACATTGGACATGATGTTCCCTAAGTCAAATACCTTACATGAACTAAGAAAAACTCCTTTGGATGTATCTTATACTATGTTGCATTTACAATTTCAGTTATATGGCCACCTTACATAACACAGTTTGCATTCCTATGGAGCCATCTTGTTTTTTCATGAGTTCCAAGCATACAAAGATTTTCTTGACTCATGAAGCTTGAAGTTCATTTTTGTGTCGCACCTTATCAAAATTATTAGGGGGTATAACTTGTTGCAAGTATGAGCTAGTTTGGTGGTGTTTTCACTAATGTTGTCATTGATGCCAACACAGTTCAGTATGTTGAAGGTTGTACATGTATAGTTGAGATGTCACTGAGATGTTATGAGTACATGGAACTATCTTTATAACATTGCAGATGTGCTAAATTAGTGTGTTTCCAAGTGCTTTTGGGAAAATTAATAAAGAAGAGAATTCAGAATGTTGAGTGTGTTCAAAATGTGCTCTGGTATGTGCTTTACGTTTCTCTTGTGTTGATCCTATGCTTGTGCAGATCTGTAGGTTTGATAGTGATGGTCTAGTGGTGATATCTCTTGAGTTTTAGCTTCTGGTTTGATGGTATGTGGAAGTTACATTCACTGGTATGTGAATTGTTCTAGCAGAGTTGGTCTTCTGTGGATTGGGAGAAATGTTTTTTCTCCATAGTCCTCCACTATTTTGTTTTAGATCTTGCAAATCCGGGATATGTCTTATGAAGGTGTTTTTTGGGTTTTGGAAAAGAAGGTTGATGTTTTATGGTTTAGAAATCATGTTTCAGTGTTGATGTGTGTGTTGTACAGTCTAGATGGACTGGTGGAAGGTGTTCAATGTTTGAAGTTTGTTGCACTTGTTGCAGATGTATCTGAAGGAATTTGAGATGTATTCCCAGCATAATGAAGTGTGTTGTGGTGTCCGCATGTCATCTTCTTGTTGGAAAGTGTGTAAATCAATGATCATTTATGTTTTCATTAGGTTTGGTAGACCTAGTGTTTACACTTCATTTAAAGAATTAAAATCAATTAAGGAAGTGTGTGGTTGATTCGAGATATTATCTTTTGGTGTTGGATAAATGTTTTATTGATCCACTCTCATTCCTTTCCACCATGGGAATGTTGAGTTTCCAACCTAATTTGAATTTATGAAATGAGGTCTTTATGGCCGACCTTGGAGAAAGGTTCTAAGGTTGAAGATGGTATAAATGCAAGTCGAGTTGTGAAGAGTTGTATGACAATGTGACACAAAGTGATGAAGTAAACCACAAATCATAAGAGTAGAAGTGTGTGAAAGTGTGTTGAGGAAAAAATTCTTCATTGTGTTGGATTCCTAAAGGTAGTGAACTAAAGGTTTTTGAAATCCTTTATTCAAGGCTTCATATGTGTGTTAATTTCTATGGTGGATATTTGTTCTCTTTTGTATCTATAGGTAGTGAGCCTCCCTATTGGATAGTGAGTCCTGTAACTATGGGAAAAATCTAGGTTAGCAGAGTAATAGCTAAATAAACTAAAATTCAAAGTAATAATGAAACACAAAGGAGGAAATAACATGAAAACAAGAAAGATATCACCTTAAGTCTTCAACCTCCATGATTGACCTCCATTACACCTTCTCTATTTTCCCTAAGATTTTGAGTGAGCAATATATGACAATGCCAAGACCAAAGCAAAATGTTGAATGATTTGAGATGAAATGCAATACTATGCGACTAGTAAGCAACTATGAACTATGACTAAAATATGCCAAAATGCCAAGATTTCAAGAGTACCTAAGACAAGATTGCATGAGATGTAGATAGCATGAGGTGACAAAATGAGAGAAAAATTACCATTTTATAGAAAATGCAATTTTTGATGAATGGCGAAGATTGAAGATTGACAAATGCCCTAAAATTAATGGAAAATATTCAATATGACAACCCACAATTAGGGTTACAAAAATATTAGGTCAACTTTGAAATGAGTGGACAAGATTCAATTTGAGTAAATTAAATCAAGGGTTGACAATGCATGTGACAAAGAGATAAGAATGGCATAGAAAAAGAGAGCTGGAAAATTGAATAATATTAGAAATTACTTGATTTTTGGAGGAAAAAGACTTTTGAATTAAAAAATTAATTTAATTTGAAAGGTGGGGTCATGTGACAGTAAACAATTAATTTGAATTATTTACTAAAAAGAGGGAAAATTAGAAAGTGGGACCATTTTAAATAAATGATTTTATTTAAAATTGGGAAAATGCCAAGGTGGACAATTAAATAAATTAAAGAATTTATTTAATTATAAGAAGACTTTTAGGAATTAATGACGTATTTAAATAAATAAATAAAATTTGGTTATTTAAATAATTAGGAAGAAGTTAGTGGACAAGGATAATTAAATAAATTAAGAAATTTATTTAATTATGGAGAGACATTAGACAATTAATGAAGTATTTAGATAAATAATTTTTATTTATTTATTTAAATAATCAAGAGGAATAAAGACATGAATTAATTAAATAATTAAAAATTATTTAATTAATAGTTGAAAGTGGACCAAGGACATAAATATTTCAATTATGTCAAGAAGAAATATGGCGACAGTAGAGCTTGCAGGCCTAGGTCATTTTTATGTGTTTATATTTTTCCCCTCTCTGCCATAATGTAGCTTGTCACATTGTGACAAAGAAAATTCAGTCAAAAACATGCTCCAACAAAGGTAAGGAGTATCCATGCCCCCTCGGGAAAATTTTCAAATTTTGGCTTGGTAACAAAAAAATTTGTAAAGTGTTCCGACAAGTTAATTTGATGACTAGAAAAGAAATGGCATAAGTAGTTTTAGATTTGGACATGTTTAAGCAGTCGATGGGCTAGTCAAAGGTGGTCAAAAGAGCTTCTAGTAATAAAAAAGGTTGAAAAATCCCACTTTGATCTTATAAATAGGTTGAAAATGGGGTAAAAGTCAATTCATTTTCACATTCACTCTAGTAAATTTGGAGAGCTCAGAGTGAGGAGAGCAGATGCGAGGATGATTATTCCAATCACAAAGCACTACAGCTACATCGTTAGGACATTTTGATGGCCAAAGGGTGCAGAACCGCCGGTAAATACCTTGTACCCACCTTGTTAGTTTTTTGTTTTTTGTGCATTTTTAGGGCTTTAAGGGTAGGGAATGAATGTGTTGCGATGCATATACATTCACGTAAGCTGCATCTGAGGTCACATTAGATGTATTTGATGCATCGTAACACAAGTGAAAAGGTATCCCTAGGTAGGTTCAATAGGTTTAATGCATTTGCGGGAAGTCGAGCTACATTCACAAAGTTGCGTTGCAAATGATAGGCGCACTGCTGCATTCGAAAGATTGGGATGCATGTGTGTGCTCAAGTGACGCATATGTTTTGACAATGACACATTTGATTATGGTGCAATGAAATCGCTTAAGGATGATGCATTGGTGATGCCAAATGACACAAGTGACATAGTGTGACGCAACTGCAGTATGAAATGGCGCAAACACCTAATTGTGATGCAAATGAAGTCAACGAGATGCATTTGATTTTCACTAGGGTTCAACAGGGTTGAGTTAGCTTTAGACTTACTTTTTTGCTCATGTTTAGCTAGATAGATGGTAATAATGATTTGAAATAATGTGCTAACTCTCGTTTCTGCGTGTGTAGAAACAATTAGCACCAATTTAGATGTGAGAGTTTGACCATCCACATATGCATTTCAGGACCAAATGACAGACAAAGAGTGGAGGCGACTGATGCAACTTGGGTTATACTATGCCACCTATATGCCAATTATTCAGGCTAATAGGGGACTACTGATAGCACTGGCTGAGCGATGGCACTCTAAGACTTGTTCCTTCCATCTATCGACATGAGAGGTAACGATCCCCTTGGAGGATGTGTATTGGATTTTACATATTCTGATCCAAGGAGAGTGGGTGGTCTATGATTCTCAGCGAGGTATGTAGGCCATGATAGAGTTGTATGAGGTGGATGACAACATGAGCCTTAGTGTGAATGGTTATGAGATTTGGTGGGAGTACCTTACAGAGCACTACCCATAGTGGGACGCCATGTTATGCACATTGATTGCTAGGGTCCTAATACCAGATTGTCGGGGACATGGATTCCTCATTAGATGGGGTGATGTGCTAGTTTGGATGCGACAACACCGAGTTGTGTTTGCATGGGGGCCTTGTTTACTTGGCATGCTATACCACCAGTTTCATGAGGTAGCCTACAAGGGTGGGAGAAACATTAGTTGTGGTACAACCTTATTGATGATCTAGGCGTGGGAGCATATTGTTGTCTTCTGACCACCAATTTAGAGGCCACAACTAGCAGATGAGATGTTGTATGCATATTTATATGCAAGAGCCTTGTAGCAGACCAGAGTTGGTGAGACCAACTACTGGAGGCACATGATTGACACAATGAAAAAAATTGTGTGGAGGCCATACAAATATTGTGTGCCATGGGCTGATCAAGGAGACCATTTTCCCTTTTGTAGATAGTTTCATTACTTGATTGGTCAGACTGTTCAGAGCTAGTTGATCATAGAGATGTACCTATCACAATGAGTTCTTCGACAGTTTGGTGAGTAGCAAAGTGTACCTATGGGGACAACTGAGTATGTGAGGACATCACGAGAGCCTATATGGGGTCCTGCTATAATAGTGTCATTTGCTCAGCAGCAGATTGATGGACTAATGGCACAACCATGGGGATGGAGTGGAGGAGCAATAGATTTAAGGACGACTCTAGATTATGACTTATGGTGGTAGACCCATAGACTGATTCCCTTGACTGATCCTAATGCACCAACACCTGTGGATTGGAGATATGTTATCTCGAGAGTGAAGCGAGGATGTCAGAGAGGTAGGGGGAGAGGCAGAGATGGGGACTAAGGAGATGGTGGGAGAGGTGATTGTGGGAGAGGGGATGGTGAGAGAGGTGGCAGGGATGATGGAAGAGATGATGGTGGTGATGGTGGTGGTGGCGAGTAGAGGAGGAGAGGAGGGGACAAAGGGAGACAGTCGAGGAGAGTTAGATAGCATGTAGAGAGAGCAACCTTGGATGCTATCCTTGAGGTTTTGGAGGAGTAGGAGAGAGAGGAGGGGTCAAGACAAGAGGAGGGAAGATAGGAGGAGGATGGACCGAGACAAGAGGCAGAAGGGCAGCTAGAGGGAGAGGGATGATAGGAGGCCATTAGAGAGGAGGTAGAGATGGAGGTACACATAGAAGAGGGTGTCCTTGAGGTCAGAGGAGGAGAGGAGGAAGTTATTGGAGGTGATGGGGATACTGGTGATGAGGAGGATGTGGATATCAAAGATGAGATGGATGAGGTGGAGCAACAACTTCGAGAGCGGATGATCGATGGGGATCTGAAGATAGCTAGTGTTCCACTACTGCCACGGGATTCCACCATAGATCAATGCTTAACAAATATGCAGAGGGGGTTAGATGAGGCCACGACAGAGATCAATTCCTTATGAGTAGAGCTCAAGGTGACCTAGGTGGAGAGGGACTAGGATGAGATCCAGTGGTGAGAGACGAAGAGCTAGTGCAGTTAGTTTTTACAGCTATGTATAGGGTTGGTTGCAGCTGTTGCAAGGGAGTTGGCCAGATTTAGCATGAGTAGAGGCCAGTATAGGATGTTATATGAGTGTGCAATACCATTGGATCAGAGGGATATTTAATTGTCTAGATCATCCAATTGGACAGGGACAAGGTCAAGGAGCAACCGCAACCATAGTAGTTGCAGTAAGAGTAGTGTGGGTGGCTTGACTTCCTCAGGGCACACATTGGGCAATAGGTCCCATCATAGGAATTCCTCTACTCACAGGTTAGTGAATTCACATGGATCATCAGGGTTAGGGAATAGATCAGCGCATGTCAGCCGCCAGTGACAGACCCATCAGCCTCACAAACACACGTTGCCATATCCTCACAGCTACATGTTTCCATAGAGATGATGCCATTAGTGTCAGTTCCTTCGGCTTCACAAACACAGGTTGTTGTGTCCTCACAGGTTATGTCAGTGCCAGGTATAGGTCATTAGTCACCACACTCTTCTCCACAAGTGGACAAGGAGAGCACAACATAGGAGAATTTGAAATTTTTCTCTATATTATCATGTTTTAGACATTCATTGTTATGACACTTTATATGTTGACTATTGAGCCTGCGAGCTCTATTTTTGGGATATCTCATGACTATCCTGTGACATTATATTTTTTTGAGATTATATATGCGATGTAGTTTTCATGCGACCTATATGCTTTATGTTATGTGATGAAGCATTATGTTTTGACTATGTTTATGATGTATACTTATGTGATGATGATGTGATACCTATGTGATTTATGCATTTATGATTCTAACTTATGATGATGTCCTTTATATGCTACGCCATGTATGCATTTATGATTTCTACTTATGATGAGATGCCATGATGATGTGATGGTTATTTATGCTTATGTCCGTGATGATGTTAAATTTTAATGATGATTATATGGATTCCTAATATATAATTGCAATGGATGCCATGTTTACAATTATGATGGATTCCATGTTTATGACTATGGATGTGTTATTGTATGACTATATATGTATGGACAATGTAATCTCATGATGTGATATACATGTTTTAATGATATGGATGATGTATGCAGTTACTTAATGTGATGCCTATATGATTATGTGTGCACTTATATTTTTTTGTATGTCATAGGATATCATCATGAAATGGATGAGACAAGATGACAAGATAGACGGAGATGAATGTTAGCACAAAGACCAAATCCTTCAACATGTTACCACATGACTTAACAATTATTTATCTTAATCATCATTGGACAGATTATTGTAATGGCCAACAAACACCATGATATGACATAGATCAAGGTGTGAAAGGTCGTACCATCACATGAGACAAGCAGTCACAGACAAGGATGATCATGACTAATACTAAGAGTGCAATTGCCCCAGTCTTTTTGTTACAACAAACCACAAGCATAAGACATACAATACAGGAAATAAAGACAACAAAGACAAGTCATGAAATGTTGTTGCTCCTTTAAATCTTGTTGTCAGGACATCCTCGAGGAACTAGCAACATGATTGCCTGAAAATGACAAGACAAGCCAATCATCATGATACGTCGTTGCTTCTCTAAATCCTATTGTTAAGACATCACTGAGAAACTAGTAACATGATAAAAGATCCAAGGACAAATTCCAATACAGTGTTTGCCAAGTGTGTTCCAAGTGTGTCTGAATGTCAAGTGTTTTAATTGTTAAGATGCAAGTGTCTAAATGTTGAGATGTCAAGTGTTGCCAATTGTCAAGATGTCAGGTGTCAAGTTTTGACGATGTTGAGATGATGAATTCCAAGGTTTTCCAAATCCAAGAAGGACACATCCTGAATGGTGTCAATATCAAGAGGACCAATCCTCAAATGTCAAGAGGATCCTTCAAAATTATAGAGGATGGTGACGATTCCTAGGAAGGACACATCCTAAGACATAAATGAAAAAAGGTTGTTCTTCAGAAAGACACATCTAAAGGATAACCAAGAGTTGACAGTTTGACTGGTTATGACAATTTGACTTATTTTGACTGAGTTTGACTTTTGTTGATAGAGTTGACTTGTTGATATGATTGACATGTTGATTAAATGATTTGTTATAAGAGTTTGTTTGTCTTGGAATGATTTGTTTTGACTTGAAGACTTTTGATGTGTGTACCAGTGCAATGTCATGAACCCTAATGGACTGACCTAGTGCGGCCTCGGGGGCTCATCAACAGATGGCCTTGCCTACGTCATACACTTAGAGACCTCGTAGTTCGACATGACCAATGACTTTGCCATAATGACCAAATATTGAGTCATGATTTTATTTTGACAAACCTAAAAGGACTGACCTAATGTCTTGGGGGCTCAAAGATAAGCCTTGCCTACGTAGTAAATGTGCAGAGACAAAGTAGTTTGACAAATGACAACGACTAACTGACATGACTAACTTGACAAGACACAACTCTATTTTTGTGTTTTGAGATATTTTGATTTTTTTTGGATTTGTTCAAGACGTTACTTTTTAGGTCTTTCTTTAGGACATTTTATAATTTTTAGGTCTTTTTTCAGGACATTTTGTGATTTTTTTGTCTTTTTTTCAAGACATTTTATAATTTTTAGGTCTTTTTTTTAAGACATTTTATGATTTTTTAAAAAAATTTTAGGACATTTTCGATTGATAGAACCATATGTGATACCCACTGTAGTTGGGTGATAAAGGAACGAACCCAGTCAGGTCCCAGACTAGTCAATTTTTAAGGATGCGTCAAGGACATGCTTGGGGTGACAGATGGACGGTATGCAAGACTTGATGTCAAACATTGTCAGCCATGAAAGGAATGACGGGGTCTTGTGATGTGGTGTTAAGATGGTGTCAAAAAAGTGGGTGTTTATTATGGACTAAGGTTGATAGAGTGATAGTAGATGGTAGAGAAAAACTGACTACACATGGCGTCTGTTTGCCAAGTTTTCACTATGGTACTTATCCAAAGTGCCTATTTACCAGGTTTTCACTGTTGGATGAATTATTTCTCTTTACTATTTTTATCATTTTTTCATTTTTGTGTCACCAAGATGCCTGTTTACTAGGTTTTCATCAGGGTGATGATTTTTTTTATATTTTTCAATTTTTTTGTATTTTTTAAAGGTTTTCAACCCGACTTTCTGATGCTATGAATAAAACTTTCGAAGATGTAAACTGTTGATAGGCTCTGTCAATTGTTTGCCATCTAGAGTAGCTAGCTGATATGCTCCAGAACCAAAAGAAGATGTGATAATGTAAGGAGACGTGATAATGTAAGGACCCAACCAATTTGATTTGAACTTGCCAAGTTTTTCTCTGTTAGGTTGATTCTTGGGATTTTTCATGAGGACCAAGTCACCAATGTCAAACTTTTTGACCATGACTCTTTTGTTGTAACTACGACAAAGTCAATTCTGATATGCTTGTAAATGATTTAAGGAATTATGTTTGCATTCCTCTAGCATTTCCAATTCATGCAGTCATGATTGTCTATACTCTGTATCATCAATTAGACCCTTCAAGGAGACTCGCAAAGAGGGAATTTCAACCTCGATGGGTAGGATGGCTTTGGATCCAAAACTAAGGAAAATGGAGTGGCTCCTATGGGTGTGTGGATGCTGGTGCAATAAGCCCACAAAGCAGTGTTTAATTGGATGTGCCAGTCACAACCAACGTCATTGATTTTCTTCTTAAGAATCTTGATGATGGTTTTATTGGATGCCTCAGCTTGACCATTTCCTTGCGGGTAATATAATGTGGAGAAATGATGTTGGATATGGAATCATTCACATAACTCATGAATGTCTTTATTTTTGAAGGGATGCCCGTTGTCTGTGATGATGGACTAGGGTACACCATATCGACAGATGATGTAGTTGAGGATAAATTTGGAAATTTTCTTGCCAGCTATGTATGTAAGGGGGATGACTTCAATCCACTTAGTGAAGTACTTAGTGGCGGTGATAATGAATTTTTACCCATTGGAAGAGGTAGGGTGGATTTTTCCCATGAGGTCAAGTCCCCATTGTGCGAAGGGCCATGGAGAAGTAATCGACCGAAGTTCCTGTGTTGGCACATGAATCAAATCACTATGTATCTGGCATTGGCGACATGTCTTAACAAAATCAAGTGCATCCTTTTCTATAGTTGACCAGTAAACCCAAGTCTCGTTATCTTATTGGATAAAGTAGGACCATTCGAATGAGACCCGCATATACCCTCAAGTATCTCATGTAAGGTTGTTCATGCTTCATTAGTGTCGAGACATCAAAGAAGGGTATTGTCAAAACTTCATTGGTATAGGGTGTCATTGATGATGGTGTATCTAGTGGCCTTGAAAATAAAGGACTTTTGTTGGTTGTTGGAGAGGTTTAGGGGAAGGGTTTGGGACTTGATATAGTCATAAATGTCTTGATACCATGGAGAATTGGGACCAACAAGCTCCTAAACCATTTATGATTTTGGAATGTCATATGCAGGAACCGGAAGTTGTTCCACCAAGAACTCAAATTGAGGGACGTTTCTTGGAATGTCTAGGAGAGAGCCAATTGTAGCCATTGTGTTTGTTGCTTTATTTTGCGCTCTTAGAACTTATTCAAAATTCAACATGTGGAAATATGTATGAAAGCTGTTAACCATTCATTTATAAGGCATTAATTTCTCATCCTTGGTGTCATAGTCATCATTGATTGGTTGATGACCAGCTGAGAATCTCCATAAACATGAAGTGTCTTAATCTTCCATTTTATGGCCATTTTGAGTCCCATAACAAGTGCCTCGTAATTCTGCAACATTATTTGTACATGGAAAAGCAATCCAGAATAACTTAGGGATGGAGTCTCCTTGTGATGTAATAAATAATCTTCTTGCTCTCGATCCATGACTAGTATGAGACCCATCAAAGTATAGCCTCCAATGCAACTTAGGTTTTGTATGGAATATGGACTCATCAGGAAAGTCTACCACTAATGGATGATCACTTTGTACAAGTGTACCTACCAGTTGGTTTGCTATCACATGTCACTTTATAGCCTTTTTTTTTCTACATATTGAATGTCTTACTCAAAATCATGACCCATTTTTCGAGATGACCCGTCAATGCTGCACAACTTAGGAGATATTTCAGGGGATTAATGTTGACGACTAGATGCATCTTGTGATTCAACATGTAGTGTCTTAGATTTTGAGTTGCAAAGACAATTGCTAGGAAAGCTCATTCAATGGTTGTGTAATTTAGCTCATATTCGACCAGTGTCTGATTGATGTAGTATATGGTTTGTTCCCTCTCATCATAGTCATTTTGTGCTAGTAATGCCCCTAGTGCTAAAGTTGTAGAAATATATAGAATCAAAGGTTTACCTTTGATGGGTGGCATTAAAATAGGTGGTGACAATAGATAATCCTTTATTAGTTGGAAGGCCTCTTGACATTTATTTGTCCACACAAATGGAATATCTTTGTGCAAGAGATATTGAAATGGCTAACACTTGTCAGCCAATTGTGCTATTAAGGATCAAATAGATTGCAACCTTCCTTGCAACATCCTAAGTTCACTTATTCCTTTTGGAGGAGGTACTTCTAGTATGGCTCTCACTTTGGATGGATCTACTTCAATTCCTCTTTGAGAGACTATGTATCCCAAAATTTTCCCTAATGTCACACCAAAGACACATTTCTTTGGATTCAGATGGACTTTGTACTCTTCTAGTCTCTTGAATATTTTGTTGAGCGCATTCAAATGATCTTTTCATGTCATAGATTTGGCCAAAAGTTCGTCCATATAATCTTCCATTAGCTTGTGCACCATGTCATGGAATATTGTTGTCATAGCTCTCTTATACGTGGCACCTGTATTCTTGAGACCAAAAGGAATGACGTTCCAAAAGTATGTACCCCAAGGGCATGTGAATGTTGTTTTATGTTGATCTTTAGGGGCAATACAAATTTTATTATAACCTGAGAAACCATCCATGAGGGACAACATTTCGTATCCTACTATAAGGTCCACTATGATGTCTATGTTTGGCAATGGAAAGTCATCCTTTGGACATGCTTTGTTTAAATCTCTAAAATCTGTATAGATGCGGATTTGAACATTTGGATTTGTGACTGGTACAAGATTGAATATCCATTTAGCATAGCCTATTGACTGTATGAATCCCACATCCAACAATTTCTTGAGTTCTACTTTGACTAACAGGGCGATTTGAGGATGCATTTTACGCATCTTTTGTTTCACTCTTTTAGCATCTGGAAGTAACGAAAAATGGTGTAAGACCATTTCTATATCCAACCTAGGCATATCGACATATGACCATACAAAATTAATCTTACGCTTTGAAAAGAATTTGTGGAATTTAGGTTTTTCTTCTTCTATCAAGGATGCCGCAAAGAGGACAATTTTGGGATCTTTTGTTGTAGATATGTTGACTTCTATGGTGTCTTCTATGGGAATTGCCTATCTCTCTTGAGTCACAGGAGGAAAGTCCAGTCCTCCATCTTTAGGCACCTCAGAAAGGTTTTCACTTGCAGATATGTCCTTTATTTTTACTTTTTTATCGCTAGAAGGTGCCTTTCAGTTTTCACCTAAAGAAATGCCATTTTTTGTTTTATTTTTATTTTTCATTTTGTGACTAGACAACGAAATAGTCTCCTCGAAGTAAGCTACACAATCTAGGTCAATGGAAAATCCAACCTTGTGATCTCCACTTGGTATGCCCTCATGTAGTCCCATGAATTTTGCAATGGCCTCATCATTCTGAAATATGTCCATAATAGGTGGGCCTTATTGATCCCAATCAATGAGTTGTAGGTAGACTAAGGAGATGCCATCATCAATATTGGTAAATTATGGGGAAGACATAGAAATCATGTAGACAGACTCAGAGACATTGAAAATGAAGTTGTCGTCATCCAATTCCCAATCGGACTCTATCCAATATTCTCCTTGACTTGATTCATACTCATTGCCAAAATAAGGGAGAAAAGGACTATCATTGGGGTCAATAGTGTCATGTGGCAATTTACATGAATCTGGATGGTGGTCACTAGGATTAGATGATTGAGCAGCTATGTCAGGGTTATGGCCAATAGGAATGGAAGATTATTCAGGTTTGTCATTGTTCCTTGGGCAAGAGAGTTTATCCCAGTCTTCTCATTTCCTTGGGATCTTAGGATTGTCATTATTCTTTGTTGGGTCAAGCTTAAAAGTTTGCCAAAATATTTCTTCATAAGTGAGCTCTCCAGGTTCAAGGAACAATTTGTCAAGGCAACAATCACTTAGGGATCATTGGGAGCCAAATTCCCATTCATGGGAGTCAGTTTCGATAAGGGATTCCTCAATAATCTTGACACTTTCTAAAGCATTCATGCTCTCCCTCGAAAGTACATTGGTACGTCAATTGTCATTTTTGGGTAGTCTGTACCCTAACCCAAGAAGTTTTGGTCTATGGGGAGGCATGATTGGTTCACGCCTTCTAGTCTTATTTCTGCCAAGGCTACTAGTTCCATTGTATCCTTTCTCCTTCATTATATTATAGCCTTTCTCGTATATCTGAACTGGTAATGGGGATTGTTCCTCTTGGTCCTTATAAATCCATGTCGACAAATCCTTGATGCCTTATTTTCTCATTTCACCCCATTTTATAAAAATGCATGATGGAGGGACCTTGAAAATTTCCTTAGGTTCCATTCTAAAAGGGGTTGATCATAGGCCTTAGGAGACTTGGGAATTTTGGTGATGTAGTAGGCCGTGCTTAGTTTAAATTCTCCACAACCTAGGTCCTGGATCTTGATAGTGGACTTAGACTTAGGAAGCAAGGAGGATGGTGGTGTGGTAGAAGATGTGGAAGGAGTAGACGTGGATGATGAGGCGAGTGTGGATGGGTCAATGAATTTGGAAGAAGAGGAAGTTGGAGCTTCTCAGTTGATGTGCACTTGATGTTCTGAAATACCCCTTAGATTGGTGCAATACTAAAAGGGATCGGGGTCTCCAGATATGGTGATTTTTGTGCCATCAAAGGGAAACTTTAGGCATTGGTGGAAGGTGGATGGAACAACTTTGAGGGCATGAATCCAAGGTTGGCCAAGCAAGATGTTATAGGGAAATTCAAGATCCAGGACTTGGCAAGTTTTGTATACAATGACTGGCCCAAATTTGATAGGAAGAGAGATAACGCCTTGGGAGGAATGTTCTTCATCATCATACGCCTTTATAACTATTCTCTTTGTTGCATCTACACAAGCATCAAAAAATCCTATAGCCTTAACCAGTTTTAAGGAGCATATGTTCAGTCTTGCTCTGCCATCTACTAAAAATCGTCTGACCTTATGCTTATGGATAAATACTTTAATGTGTAATGCATCGTTATGGTTGGAATTTGGTAATGAATAATCTTGATATGAAAATATTACATGATGGGGGGTAGTGAGGTATCCCACCATGGCTTCAAAATGGTTGACATCAATGTCTTGAGGGACAACAGACTCTTGCAAGGTTTTTTCAAGTATAGCTTTATGCGCAGGGGAAATGTGTAGCAACTCAAGTATATAAATTTGAGCAGCTATTTTATCTAGCTAGTCAATAAGGTTAAACTGACTCTTGGGTTGTGAATGCTTTGTGAATGAGCTGGATTGTGATTGCTTAGTGGATGGACCAGGTATTGTAATTTTTGGCTGCTTAGGAGGAGGAGGGCCAGCTATGGTGACTTTTCCACCACAGCTAGTGACATTACATTCAGGTGCTCTTTTGATAGTTATGATATTGCCATATTCATCATCAATTCGAACATGGTTGATAATAGTTCCACCTGAATAGTTGAATACAGTGTGGGTAGAGTTAGCATGATTATTATTTGTCTTAGGACCTAATGTGGAGGGATTATTCGAACCATGGTATTGCAGTGGGTTCTTGTGAATAGTATGGTCTGCATTGTAAGGAAAGCTAAGGTGCAAAAACAACTCTCCTAACGCCAAAACCTCAGAGAAGAATGCAGAGGTGCTTTTAAATTTTCAATTACGATCCAATTAAGATACATTTGAAAGAAATAACAGAAACAACGAAATGACCATACACACATGAACACTAGATTTACGTGGGAAAACCCTTACGGGAGAAAAACCCACCACACCAAGAAAAGCCTCTTTGTATTATAGTAATGAAATTACATACAAAGATTGAACTTATCTTTCTGATGTCAATTTACATCAGCAGATTCAATGATCAACCTTGTATAGAACATTCAAGTTACAATGCTCTCATAATTGAGGTCACACTGATTACTCAACTATTCATCCCACTGATCATCCAACTGTTACCCAACCGATCATCATCTTCAATTCCTAAGTATATCCATGTCGTCCTTGGTCTATTGAACTTCCTCATAGGAATGGCCACAACAGTCTAACTTCCAATGGTTCCCATTCTGCTCCCTGATTGGTTGAAGATACACAACGCAGGATAGTCTTTCAATCGGTCAAAGCATTCAAACTATGTTCGCATGTCAGTGAGACACTAACTGTGTCTCCCTGATGCCACAAAGCCCAACTGTCAATATCGCCAAGAGTCATCACCTTCGGCAAGAGGTTACATCGAGTTCACAAGCTATTGGAAAAACATAACCATATCGCTGAGACATGATACCGATGATCATCACATGTAGCGCTATTCGGCAAGACTACCGCTTTCGGTGAGACATCATACTGAGCTCATAACAGTCGGTGAGACTACCGCTTTCACCAAGAGATCATACCAATATTCAAAAGTCACATCGACACTAGTATTCCCATCAGCGAGACTTACACTGTCGTTGAGACATTATACTGAAGCAAACATTTTTGGCCAGGAGTCTCCTCAATGACTTCTAGTGAATAACCATCAGTGATACATCTCTCGTAGGGATGAGTTATACCAAATTTTCAAGTCTCTCCCCGATAACTCCAGTCACCATGAATCTCCCCGACAACCACTAGATACCAACCTGTCAGCAAGATATCTACTCAGGTGGTAAGAGATAGAAAAATCATAGTGATTGACATGTCACATCGATAACACCAATCAAAAAGACATCAACAAGGTCTCGGTGACCTGAGCAATCCAAAAGGGTGCACAACTGCTAGTCGGCCAAACAATAAGGATGCCACACTGACTTGGCTCTTTCATAGGTTTTAGCCTGTGAGATTGAGTCACACAATTCCAACAAACTTCCACTTGATGAAGATCACACAGGAACCTCTAGAGCACAACAAAACTACTGAAATTCATGGGCACTTAGGCCCATCAAACTGGCACACCACCTGAACTTGTCTATGTTCACTGGCTTCGTCAATGCATCTGCAACATTCTCCAGAGTATCCACTTTTTCTAAAGAGACCTTTCCATCCTCCACCATATCTCATACAAAATGATACTACATATCAATATGTTTCGTCCTGGCATGGAAAATAGGATTCTTTGCCAAACAAATAGGACTCTGACTATCACAATAAATTATTATTTTCCCTGCATCAAAACCAATGTTAGAACACAAACATTTTAGCCAAATTGCTTCTTTACAGGCATGTGTTGCTGCTATGTATTCTACCTTTGTAGTGGACAAAGTGACTACAACTTTCTGCTTACTCATCCAAGTAACCGCACCACCATTCATCATGAAAATATATCCACTGGTGGATCTCCTGCTGCCAATGTCCCCTGCCAAATTAGAATCCACATAGCCTCAAATGCTGAGATTCCTCTGTGATTCAACCAAATTGTTGTGGTAACACAATGCATATTCTGAAGTGCCCTTCAAATATCTGAATACTCTTTTCACAGCATCCCAATGTGCTCTTCTAGGATTATCCATAAACCGACTAAGTACTCCCATTGCTTGGGCAATGTTTGGCCTTGTACAAACCATTGCATACATTAGATTTCCAACCGCACTAGCATAAGGTACACTGGTCATGTCCTCCATCTTAGTAGGAGATTTTGGACAGTCTTCAACAAATAGATTCGTTCCCTACAAAACTAGAACAACTAGCTGCTTACAATCATTCATGCAAAACCTCTCTAGAACAGTCTTGATATACTTACTCTGACTAAGAAAAAGTTTTCTACTATTCCTATCCCTAGTTATTTCCATCCCTAGAATATACCTTGCTGCACCAAGATCTTTCATTTTGAACTTTGCAAATAACTAAGACTTAAGATCAGAAATCATTAGCTTACTATTTCCTATGAACAACATATCATCAACATAGAGAGAAATAATAAGAACTTGATCACTTTCAACTTTGTAATACACACAATGATCAAATTTTGATCTTACAAATCCTAATGACAAAACAAAAGTGTCAAACTTCTGGTACGACATTCTAGGAGATTGCTTTAATCCATACAAAGATTTTTTCAACTTGCAAACTAATTTTTCTTTACCTTTTTCCACAAAGTGCTCAAGATTGGAAATATAAATTTATTCTTCAAGATCACCATGAAGAAATGTTGTCTTCACATCCATTTGTTCAATCTCTAAGTCATAGGCTACTGCAAGTGACAAAAGAAATCTAATGGAGTCATCTTAGCTATAGGAGAAATTTTTTTCTCCATAATCAATTCCCTCTACCTAGGAATAACCCTTCGCAACCAACCTCGCCTTGTAATTTTCCACACTGCCATCTAGACCAATTTTATTTTTAAATACCCATTTGCAACCAATTTTTTTTTCCTTCAGGCAAGGGCATCAAACTCCAAGTATCATTATTTTCTAATGATGCCATTTATTCATTCATGGATTCTAAACAAGAGTTTGAATCAGACATTCTAAATGCCTCTTTAACAGTCCTAGGCTCATCAGTGCTAGAAATTAAAGCATAGGAACAAGTAGAATCTATCAAAGAGAACCCATACCTATTAGGTTACTTTCTTTCATGAGTTGACCTCCTCACTTGCTAAGGCTGAGGTTGTTCTTCTTCAGAACTTTAAGAACTACTTGAGCTCTCCTTAGTTTCAGGTACATTTTGAATTTTCAATTCCTCTTTATCTAGTGTCAGAGGAATTTCAACTACATCCTTTTTGTTTTCTAATTTTGTCTCTGACTGCAGATCCAAGGTAGAAGGCTTCATCTCATGAAAGATAACAATTTTGTTGTATATAACCTTCTCTGTATCAGGATTCCAAAGCTTGTATCCTTTTATGCCAGCACTATAACCAATAAAAATACATTTGACAACCTTATTCTCCAATTTAGATATTTTTTCATTCAACACATGTGCATTTGCCTCACAGCCAAAGGCTCAAATGTGTCTCAGAGAGGGCTTCTTTCTAGACCATGCTTCCAAAGGTGTTTTCTCAACAAGAGCATAATTAGGAGAATGGTTTATCAAGTAACATGTTGTAGCAACTGCCTCAACCCATAACTTCTCCTCCAAGCTAACACTGCTCAGCAAACTTCGTGCTCTTTCCATCACTATCTTGTTGAACCTTTCTGCAACTCCATTTTGTTGCGGAGTGTAAGGTGTAGTTTTATGTCTTTTAATCCCATGATCTTTACAGTACCTCTCAAATTCATCAGAAAAAAATTCACCGCCATTGTCAGTCCTTAAACATTTTATTTTTCTTCCAGTCTAATTTTTTACAAGGTTTTTAAATTCCTTAAACCGAATAAACACTTCTGATTTACTTTTCAAAAAATAGACAAATGCCCTTCTTGAATAATCATCAATAAACGATACATAGTACCTTGACTTAGACAAAGAAGGGACATTCACTAGACCAAAAAAATCATAATGTATATAATCAAGCAAAGCAGAAGATTTGTGAGGATTGGAATAAAATGAAACATGGTGTTGTTTACCATATATACAATGTTCACAAAACTCAAATTTGAGGTTGCAATCATCAAGCCCATCAACCGGGTTTTTATTCTTCAAGGTTTTTAAACCTTTTTCACCAATGTGGCCTAGCCTATGATGCTAGAGCATAATATTTTCTATTGGAAGTTTAACTTCCATAGAGTTTACACTATCAAGAACTTTTTCCTCTTTTCCCCCATGAGTAGCTTTCTGTGACTTGGCATAGACACTATTTCATTGCACAACATGTGCATCAAGCTTATACAAGGTACAAATACAAGCACCTCTTGCTAGCACCATAGAGCCTCTAGTCATCTTGCAACCGTTTCTAGAGAACGTGACTTGCACTCCAATATCATTCAACTTACTTACAGAAAGTAAATTTTGAGCTAGACCTGGTATATGCATTATATCATTGATTCCCTTCACTCTTCCATCAGGGAATTGAATTCTGACTCTTCCACGACCAACAATTTCCAAAGATGAATCACTCGCCAAATACACCTTTCCACCATCATATTTTTCATACTTCATGAACCAGTCTCTATGAGATGTCATGTGGAAAGATGCTCCAGAATCAATCAGCCAGACATCATCTGATGCCTATGTAGCCAAGGCTACAATGAAGGCATCTGCATCACTTTGAGATGAATCATTGTCGGAATTCTTCTTCATCTTCTTCTTCTTCTTCTTCTTCTTCTTCTTTTTCTCCTCTTTACAATCCTTTTGGACATGACTAGGTTGCCCACAATTCCAACACTTCACCTTGGACTTCTTGCCAGGAGACTTTGATCTCCCTTCTGATTTGGATTTGGACTTCTTGTCCTTCTTCTTTCCTTTTTCTTTTGATCTTCCTCTAATAGCAAGTGCCTCCTTCACCATCTCAAAAGATTTTTTTCTCATCTCTTCTGATAACAAAGAAGCAACAACATCTTCCATCTTAAAAGTGAATGTCGTACTCCTAATAGCCATCACCAAGTGATCCCAAGAATCTGTAAAAGAAGATAACAACATACAACGATCCTCTTCATCAATCCTCACACCCACAAATGTTAACTGTGCAATCAACATGTTGAATGCATTCAAGTGATCAACAACAAACCCTCCCTCCTGCATTCTCAAAGTGTACAAATTCTTCCTCAAGAATAATTTATTTACCAAGGACTTACCCTGATAAATAGCTGCCAGTCTTTTCCACAAGGAAGACACAGTCTTTTCTTCATGAACATTCAAAAGAACAGAGTCTGCTAAACAGAGCCTTATCAGCCCCTTTGATTTTCTATCTGCAAGGTCCCAATCCTCTTACTTCATTCCTGTAGGCTTCATTCCAGACACAACAATCAACAGATCATGATCAACCAACAGATCTTCCATTTTAAGTTTCTACAACTCAAAATTGTTGCCATTGAATTTCTCAATTTCAATCTTTCCTAACATGCTTGCCATCTTAACCTGTAATTCGAATTACCAAACTTATACAAGACTCCCACTGAAACATAATTGACACAAAAAACCCAACGTACCCACAAGGATAACACAACTGGCCAGGATTTGATACCACTTGTAAGGAAAGCTAAGGTGTGGAAACAACTCTTGTAATGTCAAAACCTCAGGGAAGAATGTAGAGGTGCTTTTAAATTTTCAATTACAGTCCAATTAAGATACATTTGAAAGAAATAACAGAAACAAAGAAATGACCATGCACACATGAACACCAGATTTACGTGAGAAAACCCTTGCAGGAGAAAAACCCACCACACCAAGAAAATCCTCTTTGTATTACAGTAATGGAATTACATATAGAGATTAGATTTATCTTTCTGATGTCAATTTACAATAGCAGATTCAATGATCAACCTTGTACAAAACATTCAAGTTACAATGCTCTCAAAATTGAGTTCACACTGATTACTCAACTATTCATCCCACTGATGGTCCAATTGTTACCCAACCGATCATCATCTTCAATTCCTGAGTATGTCCATGTCATCCCTGGTCTGTTGAACTTCCTCACAGGAATGGCCACAACAGTCTAACTTCCAATGGTTCCCATTCTGCTCCCTAATTGGTCAAAGACACACCATGTAGGATAGTCTTTCAATCAGTCAAAGCATTCAAACTGTGTTCCCATGTCGGTGAGACACTAACCGTGTCTCCCCGATGCCACAAAGCTGAACCATCGATATCGCAAAGATTCATCACCTTCCGTAAGAGGTTACACCGAGTTCACAAGTTGTCGGAAAAACATAACCATATCACTGAGACATGATACCGATGATCATCACATGTAGTGCTATTCGGCAAGACTACCACTTTCGGTGAGACATCATACCGAGCTCATAACCGTCAGTGAGACTACCGCTTTTGCCAAGAGATCATATAGATATTCAAAAGTCACATCGACACTAGTATTCCCATCAGCCAGACTTACACTATTGCTGAGACATTATACCAAAGCAAACCTTTTTGGCCAAGAGTCTCCCTGATGACTTCGAGTGAATAACCATTGGTGACATCTCTTGTCGGGATGAGTTATACCGAATGTTCAAGTCTCTTCCCAATAACTTTAGTCGCCATGAGTCTCCCCGACAACCACTAGACACCAACCCGTCGGCAAGAGATCTACTCGTGCGGTAAGAGATAGAAACATCACATTGATCGAAATGTCACATTGATAACACTAGTCGGTAAGACATCAACAAGGTCTCGGTGACCTGAGCAATCCATAAGGTTTCACAACTGCTAGTCGGCCAGACAATAAGGATATCACACCGACTTGGCTCTTTCAGAGGTTTTAGCCTGTGAGATAGAGTCACACAATTCCAACATGCATTTGACACAAATTTTTGTCCACCTAGTTGAATTGTGTGATTTTTAATGAGGTCTTAAACCAAATTCTTTAGTTGTCAACAAGAGGAGGTTTTATACCCTTTTGTGTGGTGATAATCACATAATGCATTGTCATCCCACCAAGATTACTTAAACTGTCTTGGGCCATATGGCTTAGGGTCTTCTAATGTGATGAAACCAATTTGAAGGAGCTTCTTAAGGACGTCTTCGATTGGTTCACCCACAGGGGTGTATGTGTGAACTTTTAGAACTTGTCTAGGTTAACAAGGCTACCTTTGGTTTTGATTGTTTTGATTATTTTGAGTGACATTGGAAGAAGGTGTTTGTGTGATTATTTGTGTGTTTTGTGGTGGAGCTTATTTAAGGGTAAGCATTGGACCCATTATGTTCACTACGTTGGAATCAACAACACCATCATTGGTAACATGTTTATTTTTGACCCAATATTTTCTCTTGTTTGTGGGTGGATTTGTGTTTGTGTTTTTAGGGCCAAATTTTAATTCTCCTTTGGCAATAAGAGCCTTCTCAAGTTGGACCCCCTTTTCGACTAAGTCTATGAAGGTTATGCAACAGTGAACTTGCAAGCCATATTTCAATGATCCTAGGAGGGTTTGGACAAACATTTCCACCTTCTCTTTTTCAGGTATGTCAATATGGTGACAACTTGCTAGGCTTCTCCATCTTTGGAAAAATGGTATAAAAGTCTCACCAACGTCCTCTTGTATAAGTGTGCATAAGCTAGTGATGGAGATGTCTGTGTCAATGTTATAGGCATAGTTTCACACAAATTTGTCTACAAGCTCATCCCATATTTTTATTCCCTTTAAAGTGGAAAACCATTCAAGTGTAGGTCCTATAAGACTCTTAGAGAAGAGTCTCATCAAGTAAGTATGTTCATAGGAAATTTCCATACAGTTGGTCATGAACTCTTGAACGTGTTCAATAGGGTTTGTCTTGCCCTTATACTTAGTGAAATTTGGTGCTACATACCCTGGAGGGAATGGTGTCATGTATAGAATTGTGTCAAAAGGATATGGACATAGGTCATATGACATGTGTGACTTTTTGTTGGACATTTGCATGGTCTCTATGGTTTTTTGCAAGTTTTCCACTTGAGCTATCAAGGAATCAATTATGTGATTTTTTGTTGCATCACACATGGGAATGATGAGCATTACATGAGTGTTAAATTTTTGGGATGAGGTGTTTTGATTTTGTTGTGGAATGTGTTGTGAAATGTATGATGTGTTTTGATTTGAGTGTTGTTGGTGTTTCCAATTTTTATTAGGTACATGTTGATGGGTATGTATGTGTGATGAATCTGTAGGGATGTGCCCTCTAGCCATTTGATTTGATATTTGTGGGATATGTTGGCCATGAATATTTTGGTGTCCAAATGAAGTCATATGTTGTGTATTCTGATTGCCTTCTCCAAATTTTTGGAATTGTCCAAGGGGAATGTTTGTGTTTTTCCCTTGAGAAGCATTGGTATTAAGTTGTGATGATGTGTTGAAATTTGGTTATGGTCCTCGAATAAAAATACATCATTTACTTCCTCCAAAGGGGTTGAACGAAGAACCAATGAAAGTATGTGACGAGGATGCCCCCATGGCACTAGATGAAGCTCCAAATAGAGGATTTGAAGAACTTTCCCCCATTGATGAGGATCCAAAGGTAGCTCCAATTGACTGCGAGGATGTTTTTGACATTTATGGAATTGATTGTGACATGTCTTGTGACATAGTTGGCGTTCCTCCAATGGATGTTGCATTAATTGAGTTTTGATTGGATGTGTCATTAGAGTTAGCATTGATAGTGCTTGTAGCAATTTGTGAGGTGGCACTAATGTTATTGTTGACATTGTTTTGAGGTTGACTAGTGTTGGAGGCATTGTTTGTGTTGTTGTTGGCATCCTAATTGGAAGTGTCTGCTTTTAATGTACTAATGTCAAATCCTTGTGGTAATTTGGCTCCTTGATGTAAAAGTATGGCTAAATATTTGTCTCTATCATGCAAAACTATATCTTCTACAAAAGAGGCCACTTCGGGATTTTGTGTGGCAACTTCTATGTCTTCCTCAATTATGTTTCCATGTTCATCTCTACGTATGAATGGTTCAAAGGGGTTTCGTGATGAAGATGGAATGTTCATGTTGTTGAAAGGATTGATAAAAGATGTGTCTTGGTTCATGTTTTGATTCATGTCATTGGAAAAGACGTAAGTGTTGTTGTCTTGCCCAAAATTAGCCATTTTTCTTCTTTTTCTTTGAAGCCTAGTCTCAACCATATAAGGAGTTGCTCAAATTAGGAAGAGGATGAAAATGAAAACTAGATGATGACCTATGTTTTTTGATTTTTTTTGACAATAAGGGATGAAAATGCAAACTATGTTTTTGGATTTTTGATTATAAGGGATGACAATGCAATATGACAATGTTTTTGGATTTTTGATTATAAGGGATGACAATGCAATATGACAATGTTGCCTAAAGGAAATGAAAAATGCCAAAGCACAATGAGGACTATTATGACACTAATTTTTTTGGATTTTTGAAATAATGTATGCAAAATGAGGACTAAGATGACTTGAATGTTTCTAAGGTATGCAAATGAAAAGGTCTAAGTGACTTGGAGGAAGGTTACTCAACCAACCTAAGCTTGATCTATGTCTCAATTTGGGTCATCAAAGGACTGGTTAATGTGACTAAAGGACAAGATGACAAAGTGAGGTTTCCTAACTAGACTTTTGAGTTGGAAAGTCTCACAAAAAGGACAATGACTAAAATAAATTTTATTGACTAAGTCTAATGACAACCTACTCTTGAGGGAAATGATTTTACAAAGTATGGTAAGGTTTTCTAAGCCAAAATATTGAAATGAAGTGAGGACCTAAGGACTGGTTTATGTCTCAAAATGATGGACCTAAAGGATGCAACTAAAATCTTGAAAAGTTAAACCTATGGGTAAATGCAAGCTAAAGATAAAAATGGTGAAGAATTTGAGCAATTTTCTTTCTAGTTTTTGATAGAGACTACTAGAAAAAATATGTTTGATAATAGTTTGGACAAGTTTTCTCTTGGATCTTGGTCTGCAACAATGTTTTAATTTTTGTCAGGAAAATGCATCGTTCCAAGTTTCAAATGAGTTGTGGTTTGGCAGATGTGTTTCAGATTCAATGAATGCTATTTTCCAGATGGAAAATGCGACTTAGAAAACCAATTGCAGTGTTCTGTAAAGTGAATGTGGTTCAGACTAGTCAAATGTGTTGCCATAAATGAAAAATATGGCTTAGCAGAGTGATTGCATCACAGAAAATGGAAAATGCGGCACAAAAAGGCGAATGCATTTCATAAAGCAAAAATGCACTATAGTAGAGTGAATGCAACTCAAAAAGATTCAAATGTGGTTCAACTTAGTACATGCGGTGCAAAAAGTAGCAAATATATTTTATCAAAGTGATTGTGTCACATAAAGTTTCAAATGCAGTTCAATAGAGCACATGCATTGCGCATGATAGCAAATGCTTTATAGGAAAAATGAATGTCTAGTTTGTTTTCAATTTTGACCAAATTTTGAAGTTGTATCAAGTTGAATGTTTGTTTCTAGATTTTGGAGATGGTGTTTGTTTGTTTTAATGTTTTAGAAAACACTTGGTAAACACAATATTTTATCTTTGAAAATAAGCACAATGAAGACAAGCACAATCCTAGGTTAGGCAAGGATAATATTTGCTAGATTCCACATGGTTTTCCCCAGCCACACTTATTCTTAGCAAATGAATCCAGAAGCTTGGCCACATGGGCTCCCCCTTACAGTGCACTACTTCTCAGGTAAAAAGGATTTTGGCTACTACACAAATTTTTTTAGTTCGAGATCCCTATTTGAGTGGCCACACATGGGGAAAGATTAACTCCGATAAAGAGAAACTCTAGCCTAAAGAGGTTATGCTCAATAGGGTTTTGGGGAGTTCACTTGTCCGTGTGACACATATGCACTTGTAATCCTAAGTTTTCCATTGGGATTCACATTTATATATTGGTTGGGGGTAGCTCGGCCAAAGAACTCTGTTGCTGATTTGATTCGACTTGGGGTGAGTACTTTTTCCCACCAAGGAAGGCCCAATTCCTAGAGTCAATAACTATTTCTCTTACACCCAGGATCACATAAGTGCTCAAGAGGAGAGGATACTTCGATTATTGAATCAGGGTGACACATAAAATAGATGGGTTTGGTTTTCTGATCACCTACCACCTTCAAGCATAATCAAGCAAAGTTATTTAGCCTCCTAATAAAAACCCTAATTTTTGAAGATTTATTTTTTGTTTAATTATCTTTGATCCAAATTTAAAACATAAAGAATAGACCCCTATTGAAATTCAGAAAGCTTTCTAGAACTATAAAGAAATCTAAAAAATTCTCTAATTTTCTCTCAAAATTGATTTTTCATGAAAAATACCAATTTTTTTTATAAAAAATTAAAAAAAGTTCCAAAAAATTTAATTTTCATACTGGAAGCTCTTGATATTGTCCCCAACTTGTAGATTTTTTTTTGTGAAAAAATACAAAGCCGTTTGAAAGATATGGTCGAATATTTGAAAACTAGGGTTTTGTCCCAAAAATGATGCAAAACTTGCAACAAAAAGCTAACAAAACCTGCAACAAAAAGGATCCAACTCCAAAATTCCTCCAAATTTGTCAAAATGTGTTAGGTTCACCAATGTAATCAGGGCTAAAATATTAAGGTTAATGCAATAAAGCATATAAATCAAACCCTAATAAACAATGAAGCACAAACGAGCATAAAGACATAAAGCATAAAACAATATTACCAAATCATCATGCCACCATTGATTCACCTCCATTGCACTTCTCCATTTTTCTTGAATTTGATAATTTCCCTCAGATTTGAGTGTACAATAATAAGCCTATGACAAGTGACTAGCAAAATATTGAAGATTGGTATCTCACACTAGCAGCATGTACTTGCCTAATATGTGTAGATCATGAAAATGAAAAGGGTAAGGTCTTTTATAGAAAAGAAAAATTTGAATGAATGGTTGAGATTGGATGTCAATAAGATGTCTTAATCAATGGCCAAGATTGAAAGTTGTAGTATGAAATAGGGCTAGGGATAAATTAGGGGAAATGATAAGGATGAAGGCTTGAGATTGAATTATGAGATGATTCAATCAAGGGCTAGGATTAAATGAGATGTCAAGAGATAATATTTGATTTGGAAGATAAGATTGGCATGGATAAAGAGATGATAGGAGAAATTAAATAATAAAAATTATTTAATCTAGGTGGCCAATGAATAATTAAATAATTATTTAATTATAGAGGAATGTGACAAAAGGAATCATTTTGAATTAAATAATGATTTAATTCAAAATTCATGAGAGTGGGCCAAATTAAATAAATAAATTTATTTAATTTATGAGAGAAGAGAGTAATGAATAATTAAATAATTAAAATAATTATTTAATTATAGTGGAAAGTGGACAAAAATTAAATAAATAAGAATTTATTTAATTTTAGAAAGAAGAGGACTTAATTAGTGATGTAATTAAATAAATAAAATTTATTTAATTAATCAAGGAGGAATAAAGATAAAAAATGAATTAATTATCAAAGACAAAAGGGGAAATGATGGAGAATTTAGAAATTGCAAGTTTGAGACAATTTTAAGTGTCTACAAGTCCTTTTTGTAGGTAGTGAGCCTTTGTATTTGGACAGTGAGTCCTCTTCTAGGCAGTGAGCCCTTGGCAGCGAGCCTTTGTATTATGTTTTATAATCTCTTTATATTGTGAGTTAACCCTCACTATGGTTTTTCCCTCATTGGGTTTTTCATGTAAAAATATGGTGTTCATTGTGTTGATTTACTTTCTGTTATTTGTGTTTCATGCTCATACTTAATAACAAAATAGTGTGGTTGTGGAATTGATAAGTGTTAAAGTTTTAAGTTGAAATTTTGTGATAACTGATTCACCCCCCCTCTCAGTTGTCTTGTGCCTGTTTAACATAACTTTGATCTAGTTGAACGGGAATCCAAACTTAGGTGCGAATTTCCCATATCCACTTTCTTGTGTGTGTGAGCACATATTGGTCACGTGTGTATGTGTCTCACCTTTTTGGATACTCACCTAGTGGACAACCTAGAGTTCTATTGCCTCAAAGTGAGCATGCATTTTTGGAAAAACAACCTAGATTTGATCCACATTGTGTGGGACAATGGTCAAAGCTTGATCCACCCCTTTTTTCTTTTTTTTTCTTTATCTTTGGTAGTGTATGCTTGTGCCTTTTTTTGCTCCTTATATCATTTTCATGTGTGTTATTTTGTGCTTGTGTTTATTTTCCATAGGATCTTAATCTTGGGGGCTTGATCATCGCTCTTGATCATTTCCATCCTATCTTACCGACATTGGTACACTTGGACCCCTCTTGATGTGAGTTTGTCTACTTTAGAGTGATTTGGAAGCAAGTTCCTCCTCTCATTAAAGTGGGGGATAAATGTGGCAACGAAAAATGCATCCCTCTACATTTTCATTCTTTTAGGCCCTCCTTGTTAAATTAAGCATAATGTTTCCTTGATTTAGTATTGTAATGTGTTTAACACATTCACATTAGGTCTTGGGCCCTTGTAAGCTAAATTGACTTAATTGAACCTTATTTAAGGTGTTGTAAAGTATTGTACCACACCTTCACACTAATCTATGGTTTTCATTATCAATTGGGCTTCTTTATGCCTTGTTTGATTTCATTTTGCATCCACAAGCCTTAAATGCATCTTTCTAAGGATAATCCCAACATAAACTAGCATCCAATCACAATTCAGCTATTTTTGGATTGTATGGCCGAAATTTAGTGATCTGGGACTCATACGCCACCTTGGGCATATGGGTCCCACCTAATTTTCGAGGCCCCAATCCTAATTTCACATTAATCTAAACATTTCTTGAAAAATGTGTCCCAAAGCTTAGCCTAATGGGACTCATATGCCACCTTGGGTGTATGAGTCCCGTGTGGCTTAAAATTAAATTAAATCCAAATTGTTGATGAGATTTTATTCTCCTAGATTTGATGTTGGCTTATAACGTTGTAATTTTGGGAAATTTGGCATAAACAAGTATAAATACAAGGTTATTTCACTCATTTTCATCTAACAAACAATCAAGTGACCTAATACTTTCATGAGAGAATTCCTTATATCAAATTTAAGTTACAAGAGCATTCAAAATAATTCAAGAGATGATTATCAAGTGTTTTAGATAATTATTCAAGTATCAAGCATCATGTCAAAAGTCATCATGCGCCATGTTTTTGTTTGAGCTAACAATTATGGTGTAGGGTTTCATGATTAAAGCAAGTACTCAAGTCAAGATCTACAACATTGAAGCAAGATTCAAGATCCACATCCATTGAAGCCATTTCATACATGTTACAACACTTTATTTCTAGGGTTTTATGAGTTGCAACATATCATTTTTTATTATTCATCATTCCTCCTTTCCATTCAATTTCATTACAAGGTTTGATTACCAAAACTAGGTTTGACCAAGGAAAACTCATTTCCACTGACACAAAAAAATTTCCCCTCTCTATAGTGTGTGATTTGTAGATCTAGGTTGAAGACCTTCTAAGGAGAAAGGTTGGAAATAATTTTTCAAGCGTGCAAAGTCATCAAAGTTGTCACATTGTTTACAAGACCATTGAAGGACACCTACAAAGCATAATTTAGCAGTTCAAATCTAGAAATCAAGTTGAGAAGAAAAAATAGAGATTGAAGAGAAAATTCAAACTTTGAATTTTTGAAGAGGCCAAGTAGGATTGGTATGCAACTTTTGGCGTATGAGTCCCAGTATAGTGGATTTTCCAGTTTTAAGGTGTTTCAGACTTGTCTTTGTCAGATTTCTATTCTTGCCTAAAAACCCTAATCTAGGACTAAATCACCCAATCTGGCATATGAGTACTAGTATGCATTAAATTCAATATTTTAAGCATTTCAAAACTTCATTCAAGCTACTACAGGTTTTCAGGTTCCCCTATGTACTTTTCTAGCTTTCTATATTGTATTTTGCATTCATTTATAGGTCATTTATTGTAGTCTTGCATATCATTAAGTTTCATAATTAGGTCTTCCATGTTACTTGTCTTTCTAAGCCCTAGCTTGGTGGTGAATCCCTCTCTAGTAATTGATCATACCCTAGGACAAAATTTATTAAATCTCTTTCCTTCATTCCATCCTTGGATTAAGATCTCTAGGGTTTCCTTGAGTTAAACAAGAGTATGAAATATGAGGAACCCTATCTCTTCAAAGATAGAGAGCCCCCACCACTTATTTTAGTTGTTTCATATATATATATTGAGAGAGAGGGGAGGAGTGAGAGAGATTTATCTAGGTACATGGTGGGATGGATAGAGGAAGGGAGATACTTGAGAGGGAGAGATATAGTTATCTAGGTAGGGTGGGAGGGATAGACTTGAGAGATAGGGAGGGAGTGGGAGATATAGTTATCTAGGAAGGGTGGGACAGATAGACAGAGGGAGAGAACTGAGAGAGAAAGGGATATAGGGAGGGAGAGAGTAAGTGTGAGAGAGTTATCTAGGTAGGGTGGGAGGAAGATACCTGAGAGAGGGAGAGAAAGTTATCTATGCTAGGGTGGGAGAGAGAGACCCGAGAGATAGGGGTCTGGGAGGGATAGAGGGAGGGAAAAACTCAAGAGAGATGGATTGAGAGAGAGTTATATAGGTAGGGTGGGAGGGATAGAGGGAGTTAGAGACCCAAGAGAGAGGGGTTTAGAGAGATAGAGGGAGGGAGAGACCTAAGAGAGAGGGAGGGAGGGAGATAGAGAGATATCTAGGTAAGGTGGGAGAGGGGTAGGTGATATACCCAAGAGAGAGAGACTGTTGATGCCATCCATAATATTCTCCTTATCTTGAAATATCCCTTTTTTTTCTCTTTCTAAATCTCCCATATTATGATGGAAGGTTCCACTCTCCATACACTCGATAATATTTCTCTCTTCATGTTTGGACAACCATTGAACATTTCTACTAAGGTGGATGGTCTAGGTTCTTTCCACTCTAGCTTATTCATTACCCCTACCTAGCAGTTGCTTGCCACTTCATAATTTAATAAAAGGTGATTTGTAGTCTCTTCTTCTTTCCTACATATAATACATCTTTGGGGGTCAACTATTCCTATCTTTTGTTATATGTTTGTAGTTAGGATCTTTCCCTATACTACCATCCATGCAAAGACCCCCGCCTTTGGGAAACATTCTCTCCCCCAACACAAAGCTACAGGAAAATCTTCTTTCTTCATTGCTAACTCCACCTCGTACACAATCCTTACATTATATGTCCTTGAATTTTTTGTCCACTAATTTATTGCATCTTCATCCACTCCAATGTGCACCCTTCTATTATCGAGGATCTATGTTAGCCTTGTTCTTTGTTCCTTGTTGATGTTTCTATTTTGGAAAGGCTTCCATCTCCACATATGTATGTGTTCCTCTATTTCTATTTCCACATAATTTTCTACAATTTCATCCCATTCCTAAACTAACATCCCTTTTTCACTCTCTAGATCCCCCAACTTAGCTATTGGCTAATAACTATCCCAAGAATCCTCCCAAAAATGTGCATGTTTCCCACTTTTGACGTCCCAAGTTAGGTGTTTCATTACCAACCTTCTACAAGACATTACAAAATTCTAAATCATTGATCCCTTGGGGGGATTTTGTTAATATTCTTTGAGGGTTATTGGAATTGAGAAACTTATTCTATAGCACTTTGACCCATATTTGGTTTGGTTTTTTGTACATATTCCATATCAGTTTTGCTCCTAGGAAAATGTTCATTATGGTCCATTTCCTTAATCCATATATTCTTGACCTTTTGGTTTACACACCTTGTCCCATGCTACTAGAGGTATCTTGTTTTTTTCACTACTCCCACTCCAAAAACATTTCTCATCCAATGATTAACTTGTTTGAAGAACTTTTGTGGTAGGCCCATACACGACATAAAATATGTAGTAATGGAAAAAGTATCCCTTTTCTCTTAGTTTGGGAATAATAATTAATGATAAAATGGACTTAATTGTGTCATATTTAGGGTGTTGTAAAGTGTTTCTTTACACTTTCACACTAGTCTAGGGATTTATTAATTAGTTGAGGTTAATTTGAGTTTAATTGGCCCCTTAAATTCAAATCCAAGCCTTATTTATTACATTTTCTAAGGGATAAAGCCCAAAAATCATTAATAATATTTCACAACACCTAATTTTGCAAGGTTTGTGTCCTAGGTTAGTGACCTAGGACCCATTCGCTACCTGGCGAATGGGTCCCCACTAGGTCCTAGGACCCCCTTTTGGCATGTTATTTCACATTCCCTAAAACTTGTCCTAGTTAAGTGTGCTAGGACCCATTCACCCTATGGATAATGGGTCCTCCTTAACTTAGTAAACCCCCCTTGGGATGTGTTTTGAGTGGTATTTTAATGATTTCAAATTCAAGATCTGATGTCATCTTGTGTTATTTGAATTTTGGGATTTAATCTTAATATAAGCATAAATATTAGGTCATTTCACATAGTTTCACAAAAGAAAATTTATTTATGTGGCCATCCTAAGAGTTCATATGAGCATTATAGAGGATTCAAGAGCATTGAATAGGGCATTCAAGGGTAGATTTATAGAGTTTTATTGTAGCAATCAAAGATGATTTCATCATGTCAAAGGCATAGGGCATCATGCATGTTGTTGAGCTCATGTGTTGATGTAGCCTTGAGGATCCAATTCAAGCATATTCAAGGTGTTGTTTCTAACCAAGTGTTGCAATCAAGATCTACATTCATTGAGGCCACTTCACACAAGATTGTTGATTTGTACTCAAAGGTTCAATTGAGGATTGATGAGGTGTACCATTACATTGTTCATTGATCTTTCCTTTTACGCATTATTTCAATTCAAGGTTTAATTACCAAAATGATGTTTAAACAATTCATACCCCTATCTCCTAACAATAAACATTTTCTCCTCTTTGATGTGTAATTGTAGGTTTTAGGTTGAAGATCTAGTGGAGAACAAAAGTTTTCTCAAAGTTGTCACCTTT
The DNA here is from genome assembly GCA_007258455.2 of Sequoia sempervirens. Taxonomy (NCBI): domain Eukaryota; kingdom Viridiplantae; phylum Streptophyta; class Pinopsida; order Cupressales; family Cupressaceae; genus Sequoia; species Sequoia sempervirens. The sequence goes on from VDFB02270651.1 coordinate 437,260,349, forward strand.
GTTACAAGATTATGAAAATGAAGATACATAATTTATTTCCAACTTTCGGGAGTTGAACACCTAGGATCTAGGAGTGTAGATATTGAAGAACAAAACCCAAAAATCAATTTTCCAAAACCCTAGTAGGGACCCATTCACCATTGGGTGAATGAGTCCTTAGTGAGGCCCAAAACAACACTTTTTCTAATAGCTACACATCATTTCAACATTTTAAAACCTTCCTATTTTTTTATAATAGTTAGGTTTGATTTCTTATTGTTATTTATTCATTATAGCCCTCAGAATTGAATGAAACAACATGAGTAAAATTAGGTTTATCATTTTTTTGAATTCATTATGGTGAACCTCTTTTTCTTTCTTTCATTTTGGTGAACCTGACTTCTTGAGCATTGTAATTTTTTGATTTTGGAGTCTCTTTTTTCATCCTAGGTTAGATCTTGCATTCATTTGCATTAAATTAGATCTTATTTAGGGTGTCTTAGTTTTCATTGAAATTTACATCTCATTTAGGGTTTTATGATTGAATTGTTTGCATTCTTTAAATCTAAAAATACAAAAAAATCATTCATCTTGCATATCATTTATATCATATAAATTTGCATTTGAAAATTGAAAACAAAGTTGCATATCAAACTAGGTCTTCTAATTCATAATTTTGTCACATTTTCAACTTGCATTTCACATTGCATTTACATAAATCTAAAATTGAAACTTACTATAGCTGTTCTGAATCTAAAAATCATTAGAAAAAGCTTAAAAAATAGTAAAAATCAACTTCACAACCCTAATTTTGGACCCATTCACCCTAGGGAAAATGAGTCCTTGATTAGGTGCTAATCTGTATTTTTGAAAATTAAAATCTTCTATTTTGTGCTTTTGTTTGCTACTGTCAGATCTCTATTTTAGTTTATTTATTTTTTGTTTCATTCATTTCATTAAACCTAGCTTAATTTGGTTCATTTGGCGCATTGTATAAATTTAAAATTGCATTTACAACATTTCATTTTTAGATTGTTGCATAGTGTAATCAACAAATTACCTTGTTTGGAATTCGAAAATTGCCTTTACACATTTCATTCTAGGTCATTACATTGCATTTTAAGCCTCTTTCCATTTTGGGTTTGCACACTAAGTTTGTAAAACTTGTATGAGCTTTACAACTTAGTTTCCTATTAGCAATACTATTGTAAGACGTAGTTTGAGACTCATGTCATATCGTAATATACCATTCGCCGTGGATCTTGGTTTTTCTATCTCTCTTCCTAATAGTGTTGATAATCAACCCCCTATGGATCACAACATGCATACCTCATTTTACATGACTTAACTTCCTACAACCAATGTGCATAATGTTAACAACACCATTCCTACCATCACTATTTCTACTCAAGCTTTGGGGTGTACCCAAAGCAAAGGTGGAACTTCAATTCCTCCTACAATTCCCATTTCCATTCCTACATACACTAGTACTCAAGTTACCACAACCATTCAACCTACTAGCAATATGAACACTTCCTTAGGTATTTCCATATGGAATCCTTCTAGCTTTGTGCATTTGAATACAATATCTCCTCAAACATCCCCCCTCACAAACTTACAATTCACTTGCCCTCCACATACATATACCACTCCACCTTAATCCCCTCCACCTTAAAATAAAAATGATGCTATCATTAACACACTTTTGAAAAGCATGATATCCCTTCAACAATAAGTTGCAACCCTAAATAAAAAAACAATGTTCAACCTTCACAATACATCAAAACCAATCCATTATCCTAGGAGATATTGAGAGCAAAAATTCCACAAGGTATAGAAGTTCCATGATTTAAGAAATATGGTGGGAAAGGAGATCCTATTAGCCATGTTTATGCTTTTACAACCCAATATAGTGATTTCATCTTTGAAGATAAACTTTTGGCTAAACTATTTCCTAGATCCCTAAAGGATACTGCTTTAGAGTGGTTATCCTCCTTACCGAATAATTCAATTGGTACATTCGATGAACTCGTTGATGCATTTTACAACCACTTCCATATTCACATGGGTCCCAAGATGACCCTAGCTGATTTAATGACATGAAAAAAAAATGATGATGAGAAAGTGATTGATTTCATAGCAAGATACCAAACATTGTATTCAAAAGTAAACATTAATATTATTGATGCAGACCTTCAATGAATGTTTATTGCCAAATTACAAAAAAACTCTAAAAAAAACTTGAAATGTTGAGATTCACATCCTTTACATAGTTATGTACCACCCTTTGTGATTATCAAAATATGACTTACGGTTGTGATGTGAAAAATCCACCTAGTCATCCTAAAAATTCTAAATCAGCAACTCAAAATAGTTACCAACCTATCAAGGAGCAAGATAGGGGCTCTCTACAACTTAATTCCCATCAACCAAGTCAACAATTTAATAACCAAGTGGCTGCTATAAAGATGACAAATTCATATGCCCTTGTAGATAGGAATAAACAATTTACTCCTCTACCTGATACCCTTCATAACATCATGCTGCAGCTTATAGAAAAGAATATGCTTTCCTTACCTCCTGTTAAAGCTCATGATTCTAATCTACCATTTCCCATAGGCTTCTAACAAAATTCCTATTGTCGTTATCACCAAAAAAATGGAAATGATACAAAATATTGTAAGCATCTTAAACATCTTGTACAAGACCTTATTGATTCTAATCATCTATAAATTGGAGATGTGAATGTTCAAGGAAATAAATTTGTAGCTCCTCCTAACCAAAACTTAAAAATCTTTACAAATACCATGTCGATGTTGGATGTTGTGGATATGGTTGCTGATATGTGGTTGTCATTGATTTCAACACTATTAGCATTTGGTATATCAATTGTTGTATATGTCGAGAATATTGAGAAAATTGTAAAAGAAAGTATTCTAGATTCCCAGTGGAACTGTGCAGGTCATGAAGGTGTTTTATTCTGTATGTTAAAGATTAGCTGGTGTAGATTAAAGGGTTTATTGCTGAATGTTTCTAGATCATCTACTAGAAGTTTCAGAGGTCTTCATGAAGTTTTGATTGTGTTGTGGTCTGACAGTGTTTATGTGGTCTTTGTCAGTGTTCCTAAATGAAGATTGTGTGATTATGGTAATCTCGGTTGTTGCAGATGCTTCTCTATTGTTTCTTGGTATTCTTTGATGCCTCTAAACCATTCTCTATCTTTTTTTTATGTCCACATTACTCGAATAGCTCGTGGTTGAAGATCTTTTCTTGCACATGTTCGATTTTTCATGTTCCTAGATGACATGTTGGTGGTAGCACGTTGTGGATCTTCATGGTGTAATTAATTAAAGTATTTTTGAGTTGTGTGTCTCCACTATGTTGTGGCCAACCTTGGTGGATTTGCATTGGAAATTTATTTGTAAATTTGGGCCGACATTGAAAATATGTTTTATTTTCCTAGTCGACTAAGTTGTGATGAAATCTCATGTGGCAGATATATAAGAGTGATTGGTTGAGTGAAATTAAGGTGTGCATAAGTGTGACTGTATGCCACAAAAAGTGTAAATGCATGAATAGTGTTTCTATCATTCGATTGTAGAGCAGAGAGTGAAGAAGATTGAGCAAAGTGTGAAAAAGGTTTTCTGAGCTTCATTGGAACTATAATCAGGTTTGTGTAGAAGCTATTTTCTTAGTTCGTATTCTTTGGATTTTATTCCTATTCTATATTGTTGGAAAGTGAGTCCTCTTTTGTATTTGAGCAGTGATCTCTAGGCAATGTGCCTAAATGCATGTGCATTCCCTTTATTATTTCTCTTTATACTTTTAATAGAGTATAATCTTGTGGACTAACATCCACCGTGGTTTTTCCCCTAATAGGGTTTCCACGTAAAAATCTTGGTGTTATTTTTCTCTCTGATGTGTTAATTGTTTGTGATTAATTGCTTATTCATCAAATATGAGATTAAGTTAAGTTAAGTAAGAAAATTTTAAGTTTCTGTCACAACTGATTCACCCCTCCTCTCAGTTGCGTGTCCTTGTTTTTCCAACAATTGGTATTAGAGCAGGTTCCTCTGAAGAAGTCTAAAAGCTTGAGGTGATCCAGAATGGAAACATTCAAGAAGGACAGTCTGAGATTTGATGGCACTAACTATTCACTATGGAAAGTTAGGATACAATGTCACTTAAGATGTATTGGTGAAGCTTTCTTGAAGATTACAAAAGATCCATATATTATTCCTCAGAATCGTCCCTCCACTACTGATGAGATCACAAAAGCTGAAAATAATATTAGGGCTATTAAAGATTTGGTGAGTTCTCTGATAGATTCAGAGATGGCTAATGTGGTAGGATTGTAGATAGCTAATGAGATTTGGACGAAACTAGAAACTTTGTATGAAGGAGATGAACATGTGAAGATGGCTAAGCTACAGAGCTTGAAAGGAAAGTATGAGAATTTAAAGATGGGTGAAGATGAAAACATCACTTCTTTTATGCAGAGAGTAAATGAAATAGTGATGTGTATTACATGTGTCAGTGGTTTTGTGGACGAGGATGAAATTGTGGCTAAAGTATTCAGATCCTTGACTCCCTCCTACAAAATGAAGGTTCATGCTATTGAAGATTTCAGATCAGTAAACAAGATGACAAGAGACACGCTGATTGGGAAGCTTGCTACTTTTGAAATAAGTGAATTTGGTGAATCTACACCAAAGATTAGATCTACATTCAAGGCTACTATATCCGAAAGCAACAGGCAAAGATATAGTCCAGGAGAGAGTTCCAGAAAGATATCCAAGTATGATGAAGAACTGAAACAACTTGAAGATAAATAAAGAGAGGTAGAATAATTGGAAGCACTGATTGTAAAGCATGAATGGAGAGGAAAAGGTAAGTATGAAGATGTATTGCCTATTAAATGTTTTTCATGTATCAAAATAGGTCATTTTACATCAAGATGTCTTGAAAGAGTTCCTAGATCTAAGCCTAAAAATTCTAGATTCCAAAGGAAATGCTACTTTGCTGAAGAAGCAGTGACTGATGATGATTCTGATAAAGATAATGGAAATGAAGATGAATGGGCTTTCATTGCTACCATTGAAGATAATCATGTGGCTACAGAATCTTTTAAAGATGAAAAGGCTCTTGTAGCTCGAGTTGAAGAAAAAGATGAATGGGTCATTGATAGTGGATGCTCACATCATATGACTGGTGATAATTTTTTTTTTTGAGTCTAGAGAAGTATGACGATGGGGTTGTAAGATTTGGAGATAACAATGGTGGTGTGATTCATGGCAGAGGATCTATTTTCCTTGGTGGTAAAGATAACACTGATACTATCCTCTATGTTGAAGGCTTGAAGCACAACTTGTTGAGTTTTGGACAAATGGTTCACAAGGGATATGATCTTTAGTTCAAAGATGGAAGATGGAAGATGTAAGATACGTGGAAGTTCCATGAATATGATTGCAATAGGAAAATAAACAAAAGGTAACATTTTTCACTTGAATACTGCTAGTGGGAGTTGTTTAATTGCTCAAGTAGATGAAAGTTGGTTGTGGAATAAGAGGTTGTGTCATGTAAACTTTGACAACATTATCAAGATAAGCTCTACTCAAGCAGTAAGAGATCTGCCTAAGTTAGTGAAGCCTGCTAATATAATTTGCAAGGAATGTCAGATGGGTAAACAAACTAGAGTTTCTTTTCAGAGAAAATAGTTACATTCAAATAATTTGTTGGAGTTGCTACATACCGACCTTTGTGGTCCCTCCAGAGTCAGAAGTATTCAAGGAGAAATGTATTTTATATTAGTTATTGATGATTACTCTAGAATGATTTGGATTTCCTTTTTAAGAGAAAAATGTGAAGCATTGGAGAAGTTCAAAAGTTTCAAGGCTATGGCAGAAAATGATAAAGGTATGAAAATCAAGTTCTTGAGATTTGACAGAGGTGGTGAGTTCATTTCCAGGGAGTTCAAATCTTATTGTGAAGAGCATGGATTTAAAAGACAATTATTTGCTCCCCGAACCCCTCAACATAATGGAGTTGTAGAGAGAAAGAATAGAACAACTTTGGATGGTACCAGAACAATGATGATGGAAGGAAATGTGTCTCAGATATACTAGAGTGAAGCGGTAAGCACTATTGTGTATACCTTGAACTGGGTAAATGTTAATGGTAATTTTGGTAAGACTCCTTATGAGTTATGGTTTGGTCACAAGCCTACTATTAAGTATTTTAAGATCTTTGGAAGCAAGTGTTATATCAGGAGAGATGATGATATAGGAAAATTTGATGCAAGAAGTGATGAAGGAATCTTCCTAGGTTACTCCACTAAAAGAAAGGCCTACTAGTGCTATAAAAAAGACTATGAAAGATGGTTGAAAGTGAAAATGTCAGAGTTGATGAGGACTCTGTCAAATCATCTAGACATTGTAGTTATGATTCAGATAGAGACATTACAAGCCAAGGGAATAATTATCAAACAAAGAATCTACTTCAGATTATTCCATATGTTCTAGTTAAGCAACCTCAATTTGTTCTAGTAAATCAAGTTAGTCAAGAAGCTCAGACAATTGCAAGTGCAGAAGAAAGATTAGAAGAATTAGAAGTTCAAGAATGTCCCAAAACTCCAAGGTATGTAGAGATGAATCATTCTGAAAATAAAATCATAGGAGATAATAATAAAGGAGTGCAAACTAGAAGGAAGATTGTAGAAGAATATTGTTTGATTTCCAAGATTGAACCTAAAAATGTCACTGAAGCCTATCAAGATGAACACTAGTTGGAAGCTATGAAGGAAGAGTTGACACAGATTGAAAAGAACTACACATGGATATTGGTCCCTAGGCTTAAAGACAAAAATGTGATTGGTACTAAATGGGTGTTTAGGAACAAACTGAATGAAGAAGGTGAAGTGGTTTGTAATAAAGAAAGACTGGTATGTAAAGGGTATTCTCAAATGGAAGGTATTCATTTTGAAGAAACCTTTTCTCCTGTCACTAGGATTGAAGCTGTTAGATTATTTCTTGCTTATGCTGCATACAAGGACTACAAAGCCTATCAGATGGATGTAAAATCAACATTTCTGAATGGAGAACTAGAAGAAGTATACATTGAACAACCAGATGGATTTCAGCTAACTGACAAGGAAGATATGGTTTTCCGATTAAAGAAAGCTTTGTATGGACTCAAGAAAGCCCCCAGAGCTTGGTATGCTAGATTGGAAAAATATCTACTGAAGCTTGGATTCACTAAAGGTATTGTTGATAGCAACTTATACTTCAAATTAGATAATGATAAGGAGTTAATTATAGAAGTTTTTGTTGACGACATCATTTTTGGAGGAGATGATAATTTATGTATGAAGTTTGCTGATGGAATGAAGAATGAATTTGAGATGAGTATGATTGGAGAGATGAAGTTCTTTCTGGGATTATAAGTTACTCAATTAGACAAGGAGATTTTCATATCTTAGTCCAAATACGTGAGATAATTGTTGAAGAAGTTTGGAATGGATGACTCAAAACCTATTGGAACTCCCATGGTGACTAGATGTAAGTTGACACAGAATGATGATTCTCCTAAGGTGAATCAAACTAGATATAGGTGAATGATTGGTGGATTTCTCTACTTAACTCAGACTAGACTAGACATTATGAATGATGTATGTATGGTTGCTAGATTTTAGGCTGATCCAAAAGAATCACATGTGACTGTAGTGAAGAGAATTTTCAGGTATCTAAAAGGAATAGTTGATTTTGGAGTTTGGTATCCAAAGGATGATGATCTCACTTTGTGTGAAAACCCTATGTTCTCCCCCAACTGAATTACTGCACTCCCAATGATTATTCTCTAAATTTGAGCCTTGAGGAATATTGTCAAACAACTATCTGTAAAATCCGAGCTTGCTGTTTGTGTTTTCAGTTTGTGTTTGATTGTTTGGTTTGATGCCAAGATGCTTGAACATGTGGTGAAAGAGATAATCTAAATGACTGTAATAAAATAGTATGCAATTTATGACTAGATGCAGCCTTTCAATGAATGTATGTGACTGTACTATCATGAAAGATACTCATAGGCATTATCACAAACATTTATCATGCAAACATGACAATGGACATATTTTCAAACAATAGATATGCAACCTTATTCCTCCCTTTACTGAGCATATGATTGACTGATATCAATTTGGATATTCAATTGTACAATAATGTGGCTGTCAAAGACAGCGATCAGACCTTCAACAATGCAATCCTAAACACTATGCAATTGGAACAACAAAGCTTATAAGATGTCTAGGCAATGAATAGATACAACTCATTAACAATGCAACATGAATACAAAATGGAGAACCTGGTAATTTGCTGGCAGCAATCATAAGATATTTTGTAGCTCCTTATTGATGATGATTTTTTCCTTCAAACTGCTAATGTTCATTGAACCTTGCTACAGATATATCTTTCTGATTTTCTAAACTTAACCCTTTCAAAACTTGCGTATACATTCACAAATATACTCCCAGCAATAATAAATATCATAGAAATTAGGTTTGATAAATCTACATTAGAGAACTCTAGATATTTGCTCAAACCCTTAAAAGAACACAACTCAGAAAAATAAATCACTGTAGCGGCACTGTAGAGCGGGTACTATTCACATGTTACTGTAGCGATTTCACTGTTCATAGCTACTGTAGCAAAAGCATTGTTCACGGCTACTGTAGCAAATCAACTATTCACGCGGGTACTGTAGCAGCATATGAAGACTTGCAATCTGCTCTTAAAACCTTGAATAATTTGTTGATAATCTCACCCAACAAGAATGATGTAACTCCATGTGCCAAAGAAGGATGATTCACAACCAACTATAAATGTTCTTCAACAATAAACTTCAAACCCTTATGTTGATTTTTCACCTGTAAGCTCCAAATGGACTCCTGAATGAAGCCCTCTCAAGCAATAATATCAGCTGGTATTGCACAGCCTCAAAATTGCACTAACACTGAAGAGTTTTCGTTCTCCGATGCGGAAATGGCAGAAAACCCTAATTGGTTTCCTCTCCAAGCATGAACTCCAAAGACACAATTTAATATTCTCAAAACATAATGAATTCGAATGCCTTTGATGCCCTTTTATAATTCCTCAAGAAGGTCGACCTCTTAAGCTGCTTTTAATCATCTTTTGAAATCCACTTTAGGTTTTTAATAAAACTTTATAATATCTCTCTAACCTTGGGTGTCCAAAATAATAATATAAAAATGTACTTTAAGTGATTTAAATTGAGGGTCATGGCCTCATCGGAAATAAAGTACACTTTTAATTTATAATTTAACTTTATAATATTTAATTATCATTAAAGTACCTTTAATGATAATTAATCATTAATCATTTAATATTTTGCCTATCCAACCAAATAAGAGGTCAACACTGCATCTGAGACCTGTTCAGGTGCCTTACTAAATTTAGTAACCCTGACTCCCCTAAAATGGTGACTTACTATAAATAGTAAGTATGAAGAACTAGTCAAACGAAGGCCAAACTGAACCCATATTGAGCTCTGAAGGAGAAAAACACCCTGATTACTGCCACGAAGGACCCTCTAACTATCAGTGTTAGCCTACGAGGGTCAATTGATAGGCTAATCCTTACGAACTCTGATGCTCAGAAAATGGGGACATTACAGTCTGCCCTCCCTAAAATTGCTTGTCCCCAAGCAATCTCCACTGCAAAGAAACTCCAATCCTCAGGAGGCCCAAAATAAGAATTGTGAAATGTCCCACACATCCCTAACCGACTCCTGTAGCACCAACATAAACATAGTTGCGCAAAATATCCCTGGATCCCAAACCCGGAATGGAAGTCTGCCAAGCCTAATACCCTCTGACTTCCTCTATGCTACTCTGTCCTCAACTTCACCATGCCAGAAGTGGTGAAGCAATCCATTGGGACCCATCCAAAACACAGTACCAATCCTGTCGCCACCTGGATCCCAACATAATCTGTACACACATCCAACCATACTATGGGAATATGAACATCAGAAAGTATTTGTATCACAACAACTATCTCCATCCTCTGCTAGACTCCCATGGATGTGTTGACTAACCAAACCATCATGTCCACTGGCATCGTAATCAGCCTATAACCATGTATCCGTATGAAACCACTGTGACACTAAAGTAGCAACCCCTGTCGGGTACATCTCATCATGATGGATAACTGATTGCTGCCCCTGCAAATAATCTCCTATAAATAACTAAGTCGGGTACTTGCAGCCGCTAATCCCATCTTTGGAAGATGGTAACTCTGCACACAGTATTGGGTTACTCCCCTCAACTACACCCAAAGAAAAATCCCGTGCATAAGGATTGTGCATCAAATACAGATCATGTACTAGTGGATCAAAAGTAAAACTATAGGCACTCCTCACTAAGTACACACTGCAAAACTCCTTTGTGATCTCTGTTTGGGATTTTGATGCACTAGGAAAATTCCAAACACTGCGATTATCGCTTAATCCTGAACTGGTTTTAGGAGTGTTATTAGCTTCCAACTTGAAGAGTGGATTATCATAGGTCGAACCACCATCCAACTCAAATAATGGATTATTCACAAATTGCACAATCATTCTATTATGATTTGAATCATCCACCGCTGAGCCACTGGAACAGTAGATTAAATCATACTCCTGAATTGGTTCATCAAGCGACCGATCATGATCAACTGCATGGGATGAAATAACTGATTTGCTTCTAGAAAAGGGAAACAAATCATCATGAGAACCGATCTCCCACCTGAATGGTATTCTGCCTACCTCCTGTGAAGAAGATGGAGTAGTGTTGAGAGTTGTCACACAACTCTTCGATGAATCAACTATTATGTTGCAAGAGCTAACAATAATCGCCCCTGCAACACCTGTCATGGGAGTAACCTCAGGAGAACTAGGTGTAACATGTGGTTCCCTGCAACTTTCAACCAATGCACTCGTCCCATCTGTATCAACTGCTCCTGTAACCGTGATGGATGTAACCACATCCTCACTACAACCCGTGGATATATGATCCTCACTGACTGCCACTGTATGTAACTGTACTATATCTGCAGCTAGTCGAGACTGTGCCAAACTTAACTCCACGGTAAGCTTGTCCAACCGTGACTGAGACTCCTGAAGGGCCAACTGGGTGCTCTGCAACGAGTCCATAGTCACCTCAAGCTCATGAGTGAGCTCGTTAACCTCCTCCTCCTTCCCCTTCAATGCATCATAACAAATGCAATCCCACTCGAGAAGAAAATCCCTATCCGCAAGTAGTTTTAGGTAATTTTGTTTCATCATTCCAATTGCTTCTCGAAGTGCATGTATCTCTGCAAGGGAAAAACCACTATCACCATGCTCATCTGTCAAAGGAGTACTCCAACCATAGGTAGCCAACATCTGACGAGCAACATCAAAATGCTCAATGGTTGTGGCAATCATATTGTCATTCACTTTTAGTTGCCCAACCAAATGATGAGGATTCTGTAGCTTATGACCCCCATACAAGTTTTCCGGTTCACAATATGCACTATGATATGAGGCTGATTCGTCATCACTCACTACATGATAAGCAGCATCATGTGTGCTTTCATCCATGCACACCTCAACATCTAAGGTACTGCTGCTTTGTACCTCAAAGGATGGCTCAACTGATAAGGTAGAAGTTTCTGGTATGACAGTATCTTCACACACTTCCACTCCCAAGGTAACTGCATGCCCATCCAAAGCACGATCCTGGGATTCCATATCAACATATGAATCTTCTAGCTTGTTTTCAAAGGTCTGATGTGGAAAATCAGACTCACCATGACATGAATCCCCAACATACAATGCATCATTAGTACCCAATTCCTGAGTACTTTCATGTGACAATTCAATAGGATCATTTTGCACATGTGAAAACACTGTTGTCTCATGCAAAGTTTCATCATTGCTGCTATGAAAATCAGAAGTAGCCTCCATAATAGAAACTTCTTGAGTCACCTTTTGCAAGGACGATGTAGATAAATCATTACCCAAAGCTGTGCTAGTGTCTTCTTGAATTAAATCAGCATGTCTATCAAATTCATCATATAAATTTTTGCATACTTCATAGGAATTTGAAGATACCAAATCATTCTGATGAAGAGTTGTATCATCTTTATGTGTAGATTCTCTATCCATTTCATGTGTAAACAATTCATGAGCTATAGTGTGATATTTCTTCCTTGCAAACTCTGTCTTGTGGCAAAGACTCAGGTGCAAATCCATGTAACTCATGAAAGGAAGTTCCTTCTTAATTTTTTGAGGAAGAGTGCTATACTCCTTAAACATGCTAATCACTTCTTCTTCTTTGTTTTGTGGTGTTCGACCTTTGCTGGTAGGAAGTGAATTGAATCTTTTAGGCAACCCAAACTTTGAAAGCGTTTGCTCTAAACGCAACAACTCTCGATTGAGCTTGTATTGGGATTGTTCGAGTTCTTTGAATGCCTGTTTATCGCTAAGCAATGTTTTCATGAAGCCCATTTTTGCTGTTCAAATTGAAAACAATTCCAACTGACTTGTGTAACTGCTAATTTTCCCACAAAATGAATGCAACCATCACCCAACAGGTTGGCAGGAAACCGCTCTGATACCACTGTGAAAACCCTATGTTCTCCCCCAACTGAATTACTGCACTCCAAATGATTATTCTCTAAATTTGAGCCTTGAGGAATATTGTCAAACAACTATCTGTAAAATCTGAGCTTGCTGTTTGTGTTTTCAGTTTGTGTTTGATTGTTTGGTTTGATGCCAAGATGCTTGAACATGTGGTGAAAGAGATAATCTAAATGACTATAATAAAATAGTATGCAATTTATGACGAGATGCAACCTTTCAATGAATGTATGTGACTGTACTATCATGAAAGATACTCATAGGCATTATCACAAACATTTATCATGCAAACATGACAATGGAAATATTTTCAAACAATAGATATGCAACCTTATTCCTCCCTTTACTGAGCATATGATTGACTGATATCAATTTGGATATTCAATTGTACAATAATGTGGCTGTCAAAGACAGCGATCAAACCTTCAACAATGCAATCCTAAACACTATGCAATTGGAACAACAAAGCTTATAAGATGTCTAGGCAATGAATATATACAACTCATTAACAATGCAACATGAATACAAAATGGAGAACCTGGTAATTTGCTGGCAGCAATCATAAGATATTTTGTAGCTCCTTATTGATGATGATTTTTGCCTTCAAACTGCTAATGTTCGTTGAACCTTGCTGCAGATATATCTTTCTGATTTTCTAAACTTAACCCTTTCAAAACTTGCGTATACATTTACAAATATACTCCTAGCAATAATAAATATCATAGAAACTAGGTTTGATAAATCTACATTAGAGAACTCTAGATATTTGCTCAAACCCTTGAAAAAAACACAACTCAGAAAAATAAATCACTGTAGCGGCACTGTAGAGCGGGTACTATTCACGTGTTACTGTAGCGATTTCACTGTTCACAGCTACTGTAGCAAAAGCACTGTTCACGGCTACTGTAGCAAAAGCACTGTTCACGGCTACTGTAGCAAATCAACTATTCACGCGGGTACTGTAGCAGCATATGAAGACTTGCAATCTGCTCTTAAAACCTTGAATAATTTGTTGATAATCTCACCCAACAAGAATGATGTAACTCCATGTGCCAAAGAAGGATGATTCACAACCAACTATAAATGTTCTTCAACAATAAACTTCAAACCCTTATGTTGATTTTTCACCTGTAAGCTCCAAATGGACTCCTGAATGAAGCCCTCTCAAGCAATAATATCAGCTGGTATTGCACAGCCTCAAAATTGCACTAACACTGAAGAGTTTTCGTTCTCCAATGCGGAAATGGCAGAAAACCCTAATTGGTTTCCTCTCCAAGCACGAACTCCAAAGACACAATTTAATATTCTCAAAACATAATGAATTCGAATGCCTTTGATGCCCTTTTATAATTCCTCAAGAAGGTCGACCTCTTAAGCTACTTTTAATCATCTTTTGAAATCCACTTTAGGTTTTTAATAAAACTTTATAATATCTCTCTAACCTTGGGTGTCCAAAATAATAATATAAAAATGTACTTTAAGTGATTTAAATTGAGGGTCATGGCCTCATCGGAAATAAAGTACACTTTTAATTTATAATTTAACTTTATAATATTTAATTATCATTAAAGTACCTTTAATGATAATTAATCATTAATCATTTAATATTTTGCCTATCCAACCAAATAAGAGGTCAACACTGCATCTGAGACCTGTTCAGGTGCCTTACTAAATTTAGTAACCCTGACTCCCCTAAAATGGTGACTTACTATAAATAGTAAGTATGAAGAACTAAGTCAAACGAAGGCCAAACTGAACCCATATTGAGCTCTGAAGGAGAAAAACACCCTGATTACTGCCACGAAGGACCCTCTAACTATCAGTGTTAGCCTACGAGGGTCAATTGATAGGCTAATCCTTACGAACTCTGATGCTCAGAAAATGGGGACATTACACTTTGTGTGCATATACTGATGTGGATTGGGCTGGAGATGTAGATGATAGGAAAAGTACTAGTGGTGGTGCTTTCTTCCTAGGGAAGAAATTGGTGTCCTGGTTGAGCAAAAAGTAGAATTCCATTTCTCTATCCACTACTAAAGAAAAATACATTATTGCTGCAAATAACTGTACGCAAGTGATATGGATGAAATTGATGCTGAAAGATATCAGGGTGGTATATGAAGAACCTATTTCCATATACTATGAAAATTCAAGTGCAATAAATATTTCAAAAGAATCTAGTGTTGTATTCCAAGACTAAACATATATCAATCAAGTTTCATTTCTTGAGGGAGAAAGTGAATGAGAAAGAAGTTAGATTGGAATATGTGCCTACCAAAGAATGGATTGCAGATATATTTACTAAGCCATTGTCGAAGGATACTTTTGAGTATCTTAGAGGAATGCTAGGGGTGATTACCCCTCTTGATAAGAACTAAAAGATGCATTTTCTTGCATTGATCCGTGAGCTACATTGCTATATTCTAATCCAGATTGATGTCTCTGTGGCTGCTACTCAGCGGGAGTATCCAGATGTGTAGATATGTGGTTCAAAGTTGTTATTTGGTAAGGTCATGGTTACCATTTCCATTGATGTCAAAGGGGGAGAAGTGTATTGTGAAAAATATTTCTAGGAGAAGAGCAGTTGAGGAGAAGAATTAAGTGTGTTGGGTTGATGGTATTTTTTACATCATGTGTTGCCATCAATGCCAAAGGGGGAAATTGTTGGATGTTGTGAATATGGTTGCTAATATGTGGTTGTCATTGATGTCAACACTATTAGCATTTGGTATATCAGTTTTTTGTATATGTCGAGGATATTGAGAAAATTGTAAAAGAAAGTATTCTAGGTTCCTAGTGGAACTGTGCAAGTCATGAAGGTGTCTTATTCTGTACATTAAAGATTAGTTGGTGTGGATTAAAGGGTTTAATGCTGAATGTTTCTAGATCATCTACTGAAAGTTTCAGAGGTCAGTGTGAAGTTTTGATTGTGTTGTGGTCTGACAGTGTTTTTGTGGTCTTTGTTAGTGTTCCTAAATGAAGATTGTGTGATTTTGGTAATCTTAGTTGTTGCGGATGCTTCTCTATTATTTCTTGATATTATTTGATGCCTCTAGATCATTCTCTATCTTTGTGGTATGTCCACATTACTTGGAGAGCTTGTGGTTGAAGATCTTTTCTTGCGCATGTTCAATTTTTCATGTTCCTGGCTGACATGTTGGTGGTAGCGTGTTGTGGATCTTTGTGGTGTAATTAATTAAATTATTTTTGTGTTGGAGATATTAATTTGGGTATCCATTATGTTGTGGCCGACCTTGGTAGATTTGCATTGGAAATTTATTTGTAAATTTGGGCTGACATTGAAAATATGTTTTATTTTCCTGGCTGACTAGGTTGTGATGAAATCTCATGTGGTAGATATATAAGAGCGATTGGTTGAGTGAAATTAGTGTGTGCATAAGTGTGAATGTATGCCACAGAAAGTGTAAATGCATGAATAGTTTTTCTATCATTCGATTGCAGAGTAGAGAGTGAAGAAGATTGAGAAAAGTGTGAAAAAGGTTTTCTGAGCTTAATTGGAACTGTAATCAAGCTTGTGCAAAAGCAATTTTCTCAGTTTGTATTATTTTGATTTTAATCCTATTCTGTATTGTTGGACAGTGAGTCCTCTTTTGTATTTGAGTAGTGAGCTCTAGGGAATGTGCTTGAATGCATGTGCATTCCCCTTATTATTTCTCTTTATACTTTTAATAGAGTATAATCTTGTGGACTAACATCCACCATGGTTTTTCCCCTAACAGGGTTTCCACATAAAAATCTTGGTGTTATTTGTCTCTCTGTTGTGTTAATTGTTTGTGATTAATTGCTTATTCATTAGATCTGAGATTAAGTTAAGTTAAGTAAGAAAAGTTTAAGTTTTTTTCACAACTGATTCACCCCCCCTTAGTTGTGTGTCCTTGTTTTTCCAATAGTCGAGACATACTATTCATTTGTCAAAGTTAGTGAAACCAAGAATGATGTGATGAATGTTGACATGGATGATGAAAAAAATTAAAGATGAAAATTAGGATGAATTGATTAAAATGGTAGCATTTATCGAAGCTAAACCTCATAAGGACTCAACCAAAATACCTCTTGATATTTATTTCTCACAAAAAGACATACTTAAACATGCTCCTGATGGTCTTGTTTACATAGCTAGAAGAATGAATTACAAGCCCACTAATGGGATATTAATTGATCTCATCTATAAAGAGAATATGATCATTGAAGAATTCCTATTTGTGCATGAATTATATCAAGATATATATGACAAACCAAAAGTATGGATCAAGAAACATAATGTTTTTGCTTGTCTTGTGATAGGGTCAATAGATCTCCCTCTAAAATTTGGACCAAAAACATCAAATGTCACATTCGTATTCATCTCACAATTGGACCAATTTCATCTGAAGTTAGGCTATCCATGGATTCACTCCATGAATGTCGTTCTGTTGATTGTGCATAAATGTTTAAAGTTTCCATATGGCAATGAGATATTTATTGTGCACCATAGTGGCTTTAATCTTGTGTCTTCCCATGCAAAATTTTCATTGGATTTCTTTTAGCTCAAGCCTATTGAACCTATTAGACCTCATCAGGAATACTTTTTCAAATCATATAAAATTTTTAAGGAGAAGTGTATAGCAAAATTATCCCTTAGAAACATGCCTCAACTTGTAATTGAGCCACCTATCCTAGAGGAAACAATGATCAAACAAAAATACCTTCCAAACATCCAAGAAAAACCTATAAAAAACCCTTCTACCATTTCCTTTAAGAGTATTGAACTAGGTGCTTCCCCTAGTTTGGAACTTGCTATTGTCCTTTTAGCTACTTGTCTACCTTCTATTTATACCAACTGAGATTGGGATACAAACGACCTACTCTAGGTTGATTCACATGTTCCTTAGTAGTATTTTTCTTTATTTTCTCTTTCATGTTTCACTATGTGATTGCATGTGCATAATGTGATCCCTCATACTGTTCTATTTGATGTATCTCTCTCTTTTTGTGCAGTCCTCTATATGTACCTACATTCTTCTATATGTCATAAACCTTTATCTTTTCATTTGTCTTGTGTTTTCCTTTTGGGGATGATGCAAGGCATGGAGACATTTAGGTCCCTTCCATGTTGACCCAAAGTATTTTTCTTTGTTTTCATTCTCTTTGTGTCATTCTTCTAGTTCTATGAATATTTGGGGATTGATGACAATTCTAAGTTCTATAACAACATTGTAGCAAAGACATACTGACCCCGAATCCATAGATCCCTTCCATATTTTTGGGGGCAACCCCTCCTTCCTTTTTCATCGCGTAGCTTTATTTTAAAAATATATGACTTGGCATAGGGCTTTCTGAGTAAGCTCCCATGTCTTAGGATTAGACATTGGCTACTTTAACACAGTTTCTCACAGTAATGATGTTAGCAACTACTCTAAAGTGGGGGCATACATTGATGACATCTTTTGACATTTTTCATATTTCATGGTGTGATTTTCTTTTTCTTGTGATGTGTCCTTTTCTTGTTGGTGTAATTAGGTTTGATTTCCTCCAAGAGTGTGATATTTCTAAGCATACAATTTCCATTAGTGGCATGATGTGAAACAAGGCATCCCATAAGTGGCAATCTGATATTCTTGACTTTTCCTCTCTTAAAGACATTAGGCATGATGTTCCCTAAGAAGAAGACCTTACATGAAGTGAGATACCCTTGAATAAAAATGTACATATATAATATTCATAAGTGTTTAGGATTGTGGTACCTTATTGAAGTTTTCAGGAGGATAACTTTGGTATGGTATGGGAGGCTAATATAATTCTCTCATTTTTCACAAACAACCTAGACTTGGTCCACATGCCATTAGATAGACTATCAAAGCTTGATCCTTCCCATTTTCTTAGAAAAAACAATTGTATTCCACATCGTGTTGGGATGCTTGAAGCTTGATCCTTTATTCTTCCCTTTCTTCTTGGTATTTGATAGGGTATGACTGCGTATCTTTTCCATTGTTTCATATATAAGTGTCTTGAATATCTAATTTAGTGTGAGTTTGTCATGGGGGAAAACTCTCCCTAATGTGGGGACAAAATGTAGTAACGAAAAAAGTATCCCTTTTCCCTTACTTAGTTTGGAAATAATAATTAATGATAAAATGGACTTAATTGCTCCTTATTTATGGTGTTTTAAAGTGTTTATTTACACTTTCACAATAATCTAGAGCTTTATTAATTAATTGAGGTTAAATTGAGCTTAATTGACCCCTTAAATTCAAATCCAAGCCTTATTTATTGTATTTTTCAAGGGATAACACCCAACACTCATTAATAATATTTAACAACACTTAATTTTGCAAGGTTTGTGTCCTAGGCTAGTGACCTAGGACCCATTCACCACTTGGTGAATGGGTCCCCACTAGGTCCTAAGACCCCCTTTTGGAATGTTATTTCACATTCCCTAAAACTTTTCCTAGTTGAGTATGTTAGGACCCATTCGACCTATGGTGAGTGGGTCCTCCTTAACTTAGGACACCACCCTTGGGATGTGTTTTCGGTGAGATTTTAATGATTTCAAATTCAAGATATGATGTTAGCTTGTGTTATTTCAATTTTTGGATTTAATCTTAAGATAAGTATAAATATGAGGTTATTTCACATAGTTTCACCAAAGAAACTTTATTCAAGCATCCTAAGAGTTCACAAGAGAATTATAGAGCATTCAAGAGAATTCAAGAAGGCATTCAAGGGAAGATTTATAGAGTTTTATTGCAGCAATCAAAGATCTTTTCACCATGTCAAAGGCATAGGGCATCATGCATGTTGTTGAACTCATGTGTTGATGTAGCATTGAGGATCCAATTCAAGATAATTTAAGGTGTTGTTTCTAACCAAGTGTTGTGATCAAGATCTACATTCATTGAGGCCACTTCACACAAGATTGTTGATTTGTACTCAAAGGTTTGATTGATGATTGGTGAGGCGTAGCATTACTTTGTTCATTCATCTTTCCTTTTATGCATTGTTTTAATTCAAAGTTTAATTACCAAAACAAGGTTTCATCAAGGAAAACCACTATCTCCTAACAATCAAAATTTTCTTCTCTTTGATGTGTAATTACATTTTTTAGGTTGAAGATCAAGTGGAGAACAAA
The DNA here is from genome assembly GCA_007258455.2 of Sequoia sempervirens. Taxonomy (NCBI): domain Eukaryota; kingdom Viridiplantae; phylum Streptophyta; class Pinopsida; order Cupressales; family Cupressaceae; genus Sequoia; species Sequoia sempervirens. The sequence goes on from VDFB02270651.1 coordinate 437,280,129, forward strand.
AGTTGTCAAAGTTACAACATTTTCAAATTTCTCACCTTTGCTACAAGATCACAAAAATGAAGCTATAGAATTTATTTTTGACTTTAAGGAGTGGAACACCTAGGATCTGAGAGTGTAGATATTGAAGAACACAACCCATAAATTAGTTTTCTAGAACCCTAGCAAGGACGCATTCACCACTGGGCGAATGAGTCCTCAGTGAGGTCCAAAACAACACTTTTTCTAACAAGTGCACACCATTTTAGCATCTTAAAACCTTCCTATTTGCTATTATAATAGTTAGGTTGGATTTTTAATTTTTATTTATACATTATAGCCCCCATAATTGAATGAAACAACATAAGTATAATTAGGTTCATCATTTTGTTGACTTCATTATGGTGAACCTCTTTTTCTTTGTTTTAGCATAAATGAGAATTTCTAAGATGACGAATTTGAGCATTATTGTCCTTCCTGTAGTCATGAGCTAGTTACCTTGCCATGCTTTTAACTTTTTGGTGCATTTTGTCAAAATGATTTCCCAAATATGGAATTTACTTGAGCCCCCATAAAGTGGTAGGCCCATAAATACACCCAGTAGCCTACCCCTTTTTAATTACTCCTATGATTTTGACAATTTCTTTTTATCTTCTTAAGTTTGTATTGAATAAATAATACCTTTGAATTTCTCCAATTTATACTTTGTCCCGAGGCTTGGAATTATTTGTCTAGCACCTTTTTTATTCCCCTCACTTCCTTTTTGTTAGCCACACTAAATAACATTGTTCCATCTATGAATTGTTTGTGGGTTATTGGTTCCATGTTAGGTGTGACTTTGATGCCTTCCCATTTCCCCCTTATGTGTTTTGCTGTTATACGTCTTCCAAGCACCTCTACCATTATTATGAATAGGAAGGGGGATAAGGCTTCCCCCTACCTTAACCCTCAATATGTTTTGAAAAAAAATAGGGAATTTTGTTAATCAATAGTGAGAAATGCGAGCCCCGAATAACACTTTTATCCATTCAATCCAACCTTGGTTCAAGAAAAAATATTCCAACACCTCGACCAATAATTCTTTGTCGACCTAATCATAAAATTTCCTTATATCAAGTTTAATTAACATTCAATCCACTTTTTCCTTCCTCATTGTGTGAATGACTTCATGTGTCAGAATGATGCCTTATATAATGGCCCTCCTTAGAGAAAAACCACTTTGTTCTTTTGAGATAATACTTGGAATAATCCCCTTGATTCTATTTTTCATAGCCTTTGTGATTACTTTATAAATTGTGTTGAACATAGATATGGCTCTAAAGTCCCCTAAAGCCTCCAATTTATCTTTTTTGGGTATCGACACAATGAAAGTGTTGTTGAAATCTCTTGGCATGACTTGTTTCCTCCTCGACTCATTGACTACTCTAACCACAACCCACTTCATTATATTCCATAAATATTGGAAGAACCTTATAGGGAAGGCATCCGAGCCTAGGGCCTTATCCAAGATCATTTGGAACACAGTTTTTTTTACTTCCTCCTCCATCACAGGTCTCACTAGTGCCTCATTCTACCTATCATCTACTACAATTAGGATGTTTCTGAAAATTATTACATGTTTTGACCTTGAATAGTATTTTCCTTTCTTAAAAGGTTCTTAAGATATTCTATTGTTGCTTCTCCAATTTCCTTGGGGTCTTATAGCTTTCTCTCTTAATTTTTTATTTTTGAAATCTTGTTTGCACTTCTTACTTTTATCGTCACGTGGAAGAATTTTGCATTTTGATCTCCTTCCTTCAACCCACATTCCTTTGACTTCTATCTCCAAAAAATATCTTCCCTAGCTAACATATCCTCATATGTCTCCCCTAGTGCCATTTATTTCTCATATCTTACTATGTCCATGTGCATCCTAATCACAATTTTGTTCAGTTCCATTAGCTCCTTTTCTACCCTAAGTTTTTCTTCAAATATGTTTTTAAAATGTGAGTGGTTCCACTCCTTGAAATGTACTTTTATGTGATCTAATTTCCTCTACAATTTATTTAGATGGGATCCTCCCACTTTTGGTTCCCCCTTCCACCATTCCTCTATTTTATGGGAAATATATGCTAATTACATACATAGCTCAATTGACCTCCATTGGAACTTGAAATAAATGATAATTACATACATAGCTCAATTGAGCTTCATTGGCACTAGAAATATATAATGATCTAGGAAATCCCTTTTCAAATCCTTGGCTCGTCAACTGGGAGGAGAAGCATCACTCAAGCACTTTTTTGCCATCCATGGACTAACTATGATCCTCCACACATCTACCACATATGGTAAGATGGCCCTACCCTTTGATGAAGATTTTTGGTCTAGAAACCATATAGTACTTAGCCTATTTTGAGCTGGTGTTGTATTCCAAATGACTAGAGCTTTTACATACTACACATCTATATTATACGTGTATGAAAATCCTGAACTAACATGTATAAGGGTAACACAATGAACTAATGGTGTAACTAGCGGCATATTACACCACTTTGGAAAAAGTATTCCCCACCTTGCACTTCAAATGGACATCACACACTCATACACCATTCTAACTCGATTTGTTAAGATCAATTATATTCTATTCCAGGTAATTCCTTCCAAAGGTTACTCTACCACCCTAGGAACAATCCATAAATTTATCGTATTCTATGACACTTATACTAGATTAAATTGTATATTAACAACCTACCAATTTAATTCTAGCTACAAGATAAAATGACCTCACTCTATTAAGCACTTACTATCCTCCGTATATAACTATATAATATAATCCCTCCTTAGTGTGGAGTATGTAAAAACACAACAAGCAATAAAGAACCTTGCATAATACTACAATGAATACCTATTCCATGAGCTAAAACAATTCTTCCCTAAACTTATTCCTTTTTAAACAGAAAACAAATATAATAAAACCAATTTAAATCCAACAACATAAAAGAGAGTAGGGATTAGCATGCCTGTATTATTAAGCTCCAAATGGACTCAGCTAGTTCCCAATCCCAACTTCCACAATTAGCTTAATATTTGACCACAAATCACCTCTACACCTTCCAAAATTTCACACTAAATTCCCACAATGAACCCTCATGAATCTCTCAAAAACTTCTCATTCAAACTTAGGAAATAGAGAAACACTCAAAAAAATATGGATGAGTGCAGATAATGCATCCCAATGAGGTATGGAACACCTCTATTTATACAAAAAATTCAGCTTCTAAAGGCTAACAATAAGGAGATTGGATCGATGCATCTCATTTGGATGGTTTTGACTCCATAGTGAAATCAAAAGGTGGCAAACTTAGACCATTTGAGCAAGATAAATACAACAAATTGATTCTCCAAGAGACAACAAGAATTTCTTAGAGAAATACAAGGTCAAATTCATATAAGTTGACTTATTCTATGTCAGCATTCCAAAGACTCATTCATCTCATTTATTCATGGTTTCATTGTTGTACAAAGATTCTAATTTAGACTTCTATTGAAGAATAGGAAATTCATAGTTTGGCACCACATTATCCTTTATTCAGGCTTTTGGAGTTTTCTGCCCTTTGAAAAAGTCAGGGCCTTTAAATCCTTGCAAACAACATTATATTTTATGCTTGACCAAGTGTATTATATGCCACGCCTTCCACTATATATGGAGATACAATGTAACATATATATTTCATCACTTATATATCACTTAGCGCTACATTTTTGTGCACTATTTGGCTATGCCCATGCACCATTATAATTTACTCTATACTATGGTTTTACAGTATACAAAGTTAAATAATATCAGTACTTTATTTAAGCAGTGCTTAAACATCTACAAGATTATCACATGTATTTGCATATATCTATTTAATATTTAAACTATTGTCACACATGTATATATATATATATATACATATATGAATATATACATTTATATATATTAATGTACTTGTATGGATGTTACCAATATGTCAATACATACATGTACAACAATATATATACTTATATACATATATATATATATATACACCTATACACATCATTACCATAGACACAAAGAAAAGGTATTGAATAACAAATATATATACATTAGATATATATACATACATATATATATGCATGTTACTATATCCATTTGATGTTCATGTGCATATAGGTAAAAGTAACTAAGTAAACATATTGCAGGGTGTAACATATCCCCCCCTTATGAATCATTGTCACCAATGATTTTATATAGCAAACATAAATAAAACATAGTAAGATATTGTTTCACGAATTCTTAAAAGAATGTAAAACATGTGGAAAATTTTCTTAAATTTCAACATATTCTTCCCAAGTAGTAGAATCTTCTGAGTACTATTCCCATTGGACTTTGCACTATAGATCATCTTTATTACATAAGCGAAGCTTACGTGTTCCAAGAACCTTAATAAGTTCAATTATTATTACTCTGGGGTCTTGTACCTGTAAAGCATTCGAATCAATGACATGATTATCACCTAGTATATACTTCTTTATGTATGAGACATGAAAAAAATTATGCATCTGGGGAAGAGCTAGTGGCAATGCTATTCTATAAGCAATAAGGTTTACTTCTTATAAGAACTAAAATGGACCTACATATCTCATATGTAGTTTGGAAAACTTTCCAAACTTGATGGAACTCTTTTGAGGTTTTAATCTCAACAACACCTTTTCCCCCACCTCAAATGTCTTAGGTACTCTCTTAGAATTTGCATAACTTTTCTATCTGTCATTGGCTTCAACTAGCCTTTGCTTAATAATTATGACTTTCTCTTCCATTTTTGAGAACATCTCTAGTCCAAGACTTATCCTATCCTCAAGCTTATCCCGACTTATAAGAGTTCTACATTTTTTACCATATAATGCTTCAAAAGGAGCCATCTTAATCACGTAATGATAGGAATTATTATATGCAAACTCCATTAAAGGAAAGTAATCTTCCCACTTGTATTGTTGATCCATGCAATATATTCTTAGTCGTTCTTATAATACTTGATTCACCCTTTCAGTTTTCCCATCCACCTCTGGATGATATGCAAAAATTATATAAAATTGAGTTCCTAGTGAGGAAAGCAAGGTTTTCCAAAACCTAGACATTACTCAAGCATCTCTATCTAAAATAATATTTTTAGGGAATCCATGTAGTCTAAACACCTCTTGTACAAATTTTGAGCTGTGATAAGAGCTACATTCATCACATTCCCAGGAATAAAATGCGCTACTTTAGTAATTTTGTCTACTACTACCAAAATTGCATTGTGCTTATTCCTTGACATAGGTAGTCCTTGCATAAAGTCCATACTGATGACTTGCTACTTCCTCTCAGGAAAATCATGCAGATACAAATCTAGTAGCATCACCTTTCATTCCTTTCTAGAAATATAATGTCTTCACATTAGTGAACATCTTAATCACACCTGGATGCTTGGAATATGGTGTTTCATGTACCTCTTTCCATACCAAATTTCTCAATTCTTCAGAACTAAGTACATATATCCTTCTGTTAAACCTTAATAATACTTGTCACCCTTTGATTTTTGCATGGATGCATCTTATGGATTATCCATGAGTGCTTGCTTGAATTGCTCATAGTACTTGTCACCCTTTGATTTTTGCAATATTTGACTCTTGAAGTCAGTTTGAATCAATACCATTGAGGCGATATTCCTTCTCTGACTTAGAGCATCAACAACCCAATTTTATTTTTCCTTGATGTAGTTGATATTGAAATCATAATCATATATCAACTCCAAAAATCTACATTATCGTGCATTCAAGTTGGGTTAAGTGAAAAAATACTTGAGGCCATGGTGATTAGTCTTTAATTCAAATTTTCTTCCAAGCAAGTAATGCCTCCACATTTGCAATGCATGAACTATTGTAGTTAACTCCAAATCATGCAATGCATAATTTTTCTTATAGGGTTTCAATTTTCTTGATTCATATGCAATGACTTTCCCTTCTTGCATCGTTACTCCTCCTATTCCTTCTCCTGACACATTAATGATGACAGTGAAGTCACCCTCTAGGTTTGGTACTTTCAATATTGGAGCCATAGTCAACTTCTCTTTGAGTTGGTCAAATTTCGATTGAAATTTTTATGTCCACTCAAACTTCTTTCCTTTCCTTTGTAACGAAGTAATAGGAAATGCTATCTTAGAAAATTTTGTAACAAAATTGTGATAGCAACCAGCCAAGCCAATGAAACTTCTAACTTCCAGTATGTTTTTAGGTATTGTCCATTCTAGTAATACTTTTATTTTCATGGGATCCACCAAAATTCCCTTAATTGAAATTACATGACCTAAATACTGCACCTTCTTCTAAAAGAAAGTACACTTTAAGAGTTTACCATATATTTAATATTCTCTTAACCACTAGAAAACTACCTCTAAGTGCTTGCAATGTTCTTCTTCATCCTTGGAGTAAATTAAGATATCATCCAACAATACTAGAACAAACCTATCCAAATAATCCCTAAAAAAATTGTCATTAGGTTCATACATTTCACAGGTGCATTAGTAAGCCCAAATGGTAGAGTGTGAACTCATAGTAATTGTATATCATTCTAAAGGAAGTTTTTAATATGTCTTCATCTTTGATTCTCAGTTGATGGTAACCTAATCAAAACTAAATCTTTGAAAACACAACCACTCCTTGAATTTGATCAAAATATCATCAATTTGTGGCAAGGGATACTTCTTTATCGTATCTTTATTAAGCATTTGATAATCAATGCACAAGCATAGTGTTCTATTCTTCTTTACAAAGATTATTGGCACTCCCTAGGGTGAGACACTAGGTCTTATAAATCCCTTTGATAATAACTCCTCCAACTATTCCTTAAGTTGCATTAACTCTTTAGTAGTCATTATATACGACACTTTGGAAATAGGTTCAGATTTGGGTACAATATAAATAGAGAAATCAAATTCCCTCTTAGGAAGTAATCTAGGTAGCTCATATGGAAATATGTCCACAATTTTTTGTAGAATTGGATGCTTCTCTATATTCATTTCTCCAAATTCCACCATTTCTCCTTAATTTCTAGAGAGTATCGTGGTTCACAATCCATGTCATTATCTTGAAGAGTGAATTCCTTAAGTTCATCTATTTCGACAACATATAATTGTCAACTTTTCTTTTTCACTCTAAGAATTTGCATGACAAAAATTTGTTGCATTTTAATCTCTCTTGTGTTCCTTGCAATGTTACCCAATTTCCTAGATCATTGAGATACTCTACTACCTTGGAATGTAAATCCACTTTGGATTTATGTTTCCATAGCCAAGTAATTCCTAGTATGGCATCATAAGATCCTAGGGGTGTTACATACAAGTTTACTTTAGTTGAGAAACTAGGAAGTTATACCCTGGCTTCAAACAAGAATTGCTTCACTATTGCTCTTGTTTGGTTTGCATACTCCACAACCTAAGATTTTTCTATGAATCTAATTTTTTTAGATATTTGATTAACTAGTCTAGGTGAAATAAAATTTTCAGTTGCTCCAATATCAATAAGTATAGATATAGGTATACCAAAAAAAAAACCTAGAGTTTCCACTGGTATAACCTGGTATTCAACTTTTTGATTGTTCACGACTGCATAGGTCTTCTATTGGAATGTAGCTCATTGAGGAGGAAGATATTTTCCATTTTCTTGAAATATTGAAGGCTTGCTGGGACATTGAGCAACATAATGATCCCCTTTGCAAGTAAAGAATCCTTTTATAGGTCCTTTCCTTCTTGCACACCTATCAACTTGATTGAAATTTCCTCCAATATTGTTGAAATTGCTATTGTTATTTCCTCCGTAGTGATCTCTTTTTTATTCGTTCCAGTTGTTATGAAATACCTTCTTATCTTTCCTTTTGGATTCTTGTGCTTTGACAAACTTCTTTAGCACTTGATTTACTTGAGACTGTATAAGAGCGAATTTGTACCTCTTGTGTGAATTCCCTTCTTTCATCCCCTCACCTTGGAAAATCAAACCCGAAGGTTAAATTCCACATCACCCACCTACCTTCCATACACTTGGCATTTTTCATGTGTGTTAGTGGGAGAATATTTGTTGGGGATGCGAGCACGACTAGCGAATGTCTGCATGACACACTGTTGTCTCTGATAGATTATTTCTTCTAGTGTCTATAGAGATGTTATGCTCTCCATTGGGTGTGAAGCATAACACCTCTATGTTGACCATCTAACCCAAAAATAGCTCTTTCCCTCTCATCTTGATCTTGAAATACCCATCTTTCTCATTCATTCCATCTTCTATGATCTCTTTAGCATTCTAATTCATCTTCTTCACAATTATAACAACTTGACTTAATATTTTAACAGTTCATACACTCCCTTGGACATTACAAAAATTGGTTACTCCATCAACTTCATCTTTGTATGTGTTGTGCTACCATAGAAGTTGCAATTTTGGAGTCTTGCGAGACCTCCCTTCATCACTGCTACAACTGTGCCAACTTTTCCAAGCTCGTTGTCTTACATTCTCCCTTCATTGGTATTGAGAGCCTTTGGGTGGAGGTGGTATTGCTTCACTTCTCTTTTCAATATGGTTTGATAGAGTAGCATTGCATCTTTTGTAGTGTTTAGTACTTTCCTTTCATCTTTCCTTTATTACATTTTCTACTTCATGGATTTTCTAGCTGTCCGTGGAGGTGGAAACACCAAAGTGGGGGTTTGACTGAGGAAAAACCATATATAGACCAACATTTTTCCCTCTCTTGGATATGTGTAGGTGAACATGCACATGGAGATCACTAATGAACTGGACTCTCGGTGAGTTGGTTTTCATCACCCTCACTTTCATTTGCATTCTCTTCCATTTATATAGTTATTTCTCACATTTCATTATTCTGTTTATCTCATTAAAATTACTCAGCTAGATAGTTAGTAGGATTTTTTTTTCTTTTTGTACTATATTTCATGTTTTATTTCCATGCAAATGCTAGCATGCTAGAGAGACACCAGTGCACTGCAATGTTGTCCTAGACATGCATTGCCATCCTCAGATAGAGAGCTATCTAAGGTGTAGTTTGGATTCCAAAAACCAACTTGTCTAGCCTCATTTAGATTTTCAAATCTGTAGAGTGACATAAGCATTTGAGAGTGCTCTTCATTCTTGATTCTTATCCTATTATCTTGAGGTAAGATAGGGAAACCCTCTACTCTCGGCTCTCTGTGACCTGGAGCCTTGGAGTGGTTGGTCCCCCTACCTTATAGTTTTGGTGAACCAAACATGAACAACATCTATCCGTTTGTTTGTGTTGATATCTTTTCCTCCAGACCCAGTGACTAATGTAAACCTAAGTGTTGTGAAGGTTTATGAGCATCACAACCTTGTCCATGAATTTTGGGTACATTGTTAAGAGAAGTTTATTACACCTACCGATGGAAAAGATGAAGGTCACTTCCAGTTTCACCTCCAATTTTTCCAGTGGTCTGGTTATTGACTTTACCACTAGTTTTCCTACAGGTTTTATTGACAAGATAGATTTCATAGATGATACCTCTCATGCTTCTACCCCTCCAGCATCCCCTATGGATTCATCCATGGATGAGGTTGATGTTGTGCATATCCCTATGGAAAACCTTTTGGCATTAGATATAAAATTGTTAGACCTTGTGAATCATTTGGAGAGAGCATTGAACATGGTGAGAGTCACTAGGATTGCTAATGAGGTGAGATATCTGTTAGGAAAGGATCAAATAGGGATTGATTTATTACATGACCTTACTAATCTAATCAAAGCTTATATCCCCTTGTATAAGACTAGATCAAGTACCACCTAAGGGGAGGTGCTTGATGCCTATGAGAGACAAATAGGTGTCCCAATGCCTACCATGTTTGTATACATGGATAAAATAGGCCCTTCGATTAGCGTTTCCTATGCTTCTCAAAATCCCCTACCATCAAGGCAAGTAGAATACCCCTTGAATTTAGCTTCACCCCTCCTACTACCCTTGGCAATGGTGGATTTGATGGGTTGAGTAGTGGCGGCTCTAGTAGTAGAGGTGGCGTTGGTAGTGGAGGTGGCTCAAAAAGTGGTTCTAGTGGTGGTGGTTCTGGATGTTCCACTAGGAATTTGTCATCCTTTGACCCTATTCTAAATTATCTTCTTCAGAACATGGGTCAGATGCAAAACTAGTTAGCAAGCCTTTCCCAAGCTTCCACTCAACCTATCTTTCAACCTTTCTTCCAACATAGTCTATTGTCGGTGGTGATTTTGAGTACTCCTTTCCATTAGGGAATGGAGATTCTTAAGTTTAAAAAATATGGTGGTAAAGGGGATCTGCAAACACATGTGTCGGCCTTCAATGCCATGTGTACAAATTTCTTTCATCATGATGCTTTGATAGTGAAACTCTTTCCTCGATCTATCAAGGACACAACACTCAAGTGGTACTATTCCTTGCTTGATAATCCCATATTTTCATTTGATTAGCTCATTAACCAATTTCTCTGTCAGTTCTAGGCTAACATCGATTTGAAGATGACCTTCTTGGATCTCATCCAGTGTAACTAGGGAGATAACAAGAAGATAATTGAATTCATAGAGTGATACCAAGCACTCTTTTCACAAATCTCATACCAGTTGCCTGACTCTGATGTGTAAAAGGTGTTTATAGGAAACCTATAATGAGCTCAATAGGATAATTTTTCCTTGATAAAATACCCTTCCTTTGTGCATCTGTGTGCCACGTTGCGAGAGTATAAACAAATGGTGGTTAAATTTAGGGGATCTTCCTCATGCTCTCATTTAGAAGGAAAGTCTAATGTGTCCATCTTAGGAAAAGGAAAGGCTATTGCAAATGTAGTCACCATGACTAATAATCACAACATAAAACACAATAAGAAGTTCATGAAGTTAGCATAATCTTATTCTTCCATTTTCCAAAATTTGTTGAAGGATAAGATCATAACTTTGGAAAACCCTCAACCTTTAAAGGAACCTTATCTTGTTTGGTATGATGTAAATTATTTTTTCCAATACCATCATGTTAATGGGCATGATACCGAGTGTTGCATGCACCTGCATCATGAGATATAGGATCACATCGATGAGGATACCATTTGTCTTGATTGGAAGAAATAAAACACAAATAAATCGATAGTGAAGGACAATAGTGAGTTGCAGATTTGCATGGACCCGTTTCCATCTCATTCTATGAACTTAATTATTAATCCCTTTGATGCTTCTCCTCAACCCTCAGGATACATTAATATGGTCTTGATTACTCCTCCCCTACAACTTGCAATTGGTTCACCAAATGTGACATTCACCTCGTAAGACTTTCCTTGGAATAATAAGCCCTCTCCCCAATACATTCTTGCTTGCCTCAATGGGAACATTGTGACAAGAGTTCTAGTTGATGCCATGGGCTAGGTGAATGTTATTATGGAGGAGACATTATGGTTAAATTCATTAAAAAGGAAGGAATATGAAGAACAAAAGTATAATATATGTATGCACAATAGTATCTCTCTTAATCCATATGGCTCCATAACCATTTTCGTCCTAGTTGGACCTAGGGCTATGGATACAACCTTTGATGTTATTCTAGAATCCAATCTATTTAGGGTGAAGTTGGGCATCCTGTGGCTAGCTTCCATGAACATAATCACTTTCATTATTCACGAACTTTTAAAGTTATCCCATGAAGTTTTTTGCACATTGTGCATGACACTGGATATCCACCATTAGTGTCCTATGGGGGTTATTCACTAGATCATTTTTGGCTTGCCTTGATCGGTTCACTTTCCCCTAAAACGAACCTATTCTATTGAAACTATGTGAAATACAAAGTCGGGGACAAGGGACAACTGAAAATGACCCCTTAGATAGTGTAACAAAAATTTTCCTCCTCTTAGAATGGAAAGGAGAGTCCTGTCCATCCTCAGGGTGCCCCTTTTACCCCCCTTTTTGAATAGGAGTTTTGGATGACTACTCTTGGATTTCATATAATAAGTCTGATGGTGCCTGCTTGGTGTAAAGCCAAGATTCAAACATCGAACCTTCCTAATGTGCCTCCTAGGCCCTATCCCTACTTGTTTGGTAGGAATGTCCCCCATAGGGAATCCTCTATGTATTAGCCTCTGCAACCTCCTACCACTCCTTCTCCTAAGGTAGTGAATGGGAAGAGGCCCGCTACTAAGGCATTAGAGTCGACTCCCCAAATTTTTTTTTAACCTCCTCTCAGTCTCTCCCTCCACCAAAAATGGTTGTGATGGACACTTTGATGGCTGAGCATGAGATTTTTGTCCCATCTCATCTCTCAACCTCTAGCTCTTGGAGTCATAGAAACTTCCTTGCACATGAGTACAAGCGTTGGTGAAAGGATCTGGTGGATGAGTAGTCCACACTATAGAGGGAGGAAGGGGAGTTGACCACCCCTATTCCAGGGTCTACTATTGTGTCCTCCTTTCTCACCCCCTCTACTTTAGTTCAGTCTGCCTCAGTGCTTCTTCTGGCTCCTGCTATGAGCATAAACATTTGTGACCCTAAAAAGGTGCAGGTTTTTATTGCTCCTTTGATTGATCCTCCTCTCTTGATTCCCTCCCGAGCATCCCTCCATTCTATAAACTTGTGGAAATTCCAAACATCTCGGTGGTGTTTTCCATGGTTTTCTCCTCCTCCTTAACACCTTCTTCCTCATCTATGGGGAACTCACATCCTATGAAGAAGAGGAAGATGGAGGTTGGCCCCTCTAGTAATGGGGGGAAAAATAGGAGTCCACCTTCTTCAAAGGGAGGTCCTATGTTAGCATGTTTTTTCCTTGTGACGAAGCAAGTTTCAGCTCATCCCTTGAGTTTGTCACTACTCCCGAGTCACTCAGTGAGCCTAGTAGTGAATCTTAGGCATCGCTTCCCTTGTCTGTTGAGGTAACACATGGCATTCCTATGAAGTGCATATTCAACTCTTTGGATGAGGTCTTGGCCCTGTCAGTGATCTTTGCAAAGTCATTGACCTTTGCTCCATAGGAACTGAGTGGAGGAGATCTCAAGGAGTCTCCTTCCTTGGCTCTTATTTTGGGAGGGTCAAAGGATTCCCCCTTGACATTCCACCCTTGCAGTATCATCCACCTTCCCCATTAATGATCTAGATTGGGAGGTTGATGACCTCTTGGTTGATCATTGTTAGGGGGGTCCCTCTTCTTTATCTTTAGTGTAGAGTTTATGTGTGCGTGTTTGATCGTGTTCCCTCGTGCTTGTGTTATATTTTCCTGGATGACCCTTGTCACCCTCATAAGTGCTTGGATACAAGAGTGAATATGTGTCATAAAACTTCCTCTATTTGTTGCATCATTCTTCCTTTGTTATGTGTATTTATTTTCAAAAAATTAAGGATGATGCAAAGTGTTGGGGGAATTTAGGCTTCCCTTCCATGACCCAATTTTTAATTTTCATTTTTTCTTCTCGTGCATTCTTAATATGGTATGATATAGTAGGGGGTTGATGATAGTTCATTAAATATACTATTAATATATATATATATATATATATATATATATATATATATATATATATATATATATATATATATATATATATATATATATATATATTTATGAGCATCTTTAACCCCAAAATATCACATCACCCCTATACCCTTTGTTTGTGATATCATTGTCTCTTCTTGCAGTGTGGTTATCCTTCTCTCCTCTTTGCTTGAGTTGTGATGTTGTGGTTCTCATGTGTTGTCCCTTGTGTGCATGACAACATTACCATAGTGACATCTCACTATGTCATGTGGGCCACAACATCACCTTTTTATTCTTTCTTTTCTCTCCTTAGGATGCCACGTGACTTTGCATTCAACACACACCATCCTAAGGGGGGCTATCATGTCAAATTTTATTTTTAGAAAATGAATTCAATAGCCCAATTAATCTTTTCTCAAAAATATTTTAAAAAAATCACATTCTCAACAAGGACCCCTAGTAGAACGTGTTTCTTTCTTCATGGGTTCACAAAGAAAGAACTTAAAATCTCCTCCAAGGAGGGAGAAAATTTTCCTATAGGAGAAGTCTTGACCTTCCCCTCATAAGGGGGAATTTTATTCCTTTCGAATTCCTTGATGTTGAATTGATTTTTGAAAAACACTCTCACTTTCAAACAACACGTCCCTTGAGTGGACCCCTCTTCTTTTCAAGGGTTCCCGAGGGGCCCCTTTGAAAGCTCTTCAATTTTTTGACTGTTTGCTTGTTTGCCTATGTGGCTGCTTTTTTTTTTCTAACATGTTTTATCTATGGATTAACATGTTTCTTTGCAGGTACACCTATGAATCTACTTTCTAGTTTGAAAATGTGGAGTCCCCTTACATCGGGCTTCCTTTAGGAGAGAGTACCTAGGGAGCACCTTCTTTGTAGGTCCAAGGGCTTGTGAAGCGCTTGTGTCCTATAGGATTTTTCCATCATTGGTTTTTGGGCCTTTAGTGTACTTTATACAACTTTGTAGTTCCAAGGAGCTACAAATTCCTTTTTTTTTAACCTCCTTAGGAGAGAGTAGCTCTGGAGTCCTTTTCCTGCCTTATTCTTTCGAGCTCACCAGATCACAATCTGCTTCCTTGATAATTTAGGTATACATTTCTAACTCTTCGATGTACTTTATTGAACACCCATTAATACTCATGGTCACTAGATTGGGGGAAAAAATTATAGGAGAGAATTTTCACCCCTTGTGTAAATTCCCCTTTTGCATCCCCTCACCTTGTAAAATCAAACTCGAAGGAGAAATTCCACATCACCTTCCTACCTTCTATCCCCTTGGTGTTTTTCCTCTATGTTGGTTTGGGAATATTTGTGAGGGATGTGAGTGAAACACGTAGACATATACATGATGAATTACCATCCCTGATAGATTCCTACCTCTAGTGTCTATAGGGACATTATTCTCTCCATTAGGTGTGAACTGTAATGCCTTTGTGTCAACTACCGACTTGAAAACAATTCTTTCCCTCCCATTTTGATCTTGAAATGCCCATCTTTCTCATTCATTCCATCTTCTATAATCTCTTTAGCATTCTACTTCATCTTCTTCACAATTCTAACAAATTGACTTGATCTTTTGGTAGTTCATCCACTCCCTTGAGCATTACAATAGTTGGTTACTCCATCAAATTCATCTTTGTATGTGTTGTGCTACCATACAAGCTGCAAGTTTGGAGTCTTGTGAGACCTCCCTTCATCATTATTGTAGCTGTGTCAACTTTTCCAAGCTCATTGTTTTGTGTTCTCCCTTAATTGGCCTTGAACTGTAGATTTTCGGGTCACTATGGACAACTCTAACTCTTCTAGGGTTTTTCACCTAAAAGGAGAGAGATAGGACCCAAAAATGCATGGGTTTCATTCAATTAATGTTATGTGTGATGTTGTTATGCCTAAATGAACTAAACCAAATGCAATTGATTGATTAAAATGAATGCAAGAGTGCAATTTAAGCTATGTTTAAAAACACATTGTGATATGCAAACAATTAAGTAAATGAAGAAATTATGCATAACAAAAAGTATAGGGATGAATTTGAGTGTGCCTAGATGAAATGTAATGATTTTGGAGTGTTCTAAATGCTGATGAAAATTATTTATTTGTCACAATGGAACTCATTTGCCCAGGGTGGCGAATTAGTCCACTTACTGGCGAAAAACTATCGAAAGCTGGTTTCTGTTTGTCGGGATATGAAATCTAACAAAACTCAAGTTTCTAGTCCTAAGGTGGGACTTATTTTCCACAAGTGGGAAATCAGTCCTCTCCCAAATTTATGAAAAAACAAGAGACAACTCTACAACACCAGATTTGGAAATGTCTGCTTGTCGGGTTGTCAAAGTCAAATCTACATAAAACAGATAAATAACCTTCTCCAAGATTGAAATTGACTTATGTTGACTTGAAACACCTAATTGGCTTTGATTCCAACTTTTCAATACACAAATGCTTGATAAATATGCATACCTAAGTCAAATGCTTAATAATGCAAGTTTGAAGTAATGTTAATGGATGCTTCAAAGTACTTTGAATGTTGCTTAAATTGATACTTGAATGCTTGATATTGAATGTGTGAATGATAATATGTATTGGAGATCGAATTATTGAATGAGGAGATGTAAAATTCCTATTTATAAAATCTTGTGTCTTAGTTTACCATTCATACCTCATCATAGGCCGACATTAAGTGATTTTTAATAAAATCCCAAAAAGAAATTTAAAATATTTTGAATTTGGGGCCAAGGGGGACTCATTCACCACCCATGGTGAATGGGTCCCATCTAGGACCTAAAAAAAAGTGTTGGGAATTATATTTCATTTAATATTGTTTGTTAGGATAATATCCAAAAATACACTTAATTAAAGCATGAGGGCATAAAGGGGTCAACTAAGTCATAAGAAGAGATAAATAGTGAAGTTGTGCCTAGGAAAGTGTGCAATCTTGTTACAAGACTTTACAAAACTTCAAAATAGGACTTGATGATGTGCAAAAAGGTGATTTTTAGGAGAATTGTAATGAATCGACCCTAGAAGAATGCAAAAATGTCTTACAAAACTTCACAACACCTTCACAAAATGTCATTATTTGAATTTTAGTACCTAAATATGCATGTTCAAGCCATGTTGTAACATAAAATCAAAGAAAAACATATCAAATACCATGAAAAAAGACCTAAAAGGCCATGAAAATGACAAGTGACCATTTTTTATGGCATATTTAGCCCCTACTTTAGTAAGAGAATGAACCTGCTTCAAACTCGCACTAAACTATCCATGGACATTAAGAGGAGGGTTCAAATGCACTTATGTTAGAAAGATGGAATATAACAATCAAGAGAGATGATTAAGCCCCCAGGATGAAGATCCCATGGCAAACTAAACATAAGAACAAAGGAACACACAAGTGTTGAAATGAATTGAATGAAGCTTCGATCCCTAATCCAACTAGTTGTGGATAATATCTAGGCTAAAAGAGAATATGTGTACTCACTTTGGGGCGATAGAACATAGGCCGGTTGACCAAGTGAGAAAGCCCAAATAGACTCACTCTGGGGACACAAAACTAGTTGTCCAAATAGACCTAAAAGGCCATGAAAATGACAAGTGACCATTTTTTATGGCATATTTAGCCCCTACTTTAGTAAGAGAATGAACCTGCTTCAAACTCACACTAAAATATCCATGAACATTAAGAGGAGGGTTCAAATGCACTTATGTTAGAAAGATGGAATACAACAATCAAGAGAGATGATTAAGCCCCCAGGATGAAGATCCCATGGCAAACTAAACATAAGAACAAAGGAACACACAAGTGTTGAAATGAATTGAATGAAGCTTTGATCCCTAATCCAACTAGTTGTGGATAATATCTAGGCTAAAAGAGAATATGTGTACTCACTTTGGGGCGATAGAACATAGGACGGTTGACCAAGTGAGAAAGCCCAAATAGACTCACTCTGGGGACACAAAACTAGTTGTCCGCGGGGTGAGAAGGCCAAAAAAGGTAAGATACATATGCTAGTTGGTATGCGCTCACAAAACACAAAATTTTCTAGGGGAAAGGTCATACCACTAGGTGGGCTTCCCACTCAACCATGTTAGAGTTATGCCTATTGATAACTTTAACAAGGCGCCACAAAGAAAAATGCTTATGAACAAAAAGACAAGGGGTGCCACAATAATGCAAGTTGTGTTATGCAAGGTGGAAAAATGAAAATAAAATGTAAAAATATGTTCAAAGGAGTCTTGTTAAGTTTATGCAAGTTCAGTCACTTAGGGAACATTGTGTCTAATGTCTCCAAGAGAGGACCAATCAAAGAATAGTATATTCACAACTTAGGGGATGCAATGCGTCGCACCAAACCACCAAGAGGAATGCAATATGCTAAGATAGATCACACTTATGAAGGATACCACACCCAATTTCATCCACAAAGTAACAAACACATCGCACAAATGACAAATATACACTAGAAACCAAAAATGCAAATGAATTATGGTAATGTATGCACCCCACTTTAAAGGAATTTCTACACATTATTCTATGAGAAATTACTTGAAAGTAGAGAAGAAAAAGAAAGAAAAAAGAAACAAGATACAAGAGCCAACTCGAAAATCCCTATGCCAAGTCATATGTTTTGAAGTTAGGCTACGTTATGTCAAGGAAAATTAAAAGACAAAGAAATGGAGTTGCCCCTCAAAAAAGAAAGCACGCCAAACACATAAGGGATCTATGGATTTGGGGTTAGTATGTTTGTTGTTGCAATGCTTTTATGAAAGAGCTCAGAACTGTCATCATTCCCCAAATACACATAGAATTGGAAGAATGACACAGAGAGAGGGAAAACAAAGGAAAAAGAAAGTCCATTTTGAGTCAACATGGAAGAGACATTGTGGTCTCAATGCTTTGCATCATCCCCAAAAGAAAAAAAGAAAGGAAAAATATTTCGAGTCAACATGAAGGAGACATTTCGGTCTCAATGCTTTGCATCATCCTCAAAAGGAAACACAAAAAAAAAGCAAAAATAACAAAGACCATTTGGGTCAACATGGAAGAGGCATAGGGCATCTCTACACTTTGCGTCATCCTTGAACCAAAAAAACAAAAGAAAAGAAAATAAAAGGACCTTTTGGGTCAACATGGAAGAGGCACAGGGCGTCTTTATGCTTTGCATCATCCTTGAATGGAAAACACAAAACAAAACAAAAGACAAGGAAACAAAGAACGACAATTGGAAGAATAGAGGTACAAATAGAAGAAGTGTACAAAGAGAGGGAACATCAAACACACATCACATGGGAACACAATACACACATGAAAGAAAAATAAATAAAAGAAACAAGTAATGCAAGTGTAAGTCAACCATTAAATCAATTATTGGTTTCTCAATCTTAAAAGGTAAGCAAAAAATGAATAACATAGTTAAGAGACAAAAAAAAGTGCATTACAAGTATAAAGGCTAACAACTACTTGTATCCACAAAGGGGAAAGCAAGTACATGAGCCAAAGGTGATGATGGAGAGGATCATGCAATAGGGAGAATGAAAAAAAAATCCTTCAACTATGGCATGATAATGCAATGGTGCTCTAAGGGATGATAGGAAAGTAGCCAATATCAATGAAGTGATATTTATCTAGTATCTTGTTTAATGTTCGACATGCTTCCGTTTGGTGTCCAATAATGTGATGATATTTGCAATATGGTATGTGGGAATTGTCAGGATGAATGATCAAACTATTAGAAGGTGATAAGAGTATAAGACCTATGTTTAAAAGAAGTTGAAGTCTTCTTTCACATTTAGGTGGAGGATGTGTAGGAAATTTTAGCTTCTTTAATTTGTATTGTCGTTTGTGTTTTATAGGTTCTCCTTTTTCATGAATAGAAGGAGGAAGGGGACCCATTGGGATCCTAACATCCTTATCATTAGAAGGAGAGAATGGTTGTTCACGTGGAAGGAGAATATTCAAGTTAGGAGGAGGATTCAAGATCACTGTACTAACATCCCAAAGTCTCTAAGGTTGCAAAGGACTTCTATTAGGATGAGAAAGATCTTGATATCCTAGTCCTGTTGTATTTGCTTCGGTTAGGTTTTGTTCCATAAACTGATCAATGCCATGTTCATGTTTTGTGTCACAACCTTGTTTACTCAAGATAGTGAAACTGTTGCCATATGTTTCTTCAATGTTTATGGAAGTGTTTGTGACTTTATGATCATAAAGGGGGTTGGAGTGTGTTGGGTTAAAGGAACTAGATCCATTTAAGGGAGGAACCATAGGTCCACCATTGATTTTAGGATGTAAATATGCAAAGTAATCATGAGGTGCAACAGGAGGAAGATCTTATGACTTCATAAAGGGATAAAAGGTTGCATTGGCTTCTAAGTTATCAAGGAAGTCATTGTAGAACTGGTTCATGCTAACATAATCTTCTCCAATTATTTCTACATCATGAGGAGGAAAATCACGAGGAGTTGAAAGAGCATGAGGTAGCTCAACGCCATTAGGGTCGTAGCCAAAGGGACAATTGGAGATGTCTACCAATGATTTTAATGAATTCAAAAAATTATTGAAAGAGAATGCCATGATGAAAATAAATTAATATGCAATGAATGATTAATAATAGAGAGCCTAGAAATGAAAATAGAATGCAAGAATAGTAAATTAGAAAGCAAAAAAATGCCAGAAAAAAGTTTGAAATGCTATCTAAAAAGTGAAAAGAGACTGATTTGCCTAGGGTGGTGAATGAGTCCCAAGATGCAATTTTTTTTGGATTTTTTTAGAATTTTAAGAATGATTTAAATTATCTACAGAATGCAAGTACAAATGCAAAATTTAGATTTTTTTCTTTTTTTTTTCAATGAAATGAAATGCAAAAATGAAATCTAAATGCAGTTTTCACTAATGCAATATGAAAGTCCAAGAATGCAAAAAAAAATAATGACCTAATTGAATGTTAATGGAAATGTAAAATAGGATGCAATATGAGAATGAAATAAAAAATCTAAAGTGTTGAAAGTCAGGTTCACCAAAATGAACAATAGATTTTTGGGTCACTATGGACAACTCTAGCTCTTCTAGGGTTTTTCACCTAAAAGGAGAGAGATAGGAACCAAAAATGCATGGGGTTCATTCAATTAATGTTATGTGTGATTTTTTTATGCCTAAATGAACTAAAATAAATGCAATTGATTGATTAAAATGAACTAAAATGAAAGCAAGAGTGCAATTTAAGCTATGTTTGAAAACACATTGTGATATGCAAACAATTAAGTAAATGAAGAAATTATGCAGAACAAAAAGTGCAGGGATGAATCTGAGTGCAGTTGGATGAAATGTAATGATTCTAGAGTGTTATGAATGGTGATGAAAATTATTGTTTTTTCACAGTGGGACTCATTCGCCCAAGGTGGCAAATCAGTCCACCTACTAGTGAAAAACTGTTGGAAGCTAGTTTCTATCTGTCAGGATCTAAAATATGACAAAAATCAAGTTTCCATTCCTAAGGTGGGACTCATTTTCCACAAGTAGCGAATCATTCCTCTCCCAAATTTTTGGAAAAACCAGGAGACAACTCCACAACACGAAATCTGGAAATGTCTGCTTGTTGGGTTGTCGAAGTCAAATCTATAGAAAATGGATAAATAACCTTCTCCAAGCTTGAAATTGACTTATGTTGACTTGGAACACCTAATTGACTTTTCTTCCCACTTTTCAATACACAAATGCTTGATAAATTTGTATACCTAAGTCAAATCCTTAATAATGAAAGTCTGAAGTAATGTCAATGGATGCTTCAAAGTACTTTGAATGTTGCTTGAATTGATGCTTGAATGCTTGAGATTAAATGTGTAAATGATAAGATGTATTGGAGATCAAATTATTGAATGAGGAGATGTAAAATGAGATGAAAAATTCCTATTTATACAATCTTGTGTCATAGTTTACCATTCATACCTCATCACAAGCTGACATCAAGTGATTTTTAATAAAATCCCAAAAAGAAATTTAAAATATTTTGAATTTGGGGCCAAGGGGGACTCATTCGCCACCCATGGCGAATGGGTCCCTCCTAGGACCTAAAAACAAGTGTTGGGAATTATGTTTCATATAATGTTTTTTGTCAGGATAATATCCAAAAATACACTTAATTAAAGCATGTAGGCATAAAGGGGTCAATTAAGCCATAAGAAGAGATAAATAGTGAAGTTGTGCCTAGGAAAGTGTGAAATCTTGTTACAATACTTTACAACACTTCAAAATAGGACTTGATGATGTGCAAAATGGTGATGTTTAGGTGAATTATAATGAATAGAGTCTAGAAGAATGTAGAAATGTCTTACAACACTTCACAATACCTTCACAAGACATCATTATTGGAATTTTAGTACCTAAATATGCATGTTCAAGCCATGTTGTAACATAAAATCAAAGTAAAACATATCAAATACTGTGAAACAAGACCTAAAAGGCCATGAAAATGACAAGGGACCATTTTTCTACAGTACAGGCCTTGAGAGCCTTTGGGTGGAGGTGGTATTGCTTCACTTCTCTTTTCGTTATGGTTTGATGGAGTAGCATTGTATCTTCCATAGTGTTTAGTACTTTCGTTTCTTCTTTCCTTTATCACAATTTCTACTTTGTGGCTTTCTTGGCTGTCTGTGGAGGTGGAAACACCAAAGTGGGGGTTTGACTGAGGAAAATCCCTATACAACCCAACATTCTTCCCTCTCTTGGTTGTGTGTAGGTGAATGTGTATGTGGAGCTCACTAATGAAATGGACTCTTAGTGAGTTATTTTTTGTCACCCTTATTTTCATTTATGTTCTCTTCCATTTATATAGTCATTTCTTGCATTTCATTACTCTGTTTATCTCATTAAAATTAGTCAGCTAGACAGTCAGTAGGTTTTTTTTCTTTCCATACTTTATTTCATGTTTTATTGCTGCAAGGATGCTAGCACACCAGAGTGATTCCAATGTGCCATGTTTTCATCCCATAGTAGCATTGCCATCCTCAAACAAAGAATTGTTTGAAGTGGAGTTTGGATTCCAAAAACTAGCTCATCTAGCCTCATTTAGGTTTTCAAACTTGTAGAGTGATAGAAGCACTTGAGAGTGCTCTTCATTCTCGATTCTTGTCCTAAACACCCATTAGCTTGAGGTAAGATAGGGAAGCCCTCATCTTCTCTTGCTCTCCATGACCTAGATCCTTGGTGTTGTTGGTTCCCCTACCTTATAGAGACCCACCAAGCTTCTTTTGGTTTCTATTATCTTGGTAAGCAAAAATGATTTTGAGCTTCTACTCTTGCTTCACTGGCTTTTAATATACTTGATTCATTTTCTTTGGACCATTTACATCTACCAAACCTCCAATTGAATTATTCAGCCCCATGATGAACTTTCTAATACAAAAACATTCATCCTTCTAGTACATTGGTACATACTTTATAAGACGAGTGAAATTTTCCAAATAATCATTCATCGACATATCACCTTGTCTAAAATTTTGGAAATGAATTAAATTTTTATCATAAAAGAGTTGGGGTAGCCATCTTTTTCAAAATATTTCAAAAAACTCATCCCAAGTTAAGGTTAGAGAACTAAGACCAAGTTCTATATTTTTTTCATCCACCAATTAGAAGCTTATCCCCCTAACTAAAATGTGCCCCATATAGCTTTGGTAACCTCTGAATAGTTTCTAACCTAAAAATATTTTTGCATTTGGATTAACCAAGCCTCAACATCATTTTCGCTGGTTCTTCCCTCAAATTTTTGTGAGGTAACTTTTCTCATATCTCTTGACAACTCAACTGGCACACGTTTCCCTTTGCTACTATCAAATTTTGTCAGAGATTATTTTTCCCCGTGATTATTTGATTGGTTAGAGTCATGAGAATTGTCTCCCTCATCCTCATTTGGTATTTCCTCTTCTTCTCCTAATGCAACTTCTTGATCTTCTTTTCCTTTTACTTCCTATTCAATATCTTCTATTCTTGCCCTAGTTTCATCCATGATGGTCAAGATATGATCCAACTTGGCTTTATTATTTAGTGGACCTTTTCCAACTTCCTAACTTCCTCCAAGATTCATCCTTTTTCTCACCATATTTTCAAGAAAAATTTATACCTAAAGGTTCATCTATATTAGATCCTATCATGGTTTACTTAATATACTTTAAAATTTCAAAAGAGCAAACATTCACATACAATAAATTCAATTTTTCTCACAAGTTTTGATATATAAAAAGATAATTTTTCATTTATTCAAAGTCTTTCAATTACCCTTTTTTACATTGAATGACTATTCAATTAGTCAAGAGAAGAGTATCCATCAGATTCACTCTCAAATACATAGCTTAAGGGGGTATACCCTTCAAAATTTTATTCATCTCTAATTTGTTCTTCTCTATCCCAAAAAGGATAGTATCTCTTAGATTTATCTTCAGATATGTAGCTATGAGGGACATATCATTCTAATTCTCCACTAGAGGCTATAACAATTATTTCAGCCATGGGTAAAACACGAGGATCTCTAAACAACATAGCTGGAATAACACTACATTTTGAGACATATCCCTAGAAAGTGATAGTGAGTCTGACTTTGCAAGAGAGACAAGAGGTAGATAGTTGAAATTAGCTTTGTTCCTCATCCTTCTCTTTTCTTGGCTTATCCATTATAGAGCATGATTGATTGTCTCGATATCACTCAACTAGATGGTGTTTTCATAGTTTGTTCCTTCTATAGTATGAACAAGGGCTTCCATTTCCTTCTTAGCCCTTAGGTAATGCTCATTCTCGATAACTAACTTTTTGGAAGTTAACCTGAGTCACACCATCCTAACATAAGAATTTTACCAAACATTAGTATTCACATAAAGTTGGAAGGAAAATCATAGTGAGCACATAGGTTCTAGAGTTGAACCTAGCTCTGATACCATGTGTAACATGCCCCTTGTTCTAAACAATAACTTTCCTATGTTTTACCACAAGTGAATTTACATCTAAAAGCTAACTTATAACGATAAATTTTTTTCTTCCAAAACAAGATATAATCCACACATGATAGCAAAAAAATATCTTTCTATTCATTTAATGATTGGTACAATATTTCCAAATAAATGATTTCATAATTCAAATATAAAATACATTTCCCATCTTTCAAGAAATAAATGATAATTACATACATAGCTCAACTAAGCTCCATTGGCACTAGAAATATATAATGATCAAGGAAATCCCCTTTCAAATCCTTGGCTCGATGACTGAGAGGAGAGGCATCACTCAAGAACTTTTTTTCCATCCATGAACTAACTATGGTCCCTCACACATCTACCACATATGGTAAGATGGCACTACCCTTTGATGAAGAGTTTTGGTCTAGAAACCATATATAGTACAAGTAGCTTATTTTGAGCTAGTGTTGTGTTCCACATGACTAGATCTTTAACATGCTACACATCTATGTTCTATGTGTATGAAAATCCTGAACTAGCATGTATAAGGGTAACTCAATGAATTGATGGTGTAACCGGTCACATTTTACACCACTTTTTCCAAAGTATTCCCCACCCAATACTTCAAATGGATGCCACACGCTCATCCACCATTATAACTCAATTTTTTAAGATCAAATATATTCTATGCATAGGAAATTCCTTCCAAAGGTTAATCTACCACCCTAGGAACAACCCATAAAATCATCATATTCTATGACATTTCTACTAGGTTAACTTGTATATCAAGAACCTACAAATTTAAGTCTAGCTATGCGCTACAAAGACCTCACTCTATTGATCACTTACTATCCTCTGTATATAACTACATAATACAATCCCTCCTTTATGGAGTATGTACAAATGCACCAAGCAATAAAGAACCTTGCATAATACTACAATGAATACCTATTCCATAAGCTAAAATAATTCTTCCCTAAACTTATTTCTTTTCAAACAACAAACAACTATAATAAAACCAATTTAAATCCAAAAAAATAAAAGAGAGTAGGGATTAGCATGCCTATAATATTAAACTCCAAATGGATTCATTTGGTTCCCAATCCTAGCTTCCATAATCAGCATATTATTTGACCACATATCACCTCTACACCTTCTAAGCTTTCACACTAAATTATCACAATGAACTCTCATGAATATCTCAAAAAATTATCACACAAACTCAAGCAAACAGAGCAGCTCTCAAAAAAATACAGATGAGTGCAGATAATGTGTCCCAATAAGGTATGGAATGCCTCTATTTATACAAAAAATTCAGCTTCTAAAGGCTAACAATAAGGAGATCAGATCAACACGTCTCATTTGCATGGTTTTGACT
>VDFB02270651.1:437316014-437563712 GCA_007258455.2 Sequoia sempervirens
CTCATCAGGAAATCAATTCTTTTGTGAAATGGAGGGAACTCCATTAATGGATCATACTTCGGATCCAACTTATGCACTAGGGCCAACAATTTCTCATAGGCAATCCATTTTTCTTTATTCAATTCTTGCCTACCCAAATCAAATTCATTCCTAATCAAATCTTTAGGAAAGTTGAAAACATGGGAAAATTTTCCACCCTTGATTCTTTGTCTAAACAGAGCAAAGAATCCATCAGGATCATGCTGCCTTACGGATCCATTCTTCAAATGGTAATCAATAAAAAATTGATCAAAATGAACCCATCCACCCTTGGAAAATAAAAAATCTGAGACAACAGTATAATCAGGGAACAAAGTCCCTTTTCCTCTTCCTATCAGGTTATCTTCATGGATGCATCCCAGCTACCACAAAACCTCTGCAAATCCCATTCTTGATGGTACATTGTATGGAAGAATATGGGGGTTTCCTTTGAAACCATAAACCCTTAAGATAGTGCTTACAGGGTATGGAATGATGTCACCCCAATTATGACATACTTTAAACTCAGGCCTTCTTGCTTTGGGCTGGAGGAAATCATGCAAATCCTCAGGAATTATTGGCATATTTACCATTAGTCTAGCTTTGAGCCTAGAAGCAAAGCAGTTGTCAAACTGCACATAGCTAGCATCCCTCTTGTTGTAAGACATATGTGCACTCCAGGCCTGTACTGGTAGCCTTTCTCCATTTACCTCTTGCCTCAATTCCATCTTCTCTGAGAAGAAGCTGACATTCTCATACAAGAACATATGCATTAACATAGAGTACCAAAAGAAAGGAACACTAGTGTCCCCCGCAAATAAGTTTAACAAACCCTCATGCATTCTTTCAGCAAGGAAAGAAGCGTAATCATATACTACAGAGAAATTGGGATGCTGAATCTGAGCCCCCATAAACATATAGGCAATGGGCATCACAGTATTAGGACTGAAACCTAAAATTTGGCAAAGTGAGTAGAAGGTTGCCAAGAAATGATCAACAAAACAATTTAACCGGAAAGGTTCCTGATCAGTCGGGCTCATATGAATTGTGGAACTGCCCGCCCTGACTAGATGAGGAGGAAGCAATTTTGATCTGAAAAAAGGTTGAATCTTGGCATACTCTTGTTTCATCTCCTCCAAGTCAATCTGGACCAACAATGAGCCATTTTCACTCAAATCAAAAACCCTCCAAATTACATCTACATTTACATTCAGTAAAACCTCACCATCATTATCCCTTATAACCCTTGTGACACAATCATATCTTGTAGCCACTGCCAGGAGGAGGTCAACAACAAGGAACACATTCAGTACTACAAGCTTTTCCATATCATACCTCCAACCATTTGAAAAAGAATGAGGCGCATTTTGCTGGCCATACCATCTTCTAAACAATTCTAAACCCGTCATTGGTACCCTATCATCTGCAATGTTGTAGGTTCTATATCTCAACCCTTCACCTAAGGCTGTCCCTCTCATCAAAACCAAACCCCTATTCTTGTCGTTTGTTGACTGGGGAAATTGGTCAAGGAAATCATCATACAGATTCCTTTGCATGTAGTCAATATGACCAGAATGGTGTTTTGTTGGCGCCATTTTAAACAACTAGGGCTTCTCAGAAAATCAAATTGTCAACAGACTAGTGCTACTCAAAACGAAAACACAGTAGAATTTGCAATTTCCCACAATTCAAGAGAAATAGTAACCTAAAAATCTTAATTCAGAAAAACCCTGATCAACACAGCAAAGCTTTTCGCAATAAACACATTCGGATAGAACAGTGATGAAGAAAATAACTCACGAAAATTCACGTTCTGCAGAAAATCAAACTCTTGCCGAAATTGCTTTTGAAAGCTCTATCTCTGGCTCTGGACTGCTTTGAAGATGCTTGGATGCCTTAGTGGTGAAAGTAGTCTGCAATTAAACACTTGAACTTTATGAACATTTCCAATAGACGTCTCATCCGCCATTAAAGCCTACTTGAATACAGCGCAAACACCTTCAATTGTATTTGACGCAGATTTAAATCTCTACCGTCGATCTCTTGTTTCAGTCAGATCATCGAACAGTCCTCCTTAAAAATGCTGACAATGCCTTCCACATCATCCCCAGGGCCCACCATTATATGCAGTGCCAGGAAGATACACGTGGTGCTCACCTGCGATATCGCGATTGCTCAAGTTGGGATTGCGCGATAGCGGCAACCGTTGATCTTTTCATCGATAACCACGATCAAGTAAAACAAGGGACAATCTTAAGGCCTATTTCATTGAAAGTGCCTTTTCATCAAGATTAAAACATCGTCGTTGATTATAAACACATGCACCACTCAGGCGATTTAGTAACCCACTTGATAACACACTAAAGTCCGATGCATTTATTAAATCATTTTATTTGCTTTTCGGACATCAGCAACCAGGGACATGTGGCGATCGCCCGCGATATCGCGATGGTTCAAGTTGGGATCGTGAAATGGCGGGGAGTGGTCAGGATGTATCTGCGAGGAGATCAACAACCATCAAATAACCCATGCAAAACATTAAACTTTACTTAGGAGGAAAAACCCGAGGAAGGGGATGCACCTTAGGGCAACGACGGTTCGATGACATAAGGTTGTTTTAAAAACATAAGGCACAAACCCGACTCAGACTTTGGTAAATAAAAGGAGGCCAACAATTAAATATTTATCATTTTATTAAAGGGGCCAGGCCTTAGACGAGTTAATGAGACATAAGTTGTTTTATTTTTTAAAAACCTTCTCCAAAAAGTAACGATAGAACAGACCCATACCAAAGACAGAAAACCAAGGGTTTATGAAAGCAAAGTAATAACTCCAGCACTAGGCACCTCTCAGATAAACAAGACTAGCCAATAATAAAAGAAATCCTGGATGTAAATTTGAGGCTCCATCACAATTCACTGCCTTGTCTATGTTATTGCTTACTATTATGCTTTGGTAGATTTTTTCCAAGCATCCTATAGCTTGTCTGAAAAACGCTTGAGGTTTTTAATTTTAGCCATAGCATGAAGGCGTTGAACTGTTTGATAAAATGCTTTGGTAGACATGTATGAAAAATGTGGTAGCATAGAAAAGGTAGTGAACTATTTGAAAAAATGTTTCAAAAAAATGTGGTCTCATGGTGATGAATGCCATAACAAATTCCATGACAAGCAAATTGCTATGGATTGTCATGGCATTCCATCACCATGAGACCACATTTCTTTGAGGAATTTTTTGAAACAGTTCACTACCTTGTCTATGCCATTGCTTACTATTATGCTTTGATAGATTTTTTCCAAGCATCCATAGCTTGTTTGAAAGCACTCTATTTTAGGCTTTTAGCCATAGCAAGAAGGCAGTTGAACTGCTTGATAAAAATGCTTTAGTAGACATGTATGAAAAATGTGTAGCATAGACAACTCCACACCATCTCATATTTATGTAGTTGTAGTATGTTTTGTGCAATGTAATCAGCGATATGAATATAACCAACAAATATCTATTTTCTATAATTCATGGATTGAACTCTGTATTTTATATGCTCTTATTTTATATGCTCTCAATGTCTGTACACTATGGAAATGCCATTAAATTTTTTTAAAAATTAGTATGCTATTGGTGATACTATCAACAATGTAATTATATACTGATTACTCTTTCTTTTTATATAATCTAATGTATTCCAAACTTTTCATAGGCTGCCCGACACATCGAAGGCAACAAAGGAAATACTAGAAAAGCATAAGAAACACAAACTTGGCTCTGGTGGTTATATGAAATTAGCCGCACGAATTGTAAGTATCAATAAATGAAATATTGCATCCAAATTATAATATTTTGAAAATAATTTTGGTTTTATCACACCATAGAAGCAAAATTCATGATCTTCTACAAAAATGTAGGGCTCTGAATTCAACAGAGTTCCCATAAAAGAGGACCTGAAGATTGCCTTCCAGCAAGGCTATGCCACCGTGGCTGAACACCTAAGAGTCTTGACTGGGAAAACACAATCTTCCATTGCATCCAACACGCAGGTAAATAAACTCAATAAAGTTTATTAAAAATTGAATACTTGTGCAATCTATTCAATATTAATTTTCACCATAAAGTAATTATTTGCCTATTTGTTTTAAACACTCAAGAAGTGTTAATATATACTGCACATGACATTGGAATGCAGCCTAGTGAGGGTGGAGTAGAACGTGCAGATGAAGGTCATGGTGTACATCCCGGTACTTTAGAGCATGTAGAGCGTGATCAACATGTTGAGCATGATCAGGCTAGAGAAGATCAAGAATATGATGTGGCCCCATCAGGTAAAGAAGACCACTCTAAAGTTCTTTTAAACATATTTAATTGCAATTGGTGTATTAATTAATGTAACCTTTCATGTTTCAACTTTAGAGCATGTAGACCGTGGATCAACGTGGTTCAACATGATCAGCTAGAGAAGATCGGAACATGATGTCGCTTCCATCCGGGTAAAGAGGACCACCCTCATGTTCTTTAAACATATTTAATTTCAATTGGTGTATTAATTAATGTAACCTTTCATGTTTCAACCGTAGATCGATTTAGAGCTGGTTCAAACATGTTGAGCATGAGTCTATAAAAGTCTAGAACATGATGTGGACCCATCGTAAAGAGAACCACTCTAATGTTCTTTCAATTAATCAAATACTTGTAACAATAATAATAAAACATCAGCTTAACATTTCTTTCTTATTGCAGCAAATCCCCCTTGAAGCGTGTCCACGCCATGAGCGTATCTACTCATGTACATTAAGATCATGAGCAGAGGGAAAACAACTAAAGGGGGATAGATATTGATTTAGAAAATGATACTCCACTTCAGCTTTATGTAGCTTTCAAAAAGAAACAAAAAAAAAGTGATTGTAATCATATCATGACAACCATATTTTTGATAATATGTAAAAACTGAAAGAATCATTATTATATGTTAATGAATGAATGTGAATATGTTAATTAATGAATGTTATATGTTAAATGATGAATGAATGTTATATGTTATTAATGGATGAATGAATGTTATATGTTATTAATGGATGAATCAATGATTAATGTTATATGATTGGGTATGGGGAATTGAGAGTGACGTGAGGGGGCAGGGAGGGCCAAATGAGCTTCCACCATCACGTGGTTGGCCTTGTTAAGTAGAGAATATTAAACTATACTCAAAACAAAGAGAAGCTCAATAAGGTAATGCACTTTTCAATATAAGAAATGCATCGTTTCAAGCATCGAACCAATATGCAGTCTGTATGTATGATTAGTTGTTAGTCTCCGCAATGGTAAATTTCCACGAATATATAATATATTTTTTTTAAATTTTTTTTGAGGATTCATCGCAATTTCGACGATAATAGCCAACGAATCAACAGAAAGCACCGACGAAGTTTCTATAGCTGTGACGAATATTTCATCGTAATTCCATCCCCATTTTGTCGCCCTTCCGACAATATTTCGGTGCTACCATCACACCACTCTGTTGATTTCGTCGAACGTTCGATGAACATTTGGTGTTCTTCTGACGACAGTTTTGCCTATTTCGTCGCACATTCGACGAGCTTTTGGTGTTCTTTCAACGGTACTACTTTAGTATTTCGTCACTTTTTTGATGAACATTCCATGTTGTTTCCACGATAATGCTTGCCGATTTCGTTGAACCGACGATGAACTTCTGCTGTAATTCGTCGGTGGATAAATAAAATTTTCGTCGATATACCAACAAAATCCTAAGGTATCTGACGATGCTGCCGACAGATGAATCTTCGCCGTTATTTCGACTTTTAATTTGTTGTTGGCCTTGCAACGAAAAAATAGCGACGAAATAATTTTCACCATTGCGTCGCTCTTCCGACAGAGATTTGTCGAACGACCAATGAACGACCATCAAAAAATGGTGTCAAATCCAGTAGTGTATTCCTCTCTATTGCATCTATCTCCTCTTCCCTGGCCTCACACCATTTCTCCTCTTTCATGATTTCTTCAAAATAAATCGTATCACCATGAGAAAATAATGCAAAATTCACACTCTCATCAAATTCTTCATCATACCTTTCATTTTGGTAAATCTCCCTTAGAATATTGGTCTTCTTTGGAATTAGGGAGGTGAGAGGTAGTTTTGAACTTTCACTTCTGGTGCTACTGTGCTAAGTAGGCAGGTTTAGGAGCTATCGAGAGATTTTAGGAGCTCTATCGATGATTTCAGGAGCTCTCAGGAGCTCACTATAGCTGAATTTTTGGCTATTTGTGATAGTCTATGACAATCTATCTGACGGTCTTGCTGAGTATATTCTGGCTTCAAGAGTTGTTAGGAGTCGTCGGGAGCTTTCAGGAGTTCTCAAGAGCTCTTCAGGAGCTTGTCCAACACTTTCAGGAGCATCTATAGACTCATCTTGTTGAACTTCATGTTCTGCTTCTACTTTTTCAGGAGCTATCAGGAGTGGTTCTGAGCTATCAGAATCTACCACTCCATCCCATGACTTATCTTCTAGGAACTCCACATCCCTACTAATCACTATCTTCTTGGTGACTAGATTGTATAGTTGATAGGCTTTGGACTCTTCACTATAGCCCATGAAAATGCATTTTTCACCCTTGTCATCCAATTTCTGCATCTTTTCCTTAGGCACGTGTGCATATGCTACACACCTGAACACTCTCATGTGTTCAATCATCCACTTGCATCTCGTCCATGCCTATTGAGGTATCTTATCATGGACCACCTTTGTTGGAGTTCTATTAATCAAATAAACAGTCATTGCTACAACCTCTCCCCAATATTCAGTTGAGAGTCCTTTTGCTTTCATCATGCTCCTTTCCATTTCCATGGTAGTCCTATTCTTTCTCTTAGCCACTCCATTTTGTTGCGGAGTATAATTGACTATTAGCTCCTTCTTGATGCCATTTTCTTGCAAAATTCACAAACAAATTTGAGGTATACTCTCCTCCTCTATCTAACCTTAGGACCTTGATAAACTGTCCACTCTTCTTTCCAACCTGAGCCTTAAACAACAAAAACTTATCAAAAGGTTCAAATTTATGTTGCAAAAAATAGACCCGTGTCTTACGGCTGTAATCATCAATGGTCATAAAAAATCTATTTTTACCAACAAAAATTATTTTCATAGGGCCTACCAAATCCATATGCACCAGCTCCAATGGTGCTCTAGCCCTTGTAGAGTTTCTCGATTGAAAGGGCTGCCTATGCTGCTTTCCCAAAATGCAAGCCTCACACCTAATGTTAGGCTCTACTATCTTTGGAAAACCATCAAACATTCTATTCTTGGACAAAAGACTCAAACCAGCATAGCCTAAATGTCCATACCTGAGATGCCATATCTTGGAGGGATCTTGAATGGTGCTCTTGAGCGCTACATGATGTACTGCTATACATTCTCCATTCTTGAGAGGTGTATCAATAGATTGAGATGAGAAACATGTCTCAATCTTCAACGAAAACATCTAGTTCTTTGTCATTTGGATTGTTGCAAACACCTTCATCCTCTCATTCTTGTCATAAATGAAACATTGACCCTTTTCCATCAACACTTTGTATCCATTTTGGATTAGCTATCCAACACTCATGAGGCTATGCTTTAACCCAGAAGAAAGAAATACATTTTGTATCTCCTTCTCACCTTGCTTATTTTAGATCATAATAGATCATCTTCCAACAACAAGAACTACTCCATTGTTCCCCATTCTAATTTTATACTTTACATTTTTATAAATGAAAGAAAAAAGAATTTCATTACCACTCATGTGGTTGCTGCAACCATTGTCCAAATACCAGACTTCGGGGCTACCTTCTTCACCAATGTTGCACATGATGAAGGCTATGGATTGGTTTCTTTTAGCCACATTCAAATCAGCCACATTTGCACTTTGTTTTGACTAGTCACACTGCTTTGTCCAGCATTCACTCACATAATGCCCAAACTTATGATAGTAGTAGCATTCAACATTGCTTTTGTCATTTTTTTGATATGAACTGTTGTTCTTCTTTCCTCTTCGGCAGCTAGTCTGAGAGTTGCTTGCTCCATCTTGACTATTTGCTCGACCCAATCTTTCTTCTCCAACATTACCATGTCAAGATCTCCCTTTACCATGTCTGGAGTTGTTTCTACCTCTCCCCCTTCCTCTTGCATTCAACTGAGCCTTAAAATCTTACTCTTGGGAGGAACTTGCATACCTATTTAGGTGCTTCTCATGGGTTTGCAAAGAATCCATTAGCTCATCAACAAAAAATGTTGTGAGATCCTTTTCCTCTTCAATGGAAATCACCACTGCATCAAACTTCATGGGTAAGCTCTTGAGGATTTTCTCCACAATCCTCTGGTCTTCAAAGGATTCTCCATTCACTCTCAGCTGGTTTATCAAACCTGAGAGTCTTGTGTGGAAAACTGAGATGGACTCACTGTCCTTCATTTCAAGAGTCTCAAACTATCTTCAAAGCATTTGGAGCTTCACCATATCTGACCTTGTCAGTTCCTTTGTAGTTCATCTAGAGGATTTCCCAAGCTTCCTTTGCATAGTTAGTTGTTGCTATTCTAGGAAAAATGGCCCCTATCAAGGCTGCTTCTATCAAAATCAATGCCTTAGCATCTTTCCTCCTCAACTCCTTCAACTAGTTCTTCTGGTTGTTTGTGAGCACAACATATGTTGTTAGGTTAGTTACATCATTGAATCCACTGACCACAAACTCCCACAAATCATTGGAAACCATTATGGTCTTCATCTTCTTTACCCAAACACCATAGTTCTGTCCATTAAAGGATGGTGGTTGTTGCTAGCTCTTTCCTTCATCTCCAACCATATCTCCTGCACAATAAAAAACTCAATACCCAAAAAAAACAAATTCCCTAACTCATGAGGAAATGGGGCCTATGGCTCTAATACCATGTCATATTTTTAAATAAAATGAAAGCCACATAGCTGTTGCTCTGTTTTCTAGCCAAACTGGAAATACACAAATCAAAATGTGGAATAAACTTGGAGACATGCAACTTTTCTTTCTATTCAATAAGCTGGAAATGGAAATAAATTTGAACATAAAAATCAGAAACTAAACTCAAACTA
The DNA here is from genome assembly GCA_007258455.2 of Sequoia sempervirens. Classification (NCBI taxonomy): domain Eukaryota; kingdom Viridiplantae; phylum Streptophyta; class Pinopsida; order Cupressales; family Cupressaceae; genus Sequoia; species Sequoia sempervirens. Next base: position 437,325,138 of record VDFB02270651.1, read on the forward strand.
CAGACTACTAACTTCTAGGAGCTTCATGTGCTGCTCAACTAGAAACACAATAAAATTCAAGAGCTGATAGGAGCTCAACTGATAGGAGCTACATAAATCTCTTTAGGGGCAATCACTACTCACGCACAAAAAAATAGGTGCTATTATTCAAGAGCTTTCAAAAGCTCACACAAAACATTCTCTATCTACAGACTACTACTGCATAGAAAAATTCTTCAACTCTAATTGAGTGTTCTCAACTGACAGAATAAAACTACCTTCATTCCTTTTTGTCTTCAATAGAAATTCCCTCTCAAATTCAAAAAATCACCTACCAACATTGAAATGGAATTCAAAAATTCTTAACTTCATTAATTCTTCTGCAGTCTTTAGTTGCACGTCAAGAGCAAGTGAGGAGGGCAATCCCCAAAACAATCTTTCAGCTGTAGGCATCGAATGCCCCTGATAGGTAGGTGCCAATGGGAAGAGGCTCAGGATAATTTTCCAACAAACACCCATTCCTTGTTAGCAAGAGATTTGAATTCCAGAATGAAAAAACCCTTGACATAGGAATAAGCTAGATTTCATCCTTCAAGGATCCTTTCCAGTTTGTGGATATCCATGAATGCAAATTACACAATGAAAACCAAAACTTTATGAATTTGTAGATTAAAGCATTATCCTACATAAATTCTTCCCTATCATGAACTAAACCCTTCAAGAAGATTTTTGGAACAAAGGGAGATTGAGAAACCCTAATGGCGAATCCCCTAAACATAGTGACATCTAACTAAGCATCAATTTTCAGTTTGATGGGATCCTTACAACAGCAATCAAAACAACCAATTTTTTGATGGTTGGTTAGTTGAGGGGTTCAAGGATAAGCGGAAGGGTACAGGGTAGTTGACAACCCAAAATCATTACCAAATTGAGCCCCACATCATAGGGTGTCTATGAAATTACGCTTGCCATCAAAAGATAGGAGAGAGACCTTATATAGAGTGTGTGAAGATCTATAGTCTGTGATGTCATTGTGAGGAGAGCCCTCAACACCGGCAAGAGAACCAGAGGAGCAAAGGGCAACGAAGGAACAAAACATTTCTTAGTAATGGAAATTATGCTTCCTCTTATCTAAAATTTTATTTAACTAAAATATATAAATTTAATAATAACAAATTAGGTTTAAAATACATTTAATAAATAAATTTATTTATAATAAACATAAGTATGAATATTATATTAAATAAAAGAAATATTTATTCAAAAAATTTATTTATAAAAATATATATAATTTTGTTTACTACTTTATTTAATAAAATATTTATAAATTTTATTTATTGTAATATAAATAAATAATAAAATATTATTTGAATTATTTCCCCCCTCTCAATCCTTATTTAGTGGGTCGTGGCATGTATGGCAGGGTGCAACATGCCATACAGGCCACCGAACCATTATGGGGTCATGACACCCTATAAATAAGGTTGCATTATTTTTTAAATTTAGGAATTCTATTATTACACTGAGAGACATAACCCTACAATGGTAGCACATGTGTCTATAGGTGGTTAGCACATCCATCACAAAAAGAAACAAAAAATAAAGCCGCTTATGTTATTTCACATAATTTTTTTTAATGTCACATCAATTAACATAGCACAACTCACAAGCATTTCACAAGTATTTCACAAGCTCTCTACAAGAATTTGGCTAATTGTTTCAGAATGAATTTGGAACAACTAAGGTAATGAAATTAATATTTATCTACTCCAAATCGTTTGATAAGTTTAATGAAATTGTTCTGGCTTGAGAGTTTGATCTTCTCTTGATATTTTTCTACAAGATTGTGTTGAATATATTGTTGTGTAATCACAATCGATATAGTTGCAATATATATTTCAATGCTTTGTAATTTTTTATTAGAGGCATATCACAATTCAACAAAAAAATTGCATGAGAGATTTTTTTTATTTTGATAAAGGATTTTCATAAGCATGGGTTTCTGAAAACAAAATTGACGCTGATGGTTTCAAGGTGTTAAAATTAGGGTGTTTTTAAGAGGTTGCAACCTCTATAATGGGTTGTGACCCATTACATAGGTCATGAGCCTATGTAGTGGGTCACAACTCATTACAGAGGGTTGTGATCCTTTTCAAATTTCATTTTTTATTTTTTAAAAAACATTTATTAAAAAAATTTAATAGTATTTTTAATTTCATTTTTTTGTTTTTTGTTTTTAAATTCTTATGTATTTTAATACATTTAAAATGTTATACTATTTAATATTTAATTTTATATTAGATTTAAATTAAGTTAAATTTGTATTACGTATATATTTTCAATGTCTAATTTTATTTTAAACTTATTTTAAAATTAACATTAATTTTAAATACGTTTAAAATGTTATGTTATTTTTTTATAATTATTATTATTTAATAGTAGATTTAAAAATAATAATACACAATACAAATGTATTAAAAATTAGTTTTAGAACCCTAACTCTAACCCAATTCTTTATCCTAGAAGACTAATTCAATCTTAACGAGGGTAAGGGTTATATAAGGGGTATGGTAATGGTTAGGTTTAGGGTTCAAATAGGGTTGGGATTATCGTTAGGGTTAGGTTTAGGGTTAATAATTATAATTGTGTATAAAATTTATTTAAATTTGGGCATATGTTAATGTATATTAATAAAGATTAACAATGTTTATTAGATATTTAGTGTTTATTTTCAATAAGTCATGGTTGGCTATTTTATGGCAGTTCTAAAGAATATTTTTGAATGGAAAAGATTATTATAATGGAAAGTGGTACAACAACCACCTTCATTTCTTTACTATGAGAAAATAACCATCTATGACTTAAATTTAAAATTAACACAATGTCTAGTTAAGCTTCCCTTCACTTTCCAGTTAAGATACATGTGTGGCATGCATGCGGGATTTGTTAAGGTTTTCACTTCACTAGCCTTCAAGAAACTTCATGTTGTTAACACATGGGTTAGTGTAGGATCATGTGGGTCCAAACTAGGCCCATAAGTGGCAATGAAAATTCAAAAAACAAGAGTTAGGAAACTTGACATAAATATTTGAATAGGTTATTAACATAATTTAAAAAATATGTAAGAACAAAACTTGTAAAAAATTGAATGTAGTTACTAAGCTACTAGTCATTTTTTGGAAAAAAGTAAATCCATTTTTTTAAAATTTAAAATTTCAATGCAGTAGTACTAATTTTTTCAGGAAAAAAATAAAAAACACATGTATGTCCAACCAACTTAAGTACAAGATTTTTGTTTTGAAACTTTCAATATAAGTAGAGTCCACACATGCATGCATGTGCCTCACTTTTTTTGTAATTCTTTTGCAAGTAAATAATTAGTTATGAATCTTTTATCAAAACTTTTCAAAATTATTAAAATGTGTTTGTCTAACCAACATAACTTGGTCAAAAATTTATGAAATTTAATTCTTTTTAAATGCTATAGTATGGGAAGCATAGAATGTGACACATCTTTCGGATTTAAAAAATGTGAAATAGTTTTATAATTATAGAAGATTTTCAATCAACCTATCAATTAGGACATTAGTCATAATATATGTAGAAAATCAATAATAATTATCTATTAAATTCAAAATAAGGCATATCTTATATTGGTGGAAAGCTAACAATTTGTTCAATAAACCTTTTTTGTTTGATCAAATTCAAATTAAAAAAAATCATTAGCCACAAGGGAAAACTTCAGAAAACTAAGGAAATTTTCTAAACATGATTTTTTAGTTGAAATTCTAGGTATGGCATATCAAGCCAAATCCCAAGGAAAATCCCAAGGTTGCTAATTTTGTCAAAAAATGGACATCCATTTGAAATGGATATTTATTAAAATAGTTATTCATTACATCCAATATTTATAATATTTTATATTATTATGAATAGTACATAATATATATAATATATTAATATACACTATATACTAATATATTATATACTACATTATAATATATATATATATATAGTATATATTATGTACTATATATATATTGTGGCAAGGAAAAATGTATCCCTCTACATTTTCATCCTTGTTTAGGTCCTCCTTGTTAAACTAAGCATAATGTTGCCTTGATTTAGTGTTGTAATATGTTTTAACACGTTGACATTAGGTCGTGGGTCCTTGTAAGCTAAATGGACTTAATTGAACCTTATTTAAGGTGTTGTTAAGTGTTGTACCACACCTTCACACTAATATAGGGTTTTCATTATTAATTGGGCTTCTTTATGCCTTGTTTGGCCTTATTTTGCATCCACAAGCCTTAATTAATGCATCTTTCTAAGGATAATCCTAACATAATCCAACATCCAATCATAATTCAAGTGTTTTTGGATTGTATGGACCAGATTTAGTGATCTAGAACTCATACGCCACCTTGGGTGTATGGGTCCCACCTAAATTTTGAGGCTCCAATCCTGATTTCACATGAATCTAAACATTTCTTGAAAAATGTATACCAAAGCTTAGGCTAATGGGACTCATATGCAACCTTGGGCATATGAGTCCTGTGTGGCTTAAAATTAAATTAAATTCAAATTTTTGGTGGGATTTTATTCTCCTAGATCTGATGTTGGCTTGTAGTGTAATTTTGAGAAATCTGGCATAAACAAGTATAAATACAAGGTTATTTCACTCATTTTACCTAACAAGCAATCAAGTGACCTAAGAATTTCATGAGAGCATTCCTTATAGAAAATTTGAGTTTATAAGAGAATTCAAGAGTTGATTATCAAGTGTTTTGGAGTTTTATTCAAGTATCAAGCATCATCTCAAAAGTCATCATGCACCATGTTTGTGCTTGGGCTAACAATTGTGATGTAGGGTTTCATGATTCAAGCAAGTACTCAAGTCAAGATCTACGACATTCTTGAGCAAGAGTCAAGATCCACATCCATTGGAGCCATTTCATACATGTTTGAAACACTTTATTTCTATGGTTTGGTGAGCTACAACATATCATTTTGTTCATTCATCATTCCTCCTTTCCATTTTATTTCATTATAAGGTTTGATTACCAAAATGAGGTTTGACCAAGGTAAACCCCTTTCCACTAACAAAACAACATTTTTCCCTCTCTTTAGTCTATGATTTGCAGATCTATGTTGAAGAGCTTCTAAGGAGCAAGGTTGGAAAGAAGTTGTCAAGTGTGCAAAGTCATCAAAGTTGTCACTTTGTTTATAAGAGCATTGAAGGACACCTACATAGTAGAATTTAGCATTTTAGATCTAGAAATTAGGTTGAGAAGACAAAGTAAAGATTGAAGAGAAGATTCAAACTTTGAATTTCTAAAAAGGCCAAGAAGGATTGATATGCCACTTTTGGTGTATGAGTCCCAGTACAGTGTATTTTCTAGTTTTCAAGTGTTTCAAACTTATCTTTTCCAATTTTTTGTTCCTTCACAGAAACCCTAATTTGGGACTAAATCACCCAGCCTAACATATGATTCCCAGTATGCATTAAATCCAATATTTCCAACATTTCAGAACTTCATTCAAACTACTACAGGTTTCTAGGTGCCCCTCTGTACTTTTCTAACTTTCTATTCTATTTTGCATTCATTTATAGGTCATTTATTGGGGTGATCCCACAATATTAGTTTACAATTTCTGGCCAAACTAGACAATGAAATATTTTTTCTAACTAAATCTTCACTTTCAGGCACCTATAGCGGCTAAACCATGAGTAATTTGAAGATTAAGCAAAATAATGATTTGTGAAATTTTGTCTATAGATTCTAAATAATTTTTTTTCAAAATTTTTGGAATCAGATTGCACTTCTTTTTCCATCTCCTTGGAAAACTAGTTTTTTTCAGTAAACAACATTTTTAAGGAGTGACGCTCACCGTATAACACATAAATTTTTTTCCATGAAGGATAAAATTCTATTTTTTTTGAATTTAGATTTGTAACTATGATATCTAGTGCTTCCAATTGATTTGATAGTGTTTCATTGAATATTTTTTCCTTAATCAAGTTTCAAAGTTAAACCAATTACAATCCAGATATAGGTAGACTGTATAATGCACAACTTTTTTTGTATGTATCAATTTTTTTTTTGTTGGATCAAAGACTTCAATATCTAGTGCACTCATATTTTTCAATTTTTTTTTTGATAATCTAATATTTTTCCACATGTGTAGAACAAAGAGCTTGATTTTTAGTGAAAAACCTATGTTTAATAAAACTAAAAAAAAATACATAATAAAACCAAAACATATTAAAATTATATTCATTGGATAGCTCATTCTGAGGACTACCATCATCCAGTTGGGTTTGTGATGTATCCTCCATTTTCATCCTCAACTTGAGCTTCAAAGCACAAAATTATAGACTTTTTTTGGTGCCAAAGGGTGAGGTGGGAAAAGGGGGGTTTGAGCGATTGATGGGACCTTGCATTTAATTTGAACCCCCTTTCAAAAAATGTTTTCTTTGTGTTTTTTGGAGGGAATGGTGGGACCTTGCATTTAATTGGTTTGCTCGAACTAGGGTTCATTTGAACCCTCTTTTGGTTCACTTGAATCAAAGGATTCATTTGAACCCCAAAAACCAATTTTTTTTGCATGGGGTCATTTTTTGCAACTTTTCCTTCCTCACTTGAATTGTAAACACTTTTGTGGGTTTACCCATTGTAGTATTGCATATCATTAAGTTTCATAATTAGGTCTTGCATGTTACTTGTCTTTCCAAGCCCTATCCTTCTTTTGAACCCCTCTCTAGTCATTGATCATACCCTAGGACAACCTTTAGCATATATATTTCCTTCATTTCATCCTTGGATTGAGATCTCTAGGGTTTGATTGAGTGGAACAAGAGTATGAAATAGGAGGAACCCTATCTCTTCAAAGATAGAGAGCCCCCACAACCTATTTTTGTTGTTTCATTTTGGTGAACCTACAGTTAGAATATCTTGTGGACACGAAAATTGTACTCCCTTGGAGATAGTACAATCAGTGGTCAAATTTGGTCCTATTTTAGACACCCTTGCATTAATCACCTTTTAAAAACAACATTTATAGGCCCCTAAGACTCATTATTTTGAACTTTAAGGCCTATTCCAACACAAATCATACAAATCCTAACATACAACATTCAAATCATTCAAATTTTAGAAAAACCACCTCAAAAACCCCTGGTGGGACTAACTCACCACCCTAAGTCACCTAAGGTGGTGACTTAGTCCCTTTTGGGGGATTTTTCAATTTTGAGTAGGAAAATCACCAACTTAATTCAAATTTCTGATGGATGTCAACCTGTGATGTCAAAACAATGAATAATTAGGTATTGATGCCTATAAATATATGTTTTTAGGTCATTTTTCACAACATTAAGTCATTTTTAACAAACAAATTCAAGAGTCATGTATTGAAGATCTTTCACAAGAAGATTCATTAGTCTACCTACAACAAAGTTGAAGCTTTAGGGCAACAAGTTATGGTTTTTGTAGGTCTTCAAGCTCAATTTTTATCCAAGATATTGCATTGTCAAGGGTTGATCATGGATGCCTATGGAGAATCATGGAGAAATCTAGGTTGAGGAGATGCAACTAGCCATCAAATAAAGCCTAAGGGCTTGTTTTCAAAGTGATTCCATCTTCCATTTTCTCTCTATTTTTAGCCTAAGGAAGGTTTGCATATTATTAAGATTCATTTCTAATGTGATTTAGGGTCTCTTGGAATGAGTCTTTCATCTTTGTAGTTTCATTTATGCATCTTATTCTTGCATGTTAGAATATGACCTTGCATCTTATTTTTAGACTTCCTAGTCTTAGACACACTTAGGGCTAGGGTTTTACACAAATTTTATTATCTCTTTCAAGGTTTTAATACCAAATAGGGGTTTGACCAAGGAAAACCCCCCATTAGAAACCAAATTATACTCGATTTTGCAAACCTGTTTCTACAAATTTGGATTTGGGTTTCCATAAAAAAACATAGTGCATATTGAGGGATTTTGTTTCCACTTACAGATATGAAGAAAATCCAAAGTGGACTGAGTCACCAATAGTGGTAAATTAGTCCCACTACACCTATTTTTCAGAGGTATTTGTAGATCTAGAGACCCATTTGGCTGAAATGGGTTTCAGAGCAGTTTACTAGATCTGGGACTAAGTCACCTAGCTTGGCATAATTGTCCAAGTTGGCTAGAAAATTAGATTTTCCAGAATTTCAGAGACATTTATTGTCTTCATTTTGTCCTTCTTTAGTTTCTAGGTGCATAATTTCTGTTTAGCATCTTTATCTTGTTCTTTATTGCATTTAATCTATCATTCTGCATATCACAATGTGTTTTCAAACAACTTGCATTTCTTAGGTTTAACATTAATAATTCATTTCTTTTACCAGTTTATTACATTTATACATTGCATTTAGGAATATTTCATTCATATTTACATTAGTTTTGAGTGGGGACATTTACCATTTTGGGCCATCTCTCTCCTTTTAGGTGAAAAACCCTAAAAGTGTTAGAGAGCATTAGGATGCCAAAATCTTTGTCCACATTTTGGTGAACCTGACTTTAGAAAATTTTACTTTTAATTTCAAGTGAATTTACATCCTAGGAATAGCTTGCATCAACATTGCATTAGGTTTTGCTTTGTTTTGTATTATAGTGTTTTCAAATTTGCATTAGTGAAAAGCTCATTTAAGCATGCATTATTGCATCTTCTTTCCTTACGTTTGAGTAGTGAAATTTTGCATATGCACTTTAGATTTGTATTATACAATAAAAAAAACATCAACATCCATAAGAAAATTTAAAAAAAACTTAAAAAATATCCTTACTTGGACTAATTCGCCAACACCATCGGGTCTGTACCAATCAAGAGGATTAAACTCAAGATCAGTATAGATTGATCCTGCAAGTTCTCTGGTCAGAGCATTAGCTAGTGGATTGTTTTCTCCTTTAATCCATTCAATATCAAAATCATAACTGAGAAATTCAAAATACCATCTAGCAATTCTACCCTGAGCAATATCTTTATTAGGCTTCTTTTTGAGTAGGCTTCTCTTGGCTTGACTGTCAGTTCTGACTGTAAAATGTACTGGCTTGAGAAATATTTTAAACTTTTCTAATCCCTTTTTAACTGCCAGTATTTCCTTTTCATATATGTGATATCTGCTTTCAGAGTCTGAGAATGTTCCAGAATGATAACCGCAGATATTCTTCTTTCCATTTTCTTCTTCCTGTATTAACACAGCAGACCAAGTGTTATCAGATGCATCAGTATATAGAAATAGAGGTAAATCCGGGACAAGATTTTGTAGTGAGGGAAAATATTGACATTTATCCTTAATCCTTTGGACAACTTCTATAGCTTCAAGTGATCATCCTTCATTGCCTTCTTTTAGATGAGATTGGATAGCTCGACGATCTTCAGCTAGACCTTTATAAAAGGGAGCGATATAATTCAAACAACCCAAAAATCTCTGAATCTGCTTTTTATCTGTAAGAATATCAGGAAATTCTTGGATACGTTTCAAAATGTGAGGCTAAAGTTGTACTTGGCCATTATTTAGATGTAAGCCAAGGAAATCTATTTGGTTCTGACCAATCACCATCTTTTTTGCTGTGAGGCATATCCCATGCTATCTAATGGCTGCATAAAGTTCTTCTAAGTGCTACAAATGCTCAGTAACTGAATCTGAAAATATGAGAATATCATCAATATAAATAGCACAAAATTCTTTCAAATGTCTTAATGCCTGGTCCATGCATCTTTGAAAATAAGCAGGAGCTGTACATAAACCAAACCGCATGACATTCCATTCATATAATCCTTGAGGAACTGAAAATGCTATTTTATACCTGTCAGATTCTTTAACTTTAATTTTCCAAAACCCAGATTTGCAGTCAAATTTTGAAAGCAAGTGGTTCTCCAATTTAGTCCCACAATTAAAAAGAAAAATGATAGATTCCAGTCAGCACTCTCTGAATGCAAGTGGTTCTCTTCCATCGATTATTCATAATCATTTCCAAGATAAAGAACTCATAGATGAAAGTGGCAATTTTAAATTTCCAGATGTTAAGATTTCTGATCTATATCCTGAGAAAGGCATAAAGGCTAAAATGATGAATTCTGTGAGACAATCTGAAATAAATCTTAGGGTTTCAGGTGTTGGCATCTGCCCAGTCTATTTGCCATTTTTACTTCCTGACAATATTAAGAGATGGAGAGAAAAGGGGTTCTTTCATGTGCATTTTTCTCTAGTTGATATTATCTTGCATCCTCATTTCAATTATGACATTGGTGCTGAATATTTTGCTACACTCATAGATACCCGATGTCGAATTTGGGATCAAGCTGTCATAGGACAATTTCGAGGTAGACTTGTTAAATCCACTGAATCCTCTAAAGGTGGTGATGCTTGCATGTCTGTTAGACCTAATTTCACCATCAATCTTGATGATAAATATGTTCAGTCTGCTTTCTGCCTCCTCTTACAAGTTAAAGGAGTTATTCTCCAACCAGATTCTGTATATGCTACTGTAGGCGGTAGATGTGTGTATAGGTTATTAAATATTGTGTTCCCTCCTTCAAAGTTTCCTGCCGGGGTAAGTTATACGGAAGCAAATACCAATGTTGATGACTTTGGTAGACATATTGATGCTACTGGGTTTGATATAGGTTTCCCTATGATTGAAAAGCTGATCAATCATTCTCAACCCAAGTTCCAAGAGCTTCCAACTTCTGGTTCTGGTTTGTTCTCTGAAAGACCTAGAACACAAAGTAGAAGGCTTGCTAGTATTGATCTCTAGTCTTTACCTGATGAGACTGTTTTAACTCAGCCTGAAGCCTCTACCAGTGACAGACCTAGCACATCTATGCACTCTTAGTCCATGTCACGTAACTTTCCAAGCACATCCAATAAGCCATATATTGACTACAATCCTGAAGAGTCAATTGGTCCAAGCCAATTTCCATTTTATAAACAACTATCTGTAAATCCTTATCCTTCCCGTTCCTCTCTAGCAACACTCTCTGATCTGAGTAGTAATCCTGAGCTTATGGATAGATTAGCTCGCCAAGTTAGTTAGAAGCTTGCTCTGACTCCTAAAAATGAGCAACAACAAGATCAGAAAGGTAAAGGGATAAAGCTCACAAAAATGGGAGAAAAAAGTTGTATGATGAAAGAAAGAATGCCTAAGTCCAAACTCCCGAGAGCTGGTTCTGAGAAAAAGAACAAATATAAGATGGAATTTAACAATCAGGAATAGGAGATAATCAGTTATGAACCAGGTAGATGGCCTACTCCTGAGACTTTTACAGTTATTAATCCTGATAAGAAATTATGGGGAAAATATGAAGCTAGACTTCATACTGAGTTGGGAAAGAAACAAAAGAACTCTGAAGCCCAACGAAATTGGATGGCGCAGTGGATGATCTCTGCCCAAGAGAATATTGATGACATGGCTGTAGATGTTAGATTTTCTGCTGACCAAACTTTAGAATCTATAAATAAGATAGAGATAATTTCTGAAGATCATCAAAAGCATTATTCTATTCTGAAGAATGTTGAGCACTACTGTGGAACTCTATCTAATGATATCACTAGTGTTAACTATGATGTTACTCAAGTTCACAAGAGTGTAAAAACTGTTATTTCTACACATCAACATCAAGATAAGTACCTGACACATATTTATGCTGATCAGAAAACTAATGAAACTTCAAGAAAGGTAGCTGATCTTGAGAAGAAGAATCTATTAGATGTTGTGGCCAAAAAATTAGAAAAGGTCAGGTTGTATACAAAGAAACTTAGAGTAACTCAAACTGGTAAAGACAGTTCTGAAGAAGAAGACAGAGTAGCCAAAGGTAAAACAGTAGAACCTCCCAAAACCAAAAAGGTCTTAATCCAAAGAAGAACTTCTCAAAGATTGGCTCGAAGAAGTAGTAGTAGCTCAAGAACAAGAAGAACCGGTTTATATGGATGAACCTGGTTTTGCAAATAAAGAATCTGATGTTGACACTTCAGATGTAAATACTTTAGTTGTTTCTGATAGTCTTAGTGACTCTAATTCCTCTGTACATACTGATTATGAGGAAGTTGATTTAGATTTCTCTAACTATAAGTAGTTAGAAGAAAAGGAACCATGGGAATCATTGAAGAAATTAACCATGGATATTGAAATGCAAGAACCAGTTACTGAAAACCTCAAGCCTGAACAGATGCGACCTTATGCATCTAGCAGTTATATATTGAACATTGATAAACTGGTTAATCCATATGAAGCCATTTGTACATGGTGTGATACATTAGAAAATCTTTTTGAAAGAAGTGGCTCATGGACTGAACCTGCAAAGGTTCTTTATGCAGCCAGACTCATGTCTGGAAAATTGAGAAACTGGTGGAATAATCTGCCAGATCAAGGCCCAATGCCTAAAAATATTCCTACTAAGCCTACAGATCCAATTTTGGTGGATCCAAAGAATTTAGGAAAAGATGATATCTTTCAAGCTGGTTTTGATGAGTTTAAATGGTTATTAACAAATCTTTTCTATGATGATATTTCAAATCAAGCTCTTGAAGCCAATAAGATTCTGCAATCTATGAAGCTCAAGAATCTAGCAAAATTTGATGAGTATAATTGCATGTTTGAATCATACATGGTTGCAGCAAATAAAATGCATGACTTAACCACCAAGCAGTATTATTTGAATTCTCTACCTTGTGGTTTAGGTGCATGGGCTCAAGATTATATACTCAGAAAAGAACATAAGCAGCTTGATGATGTTAGTTTTCCTACTATTAAAAGGTTGATAAGATATAAGCTAGAAAAGCAATGTTTGTTAGGAGCTCTTCAGCTCGATAAGGAAGAATATAATTATACTTGCAATCTTAAAGAATTCTGTGATCTTCCTCCCATCAATCAGCTCAAAGATTTCCAGCAGTTGAAACAGTTTAAAAGGTGGAGTTGTGGTAGGAAATGCAAATGTAAAAGGTGATCTCACTCCAACTACCATGAAGGTGAGTATAATTTTAGAAGAAGTAAGCATGGTAGGTATAAATCCAAAAAGAAATATAGGGCAGTACCCTATAAGAGAAGAAAGTTTCATAAAAATCCTCCATATCTGTTAAAGAAAAGGAGTAATCAAGCCCCAAAAGGAATTAAATGCTTTATTTGTAAAGGGCCACATTATGCTACCAACTGTCCTAAGAAATTAAATCCTGGCACAAAGATATATGCATTGTTTGAACATGATAATCCAGGATGGGAAATAGTAGATTGTAGCACTACTACTGATTTACAAAATTTGTATGAATTAATAGAAATTGTTCCTGATTCTAGTTTTATGATGAAATTTAAAGATGTAGAGGATCGATATCGCCAAACAAAGAATCTGTCTGAATCAAGTTCAGAAAGCTCAGATCCAGATGAAGATTTTCTCATCTCACTTCTTAAACATACTTTGCAGGATCTAAAAGTTCAGATTCAGATTGAAAAATACAAAGATCCTTACAAGATGGAAGGAACAAAAGAAGAAAGAAAGAAAGTTGTTCACCAACATTTGGCTAAGTTGAAAACTCTAGAATCAGAAAAAGCTGAAGTAGAAAAATAGCTTAAAGTTCAAAAGAAGCCCTCCAAAAGGGATGAAAAGAATACTGATCATGGATATAAGATTCCTCCATGGCAGCAAAAAGGAAAAGAGAAAGAAAAATCTTCTTCCTCCAAATCAAAACCTTCTAATGCTGACCCTGACATTATTGCTATTTTTAAGAAGATTGACCTCCTTCTCAATGATGTTGCAGATCTGAAAAGATTGCTGAAAGATCAGAAAAAAGAAAAAAGAAATCTCTCAGCAGAGGTGGGAGAAATTAAAGATCTACTTTTCAAAGCAGACCAACACATTGAGATAGACAAATTAGAAGATAAGTCCGAAGAGGAATCAAAAGCTAGCAGTCCAAGTAATAGCATGGTGGACAAAATACATGATAGATCTTGTTCTCTCTTGCAAATAATGGCAATTATATCCGTATAAACTTTTGTTTTCCTGGATATAAGAAAATTCCTCTTGATGCATTTGTGGATACAGGTTCTTCACGCTCATTAGCAAAAACTAATGCAATTCCTCCTCAGTTTTGGAAAGAACGACCCGATCTTCCACACAGTTATGCTATCAATGGTGAAAGAATTCAGATGGGAAGGTATGCACAAGATGTTCATATTGAGATAATGGGTAAAACATTCATCACTGATTTTATTGAGTATAATGACTTAGAAGATGATGTTTTATTGGGACTTTTGTTTCTTACAAAATACGAACCTCTTCAATTTTGGAAACATAAAATTGCTTTAAGACACGAAGATGGTCAAGTTGAAATTCCTGCTTTAAAAATTGTGAATCATAAGTTTGAACATAGTGGGAAAAAGAAGCAGAAAGAATCAGTTAAAGAAGCTACAAAAAAAACTCCTGATGTTTTCCATAACATTAGACAAAGGTTTGAAACAGATTGCTGTAGTATGAACCCATTACAATTCTGGTCCCAGGATCATGAAGAATGTGAAATACAGATACGACCAGAATGTAACTCTGTCATACCCCATGAACCAGCCTATTTGATGAGTCCCAATGAAGTGCAAGAAATGGATGAGCAGTTACAAGAATTACTCAGTGGACATTTCATTCGTCCTAGCAAAAGTCCATTTGCATGCCCTGCTTTCCTTGTGAATAAAAGAGCATAACAGATAAGAGGTAAAAAGAGATTGTGCATCAATTATAAGCCTCTGAATGACATAATCCTTCCTTTCAATTATCCCATTCCATTTAGTTCTGATTTAATCAAAAGAGCTGCTAATAAAAAGGTATTTTCAAAATTTGACTACAAATCTGGGTTTTGGCAAATTAAAGTTAAAGAATCTGATAGGTATAAAACAACATTTTCAGTTCCTCAAGGATTATATGAATGGAATGTCATGCCGTTTGGTTTATGTACAACTCCTGCTTATTTTCAAAGATGCATGGACCAGGCATTAAGACATTTGAAGAATTTTGTGCTGTTTATATTGATGATATTCTCATATTTTTAGATTTAGTTACTGAGCATTTGCAGCACTTAGAAGAGCTTTATGCAGCCATTAGACAACATGGGATATGCCTCACAGCAAAAAAGATGGTGATTGGTCAGAACCAAATAGATTTCCTTGGCTTACATTTGAATAATGGCCAAGTACAACTTCAGCCTCACATTTTGCAACGTATCCAAGAATTTCCTGATATTCTTACAGATAAAAAGCAGATTCAGAGATTTTTGGGTTGTTTGAATTATATCGCTCCCTTTTATAAATGTCTAGTTGAAGATTGTCGAGCTATCCAATCTCATCTAAAAGAAGGCAATGAAGGATGGTCACTTGAAGCTACAGAAGTAGTCCAAAGGATTAAGGATAAATGTCAATATTTTCAATCACTACAAAATCCTGTCCCGGATTTACCTCTATTTCTATATACTGATGCATCTGATAACACTTGGTTTGCTGTGTTAATACAAGAAGAAGAAAATGGAAAGAAGAATATTTGTGGTTATCGTTCTGGAACATTCTCAGACTCTGAAAGCAGATATCACATATATGAAAAGGAAATACTGGAAGTTAAAAAGGGATTAGAAAAGTTTAAAATATTTCTCAAGCCAGTACATTTTACACTCAGAATTGACAGTCAAGCCATGAGAAGCCTGCTCAAAAAGAAGCCTAATAAAGATATTGCTCAGGGTAGAATTGCTAGATGGTATTTTGAAATTTTCAGTTATGATTTTGATATTGAATGGATTAAAGGAGAAAACAATCCACTAGCTGATGCTCTGACCAAAGAACTTGCAGGATCAATCTATACTGATCTTGAGTTTAATCCTCCTGATTGGTATAGACCCGATGGTGTTGCCATGTATATGGTAAATTTTGGTAATGGTAATATGATTACTCTTCCTAATCTTCCCAAAGAAATAATAATTACTTTGCTGGAATCTTATTTTCTGAACAAATGGTTTAGAAATATGCAGAATTTGATACATTATCATCATTAGCAAGGTTTGATAGATCCAGATGAAGAGGAAGATTTCAAAGCAACTTTTGGTCTGCTAAGAGCCCTGATCAAATATTGGTTTGGACGTAATGCAATCCATATTAGAATCAAAGGATTATTTGTCATGAATTGGTCAAAACAGAGTAAAATGAACTTGCTCAAGTGTTTAAAATTTGGTTTTATTACTCGCATAAGTTTTGATCAAGATACATTTGAAGAATATGCTGATATAGTTGGTGCTAGATTCAATCCTGATATGGAAGAATTTCTGAATTGTTTATATCCACAATTGCATATCAAGATGAATGAATGCATGTGTCAGTATTTGTCCCATTATCCAAGAACAGGCTATAGATTTCCTAGATTGGAATTCTATCCTCTTGAAGCCAAATGGAAAGCAGAAGTAAAAATCTAGAATATGGAGATTTGTCTTAAACCAGCACTTCTTGCTAAAAGGCTTGAACTTGATTTAGCCTATTCCCATTGATTTTTCCGTCAATTCCAGACTTGAAGATTGGATTCAAGCTTATCATGATTTACCAGATGAATTATTAGATCTAGTACCATTTTAATGGCTAGCACATGGGCTTGTCAGTGCCGTGACATCACCCATGTTAAGATGTGACAATAGGACACAACCCTGTTTGAAAAAGCAAGATCCCTGTAGCCACTTATGGGTGTTAAGTGGGCCCTTCTCACTAATGGGTGGTCTAGGATTAGAGTCTAGTCTCTAAGAAGAGTCCTTAGGATAATCAGACTTATGTTCTCTCCTGCGCTTCGTGTGATCTGGATGATCAGAATCTGATAAGTTATAAAATGTCATGCAATGGATTCTGGAATAAGTTTTGAATGCAATATTTCCCTTTTCATCTTCTTTCCATTAAAGTAAATGATGCTAATGCTAATGATTTGAATGTAACAAAAGATAATTGAATAGAAATAGAAAAGTAACTAAAAGCAACAATAACTTAAGAAGCTAAAAATTGAATTATGAAAATATTGATGCAAAATGTGTACTGGGACTTTGACATGTTAGATGAAGCCCTTCAGGATTTCATCTCACAAAAGCCATCCACTAGGTTTGTTGTGAGCAACCTAAAACAAAAGATGTCAATGTAATTCAACATCAACTTTTCCTCTATCCACCTTCACATAAACCTCAGTCTCCACCTAAACCCGAGTTTACCCTTTATCCACCTAAACATGTTGTTGTTGCTCACACACATTACATTAGAAATAATCCACAACCACAACAACCAACCCCAACGTCCTTACCTTTTCCTAATTCTATACTGCCTATTGCTCCTTGATTAAGAGAGCATGATCTTGTTGAGCAACTTAAGAGCACTCCCACAAAGACATCCCTTTGGGACTTGTAGACACTAAAAATTGTCCTAGGGTTGCGACTTCTAAATTCTCCATCATCCCCCCTTTTGGCTTTGATAATTAAATAATTATTAATTATTGTCTAAAGTCATATGTCTTCTATTAATTAAATATTTTTATTATTTAATTAATTCATTCCTATCTTTATTTCTTGCTTGATTAATTAAATAAATTTTATTTATTTAATTACGTCACTAATTAGGTCCTCTTCTTTCTAAAAATTAAATAAATTCTTATTTATTTAATTTTTATCCACCTTCCACTATAATTAAATAATTAAATAATTATTTAATTATTCATTACCCTTTTCTCTCATAAATTAAATAAATTTTATTTATTTAATTTGGTCCACTCTCTTGAATTTTGAATTAAATCATTATTTAATTCAAAATGATTTCCTTTGTCACATTCCTCTATAATTAAATAATTATTTTTATTATTTAATTATTCATTTGCCACCTAAATTAAATATTTTGTATTATTTAATTTCTCCTATCACCTCTTTGTTTGTGCCAATCTTATCTCTTGACATCTCATTCAATTTCATCCCTTGATTGAATTATCTCATAATTCAATCTCAACCCTTCATTTCTTGTCATTGCCCTAATTTTGACCTAAACCTAGTCCATACTACAACTTTCAATTTTGGCCATTGATTAAGACATCTTATTGACATTCAATCTCATCCGTCCATTCAAAATGGCATTTTCTATAAAATGCTATTTTCCTCTCATTTTTATAGGAGGCATTAGATATTACACATTAGACCTTGCAACATTTGTCATCTTACTTCATTTAGTCTTGGCATATTTAGGCATAGAAATTTCACTCATATTGTCATAGGCATTAGGCATTTAGACTTTGATCAAATCCTTCAAAGCTTGGTGTAGAACTTAGACTTTATTTATAGATTGCTCGCATGACGAATCTGAGGGCAACATGTCAACCAACAAGCTAGAAGGTGTTACTAAAGTGAATCATGGAGGTATCAATGATTAACAGGTATAATCGTTCTTTGTTTTAGCTTCTATTATGTTTTGTAATTGCTTTGGGTTTATTGTCTTCATTGATACCATTTAATCTAATTATAAATTTACCTTCAGTTACATTGGTGGACTCGACATATTTTAACACATTTTGAGAAATCTTGGAGTTGGATTCTTTTGTTGCAGGGTTTGTTTGCCTTTTGTTGCAGGTTTGACATCATTGTGGATAAAGCCCTAGTTTCTAAAGATTCAATCATAACTTTCAAACGGCTATGCATTTTCTCACAATTTTTTTTCTACAGATTTGGAACAACATCATGTGCTTTCATTCCAAATATCATAATTTTTGGATCTGATTTTAATTTTGTATAATTTTTTTTCCTATTTTTCATGAAAAATTAATTTTGAGAGCAAATTATCAAATTTTTTAGATATTTTTACATTTATAGAAATATCTCTAAATTTTAATAGGGGTATGTTCTTTATCTTTTAAATTTAGATGCACAATTATTAGTCAAACAACAGATATTTTAAAATTAGGGTTTCAAAAATATTTGCTTATATCTCACAAACGGTTGCATATTTGATCACAATTTTGTTTTGGAAGATTTGGGATGACATCATATGACTTCAATCCAAAAATTAGAATTTGTGGAGCTGTTTTGTATTTTTTATAATTTTTTTATGATTTTTCATAAAAAAATAATTTTAGGTGCAAAACAACAAATTTTTATGATTTATTTACATTTTTAGAAACCTCTTGAGATTTTATATAGGCTTTAATCTCTATATTTTTAATTTTACTGCCAAATTTTTTTTCCAAAAATCAGATTTGTCTTGACTAGTTAACCCTCTAATAGTAGTGATCAATTATCTTGTTAGGGTTTGTTGTTGGTTTTGTGCATGTGCAAAAAATAAACACTTCAAAGGACACATTGGATCAAGTGGAAAAAAATGACACATCTAACTATTTTTTCAGATCGATAGTCAAAGTTATATATTCAAACTACTGACATGTGGTTTTGTAGCTACGTTTGTCGAAGATTTATCTCTCAAACCATTTGTTTACATTTTTTAATTTAGGAACATTTCCTTGAGTTCTCTATAATGAATTTTGTTTGCAAGTTTTTGATTGCATTTGAAAAAATGGTAGGTGATTATGCTCTCACCTTGTGAAAAATTGGCGATCAAAAAACCAAACCCATTTTATCTGTTATTACCCTCACGATTTGGTATATCAAAGTATCCTCTCCCCTTGCACACTTGTGCGATCCTGGGTGTAAGAGAAATGGTTGCTAACTCTAGAAATTGGGCGTGCCTAGGGATTTCAACACCCCAACGCAACTTAAACCGGCAACGGAGCTAAAGCCAAGCTTACCCCGACCGGTATATAAATGTGAATCTTAAGGGAAAACCTAAGATTACGAGTGTGGATGTGTCATACAGATAGAGTAGTACTCCCATAAACCCTATTGAGCTTAACCTCTTCAGGATAGAGTGCCACCTAATTGGTGATTAATCTCTTGCCCCATGTATAGCAACTCGAATGGGGGTCTCAAACTAAACACCTTTGTGTAGTAAGCCAAAAACCTTCTATTTGCTAGTGCAAAACCAGTCGGTGTGAAGGCATCCACATCTTCGCAGTCTGTAGTAGAGGTGATCAATCCGCCATGGAAGTTTCATGGGGTTTGGAAGCTTGGTTGGCCTGAGAAGAGAGTGCACTATAAGGGGGAGCCTGTGCAGCCAAGCTTCTGAATTCACACGCTATAGATATGCAGTTGGGGAAACCCATGTGGAATCTAGCGAATATTGTCCTAGCCTAACCTAGGATTGTACTTGTCTTATGTGCGCTTGCTTACATTCAAAACATTGTGCTTGTCAAGTGCTTTCTAAATTTTCAAACAATATACACAACATTCACAAATCTGGACATAAACAATCGACCTTAGACAACTCAGACTTTTCAACAAAACATCAAAAAACAATCTCAGTTCTCATTTTGAACTTAGACTTTGCATTATTCATTCTAGTCATCATTTTGAACCTAGACCTTTCATTTATAACATTAAGTATTTAGTCAATCATCATCTTAGTCCACATTTGACACTTTGGCTTTGATCACCTTGTCATCTTACATCAATCATTTCCTTAGACAAACGTTATCATCACCTAGTCATCCTAGTTGACATTTTAGGAAACATCGTCTTACATTTTCATCCTTATCAAAAATCCAAAAAAAAAAGGTTGTCATCATCCTCACACTTAGTTTTCATTCTTGTCATCCTCATCTGAGCAATCCCTTTTTATTGTTGAGACTAGGCTTCAAAGACAAAGAGGACAAATGGAAAACTTTGGACAAGATTTCAATCCCAACATCAATAATAACACTTATGAAACAAACCAACATTGGACTTTTTCTAACCCATTTCACATCATGAACATTCAATCTTCCATGAACATGCCATCTTCATCATGAAACCCTTCTAAACCATTCATAAAAAGAGACCAAAATGGATGAGTATATGTAGAAGACCTAGAAGCTGCAGCGCAAAATCCTGATATAATCTCCTTTGTAGAAAACTCAGTCTTACACAACCCTCAAAGGTATCTAGCCATGCTTTTGGACCAAGGGGCTAAGTTACCTTGAGAATTTGACACAAATACTTTTCCACCTCCTTCCGTCTACCCTCACCATCAATAGTCACTTGACATAAATCCTACCAGTAATTCTCAACAAACGTCCACTTATCACCCTTATCCCAACCTTGACAAGGGAAGCCAACTTTTAACTAGTCCATTCCAAATCTTCACGTCATATTCTGACCCTTCACCTATCAATCCCATCCAAGTCTACATGCCTTATCAACCATCTACCAACTCATGTCAAGTCCCCACATTATACCATATCGATCTAGTCCAAGTCTCCACATCTTGTTTTAGTCAACCTTACAATAATCCAGTCCAAGACTCCATGGCATATCTGGTCGAAGTCCCCATGTCACATCCTAATCTAGTCCAAGACTCCATGTCATATCTGGTCCAAGTCTCCATGTCATACCCTTGTCCTTCACATACTAGTCCAGTCCAAGTCCCCACGTCCTATCCTAGTCCGTCATTCATTAATCCTTTTCAAGTCATCCCCTCACAAGCCACATCTAGTCATGAAAATTTTGTCATTACTCAAAGTCAAATCCCATTTAATAAACTTGAGGATACATGTCAAAATGAAAGCCCAAAGCATGAAATTATAATGTCACCCTCATGTCAAGAACAAGGTAGTCCATCCCATGACCCTATTCCTGATTGTATCATCCACGACAACCCCATCTTTGACCAAGACCCTACCATTGACCACGAAGTCCAAATCCATGACAACCCCATCTTTGACCAAGACCCTACCATTGAAAAAGAAGTCCAAAAAAATCCACTCCTTGACCTTTACGCCATTTATGACCAAACACTTGATGACTCTATTCAGACCTCGACTATTGACACTTCCCACGATGAGACACTTGCCTCCATGGGACACACAAATGATATTCCTCCAGAACAAGAATTTTCCACTAGGGACATGCTTGCATATGATCAAGTTATAGCTAAAATCATTGGACTCTATGACACTAACCATAATGATGGCTTCGACATTGCCTTGGAAGCACCAACAAAATCATCTGAACTTGACATGTCACATGATCAGACCAAAGATATCTGTTAGGAATATGTCCAACATGACAATTAAGCTAAGACACTTTATCAACTAGGGTCATCTATCTTTGTCAGAGAAGGCTTTCTCGCAGATGAAAATATTACAAGTAACAGTGTCCACATACATCATCATGGGTTATCATCTTGCTTTCAAAACAACAAATACCCCATCGTAAATAGAATCTATCAAAGTATGCATTATCAAGGCAAAGGACTAGGTATACATGAGCAAGGCATTCAAGAACCAATACAAATTCAAGAAAATTATAGACATCAAGGTCTTTGCTATTCTTTAGTTAGAAAATCAAAAGATGTCAGTGGAACCTCCTCGATAATGGGGGCAACTTTGTTAGATACAAACGTCAAAATGGAGTCCATGAGAAATCCTTGTCATAAGATTGTTGCCAACACTCCCTCCATCCACACTATAAACCATCATTCTCAGCATCTTAAACCTTCCCTTTGGAACCAACAAAGACAAAAGTCATACCAATCAAAAGATCAAAACCAAATGTCAAAGGCCATCAGATTAGACAAAAAGACAAGTGGATAAATGAAATTAAAATGGATCCCAAAGAAAAGTGGATCAAACAAAGAAAATATTCCAAATTCAAAAGTCAATCAAAATGTGGAGCCATAAGTAAAGAGGACTCCCACATTCAAAAAATGTCCACCTCCTTCAAAATGGTCATCAAGAAAGGCATATAAAAGTGTTGGTTCCAAACACCATCCCTCCAAAATCCATCATCCACCATCCCAAGTTTGGAAAATAAAAAGTCATTCATCCAAACATCCAAAAAATCTTTCCACATCTACCATCATTCGTCATAACCCTACATCTCGTCTAAAGTCCAATGATCCCACGTCACAAATCTGTCACATCTTGGTAGCAACTCTTTACCATAAGGACACTCATGGCACTCTATTGTGATGTGCGTATTCTGATAAGGCTAACTCTAGTATCAGAAAGGATCACAATGACATCAATTAGTTGTATGCAAGCGTTATGATCCTCACAATACAACTCCTTCAACAAGGTCATTATTGGCATATCATGGCACCAGTCTCTACATCAACACCATCAGTGGGTTCAGAACAGTTGTCATCTAAAGCATCCAGGCTATCTGCAAAATCAAAAATACAAAAAAAAATTGAAAAATGTAAAAAAATCGTCACCCTAATGAAAACCTGGCAAACAAGCATCTTAGTGACACCAAAAAAATAATCAAAAAGTCAAGAAAATAGTAAAGAGAAAAATTTCATCTAATGGTGAAAACCTAGCAAACAGGTGCCCTGGATAAGTACCATGATGAAAACCTGGCAAACAGGCATCATGTGTAAAATAAATCATCTATGTGGAATTTTATACTTGGGGGTAAGTCGTATCATTTTCCCATTCCTTCCTCATGACATTTACGTCCATCTAAGCCCTATCATTTCCACACATTGTTTTCCACTTACCTCAGTCTTGACATAAAATTGGCACACATAAATCATGCTTTGGGAAAAATCTTGACATGTCTATCCTTCGGTCATACACAATTCACAAAACATCATGTCATTGACCATCATATTCTTATTGTCCTTATACGACATAGTCCTTGAAAATCATATGACAATTCCCTTAGTCTCATGTCTCCCATCCGTTACCAAGGCCACCTCTTCTCCTTTCATGTATGTCACCTATTGGCTTTCCCTTGTCAAACGGTCTAAGGATAATCATCATCCCATCTAGTCCTAACCAAGTCATTCCAAATGCAACGAGTCTAATCCATACAAGCACATTATCCAAAATTTTACTTGACTACATTCTTGGAATGGCTGTAGACCTCCATACTTTTTTCACATTATCGTCATTGTCCTCACGTTGTTTCAGGATGCGTCCTTTCCATGTCAAACAACATTGTCATCACCTATCAATTGGTATTCAGCTTGACTAGGGGCACAATCATGTTTGTCCTTGGATTCTCATGTGTAGGCATCAGTCATATGCATTTTTCACGATCCACTTAAACGTCAAAATCCAACAAAATCATAAAATGACAAAAAGACAAAAACTCCAAAAAATGTCCTAAAAAAAGACAACAATATGGCAAAATGTCTTAAAGAAAGACCAAAAAAATAATAAAATGTCCTGAAGAAAGACCTAAAAATCATAAAACGTCCTAAAGAAAAACACAAAAACATCCAAATCAATGTCAAAATCCTAAAAATGGAGTCAAATTCAATCATGTCAGTCAGTCCATGTCATTATCGAACTACATTGTCTTTGCGCATTTGCTACGTAGGTAAGGCCATCAGTCGATGAGTCCCCGAGACATTAGGTCTGTCCTTTTATGTTGGTCCAAATAAAATCATGGCATTTGTCACAATCATCACATCGGTCAAATAAGTCAGATGTCGTCAAACTCAGATACAAGACAGTCATTCAAAACGTCAATGTCAAAATTGGTCAAAATCAGATAGCACGGTCCAACCAATCATATAGTCAACATCAATCAACTTGCCAAAAAATATTAGTCAAAACAATGCTAGTCTTGTCACTCTTTGGTCCTCTTCAAGATGTGTCCTCATATTTAGACCTCATCAAAATGTCCTTTTCCTTTTTCAGGATGTGTCATTCCTGACAATAGGCCCCGTCAAACTATCAACACTGTCAAATTGGAAAAACTCTTAAATTGTCAAAACTGTCAAACCGACAAGAAATCAATCTTTGGCAAACAAACATTGGAAAACAAGATAAAATGGTTGTTAATCTTTCTGGTCTATCTTGGCTTATCTGTTGACTATCTTGGCTATTTT
Source organism: Sequoia sempervirens (assembly GCA_007258455.2). Taxonomy (NCBI): domain Eukaryota; kingdom Viridiplantae; phylum Streptophyta; class Pinopsida; order Cupressales; family Cupressaceae; genus Sequoia; species Sequoia sempervirens. The sequence continues at coordinate 437,350,060 of VDFB02270651.1, forward strand.
TTCTTATTTTTTTTACTGTCTTGTCTTTTTGGTCATGTTACTAGCTACCTCGAGGATGTCCCATGAAGGATTTAGAGGTGCAATGACGTCTCCTGGCCTATTTTATTTTTTGACTGCTATTTGTGGATTGTCTTGACAAAAGGATTGGGGCAACATGACCCTTAGTATGAGTTAGGACATTCCTTTTCTGTGACTGTCTGTTTTTCAAGTGGATGACCTTGCACACCTTGGTCTATTTCATATCATGGTGTTTGTTGCCAATTTGTGTCATTTTACCACCCAATGATGATTAAGAGCAATAAATATTAAAGTCCTATTGCAAGTTTTGAAGGATTCTTTCATCTAGTTTGCATCTTCATCATCCATATATTTTGCACTAACATTCCTTTGTCTCTTCATATTCTAAGTCTTCTCATCAATTTTGAGAGCACACCTGTGTTCTTAGAACCTGTCTGTCCTCTCGAGGGGGCATACCGCAACCCTCCTCATCATTCTTCCTCATCTTATTTTGTACTGGGGCATATTTTTGACTTATTTTCTTTGTCACAATGTGACATGCTACATTATGACAAAGAGGGGAAAAATGTAGACACTAAAAATTTTCCTAGGCTTGCGACTTCTAAATTCTCCATCATCCCCCCTTTTGGCTTTGATAATTAAATAATTTTTAATTATTTAATTATTGTCTAAAGTCACATGTCTTCTATTAATTAAATATTTTTATTATTTAATTAATTCATTCCTATCTTTATTTCTTGCTTGATTAATTAAATAAATTTTATTTATTTAATTACGTCACTAATTAGGTCCTCTTCTTTCTAAAAATTAAATAAATTCTTATTTATTTAATTTTTATGCACCTTCCACTATAATTAAATAATTATTTAATTATTCATTACCCTTTTCTCTCATAAATTAAATAAATTTTATTTATTTAATTTGGTCCACTCTCTTGAATTTTGAATTAAATCATTATTTAATACAAAATGATCCCCTTTGTCACATTCCTCTATAATTAAATAATTATTTTTATTATTTAATTATTCATTTGCCACCTAAATTAAATATTTTGTATTATTTAAATTCTCCTATCACCTCCTTTTCTGTGCCAATCTTATCTTCCACATCAAATCTTATCTCTTGACATCTCATTCAATTTCATCCCTTGATTGAATTATCTCATAATTCAATCTCAACCCTTCATTTCTTGTCATTGCCCTAATTTTGACCTAAACCTAGTCCATACAACTTTCAATTTTGGCCATTGATTAAGACATCTTATTGACATTCAATCTCATCCGTCCATTTAAAATGGCATTTTCTATAAAATTCCATTTTCCTCTCATGTTTATAGGAGGCATTAGATATTACACATTAGATCTTGTAGCATTTGTCATCTTACTTCATTTAGTCTTGGCATATTTAGGCATAGGCATTTCACTCTTATTGTCATAGGCATTAGGCATTTAGACTTTGATCAAATCCTTCAAAGCTTGGTGTAGAACTTAGACTTTATTTACAGATTTCTCACATGATGAATCTGAGGGCAACATGTCAACTAGCAAGCTAGAAGGTGTTACAAAAGTGAATCATGGAGGTCTCAACGATTTTCTGGTATAATCATTCTTTTGTTTACTTCCATTGTATTTTGTAATTGCTTTGGGTTTATTGTCTTCATTGATACCATTTAATCTAATTCTAAATTTACCCTCAATTACAGGACCTTCTTCAAATTTCACCAAACTATCACTCTATGCTCCAAACAACATTGCAACAAATAGTGGTTCCTCCTGGTACAAACACAAATGATGTGGCAACTCTTATACAAGAAATGAATGCAATTAATGTAGACATTAGCTTCCATCAACATGAGCTCCCTCCTTTAGAATTAAGGAAACAAAATGAGGCCTTTATGATAATTTCTCAATTCAATAGAATAGGCATCAAAAGGACCCTTGTTGACAATGGCTCTTCCCTTAATGTGTGCAGTGTAAATCTCCTAGATAAATTACATGTGGATGAATCACAAATCAAAGCTGATTCCTTATCTATTAGAGGATTTGAAAATATCATAAAGCAACAACTCGATGTAATTACTTTACCTATTATAGTTAGAATAGCTACTTTGCAAACTCCTATTCATGTCATGCCTTATGATCTTTCATACAATATTATTTTGGGAAGACCATGGATTAATGAGATGCATGTGGTGCCTTCAACCCTTCATCAAATAATGAAATATGTCTATAACAAATTTTTTTATCAAGTTTCAATAGACCCCGAGCTTGAAAGTTGCTCACAACTTGAAAAAGGAACAACGAGTCCTTTGAACACATTGATTCCAACATCTCACATAGAACCCCTTGAGACCAACAAACAATAAGAAGCACCCATGTCTAAATTGCTAGGTGATGATTGGGGTACATTATAATTCACACCTTCATTTATGGGTGAATACATAATCACACGAAAAGAGGATTAAAAACAAGAATAACCAATAGTTATGTCAACTCAGAATTCAAAAGGTTCTTCCCAAACATCTACCTCATCTACTTTGGAAGAAAATACAAATTACACAATTTTTTTTGATGAGATAGATTATCAACATCCTCCGAACCCAAAGGAAATGGAAATACTCTATGGGAAAGGTTATGAGCTTGTTAAACAATTGGGATACAATGGTAAAGGATGTGGAAATCATGAACAAGGAATTTGAGTTCCTATAGAACCTAGTACACAAGACAGAGAGACGGGTTTGGGATATTCTTTTTCTAAGACAACAAAAGCAACTCAATGACCATCGCTAAATATGAATACCATCACATGTAAACCAAGAATCGATGTCACACTAAAGCATCCTGAATTCCTTGATATAGATTTACCACCATCATGGGAATACTTTGACAATGATGACACTTTGAAAAAGATGTTGGGTGCTTCTAATAAGACTTTTTCTTCCAAGAGAAAAGTTACTTGCATTATGATAAGTACCAAGAAAAATAATATTGATACCAATGAGATAGACACAAGCATGGAACCATATGATCTAGAATTTCCTAAGTCAAATACACTCCCCTTAGGAGATAGAATTGATATACCAATGGATATAGATGATATAGAAAAGGTCATTAAGATTGGGAAGTGTCGTGATGATGAAGAACAAGAGGATACTACAACCTTGCCTCATGATTTTCTTGAAATTTTTACTTGGAAACATTCAAACATGCCAGGAATTGATCCAAAGATAGTAACACACAACATTGTCCTTGCTAACAATGTTAAGCCTGTTCGACAAAAGACACAAAAAATGAATCCTAAAATAGCCTTGCTTGTTAAAGGAGAGCTTGAAAAACTCCTTGACATAGGTTTAATTTGACCTATTGATTCTTCTCCTTGGATCTCAAAAATTGTTGTAGTTGCTAAAACTAATAATCATATTAGGATGTGTACAAATTTTCATGATTTGAATAAAGCCTCCTTAAAAGATGATTTTACCCTTCCTAATATTGACATGATCATGAATTCAACTATTGGACATGCTTTGTTATCATTCATGGATGAGATTTTTGGTTATAATCAAATCTTTATTAACCCACAAGATCAATATAAGACAACATTCACAACTATTTGGGCAATTTTTTGTTGGGTTGTGATGCCTTTTGGATTAAAGAATGCAGGTGCAACCTATCGACGAGAAAGGACATTGATATTTCATGATTACATACATAAATTCTTGGAAGATTATGTTGATGACATCCTTTCCAAATCCTAAACATGACAAGACAATGTGAATTTCCTTCAAAAAATATTTGAACAGATGTGTAAATACAACATGCATCTAAATCCAAAAAAGTGTGTCTTTGGAGTATATAGTGGAAATTTTTTAGGGTTTATCATATCTCACAGAAGCATTGAGGTTGACACAAAGAAAATTGATGTTATAATCAACATGCCACCTCCTAGAAACATTTCCCAAATGTGCATGTTACAAGGAAGAATTCAAGCCATCTGTCATTTTATCGCCTCCTAGCCGATCAAATGTTACTTTTCAAAAATCTCAAAAAGGATGTGCATTTTGATTGGAATGAGGATTGTAAGTAGGCCTTTGAGAGTTTAAAGGAATACCTTACAACTTCGCCCATTTTACAACCTGCTATGTCAAACAAACCGTTCATCCTTTATGTAACCACATCCACCCATGCTTTTGCAACATTGTTGGCTCAACAAGATGACAATGGTAAAGAAAATCATGTTTATTAAATTAGTTGAACTTTAATTAATTATGAAAAATGATACACACCAATCAAAAAATAATGTTTGGCTCTTGTATTCGCTACTAGTAAGTTGTGACACTATTTACTAAATGTGGAAATACAAGTCATGAAAAAATTTGATCCTCTCAAGCATATTTTTAGTAAAAAAAACTTATCAAGATGTTTAGCTAAATGGATAATGTTGTTGACCAAGTTTGACCTTAAGTTTGTTTCACAAAAATAAATCAAAGGCCAAGCCTTGACCGACCACTTAGCTGATGCTCCTTCTCCTCTAGCACTACCTAGAAATGACTCTTTTCTTGATGATAGTGTGTTGACAATAGACATTCCTACATGGGAATTATATTTTAATGGATCCAAGTGTATAATAGGCTCTAGTACTAGGGTTATATTAATTCCACTCGTAGGAAATCCTATTCCCTTGTTGTATCAATTGAATTTCCTATGTACAAATAACACAATTGAGTATGAGGCATTAATTTTTGGGTTGCGTGCTACTTTAATCATGGGTGTCAAAGATATTAAAATATTTGGTGACTTGTAATTAGTAATTAAACAAATAAATGGAACATATCAAGCAAAGCATGAAAAATTATCTAAATACAAGGATCTTATCATGCACTTGTTAGAGAAGTTTCAGACATTTACCATTGATAACATCCCACAAAAAGATAATTGGCTTGTGGATGCAATAGAAAGTGATGTCTCTCTTATATCCCCCAAATATCCTTTAAAAAAGTTCACATTCACCATTCACCCTATCATGAAATCTTCAATTGACAAAAAAATGGAATAATTTTTAATGACAAATGAGGAAAACTTGAGTGAATGGTATGATACAATATTCAACTATTTGAAAAGTGGTACCTTTCTTGAGCCAACAACTAAAAATCTCCATGCTTGTTTAGAGAAGCTTGCATCTAAATATATAATTCTCGCTAGTGTGTTGTATCGAAGGCCATTCAATGGTCTCTTACTTAGATTCTTAAACAAATCTGAGATACCTCTAGCACCTCACCAAGCCCGTGAAGGTTCTTGTGGTGGACATTTTGGAGGGAAAAAATTGGTTCAAGAACTTATCCATATCGGGTATTATTGCTGCAACATGGAACATGATTTCTTTGATTATGTTTGAAAATTTCATAAATTTCAGGAAGATAGCAATTTTTAATCATGCTCCTGATGGTGAAATTCAAACTCAAATTTTGATATGGCCCTTTGCAGTTTGGGGATTAGACATTATAGGAAAAATTTCACCTCCTTCTTCCACTGGACATACCTTTATCATCACTGCAACTGATTATTTCACAAAATGGGTAGAGGCCATTCCTCTTCAATCTACAACAACTGAGGTAATATGTTGTGTCATCCTAGAACACATTATTGCTTGCTTTGGACTCCCTTCCACATTAGTCTCTGATAATGGTACACCATTTAAGAATAATGATGTGAAGAAATTCTTGGAGATCTTTAATATCCAACATGGTTTTTCGACACCTTATTACCCACAATCCAATGGTCAAGCTGAATCAACTAATAAATTCCTTGAAATTTTTTTTGAACAAAATTGTTAATAAACATCATTAGGATTGACACACACAATTAAACTATGCACTTTGGGCTTGTCGTACAAGTGTTCAATCTTCCATAGGGACCACACCTTATAATCTTGTCTATTTTAGTGAATTAGTAATTCCCTTGGAGTTAGATATTTCCACACTAAGAATCACTCTTCAAGGAATTGTTGATGATACACACTATAGACAACAAATATTACACCAGCTTGATATGCTTGATGAACAATACATTAACACTCTTGAACATCTTCAAGCTTATTGCAAAAGGAAACATCACCATTACAATCTCACTGTTATCCCTCAAATATTCCACAAGGGTGACTTATCTCTATCTACAAATTAGTGCAACGCCAATGACAACCCAAATGAAAGAGGTAAATTTAGTTCTAATTGGTTAGGACCCTACATCATTGACAAGACTTTTGGGTCTAGTGCATACATGTTAACAGAACTAGATGGCACACCCCTTAGGAACCTATCAATGTCGCACACCTACATTGGTATTATGTCTAATCCATTTGAATAGTACAAATGATAAAATAGTGTTGTTAAATCTATTGGGTCATATCCTATATGCTTTCCCATTGCTTCATTATTGAAAAAAAAATTATGCATGTCTTGAGCACTAAAGTGATTATTTGATTTATTTTATAATTACTTTAGGTTTCATACTATGCAAATTCATCTTGTGTGTTATGATAAGTTAGACAATTAATACATTTAATTTAGCATAACATAATCATCATTTCATATCTAAAAGAAATTGTAATAAGTTTTAATTATATTAACTTATGCCTTGTTAAATCATGAAGACATTAATTAATTAACTAATCTCACAAAGGTTATTTAATTAATCACATTGATATTTAACACATTAAGACAAGTCATACAACATCCAATGCTCATATATATATATCATTTTTTTTTTTTACATGTCATCAAAATATCTAATATCACTGAGGTCTATGGTTACTCAACCCCTCAAGATATGGTACTCGTGAGCCCATAGTAGGATGTTGAGAGACGGTTGTATGTGATCGTGACTGTAATTTGTCAGATCTAAGTGGAAACTCTAAGCCCTATATCCATCCAAGGGCCACCTAATTTTCTCCCCTGCTATCGAATCCCTCTCCACCTATATCCATGCTACCTCTGCCTCTAGTCTCTCAATCTTTGTTTGAGTCTGGGATGATTGTCCTACAGTCTCAGCTCAGTAGAATTGTCTCCTCATACTCTCATATGCTACCTATAATCTCATGAATGGTCTGGGTGACTCTGGATCCTGTTCCACAATAGGTTGGGACACATAATTTGAGTCCATCTCCTCCTCATCAATGGGTGTTGGCACTATCTCTGTAGCTGCTTGATGGTAGAGCTCCCACCAATCTCTCATCGCTCCTGCGAGGTAGAAACAATACACAATTAGTATACACCATCATGATATATATATATATATATATATATAAAGCATAACCACTAAAGTACATGCATAAAAAAAAATATCATCATCTATATCTCTAGTAGGCTGAGAAATATCAACATCATCCTATGTAGGGGGCATGGAAGATGTGCTAGCCTCTCCATAACTGTCGGTATTGATGCCTACTGCAGTCATTGCTCATGATCTAGTCATATAAATGAGAGAGGGATCTCCCCACTTTTGTTGATCCTCAGCTACTACCTCATCACTCTCACTCAAGGGTGGCTACTCCTTTTGGTCCTCTTGGTCCTCCTACTCCTCATCCTCCTCCTCTCCCTCCTGGCCATCATAGTTAGGATCTGCATCCTCATCATACTCATCATCAATGACATTAGTAAATATGTCTACAGCTCTGTATCATGTCTCCTTGGCCCTATCCTCTATGTCATCTCCCTCATTTGGAAATGGTCTTGCATCTCCAATAGGCTCATTAATCGGATATACAGGAGTTGGTCATGATATTTTCCACCACTCCTCATAATCCCATGTGGCACCAACGTCATCTGCATCAGAGACTGGAGGCTGATCATGATCTAAAAATTCAATGTCCCTCTCAACAACATGGTCTAGAGTGAGCTACATTGTATCACCTAGTCTTTGGGCACTCAACACTAACTTCCTAAAAAAGGATCCTGCCCTGGGTGGTCTCTGAATCTACCCAAAATTTTGCATGAATTGATGATAATAGAAGGGATGTACTACATGATCATGTCAGCCAACCAAAAATATATCTAGTTGTAGTCTCCTCAACTACCTTGTGTGATCTAGCCACTATAGGATTAGTTGATAAGGTCTTCACAAGATTTCATCCTCCTCCAGTCAGCCAAACCTCACTCTCCAAAACTCTAAATCCCCATACTACCATAACCACTGTAGAGGATAGCCAAAGGCCTGAGGATACCCCATTGCTGTAGCACATAGGAAGCCAACAAGTTTGGTACACGTATTATGACCTAGGAACCAAACCTATAGAAGCATGCAATTCACCAAGCTATCTACCTCCCAAAAAACAAACTGACCATGATCATAATATAAATGCGCTAGGATACAATGCCCCTAGGTGTATATTGTTTGGTGCTCTACCATCCCGTGAACCAGATGAACCAATCCTTCCTCAAGGTGCATTGCACACCCATCTAGGATGAGTACTAGTGCCATTGTATGCATCATAATCCATCTCACAACTAGGGTTCATGAATATAGTAACATCGCCAAGTCAATCCACCCTCTCACTTGCTCATTGTGGACTAGACCATCTAGAAAATATTGCATATCGACCTTCTACTTGTAGTAGGTGTGGTCTCTCTAGAAGCATAACTACTCCCCCCAAATAGGAACTTGGAGAATGTGATGTACATCATCTAGGGTAATCATCATCTCACCTATCTAAAGGTGGAATGTGCATGTGTTTGCATCCTAGCGCTCACATAGCGCCATTAGCATAGCATCATGGTACCTCATGGGGGGCATGAAGTACACCTAGTAGATACCCACAACCTGTAGGTACTCTATGTCCTCTACTATAAGTGCAGGGGCTAAATCTCTCAAAAAACTCAACTACCTACCCCCTAGACACTGCCATGAATGGGTGGGTACCTATCAAAACCACAAAAATATGCTCTATAAACCAACTAATATCTTTAATTTTTACTTTACTAATCATGCAAGTGTACTAAAGTTCATCTAGTGTGCTTTCCTAAAGGCCCTAGACACCCTTTTGGGACACTTCATGAAGAAATGGGGCACTTTGCGAACAAAAGGGACACTTTGTGAACTTTTTTCCAAGATCCTAAATTAACCTAAAAATGCATAAAAATCATTAAATAACTACATAACTACAAAGAATGGGTAGTGGAATTGACTTACCTCGTGATGACGCTTGCCACATGCCACCTGGTCTCGTAACACATCTAGTCTCAGAGGTGTGTAGCCCCATCTACTCAAATTTTTTCTAAATTATCTCATCACTCTCACACTACAAGAAGGTAAAATGAAAAACTAAGTGACAAATTACTTCACTTTTAACTGATTTAAATATTTTCACTCTTATGTACGGAATTAGGGTTTTTACTATCTTGAGAGTTAATAAAGTAATTTTTATTCAAAACAACATAACAGGTGCTAGTGAGCTTCATTTTCAATGTCATTTGTGTTGGATTTTGTGGTTGTGTTGCTGATATGTGGTTGTCATTGATGTCAACACTATTAGCATTATTGTATTGAAGGTTGTATATGTTGAGGATATTGCAAAAATTGTTAAAGGAAGAGTTGTAGGTTGCCAGTGGAACAATGAAGGTCATGAAGGTATCTTGTTCTATACATTGAAGATCAGTTGTTGTGGACTAAAGGGTTTATTGCTGAGAGTATCTAGTTCATCTACCTGAAGTTTCAGAGGTCTGCATGAAGATTTGATTGTGCTATGAACAATTGTGTTCTAACAATATTTTTGTGGGTTATGTTAGTGTTCCTGATTGAAGTTTATATGTTTCTAATAATTTCTATTGCTATAGATGATTCTCTATTGGTTCTTGTTGTTTTTGGATGCTTTTAGATCATTCTTTATTCTTGTTGTATTTCCGCGTTGATTGGTGTGCTTGTGGTCAATTTTTTTTCTCAGTATCTTTGGGTTTTCATGTTCTTGGCCGACATGATGGTTGTAATGTGTTGTAGATCCTTGAAGTTCTAAATTTTAATTGAGGATATTTTTTTGGGTCGCATCATGATATTAGTCAATTGTGTTTGATCCACATTGAAAATTTATTTGTAAATTTTGAATTACATTGTAAATATGTTTTATATTTTTGGCCGACCAAGTTGTTTATGTAATTCCATGTTGTGGATATATAAGAGCGATTTTTTGAACAAATTTAGTGTGCATAAGAGTGAATGTATGCCAAAGAAAGTGTAGATGTGTGAATATTTATCTAATCATTTGATTATAGAGCAGAGTGAGAAGAAGTTTGAGTGAAGTGTGAAGAAGGTTTTTTGTGCTTAATTGGAACTGTAATCAGGCTTGTGAAGAAGCTATTTTCTCAGTTCATACTTTGCGGATCTAATCCACATTGTTGTATATTGTTGGGAAATGAGCCCTCTTGTATTTGAGTAGTGAGCTCTAGGTAGTGTGCTTGAAAAAATGTGCATTCCCATTATTCTTCTTATACTTTTAATAGGGTATAATATTATGGAATAACATCCACCATGGCTTTTCCCCTAATAGGTTTCCACATAAAAATCTTTGTGTTCTCTATGTTTCTGATGTGTTGATTGTTATGGTTTATTGTCCATTCATCAGATCTAAGATTAAGTTAAGTTTGAAAAGTTTTAATATTATGTGACAATTGATTCACCCCCCTTCTCAGTTTTATGTCCTTGTTTTTCCAACAATTGGTATCAGAGCAGGTTCCTCTAAAGAAGTTTAAAAGCTTGAGGTGATCCAAGATGACATCATACAAGAAGGACAGTCCTAGATTCGATGGAACAAACTAATCATTATGGAAAACTAGGATGGAGTGTCATTTGAGATGTATTGGTGAACCCTTCTGGAAGATTACAAAAAAAAAATGTTATTCCTCAAAATGGTCCTTCCATTGCTAATGAGATTAAAGAGGCTGAGAATAATGTTAGGGCCATGGAAGCTTTGTTGAGTTCTCTAACAAACTGGAAAATGACAAATGTGATAGGTTTGAAGACAACTCATGAGATGTGGATGAAGGTGGAAACTTTGTATGAAGGAGATGTACATGTGAAGATGGCTAAGCTATAGAGTTTGAAAGGAAAGTATGAAAATCTGAAGATGGGTGAAGATGAAAATATTTCTTCTTTTATGCAAAGAGTAAATGAAATAGTGATGGGTATTAGATGTGTTGGTGCTACCTTGGATGAGGAATAAATTGTAGCTAAATTTCTCAAATCATTGCCTGCCTCCTACAAAGCACATGCTAATGCTATTGAAGAAACCAAATCATTAGCGAATGTGACAAGAGATACACTTATTGGTAAACTTGCTACCTTTGAGTTGAGTGAATTTGGTGAATCTATTTGCAAGACTGAAACTACATTTAAGGCTATTGTATCTAGAAGAAACAAGCAAAGATATGATCTGAGAGAGATTTCTAGAAAGACATTCAAGTATGAGGAATAAATGAAATGACTTAAAGATGAAGAGAAGTAGAAGAGTTGGAAGCATTGATTGTGAAGAAAGAAGGTAGAGGACAAGGTAAGTATAAAGGAAAACTACCTATCAAATGTTTTTCATGTAGTAAAATAGGTCATTTTGCATCACGGTGTCCTGAAAGAGTTCATAGGTTTAAGCCTTACAAACCTAGATTTCAAAAGAAATGCTATTTTGCTGAAGAAGGTGTGACTGATGGAGAATCTGATAAAGAAAATGGAAATGAAGATGATTGGGTTTTCATTGCTATCAAGAAAATAGTCCAGTGGCTACTGAATCTGCTAAAGTTGAGAAAGCTCTTGCAACCCAAATTGAAGAAAAGGATGAGTGGGTCATTAACAACAAATGCTCAATTCAGATGATTGGTGAAAAAAGCAAGTTTGTAAGTCTATAGAAGTATGATGGTGGGGTTGTAAGATTTGGAGATAACAATGCTTGTGTGATTCGTGGCAGAGGATCTATTTTTTTTGGTGGTAAGCATAATACTGATGATGTTCTTTATGTTGAAGAATTGAAGCACAACCTATTGAGTGTTGGATAGATGGCAGCCAAGGGTTATGATCTTCAGTTCAAAGGTGGAAGATGCAGGATATTTGGAAGTTCTGGAAATGTAATTGTTTTAGGTAAACAGATAAAAGGTAATATTTTTCACTTGAATGCTGCTAGTGAAAGTTGTTTAATTGCTCAAGTAGATGAAAGATGGTTATGGCATAAAAGGCTATGTCATGTGAATTTTTATAACATTGTCAAAGTAAGTTCCACTCAAGTAGTAAGAGATCTACCTAAGCTAGTGAAGCCTCCCAACAAAATTTGCAAGGAGTGTCAGATGGGAAAATAGACTAGAGTCTCTTTTCAGAGCAAACAAAATCATTCAAATGGGTTACTGGAGCTGGTACATACTGATCTATGTGGTTCCTCTAGAGTCAGAAGTATCCATGGAGAAAGGTACTTTATGCTGCTTATTGATGATTATTCTAGGATGATATGTGTTGCTTTCTTAAGAGAAAAATGTGAAGCATTAGATAAGTTCAAAAGTTTCAAAGATATGGTAGAGAATGAGAAAGGTTTGAAAATCAAATGCTTAAGGTCAGACAAAGGTGGTGAGTTCACCTCCAAGGAGTTTAATTCTTTCTATGAAGAGCATGGAATCAAAAGACAATTATCTACTCCATGAACCCCTCAACAGAATGGAGTTGCAGAGAGGAAGAACATAACAATTATGGATGCTTCTAGAATAATTATGATTGAAGGAAATGTGCCTCACATCTATTGGAGTGAAGTTGTAAGCACTGTTGTGTACACTTTGAACCAGGTAAATTTAAATAATAATTTTGGTAAGACTCCTTTTGAACTATGGTTTGGTTATAAGCCTATTGTTAAATATTTTAAGATCTTTGGAAGCAAGTGTCATATCAAGAGAGATGAGGATATAGGAAATTTTGATGAAAGAAGTGATGAATGAATCTTTCTAGGTTACTCTACTAAAAGTAAGGCCTACTGATGCTATAATAGAAGATTGAGAAAAATGGTTGAGAGTACAAATGTTAGAGTTGATGAGGACTTTGCTAGATCATCTAGATACTATGGATATGATTTAGATGACTAGGAAGACAACACAAACAAAGTTAAGAATGCTCAGACATAGAATCAAATTCAAATTGTGCCATATGTTCTGGTAAAACAACTTCCATTTGTTTTGGTAAATCAAGGTAGTAAGGAAGGAGAGACAAGTGCAAGTGCAGAGGAAAGAAGAGAAGAACCAGAAGTTCGAGAGAATCCTAAAACTCTAAGGTATGTGAAGCTAAATCATTTTGAAAATCAAATTATAGGAGACAAGAATAAAGGTGTGAAAACTAGAAGAAATATTGTAGAAGAGTATTACTTGATTTCCAAGATTGAGCCTAAATATGTAAATGAAGCTTGCAATAATGAACACTAGATGGAAGCTATGAAGGAAGAACTAATGCATATTGAAAAGAATGATACATAGATACTTGTTCCCATACCTAAAGATAAAAATGTGATTGGTACTAAATGGGTCTTTCAAAATAAGCTGAATGAACAAGGTGAAGTGGTTCAGAATAAATCAAGACTGGTATGTAAAGGGTATTCTCAAATGGAAGTTATTGATTTTGAAGAAACCTTTGCCCCTATTGCTAGAATTGAAGCTGTAAGATTATTTCTTTCTTATGTTGCATATAAAGATTATAAAGTCTATCAAATGGATGTGAAGTCAACTTTTTTGAATCGTGAGCTAGAAGAAGAAGTATATACTAAATAGCCAGATGGATTTCAATTGACTGATAAGGAAATAATGGTTTTCAGATTGAAGAAAGCTCTATATGGACTCAAGCAAACCCCTAGAGCCTGGTATGCTAGACTAGACAAGTATTTACTAAAACTTGGAGTCAATAAAGGTACTGCTAACAACAAATTGTATTTCAAATTGGATCATGACAAATAGTTAATTATTGAGGTCTTTGTTGATGACATTATTTTGGAGGAGATAACAATCTATGTATGAAGTTTGCTGATGAAATGAAGAGTGAATTTGAAATGAGCATGATTGGAGAGATGAATTTCTTTCTAGGATTGCAAGTTACTTAGTTAGACAAGGGGATCTTCATATCTCAATCCAACTATGTGAGAGAGTTGTTGAAGAAGTTTGGCATGGAAGACTCAAAACCTGTTGGTACACCCATGGTAACCAGATGCAAGTTAACATAGAATGATGATTCTCCTAAGGAAAATCAAACAAGATACAAGTCAATGATTGGTGGATTGCTCTACATAACTCAGACCAGACATAATGAATGGTGTATTTATGGTTGCTAGATTTCAGGCTGATCCAAAAGAGTCTCATGTGACTGCTATAAAGAGAATCTTCAGGTATCTGAAAGGAACAGTTGACTTTGGGCTTTGGTATCCTAAGGATGATGATCTTACTTTGAATGCATATACTGATGCGGATTGGGAAGGATATGTAGATGGCAGGAAAAGTACTAGTGGTGGTGCCTTCTTCCTAGGGAAGAAGTTGGTGTCTTGGTTGAGAAAAAAAGATGAATTGAATTTCTCTATCTACTATTGAGGTAGAGTATATTTTTGTTGCAAATAATTGTACTCAAGTGATGTGGATGGAACAAATGTTGAAAGATATTAGAGTAATATATGATAAACCTATTTCCATATACTATGACAACTCAAGTGCAATTAACATATCAAAGAATCCAGTGCTACACTCTAAGACCAAGCATATATCAATCAAGTTTCACTTCTTGAGGGAAAAAGTGAGTGAGAAAGAAGTTAGACGGGAGTATGTGCCTACCAAAGAATAGGTTGCAGAAATTTTCACAAAGTTGTTTCCAAAGGATACTTTTGAGTATCTCAGAGGGATGCCATGGTGATTACCCCTCCTAATATGAACTAAAGATGCTTTTTCTTGCATTAATCCATGTGCTTCATAGATATTTCCCAATCCAGATTGATGTTTCCATGGCTACTACTCAGGGGGAGTAGTCAGATGTGCAAATATGTGGTTTAGAGCTTGTATGTGGGAAGATAATAATTATCTTTGCCATTGATGTCAAAGGGGGAGAAGATTCATGTGAAAAAATATTGCTTATCTGCAGTGAAGAGTCTTGTGGGGAAAAGATCATGTAGAAGAGGTTAAGGAAGAAGAGTCAAAATTTAAGGGGGAGTAAGTGCTGATTGAGAGTCGGGTTGATGGTATTTTTCACATCATGTGTTGCCATCAATGCCAAAGGGGGATATTTTTGGATGTTTTGGTTGTGTTGCTGATATGTTGTTGTCATTGATGTCAACACTATTTGCATTATTGTATTGAAGGCTGTATATGTCGAGGATATTGAGAATATTGTTAAAGGAAGAGTTGTAGGTTGCTAGTGGAACAGTGAAGGTCATGAAGGTGTCTTGTTCTGTACATTGAAGATTAATTATTGTGGACTAAAGGGTTTATTGCTGAAATTATCTAGTTCATCTATTGAATGTTTTAGAGGTCTATGTGAAGATTTGATCGTACTATGAATAGTTATGTTCTAACAATATTTTTGTGGGTTTTGTCAGTGTTCCTGATTGAATTTTATGTGTTTCTGATAATTTCTATTGCTGTGGATGATTATCTATTAGTTCCTATTATTTGTGGATGCTTCTAGATCATTCTCTATTCTTGTTGTATGTCCTCATTGATCAGCATGCTCATGGTCGAATATTTTTCTTCGTATGTTTAGGTTTTCATGTTCTTGGTCGACATGATGGTTGTAACATGTTGCAGATCCTTGAAGTTCTAAATTTGAATGTGTTGGCATGCTCAAGGAAATTTTTTTGGGTCGCATCATGATATTATCCAACCGTGTTTGATCCACATTAAAAATTTATTTATAAATTTGAGCTGACATTGTAAATATGTTTTATATTTTTGGTCAACTAAGTTGTTGATGTAATTCCATGTTGTGGATATATATAAGAGTGATTTTTTGAGCAAAGTTAATGTGCATAAGAGTGATTGTATTCTAGAGAAAGTGCAGATGTGTGAATATTGATTTAATCAGAGATTGCAAAGCAAAGTGAGAAGAAGTTTGAGCAAAGTGTGAAGAAGGTTTTCTGTGCTTAATTGGAACTATAATCAGGCTTGTGAAGAAGCTATTTTCTCAGTTCATACTTTGTGGATCTAATCCATATTGTTGTGTGTTGTTGGGAAGTGAGCCCCCTTGTATTTGAGTAGTGAGCTCTAGGAAGTGTTCCTGAATGCATGTGCATTCCCATTATTTTTCTTATACTTTTAATAGGGTATATTTTTGTGGACTAACATCCACCGTGGTTTTTCCCCTAACAGGGTTTCCATGTAAAAATATTGGTGTTCTCTGTGTTTTTGATGTGTTGATTATTTATGGTTTATTGGCCATTCATCAGATTTGAGATTAAGTTAAGTTTGAAAAGTATTAATATTCTATGACAACTGATTCACCCCAATTTCAGTTGTCTATCCTTGTTTTGTCAACAGTTGATGCATTGGAATTGTGATTCCGCACTCGACATCATCAATTTTCTATCAATATGTTGCATGGTACTTGGATATGTCCTACAATTTGATGTTCCTTATTCAATGTGGTTATTTTTCTACCTTGATTCCACCTCTGTAAACCAAGCAAAATCAAGGGGGGCATACATCTACACTCAAATTTGATACAAGGATTTTTGGATAACTAACGAATTTGTGTTGTAGGATGCAGTTCCTAATGTTGTAGTTTTATAGATGACTACACTGGGGGCTTCATTCTCTCATCTTTTGAATGATATCCTTTTATGAAATAAAATTCACTATTTAGAGTCTTGTATCTTACATATGCACATAGAGTCATATGGGCGCTAAAGTGGGGGCTAACTGTGGACACAAAAATTGTACTCCCTTGGAGATAGTACAATTTGTGGTCTAATTTGGTCCTATTTTAAATAGTGGTGAATAAGTCCCACTACACCTATTTTTTAGAGGTCTTTGTAGATCTAGATACCCATTTGGCTAAAATAGGTTTCAGAGTAGTTTTCCAGATCTAGGACTAAGTCAACCAACTTGGCGTAAGTTTCCCAGTTGACCAAAAAATTAGATTTTCTAGAATTTCAGAGACAATTACAATCTTCCTTATGTCCTTCATCAGTTTCCAGGTGCACATTTTTTGTTTAGCATCTTTATCTTGTTCTTTATTGCATTTAATCTATCATTCTAAATATCACAATGTGTTTTCAAACAACTTGCATTTCTTAGGTTTTACATTAATATTTCATTTATTTTATTAGTTTATTGCATTTAGACATTGTATTTAGGCATATTTCATTCATATTTGCATTATTTTTGAGTGGGGACATTGCCCATTTTGGCCCATCTCTCTCCTTTTAGGTGAAAAACCCTAGAAGTGTTAGAGAGCATTAGGGTTCCAAAATCTTTTTCCACACATCTTAATTCTTATTTGGAGTGCATCATCATCCTAGATCTAGCTTTCATTAACATTGTATTAGGGTTTTGCATTAGTTAATTGGCATATGGGGCTTCTAATTCTTGCATTAGTGAAAGTGCATATAGGTTGCATTTTTGCATCTTGCATCATTGAATATCATCTAAAATCTGCATTTGCACTTAGTCTAGACATCATCCAAACTAGAAAGCATAATCTTCTCTCAATTTTTTTTGAAATCTTTACAAAACCCTAAAATAGTACTCATATGCCCCTTTGGGAAATTTAGTCCCATTATAGGTGATTTTTCCTAATTTTGGGGTATTCTATGGTGACTTTCATTCATAATTTAAACCTCTAAAAAACCCTGATTATGACTCATATGCCCCTCTTGGTGATTTATTCTTGTTTCAAATTTTAAACTACATTTTCTAGCATTAAGTTCTCTATTTCTATGTTTCTATTTGCTATTGTTAGTTACCTATTTCAGTTTGTAGAATTTATGTTTCATTCATTTCATTGCATCTAGCTTCATTTGGTTCATTAGGTACATTTCATAATTTCAAAGTTGCATTTAGACCTTTTATCCTAAATTCCTACATTGAATTTCATCATGGATATGTGGTTTGGTAAGTAGTGGATGTCCTTGAAATCCTTAGTGGATGTGTAAAGTTGCAATTTTGGAAATGACCCTAATGACATTGAACTTACACATGCTCACTCAACTCCTAATGCATGTCCTCCTTGTGATGTTGAAATAATTGGAGAAGATGATGAAAACATGAATAAATTCCTAAACAATTTCCTTAATAACCTTAATACTAATGCATCCTTTTATCCACCCATGAAACAACCAACACCCCCTACTATCCCACCAATTGAGATTTTTGGTCTTTTACATCTTGAAATTAAAACTCAAACTGAGCCTAAGTTCCCTACAATAGGTGAACCTAGTTCCTCTAATCAAGTAAAAAATCAACCCTTCTACATTAACAAATTCACAAACACATCAATCAACCTAGAAGAGACATATGGAAAATGATTCACGATCTTAAGAAAACAAGGATGTGATACAACAAGCGAACATGGAATTCATGAAATCTTAGAGAAAATACCTAACATAAGATACTAAAGGATTAGGATATCAATATCCTCCTCCCGATATGAGTGTCCTACTTCCTAAATAACAACCAATGCTTTGTAATGATGATAAGGATGATAGGATCATCTTAGTTCCTCCTCCTCAACATTCAACTCGAGAAGTTGGTGAATCTAGCAAGTGAAGAAGGCCTTACAAAATAGAGAACTACAATTCCCTTGTCCACCATCTACAACTAAAAGGAATTTATAGATACTTCTACACCAAGGAATGATTACATTACCTATCATAAGAGAATATTGAAAACCAAATCCCAAGAATACAAACACATCACATTTTTGATACCATAGATTCCTTGGACATAGTATTGATGAGTGTCACACTTTAAAATAGATATTCAAAAAAATTGACATCATAGAAATAGTCCCTTAAAGTAGGACCAATCCCGATCCTTTCCATGTAATGGTTGTAGGATCATAACATTATCACTATTCCATGCCTCACATTCATTGCAAATCATTTCAAGATGCAAGGAGCTCTTTCTCATCACCTATCTCAGCTCATTCTTGTCTTGCACTTAGTGGAGGCAAGAATTAGATAGCCTTACCCTAGTAGAGAATTTTTCTTTGTCCCTTTGGGCTGGTTGTCTGCCTTTCGTATACAATGAACACAATTGGGATGTGAATGACATGCTAATATGTTGATTCACATGTGCCCTACTAGTCTTTTACATTAATTCTTTTTCTTTTGAGTGATTGCATGTGTGTAATGTGATCTCATGTGCTATTTTGTTTGGTGTTTCTCTCTCTTTGGGACATTCCTCTATTTGTACCTGCATTCTTCCCTATTTCATAAATCTTTTATCTTTTCATTTGTCATGTGTTTTCCTTTTGGGGATGATGCTATGTGTCGAGGCATTCATGTCTCTTCCATGTTGACCCAAAAGATTTTCCTTTATCTTTTCTTTGTCTTGCATTTTCCTTTTGGGGATAATGCAAGGTGTTGAGACCTCTAGGTCTCTTCCATGTTGACCTGAAAGGTTTTTCTTTGTTTTCACTCTCTTTGTGTCAATCTTCTCATTCTATGAGTACTTGGGGAATGATGACAGTTCAGAGCTCTCTCTAAAAACATTGTAGCAAGAACATACTAACCCCAAATCCATGGATCCCTCATGTGTTTGAAGTTTCATTTTGGGGGAAATCCTTCCTTTTTCATGACATAGATTTATTTGGAAACATATGACTTGGCATATGGCTTTCCAAGTTAGCTCTCATGTCTTATTTATTGTTAGCATTTATCATTTTCTACTTTAAAGTAATTTCTCATAACATGGTGTGTAACAATTTCTTTAAAGTTGGGGCATACATTGGCATTATTCTTTTGCATTTCACATTTCAATGTGTAGTCTTCTTACTTCATGTGATGTCTCTTTTGATTTGTGGTGACATTGGGTGTGATGTCACTCAAGAGCATGATCTCTCTTAGCATATTATATTCCTCTTAGTGGCTTGATGCGACACACTGCATCCCCTAAGTTATGAATCTTATATTCTCCATTGGTCCTCTCTTGGAGACATTAGACACAATTTTCCCTAAGTCAAATACCTTACATGAACTAAGAAAAACTCCTTTGGACATACTTTATACTATGTTGCATTTACAATTTCAGTTATATGGCCACCTTGCATAACACACTTTGCATTCCTGTGGATCCATCTTGTTTGTTCATGAGTTCCATGCATACAAAGCTTTTCTTGCCTCATGAAACTTGAAGTTCATTTTTGTGTGGCACCTTATCAAAGTTATTAGGAGGTATAACTTGTTGCAAGTATGAGCTAGTTTGGTGGTGTTTTCATTAAGGTTGTCATTGATGTCAAAAAAGTTCAATATCTTGAAGATTGTACATGTATAGTTGAGATGTTGCTGAGATGTTATGAGTACATGGAGCTATCTTTATAACATTGCAGATGTGCTAAATTAGTGTGTTTCCAAGTGCTTTTGGGAAAATTAATAAAGAAGAGAAGTTAGAATGTTGAGTGTGTTCAAAATTTGCTCTGGTATGTGCTTTGTGTTTCTCCTAGGTTGATCCTATGCTTGTGTGGATCTAAAGGTTTGATAATGATGGTCTAGTGGTGATATCTCCTGAGTTTTAGCTTTTGGTTTGATGGTATGTGGAAGTTACATTCATTGGTATGTGAATTATTCTAGCAGAGTTGGTCTTCTGTGGACTAGGAGAATTTTTTTTGCTCCACAGTCCTCCACTATTTTGTTTTAGATCTTGCAAATCTGGGATATGTCTTGTGAAGGTGTTTTTTGGGTTTTGGAAAAGAAGGTTGATGTTTGGTGGTTCAAAAGTCATGTTTCAGTGTTGATGTGTGTGTTTGCACATTTTAGATGGACTGGTGGAAGGTGTTCAGTGTTTGAAGTTTTTTGCACTTGTTGCAGATGTATCTGAAGGAATTTGAGATGTATTCTCATGCATAATGAAGTGTGTTGTGGTTTCTACATGTCATATTCTTGTTGGGAAGTGTGTAAATCAATGATCATTTTTGTTTTCATTAGGTTTGGTAGACCTGGTGTTTACACTTCATTTAAAGAATTAAAATCAATTAAGGAAGTGTGTGGTTGATTCGAGACATTATCTTTTGGTCTTGGATAAATGTTTTATTGATCCACTCTCATTCCTTTCCACCATGGGAATGTTGAGTTTCCAACCTAATTTGAATTTATGAAATGAGGTATTTGTGGTCAACCTTGGAGAAAGGTTCTAAGGTTGAAGATGGCATAAATGCAAGTCGAGTTGTGAAGATTTGTATGATAGTGTGATGCAAAGTGATGAAGTAAACCAAAAATCATAAGAGCATAAGTGTGTGAAAGTGTGTTGAGGCAACAATTCTTCATTGTGTTGGATTCCTAAAGATAGTGAGCTAAAGGTTTTTGCAATCCTTTATTCAAGGCTGCATATGTGTGTTAATTGCTATGGTGGATATTTTTTCTCTTTTTTATTTGTAGGTAGTGAGCCTCCCTATTGGATAGTGAGTCCTGTAACTATGGGAAAAATCTAGGTTAGTAGATTAATAGCTAAATAAACTAAAACCCAAAGTAATAATGAAACAAAAAGGAGGAAATAACATGAAAAAAAGAAAGATATCACCTTAAGTCTTCAACCTCCATGATTGACCTCCATTACACCTTCTTTATTTTCCCTTAGATTTTGAGTGAGAAATATATGACAATGCCAAGACCAAAGCAAAATGTTGAATGATTTGAGATGAAATGCAATACTTTGCAACTATGCAACTAGTAAGAAACTATGAACTATGACTAAAATATGCCAAAATGCTAAGATTTCAAGAGTACCTAAGGAAAGATTGCATGAGATGTAGATAGCATGAGGTGACAAAATGAGGGCTAAATTGCCATTTTATAGAAAATGCAATTTTTGATGAATGGCCAAGATTGAAGATTGACAAATGCCTTAAAATTAATGGACAAGATTCAATATGACAACCCACAATTAGGGTTATGAAAACATTAGGTCAAATTTGAAATGAGTGGACAAGATTCAATTTGAGAAAATTAAATCAAGGGTTGACAATGCATGTGACAAAGAGATAAGAATGGCATAGAAAAAAAGAGCTGGAAAATCAAATAATGTTAGAAATTACTTGATTTTTGGAGGAAAAATACTATTTTGAATTAAAAAATTAATTTAATTCAAAAGGTGGGGTCATTTGATAGTAAATAATTAATTTGAATTATTTACTAAAAAGAGGGAAAATTAGAAAGTGGGACCATTTTAAATAAATGTTTTTATTTAAAATTGGGAAAATGCCAAGGTGGACAATTAAATAAATTAAAGAATTTATTTAATTATAAGAAGACTTTTAGGAATTAATGACATATTTAAATAAATAAATAAATAAAATTTACTTATTTAAATAATCAAGAATAAGTTAGTGGACAAGAATAATTAAATAAATTAAGAAATTTATTTAATTATGGAGAGACATTAGACAATTAGTGAAGTATTTAGATAAATAAATAAAATTTATTTATTTAAATAATCGGGAGGAATAAAGACATGAATTAATTAAATAATTAAAAATTATTTAATTAATAGTTGAAAGTGGACCAAGGACATAAATATTTCAATTATGTCAAGAAGAAATATGGTGACAACAGAGCTTGCAGGCCTAGGCCATTTTTATGTGTCTATATTTTGCCCCTCTTTGTCATAATGCAGTGAAAGAAAATTCAGTCAAAAACATGCCCCAATGAAGATAAAGTGTTCCGACAAGTTAATTTGATGACTAGAAAAGCAATGGCATAAGTGGTTTTAGATTCAAACATGTTTAAGCAGTCGATGGGCCAGTCAAAGGTGGTCAAAAGAGCTTCCAGTAATAAAAAAGGTTGAAAAATACCACTTTGATCCTATAAATAGGTTGAAAATGGGTTAAAAGTCAATTCACTTTCACATTCACACTAGTAAATTTGGAGAGCTCAGAGTGAGGAGAGCAGATGTGAGGATGGTGATTCCAATCACAAAGCACTACAGCTACATCCTTAGGACATTCTGATAGCCAGAGGGTGCGGACCCAACGGTAAGTACCTTGTACCCACCTTGTTAGTTTGCTGTTTTTTGTGCATTTTTAGGGCTTTAATGGTAGGGAATGAATGCGCTGCGATGGATATGTGCTCATGTAAGTTGCATCTAAGGTCGCATTAGATGTATTTGATGCATCACAATGCAAGTTCAAAGGGTTCCCCAGGCAGGTTCATTAGGTGTAATGCATTTGCAGGAATTCAAGTTGCCTTCACCAAGTCATGTTGCAAATGACAGGCGCAACGCTGCATTCAAAAGATTGGGATGCATGCATGTGCTTGAGCGACACATATGTTTTGACAATGACACATTTGATTATGGAGTGATGAAATAATTTAAGGATGATGCATTTGTGATGCCACATGACACAAGTGCCATAGTGCAACACAACTGCAGTATGGAATGATGCAAACACCTAACTGTGATGCAAATGAAGTCAACGAGATGCATTTGACTTTGACCAGGGTTGACCAGGGTTGAGTTAGCTTTAGACTTAATTTTTTGCTCATGTTTAGCTAGATAGATGGTAATAATGATTTGAAATAATGTGCTAACTCTCATTTTTGCATGTACAGAAATGACTAATGCCGATTTACACATGAGAGTTTGACCATCCACATATGCATTTCAGGACCAACTGATAGATTGAGAGTGGAGGTGATTGATGCAACTTAGGTTATACTATGTCACCTATATGCCCATTATTTGGGCTAATAGGGGACTACTGATAGTGTTGGCCGAGCGATGGCACTTTGAGACTTGTTCCTTCCATCTGCTGAGATGAGAGGTAATGATTACCTTGGAGGATGTGTATTGGATTTTACATATTCTAATCCAAGGAGAGCAGGTGGTATATTATTCTCAGCGAGGTGTGTAGGCCATGAAAGAGTTGTATGAGGCAGATGATGATGCGAGCCTTAGTGTGGACAGTTATGAGATTTGGTGGGAGTACCTTACATAACACTACCCACAGTGGGAGGCCATGTTATGGACATTGATTGCTAGGTTCCTAATACCGGATTGTTGGGGACATGGATTCCTAATTAGATGGGGTGATGTGCTAGTCTGTATGTGGTGGGACCGAGCTGTGTTTGCATGGGGGCCTTGTTTGCTTGGCATGCTATACCACTAGTTACATGAGGTAGCCTACAAGGGTGGGAGAAACATTAGTTGTGGTACAACCTTACTAATGATCTAGGCATGGAAGCATATTGCCATCTTTTGACCACCAATTTAGAGGCCACAAATAGCAGATGGGATGTTGTATGTGTATTTATATGCAAGAGCCTTGCAATAGACTAGAGTTGGTGAGACCAACTATTGGAGGCACATGATTGAAATAATGACAACATTTGTGTGGAGGCTATACAAAGATTGTGCACCATGGGCTGATCAGGGAGACCATTTTCCCTTTTGTAGACAATTTCGTTACTTGATTAGTTAGATTGTTTAGAGCCAGCTAATCATAGAGATGTACTTGCCACAACGAGTTCTTCGACAACTTGGTGAGTAGTAGAGTATGCCTATGGGGACAACTAAGTATGTGAGGACATCATGAGAGCCTAGATGGGGTCCTGCTATATTAGTGTCATTTGCTCAGTAGCAGATTAATGGACTAGTGGCACAACCATGGGATGGAGTTGAGGAGAAACAGATCTAAGGATGACTCTAGATTATGACTTATAGTGGAAGACCCATATAATGATTCCCTTGATTGATCTTGATGCACCAACACTTGTGGATTGGAGATCTATTATCTTGAGAGTGTAGTGAGGAGGTTAAAGAGGTAGGGGGAGAGGAAAAGATGGGGACCGAGGAGATGGTGGGAGAGGGGATGTCGAGAGAGGTGTCATGGATGATGGAGGAGATGATGGTGGTGATGGTGGTGGTGGCGAGCAGAGTAGGAGAGGAGGGGACAAAGGGAGACAATCGAGGAGAGTCAGATAGCGCGTAGAGAGAGAAACCTTGGATGTTATCCCTAAGGTGTTGGAGGAGGAGAGAGAGGAGGGGTCAACATAGGAGGATGGAAGATACGAGACAAGATAGAGAGATGGAGGAGGCCATGGAGGTGAGAGCAATAACTTCAAAGAGAGTGGATGATCAATGGGGATCTAGAGATAGCCAGTGTGCCACTATTTCCAAGGGATGCCACCATAGATCAATGCTTAGCATATACATAGAGGGGGTTAGATAAGGCCATGATGGAGATTGATGCCTTATGAGTAGAGCTCAAGGTGACCTAGGTGGAGAGGGACCAAGATGAGATTCAGTGGTGAGAGACAGAGAACTGGTGTAGTCAATTTGCATAGCTATGTATAGGGCTAGTTGCAAATGTTGCAAGGGAGTTGGCCAGAGTTAGCGTGAGTAGAGGCCACTACAAGATGTTATATGAGTGTGTAATGCCATTGGATTAGAGGGATCCCAAATTTTCTAGATCATCCAGCTAGACAGGGACAGGGTCAGGGAGCAACCACAGCCATAACAGTCACAGTTAGAGCACTGTGGGTGGCTCGACTTCCTCAGGGAACACATCAGGCCATAGGTCCCATCATAGGCATTCCTCTACTCACAAGTCAGGGAATAGATCAACGCATAGTCAACCGCCAGTGATAGACCTATCAGCCTCACAAACACACGATGCCATATCCTCACAGTTGCATGTTTCCATAGAGATGATGCCATCAGTGTCAGTTTCGTCGACTTCACAAATATAGGTTGTCACGTCCTCATAGGTTATGTCAGTGTTAGGTATAGGTCATTAGTCACCACACTCTTCTCCACAAGGAGATGAGGAGAGCACAACATAGGGGAATTTGACATTGTTCTCTTTATTATCATGTTTTAGACATTCATTCTGATGACACTTTATATGTTGACTATCAAGCCTGCGAGCTCTATTTTTGGGATATGTCATGACTCTATCTTGTGACATTATATTTTTTTGAGATTATATATGCGATGCAGTTTTGATGCAGCCTATATGCTTTATGTTATGTGATGATGCATTATGTTTTGACTATGTTTACGATGTATACTTATGTGATGATGATATGATACCTATGTGGTTTATGCATTTATGATTCTAACTTATGATGAGATTCCATGATGATGTGATGGTTATTTATGCTTATGTCCATGATGATGCTAAATTGTAATGATAATTATATGGATGCCTAATATATAATTTCAATGGATGACATGTTTACAATTATGATGGATGACATGTTTATGATTATGGATGTGTTAATGTATGACTATATATGTATGGAAAATGCAATCTCATGATGTGATATACATGTTTTAACTATATGGATGATGTATGTAGTTACTTAATGTGATGCCTATATGATTATGTGTGAACTTATATTTTTTTGTATGTCAAAGGATATCATCATGAAATGGACGAGATGAGATGACAAGATAGGAGATGAATGTTAGCACGAAGACCAAATCCTTCAACATGTTACCATAGAACTTAACAATTATTTCTCTTAATCATCATTGGACGGATTATTGTAATGGCCAACAAACACCATGATATGACATAGATCAAGGTGTGCAAGGTCGTACCATCATATGAGACAAATAGTCACCAAAAAGGATGATCATGACTAATACTAAGAGCGCAATTGCCCCAGTCTTTTTGTTACAACCAACCACAAGCATAAGACAGACAATATAGACAATAAAGACAATAAAGACAAGTCATGAAATGTTGTTGCTCCTTTAAATCTTGTTGTCAGGACATCCTTGAGGAACTAGCAACATAATTTCCTAAAAATGACAAGACAAGCCAATCATCATGATACGTCGCTGCTTCTCTAAATCCTATTGTCAAGACATCACTGAGAAACTAGTAACATAAAAGATCCAAGGAAAAATTCCAATACAGTGTTTGCCAAGTGTTTTCCAACTGTGCCTGAATGTCAAGTGTTTTAATTGTTAAGATGCTAGGTGTCTAAATGTCAAGATGTCAGGTGTCAAGTTTTGACAATGCTGAGATGATGAATGCCAAGGTTTTCCAAATCCAGGAAGGACACATCCTAAATGGTGTCGATGTTGAGAGGACCAATCCTCAAATGTCAAGAGGATCCCTCAAAATTCCAGAGGATGGTGACGATGCCTAGGAAGGACACATACTAAAACATAAATGAAAGAGGTTGTTCTTCAAAAGGACACATCTGAAGGATAACCAAGAGTTGATAGTTTGACTGGTTACGACAATTTGACTTGTTTTGACTAAGTTTGACTTTTGTTGATATAGTTGACTTGTTGATATGATTGACATGTTGATTAAAAGATTTGTTATAAGATTTTGTTTGTCTTGGAATGATTTGTTTGACTTGACTTTTGACGTATGTACCAATGAAATTTCATGAACCCTAATGGACTGACCTAGTGTGGCCTTGGGGGATCATTGACAGATGGCCTTGCCTACATCATACACTCAGAGACCTCGTAGTTCGACACGACCAATGAATTTTCCATAATGACCAAAGATTGAGTCATGATTTTAGTTTGAAAAACCTAAAAGGACTGACCTAATGTCTCATGGGCTCAAAGATGAGGCTTGCCTACGTAGTAAATGCGCAGAGACAATGTAGTTCAACAAATGACAATGATTAACTAACATGACTAACTTGAAAAGACACGACTCTATTTTTTTGTTTTGAGATATTTTTATTTTTTTTGGATTTCTTCAAGATGTTTTTGCTTTTTAGGTCTTTCTTCAGGACATTTTATAATTTTTTAGGTCTTTTTTCAGGATATTTTATGAATTTTTTGTCTTTTTTTCAAGACATTTTATAATTTTTAGGTCTTTTTTTTCAAGACATTTTATGATTTTTTTGTCTTTTTTTAGGACATTTTCGATTGATAGAACCATATGTGATACCCACTGCAGTCGGGTGATAAAGGAATGCCCCTATTCAGATCCCAGACTAGTCAAGTTTTAAGGATGCATAAAGGACATGCTTGGGGTGACAGATGGATGGTATGTAGGACTTGATGTCAAACATTGTCAGCCATGAAAGGAATGATAGGGTCTCACAATGTGGTGTCAAGATGGTGTTAGAAAAGTGAGTGTTTATTATGGACTAAGGTAGATAGAGTGGTAGTAGATGGCAGAGAAAAACTGACTACACATGGCATCTGTTTGCCAGGTTTTCACCATGGTACTTATCCAAAGTGCATGTTTACCAGGTTTTCACTATTGGATGAATTATTTCTCTTTACTATTTTGATCATTTTTTCATTTTTTTGTGTCACCAAACGCCTGTTTACTAGGTTTTCATCAGGGTGATGATTTTTTTATATTTTTCAATTTTTTTGTATTTTTTAAAGGTTTTCAGCCCGACTTTCTTATGTTATGCATAGAAATTTACAAGATGTAGACTGTTGATAGGCTCTATCAATTGTTCTCCATCTAGAGTAGATAGCTAATATGCTCCAAAACCAAAAGAAGACGTGATAATGTAAGGACCCAACCAATTTGGTTTGAACTTGCCAAGTGTTTCTCTATCAGATTGATTCTTGGGATTTTTCATGAGGACCAAGTCACCAATGTCAAAATTTCTGACCATGACTCTTTTGTTGTAACTGTGACAAAGTTGATTCTGATATGCTTGTAGATGATTCAAGGCATTATGTCTGTGTTCCTATAGAATTTCCAATTCATGCAGTCGTGATTGTCTATACTCTATATCATCAATTAGACCCTTCAAGGAGACTCGCAAAGAGGGAATTTCAACCTCATTGGGCAGGATGGTTTTGGATCCAAAACTAAGGAAAATGGAGTGGCTCCTATGGGTGTGTGGATGTTGGGGCAATAAGCCCACAAAGAAGGGTTTAATTAGATGTGCCAATCACAACCAGTGTCATTGACTTTCTTCTTAAGAATATTGATGATGATTTTATTGGATGCCTTAGCTTGAATGTTTCCTTGCAGGTAATATAATGTGGATAAATGATGTTGGATATGGAATCATTCACATAACTCATGAACGTCTTGATTTTTGAAGGGACGCCCGTTGTTTGTGATGATGGACTAGGGTACACCATATTGGCAGATGATGTAGTTGAGGATAAATTTGGAAATTTGCTTGCCAGTTATGTATGTAAGGAGGATGGCTTCAATCCACTTAGTGAAGTACTCAGTGGTGGTGATATGAATTTTTGGCTGTTGGAAGAGGTAGGGTGGATTTTTCCCATGAGGTTGAGTCCCCATTATGTGAAGGGCCATGGAGAAGTAATCGATCAAAGTTCCTGTGTTGGCACATGAATCAAATCACTATGTATCTGACATTGGCGACATGTCTTGACAAACTCAAGTGCATCCTTTCCTATAGTTAACCAGTAATACCCAAGTCTCATTATCTTCTTGGATAAAGTAGGACCACTTGAATGAGACTCGCATATACCCTCAAGTACCTCGCGTAAGGATATTCATGCTTCATCACTATCAAGACATCGAAGAAGGGTATTGTCAAAGCTTCATCGGTATAGGGTGTCATTGATGATGGTGTATCTGGTGGCCTTGCAGATAAAGGACTTTTGTTGGTTGTTGGAGAGGTTTGGAGGAAGGGTTTGGGACTTGAGATAGTTATAAATGTCTTGATACCATGGAGAATTGGGACCAACGAGCTCGTAAACCATTTATGATTTTGGAATGTCATATGTAGGAACCAAAATTTGTTCCACCAAGAACTCAAATTGAGGGACGTTGCTTGGAACGTCTAAGAGAGAGCTAATTGTAGCCATTGTGTCTATTGCTTTATTTTGTGCTCTTAGAACTTATTCAAAATTCAACATGTGGAAATATGTATGAAAGTTGTCAACCATTCATTTATAAGGAATTAATTTCTCATCCTTGGTGTCATAGTCATCATTGACTTGGTTGATGACCAGCTGAGAATCTCCATAAATATGAAGTGTCTTAATTTTCCATTTTATGGCCATTCTGAGTCCCATAACAAGTGCCTCATACTTTTGCAACATTATTTGTACATGGAAAATCAATGCAGAATGACTTAGGGATGGATTCTCCTTGTGGTGTAATAAATAATATTCCTACTCCCAAGCCATGACTAGTATGAGACCCATCAAAGTATAGCCTCCAATGCGACTTAGGTTCTGTATGGAATATGCACTCATCAGGAAATTCTACCACTAATGGATGGTCACTTTGTACAGGTGCATCTTATAGTTGGTCTACTATCACTTGTCCCTTTATAGCCTTTTTTTCTACATATTGAATGTCACACTCACTCAAAATCATCACCCATTTTTCCAGATGACCTGTCAATGTTGTACAACTTAGGAGATATCTCAGGGGATCAATCTTTATGACTAGATGTGTCTTGTGATTCAACATGTAGTGTCTTAGCTTTTGAGCTGCGAAGACAACTTCTAGGCAAGCTCGTCCAATGGTTGTGTAATTTAGCTCATATCCAGCCAGTGTTTGACTGATGTAGTATATGTTCTGTTCCCTCTCATCATGGTCATTTTGTGCTAGTAATGCCCCCAGTGCTAAAGTTGTAGAAATATATAGAATCAAAGGTTTACCTTCGATGGGTGGCATTAAAATAGATGGTGACAATAGATAATCCTTTATCAGTTGGAAGGCCTCTTGAAATTTATCTGTCTACACAAAGGGAATATCTTTGCGCAAGAGATACTGAAATGGTTAACACTTGTCAGCCAATTGTGCTATGAAGCGTTAGATAGATTACAACCTGCCTTGCAACATCCTAAGTTCACTTATTCCTTTTGGAGGAGGCACTTCTAGTATGGCTCTCACTTTGGCAGGATGTACTTCAATTCCTCTTCGAGAGACTATGTATCCCAAAATTTTCCCTAATGTCATACCAAAGACACATTTCTTGGGATTTAGATGGACTTTGTACTCTTCTAGTCTCTTGAATATTTTGTTGATCACATTCAAATGATCTTTTCATGTCAAATATTTGGCCAAAAGGTTGTCCACATAATATTCCATTAGCTTGTGCATCATCTCATGGAATATTGTTGTCATAGCTCTCTGATACGTGGCACCTGCATTCTTGAGACCAAAATGAATGACGTTCCAATAGTATCTACCCCAAGGGCATGTGAATTTTGTTTTATGTTGATATTTAGGGGCACTACAAATCTGATTATAACTTGAGAAATCGTCCATGAGGGGCAACATCTCGTATCCTAGTGTAAGGTCCACTATGATGTCTATGTTTGGCAATGGAAAGTCATCCTTTGGACATGCATTGTTTAAATCCCTAAAATATGTACAGATGCAGATCTGAACATTTGGCTTTGTGACTAGTACAAATTTGGATATCCATTTAGCATAGTCTATTGACCGTATGAATCCCACATCCAAGAACTTCTTGAGTTCCGCTTTGACTAACAAGGCAATTTGAGGATGCATTTTACGCATCTTTTGTTTCACTGGTTTAGCATCTGTAAGTAATGGAAAATGGTGTAAGACCAGTTCTAGATCCAACCTAGGCATATTGACATATGACCATGCAAAATTAAAATTACGCTTTGAAAATAATTTGTGGATTTCAAGTTTTTCTTCTATTATCAAGGATGCCGCAAAGAGGACAATTTTGGGATCTTTTGTTGTAGATATGTTGACTTCTATGGTGTCTTCTATGGGAATTTCCTATCTCTCTTGAGTCATAGGAAGAAATTCCATTCCTCCATCTTTGGGTACCTCAGAAAGGTTTTCACCTGTAGATATGTTCTTTATTTTTACCTTTTTATCGCCAGAAGATGCCTTTCGGTTTTCACCTAAAGACATGTCATTTTTTGTTTTATTTTTATTTTGCATTTTGTGACTAGACAATGAAATAGTCTCCCCGAAGTAAGCTACACAATCTAGGTCAATGGAAAATCCAACCTTGCGATCTCCACTTGGTATGCCCTCATGTAGTCCCATGAATTCTACAATGGCCTTGTCATTCTGAAATATGTCCATAATAGGTGGGCCTTATTGATCCCAATCAGTTAGTTGTGGGTAGACTAAGGAGATACCATCATCAATATTGGTGAATTATGGGGAAGACATAGAAAGCATGTAGATGGATTCAGAGACATTGAAAATGAAGTTGTCATCCAATTCCCAATTGGACTCTATCCAATATTCTCCTTCACTTGATTCATACTCATTGTCAAAATAAGGGACAAAAGGAAAGGATTACCATTGGGGTCAATAGTGTCATGTGGAAATTTAGATGAATTTGGATGGTGGTCACTAGGCTTAGATGACTGGGAAGCTATGTCGAGGTTATGGCCAATAGGAATGGAAGATGATTCAGGTTTGTCATTGTTCCTAGGGCAAGAGAGTCTATCCCAGTCTTCTTGTTTCCTTGGGATCTTAGGATTGCCATTATTCTTTGTTGGGTCAAGCTTAAACATTTTCCAAAATCTTTCTTCATAAGTGATCTCTCTAAGCTCAAGGAAAAACTCGTCAAGGCAATAGTCACTTGGGGATTGTTGGGAGCCAAAACTCCCATTCATGGGAGTCAGTTTCGATAAGGGATTCCTCAATAATCTTGACACTTTTTGAAGCATTCATGCTCTCACTCGAAGGTAAATTGGTACGTCAATTTTCATTTTCGGGTAGTCTGTACCCTAACCCAAGAAGTTTTGGTCTATGGGGAGGCATGATTGGTTCATGCCTTCCAGTCTTATTTCTACCGAGGCTACTAGTTCCATCATAGCCTTTCTCATATATTTGAACTGGTAATGGGAATGGTTCCTCTTGGTCCTTAAAAATCCATGTCAATAAATCCTTTATGTCTTATTTGCTCATTTCACCCCATTTTATAAAAATGCGTGATGGAGGGACCTTGAAAATTTCCTTAGGTTCCATTCTAAAATAGGGTTGATCATAGACCTTAGGAGACTTGAGCATTTTGGTGATGCAGTAGGCTGATCTTAGTTTAAATTCTCCACAACCTAGGTCCTTGATCTTGATAGTGGACTCAAACTTAGGAAGTAAGGAGGATGGTTGTGTGGTAGAAGATGTGGAAGGAGAAGTCGTGGATGATGAGGTGAGTGTGGATGGGTCAATGAATTTGGAAGAAGAGGAAGTTGGAGCTTCTCAGTTGATGGGCACTTGATGTTCTGAAATACCCCTTAGATTGTTGCAATACTGAAAGGGATTGGGGTCTCCATATATGGAAATTTTTGTGCCATCAAAGGGAAACTTTAGGCATTGGTGGTAGGTGGATGGAACAACTTTGAGGGCATGAATCCAAGGTTGGCCAAGCAATATGTTATAGGGAAATTCAAGATCTAGGACTTGGCAAGTTTTGTCTACAATGACTGGCCCAACTTTGATAGTAAGAGAGATAATTCCTTGGGAGGAATGTTCATCATCATATGCCTTTATAACTATGCTCTTTGTTGCATCTACGCAAGCATTAGAAAATCCTAGAGCCTTAACCAATTTTAAGGAGCATATGTTCAGTCCTGCTCTGCCATCAACTAAAACTCATCTGACCTTATGCCTATGGATAAAGACTTCAATGTGTAATGCATCGTTATGGTTGGAATTTGGTGATGAATATTCTTGATTTGAAAATGTTACATGATGGGGGATAGCAAGGTATCCCACCATGGCTTCAAAATATTTGACATCAATGTCTTGAGGGACAGTGGACTCTTGCAAGGTTTTTTCAAGTATAGCTTTATGCACAAGGGAAATGTGTAGCAACTCAAGTATAGAAATTTGAGCAAGTGTTTTGTCTAGCTAGTCAATAAGGTTAAACAAACTCTTGGGTTGCGATTGCTTTGTGGATGAGTCGGATTGTGATTGCTTAGTGGATGGACCAAGTATTGTAACTTTTGGATCCCTAGGAGGAGGAGGGCCAGCTATGGTGACTTTTCCACCATAGGTAGTGACATTACATTCAGGTGCTCTTTTGATAGTTATGGTATTGACATATTCATCATCAATTCAAACATGGTTGATAATAGTTCCACCTGAATAGTTGAATGCAGTGCAAGTATAGTTAGCACGATTATTATTTGTCTTAGGACCTGATGTGGAGGGATTATTTGAACCATGATATTGTAGTGGGTTCTTGTGAATAGTATGGTCTTCATTTGACACAAATTGTTGTCCACCTAGTTGAATTGTGTGATTTTCAATGAGGTCTTGAACCAAATTCTTTAGTTGTCAACAAGAGGAGGTTTTATAACCTTTTGTGTGGTGATAATCACAAAATGTGTTGTCATCCCACCAAGATGAATTAAACTGTCTTGGGTCATCTGGATTAAGGTCTTCTAATGTGATGACACCATTTTGAAGGAGCTTCTTAAGGACGTCTTCGATTGGTTCACCCAAAGGGATGTATGTGTGACCTTTCAAAAATTGTCTAGGTTAACGAGGTTGTCTTTGGTTTTGATTGTTTTGATTATTTTGAATGACATTGGTAGAAGGTGTCTGTGTGATTATTTGTGTGTTTTGTGGTGGAGCTTCTTTAAGGGTAAGCATTGGACCCATTATGTTCACTGCCTTGGCATCAACAACCCCATCATTGGTAACATGTTTATTTTTGACCCAATATTTTCTCTTGTTTGTGGGTGGATTTGTGTTTGTGTTTTTAGGGCCTTATTTTAATTCTCCTTTGGCAATAAGAGCCTTCTCAAGTTGGACCCCCTTTTTGACTAAGTCTATGTAGGTTATGCAACAATGAACTTGCAAGCCATATTTCAATGGTCCTAGGAGGGTTTGGAAAAACATGTCCACCTTCTCTTTTTTAGGTATGTTGATATGGTGATGAATTGCTAGGCTTCTCCATCTTTGGAAAAATGGTATAAAATTCTCACCGACGTCCTCTTTTATAAGTGTGCATAAGGTAGTGATGGAGGTGTCTGTGTCAATGTTATAGGCATAGTTTCACACAAATTTTTCTACAAGCTCGTCCCATGTTTTTATTCCCTTTAAAGTGGAAAACCATTCAAGTGTAGGTCCTATAAGACTCTTAGAGAAGGGTCTCATCAAGTAAGTATGTTCATAGGAAATGTCCACACAGTTGGTCATGAACTCTCGAACATGTTCAATAGGGTTTGTCTTGCCCTTATACTTAGTGAAATTTGGTGCTACATACCCTGGAGGGAATGATGGCATGTATAGACTTGTGTTGAAAGGATATGGACATAGGTCATATGACATGTGCAACTTTTTGTTGGAAATTTGCATGGTCTCTATGGTTTTTTGCAAGTTTTCCACTTGAGTTGTCAAGGAATCAATTATGTGATTATTTGTTGCAACACACATGGGAGTGATGGGCATTCCATGAGTGTTAAATTGTTGGGATGAGGTGTTCTAATTTTGTTGTGGAATGTGTTGTGAAATGTATGATGTGTTTTTATTTGAGTGTTGTTGGTGTTGCCAATTTTGATTAGGGACATGTTGATGGGTATGTATGTGTGATGAATATGTAGGGATGTGCCCTCCAACCATTTGATTTGATATTTGTGGGATATGTTGGCCATGAATATTTTGGTGTCCAAATGAAGTCATATGTTGTGTATTCTGATTTCCTTGTCCAAATTGTTGGAATTTTCCAAGGGGAATGTTTGTGTTTTTCCCTTGATAATCATTGGTATTAAGTTGTGATGACGTGTTGACATTTGGTTGTGGTCCTCAAATGAAAAAAACCATTTACTTCCTCCAAAGGGGTTGAACGAAGAACCAATGAAAGGATGTGATGAGGATGCCCCCATGGCACTAGATGAAGCTCCAAATAGAGGATTTGAAGAACTTGTCCCCATTGATGAGGATCCAAAGGTAGCTCCAATTGACTGCAAGGATGTTGTTGACATTGATGGCATTGATTGTGACATGGCTTGTGACATACTTGGTGTTCCTCCATTGGATTTTTCATTAATTGAGTTTTGATTGGATGTGTCATTAGAGTTAGCATTGATAGTGCTTGTAGCAATTTGTGAGATGGCACTAATGTTATAGTTGACATTGTTTTGAGGTTGAATAGTGTTGGAGGCATTGTTTGTGTTGTTGTTGGCATCCTGATTGGGAGTGTGCTCTTAATGTACTAATGTAAAATTCTTGTGGTAATTTGGCTCCTTGATGTAAAAGTATGGCTAAATATTTGTCTCTATCATGAAAAACTATATCTTCTACAAAAGAGGCCACTTCAGGATTTTGTGTTGCGGCTTCTATGTCTTCCTCAAATATGTTTCCATGTTTGTCTCTACGTATGAATGGTTCAAAGGGGTTTCATGATGAAGATGGAATGTTCATGTTGCTGAAAGGATTGATAAAAGATGTGTCTTGGTTCATGTCATTGGAAAAGATGTAAGTGTTGTTGTCTTGCCCAAAATTAGCCATTTGTCTTCTTTTTATTTGAAGCCTAGTCTCAACCATATAAGGAGTTGTTCAAATTAGGAAGAGGATGCAAATGACAACTAGATGATGACCTATGTTTTTGGATTTTTTTTATAATAAGGGATGACAATGCAAACTATGTTTTTGGATTTTTGATTATAAGGGATGACAATGCAATATGACAATGTTGCCTAAAGGAAATGACAAATGCCAAAGGACAATGAGGACTATTATGACACTATTTTTTATTTATTTTTGAAATAATGTATGCAAAATGAGGAATAAGATGAATTGAATGTTTCTAAGGTATGAAAATGAAAAGGTCTAAATGACTTGGAGGAAGGTTACTCAACCAACCTAAGATTGATCTATGTCTCAATTTGGGTCATCAAAGTAATTGTTAATGTGACTAAAGGACAAGATGACAAAGTGAGGTTTCCTAACTAGACTTTTGAGTTGGAAAGTCTCACAAAAAGGACAATGACTAAAAGAAATTTTATTGACTAATTCCAATGGCAACCTACTCTTGAGGGCAATAATTTTGCAAAGTATGTTAAGGTTTCCTAAGCCAAAATATGCAAATGAAGTGAGGACCTAAGGACTGGTTTATGTCTAAAAATGATGGACCTAAAGGATGCAACTAAAATCTTGCAAAGCTAAACCTATGGGTAAATGCAAGCTAAAGATGCAAATGGTGAAGAATTTGAGCAATTTTCTTTCTGGTTTTTGATAGAGACTACTAGAAAAAGATGTTTGATGATAGATTGGACAAGTATTCTCTTGGGTTTTGGTCTGCAATAGTGTTTTAATTTCTATTAGGAAAATGTGTCATTCCAAGTTTCGAATGCATTGTGGTTTGGTAGATGTGTTATAGATTCAACAAATGCGATTTTCCAGATGGAAAATGCGACTTAGAAAAGAAATTTTAGTGTTTTGTAAAGTGTATGTGGTTTAGACTAGTCAAACACATCGCCATAAATGAAAAATATGGCTTAGCAGAGTGATTGCGTCACATAAAATGGAAAATGTGGCACAGAAAGGTGAATGCATTTCATAAAGAAAAAATACACTATAGCAGAGTGAATGTGACTCAAAAAAATTCAAATGTGGTTCAGCTTAGCACATGTAGTGCAGAAAGTAGCAAATATATTTTATCAGAGTGATTGTGTCACATAAAGTTTCAAATGTGGTTCAACAAAGCACATGCATTAAAGATTCAAATGTGGTTCAGCTTAGCACATGGAGTGCAGAAAGTAGAAAATATATTTTATCAAAGTGATTGCATCACATAAAGTTTCAAATGCGGTTCAACAAAGCACATGCATTACATAGGATAGAAAATGCGTTGCAGGCATAATGAATGTCTAGTTTGCAAATTTGATTGAATTTTGAAGTTGTCTCAAGTTGAATGTTTGTTTGAATGTTTCAGAAAACACTTGGCAAACACAATATTTTGTCCTTGAAAATAAGCATAATGAAGACAAGCACAATCCTGGGTTAGGCAAGGACAATATTTGCTAGATTCCACATGGGTTTCCCCAACCACACTTATTCTTAGCAGATGAATCCAGAAGCTTGGCCACATGGGCTCCCCCTTACAATGCACTACTTCTCAGGTCAACCAAGCTTCCAACCCCCATAAATCTCTCATGGTAGGTTGATCACCTCTACTAAGAACTGTGAGAATGTGGATGCCTTCACAACGATTGTTGCTGCACTGGAAAATAAAAAGGATTTTGGCTACTACATATTTTTTTTTAGTTCGGGACCCCTGTTCAAGTGGCCACACATGGGGATTGATTAACTCTGATAAAGAGGAACTCTAGCCTGAAGAGGTTATGCTCAACAGGGTTTTGGGGAGTTCACTTGTCCGTGTGAAACATCCACACTTGTAATCCTAAGTTTTCCATTAGGATTCACATTTATATATTGGTCAGGGGTAGCTCGGCCAAAGAGCTCTGTTGCCGGTTTGATTTGCCTTGGGGTGATTACTTTTTTCCACCAAGGAAGGCCCAATTGCTAGAGTCAATAAATGTTTCTCTTACACCCAGGATCACACAAGTGCACAAGGGCAGAGGATACTTCAATTATTGAATCAGGGTGACTCATAAAATAGATGCGTTTGGTTTTTTGATCACCTAGTTTGCACAAGGTGAGAGCATAATCACCTACCACCTTCAAGCACAATCAAGAAAAGTTCTTTAACCTCCTAATTAAAACCCTAATTTTTGAAGATCTATTTTTTGTATAATTATATTTGATCCAAATTTAAAACATAAAGAACAAATCCCTATTGAAATTAAAAAATCTTTCCAAACTATAAAGAAATCCGAAAAATTCTCTAATTTTCTCTCAAAATTGATTTTTCATGAATAATACCAAAAAAAATTATAAAAATTAAAAAAAGCTCCAAAAATTTTGATTTTTGTACTGGAAGCTCTTGATATTGTCCCCAACCTGTAGAATTTTTTTTTGTGAAAAAACACAAAGCCATTTGAGAGATATGGTCGAATCTTTGAAAACTAGGGTTTTGTCCCAAAAATGATGCAAAACCTGCAACAAAAAGCTAACAAAACCTACAACAAAAAGAATTCAACTCCAAAATTCCTCAAAGTTTGTCAAAATGTGTTAGGTTCACCAATGTAATCAGGGCTAAAATATTAATGTTAATGCAATAAAGCATATAAATCAAACCCTAATAAACAACGAAGCACAAATGAGCATAAAGACATAAAGCATAAAACAATATTACCAAATCATCATGCCACCATTGATTCACCTCCATTTCACTTCTCCATTTTTCTTGAATATGATAATTTCCCTAAGATTTGAGTGTGCAATAATAAGCCTATGACAAGTGACTAGCAAAATATTGAAGATTGGTATCTCACACTAGCAGCATGTACTTGCCTAATATGTGTAGATCATGAAAATGAAAAGGGTAAGGTCTTTTATAGAAAAGAAAAATTTGAATGAATGGTTGAGATTGGATGTCAATAAGATGTCTTAATCAATGGCCAAGATTGAAAGTTGTAGTATGAAATAGGGCTAGGGATAAATTAGGGAAAATGATAAGGATGAAGGTTTGAGATTGAATTATGAAACGATTCAATCAAGGGCTAGGATTAAATGAGATATCAAGAGATAATATTTGATGTGGAAGATAAGATTGGCATGGATAAAGAGGTGATAGGAGAAATTAAATAATAAAAATTATTTAATCTAGGTGGCTAATGAATAATTAAATAATTATTTAATTATAGAGGAATATGACAAAAGGAATCATTTTGAATTAAATAATGATTTAATTCAAAATTCAAGAGAGTGGGCCAAATTAAATAAATAAATTTATTTAATTTATGAGAGAAGAGACTAATCAAAAATTAAATAATTATTAAATTAATTAGTGATGTAATCAAAGGACAAAAGGGGAAATGATGGAGAATTTAGAAATTGCAAGCTTGAGACAATTTTTAGTGTCGACAAGTCCTTTCTGTAGGTAGCAAGCCTTTGTATTCGGATAGCGAGTCCTCTTCTGGGCAGTGAGCCCTTGGCAGCGAGCCTTTGTATTATGTTTTATAATCTCTTTATATTTTGAGTTAACCCTCACTATGGTTTTTCCCTTATTGGGTTTTTTGCATAAAAATATGGTGTTCATTGTGTTGATTTACTTTATGTTATTTGTGTTTCATGCTCATACTTAATAACAAAATAGTGTGGTTGTGGATTGATAAGTGTTAAAGTTTTAAGTTGAAATTTTGTGACAACTGATTCACCCCCCCTCTTAGTTGTCTTGTGCCTATTTAACATAACTTTGGTCTAGTTGAACGGGAATCCAAACTTAGGCGTGACTTTCCCATATCCACTTTCTTGTGTGTGTGAGCACATACTAGTCGCGTGCGTATGTGTCTCACCTTTTTGGATACTCACCTAGTGGACAACCTAGAGTTCTATTGAGCGTGCATTTTTGGACAAACAACCTAGATTTGATCCACATCATGTGGGACAATGGTCGAAGCTTGATCCACCCCTTTTTGTTTTGTTTTTCTTTGTCTTTGGTAGTCTATGCTTGTGCCTTTTTTTGCTCCTTATATCATTTTCATGTGTGTTATTTTGTGCTTATGTGTATTTTCCATAGGATCTTGATCCTAGGGGATTGATCATCCCTCTTGATCATTTCCATCCTATCTTACCGACATTGTTACACTTGGACCCCTCTTGATGCGAGTTTGTCTACTTTAGTGTGATTTGGAAGCAAGTTCCTCCTCTCACAAAGTGGGGGATAAATGTGGAAACGAAAAATGTATCCCTCTAAATTTTCATTCTTTTAGGCCCTCCTTGTTAAATTAAGCATAATGTTGCCTTGATTTAGTGTTGTAATGTGTTTAACACATTCACATTAGGTCTTGGGCCCTTGTAAGCTAAATGGACTTAATTGAACCTTATTTAAGGTGTTGTAAAGTATTTTACCACACCTTCACACTAATCTATGGTTTTCATTATCAATTGGGCTTCTTTATGCCTTGTTTGGCCTTATTTTGCATCCACAAGCCTTAAATGCATCTTTCTGAGGATAATCCCAACATAAACTAGCATCCAATCATAATTCAACTATTTTTGGATTGTATGGCCCAAATTTAGTGATTTGGGACTCATACGCTACCTTGGGAATATGGGTCCCACCTAAGTTTCGAGGCCCTAATCCTAATTTCACATGAATCTAAACATTTCTTGAAAAATGTGTCCCAAAGCTTAGCCTAATGGGACTCATATGCCACCTTGGGTGTATGAGTCTCGTGTGGCTTAAAATTAAATTAAATTCAAATTCTTGATGAGATTTTATTCTCCTAGATCTGATGTTGGCTTATAGTGTTGTAATTTTGGGAAATTTGGCATAAACAAGTATGAATACAAGGTTATTTTAGTCATTTTCACCTAACAAACAATCAAATGACCTAATACTTTCATGAGAGAATTCATTATATCAAATTTAATTTTACAAGAGCATTCAACATAATTTGAGAGATGATTATCAAGTGTTTTGGAGCATTATTCAAGTATCAAGCATCATGTCAAAATTCATCATGCACCATGTTTTTGTTTGAGCTAACAATTATGGTGTAGGGTTTCATGATTCAAGCAACTACTCAAGTCAAGATCTACAACATTCAAGCAAGATTCAAGATCCACATCCATTGGAGCCATTTCATACATGTTACAACACTTTATTTCTAGGGTTTGATGAGTTGTAACATATCATTTTTTAAATTCATCATTCCTCTTTTCCATTTGATTTCATTACAAGGTTTGATTACCAAAACTAGGTTTGACCAAGGAAAACCCATTTCCACTGACAAAAAAAAAAATTCCCCTCTCTATAGTGTGTGATTTGTAGATCTAGGTTGAAGACCTTCTAAGGAGAAAGGTTGGGAAGAATTTTTCAAGTGTGCAAAGTCATCAAAGTTGTGACATTGTTTACAAGACCATTGAAGGACACCTACAAAGCATAATTTAGCAGTTCAAATCTAGAAATTAGGTTGAGAAGAAAAAGTAGAGATTGAAGAGTAGATTTAGACTTTGAATTTTTGAAGAGGCCAAGTAGGATTGATATGCCACTTTTGGCGTATGAGTCCCAGTATAGTGGATTTTCTAGTTTAAAGGTGTTTCAGACTTGTCTCTGTCAGATTTCTATTCTTGCCTAAAAACCCTAATTTGGGACTAAATAAGCCAATCTGGCATATGAGTACTAGTATGTATTAAATTCAATATTTTAAGCATTTCAGAACTTCATTCAAGCTACTACAAGTTTTTAGGTTCCCCTATGTACTTTTCTAGCTTTCTATATTCTATTTTGCATTCATATATAGGTCATTTATTGTAGTCTTGCATATCACTAAGTTTCATAATTAGTTCTTCCATGTTACTTGTCTTTCCAAGCCCTAGCTTGGTGGTGAAGCCCTCTCTAGTAATTGATCATACACTAGGACAAAATTTAGCAGATC
This sequence comes from Sequoia sempervirens, assembly GCA_007258455.2. NCBI lineage: Eukaryota > Viridiplantae > Streptophyta > Pinopsida > Cupressales > Cupressaceae > Sequoia > Sequoia sempervirens. Next base: position 437,392,595 of record VDFB02270651.1, read on the forward strand.
TCTTTCCTTAATTCCATCCTTGGATTAAGATCTCTAGGGTTTCCTTGAGTGAAACAAAAGTATGAAATAGGAGGAGCCCTATCTCTTCAAAGATAGAGAGCCCCCACCACTTATTTTAGTTGTTTCATATATATATATATATATTGAGAGAGAGAGGGAGGAAGTAAGAGATAGTTATCTAGGTACCTGGTGGGATGGATAGAGGAAGGGAGAGACTTGAGAGGGAGAGAGAGATAGTTATCTAGGTAGGGTGGGAGGGATAGACTTGAGAGATAGGGATGGAGTGGGAGATATAGTTATCTAGGAAGGGTAAGAGGGATAGACAGAGGGAGAGACTTGAGAGAGAAAGGGGTATAGGGAGGGAGAGAGTAAGTGAGAGAGATTTATCTAGGTGGGGTGGGAGGAAGATACCTAAGAGAGGGAGAGAAAGTTATCTAGGCTAGGGTGGGAGAGAGAGACCTGAGAGAGGGGTCTGGGAGGGATAGAGGGAGGGAAAAACTTGAGAGAGAGGGATTGAGAGAGATTTATATAGGTAGGGTGGGAGGGATAGATGAAGTTAGAGACCCAAGAGAGAGGGGTTCAGAGGGATAGAGGGAGGGAGAGACCTGAGAGAGAGGGAGGGAGGGAGAGGGAGTGGGAGAGAGATAGAGAGAGTTATCTAGGTATGGTGGGAGGGAGAAACCTAAGAGAGAGAGGGAAGGATATAGGGAGGGAGAGAATTGAGAGAGAGAGAGAGGGAGTGGGAGAGATAGAGGGATTTATCTAGGTAGGGTGAGAGGGAGATACCTGAGAGAGAGAGAGACTGTTGATGCCATCCATCATATTCTCCTTATCTTGAAATATCCTTTTTTTCTCTCTTTCTAAATCTCCCATATGATGATGGAAGGTTCCACTCTCCATACACTCCATAATATTTCTCTCTTCTTCATGTTTGGCCAACCATTGAACATTTCTACTAAGGTGGATGGTCTAGGTTCTTGCCACTCTAGCATATTCATTCCCTACCTAGTAGTTTCTTTCCACTTCATAATTTAATAAAAGGTGATTTGTAGTCTCTTCTTCTTTCCTGCATATAATACATGTAATGTACCCTTCTAGTTGAAATCTCTCAGTTCTTGAGATTAGCCTATTATGTGGCCCTTGTAGGCTGATAGGGTGGATAGAGGGTCTTGTTGAGGCATGGCTTGGCTTCAGTTATCAGAATCATTCAGTTTGGCTTTCGTTCGGGGTCTGTTGGACATCATTTGCTTGACTTACTATTATTAGTAAGTGGAGTCACTCAGCAGAGCACCCCTACTATTTTTAGCAGTAGGGTTTGGTCATATGCAGATTCAGTCACTTATCATCCAGCTTCAGACGATTTGTCTTTTAGACTTCTATACATATTAATATTTATTTGCCAAAATAAATATTAATTTAATTGAAGCTTATATTATAAAGTTATAATATAATTTAATATTATAACTTAAGTGACTTTTTGAAGGGGGTTGACCATCATGAAGAAGGGGCTGATTTTTAATTAATTATTATAATTAAAAGGGCATCCAAACTATTGAAAGATTAAAAGTAAAATTCAAGTTTTATTTAAATGATGCTTTTTTGAAGTAAATCGACCCAACTGAGAAGATATAAGTTTTCTTTGAGATAACTTCATTCATTATGATATGAAAATTGATTTTAGCCAATTTCTTCTTCAGAGAACGAAGCCAAGGGTTTTATTTGTCGTTTGCATTGGAGAACGAGCCATCTTCAGTGTTTGTAGTTTAGAGGCTATGAAATATCAGCTGATTTATTACCTGCAATTGAATAACTTCATTCAAAAGTTATTACAGAGTTCATTGTGTAGTTATTATTCAGGGTTTGATTCAATAATTGTCAAGAGGTAGTGATTTTCTTGAGTGGTTGGGTTTGATACACATCTGGCACATTTCCCAAGGTGGTACAAATTTATGCATTGCTCGTTTAGGATCATACTTCTCAGCTTGAGGGCTATACTTATTCTACAAGCTTGGATGCCTTGCTTTTTGGTCTTCTTCTGTCATAAGATGGGATGCCTTGATCTCTAGGATAGTCTGCACCAATCTCGAGGCTAGAGAATTCTCTTCTGAGGTTTGTCGTACTCAATCTTCTCCAATATTGGTAGCTGCAATAACCAGGTTTTCTAGATAAATGTTATTGCTTTTTACTATGCATGTTGTCCTATCATAGATGTAATCAGTTTGGAAGAACAATAAATATTATGGCATCAATATATCAATTAGATTCCATCATATTTAGCACTGTAATATTATATTTAAATTTTCCAAGCATTTTCTTTCAAAATCGCACCAATATCTTCATGAGCAAAAAAACCACAAAAAAATCAAAACACTAAAAAAAAAGCAAAAACAATCAGTTCCGAAATCATGAGAAAATGAGTTTCTACAATACATTTTTGGGGGCCAACTATTCCTATCTTTTGTTATCTATCTGTAGTTAGGATCTCTCCCTATACTACCATCCATGCAAAGACCCCCACCTTTGGGAAACATTCTCTCCCCCAACACAAAGTTGCAAGCCAATCTTCTTTCTTCATTGCTAACTCCACCTCATACACAATCCTTACATTATATGTCCTAGACTTTGTTTTCCACTAATTTATTGCATCTTTTCCCACTCCAATGTGCACCCTTCTATTATTGAGGATCTCTGTTAGCCTTGTTCTTTGTTCCTTGTTGATGTTTAGATTTTGGAAAGGCTTCCATCTCCACATATGTATGTGTTCATCTATTTCTATTTCCACATAATTTGCTACAATTTCATCCCATTCCTAAACTAACATCCCTTTTTCACTCTCTAGATCCCCCAACTTAGCTATCGACTAATAATTATCCCAAGAATCCTCCCAAAAATGTGCATGTTTCCTACTTTTGATGTCCCAAGTTAGGTGTTTCATTACCAACCTTCTACAACACATTACAAAATTCTAAATCGTTAATCCCTTGGGGGGATTTTGTATTGTTAATATTCTCTGAGGGTTATTGGAATCGAGAAACTTATTCTATAGAACTTTGACCCATTTTTGGTTTGGTTTCTGGTACATATCCCATATTAGTTTTTCTCCTAGGAAAAAGTTCATTATGGTCCATTTCCTTAATCCATCTCTTCTTGCCCCGTTTGGTTTACACACCTTGTCCCATGCTACTAGAGGTATCTTTTTTTTTTCACTACTCCCACTCCAAAAAAAAATCTCATCCAATGATTAACTTGTTTCAAAAACTTTTGTGGTAGGCCCATACACAACATAAAATATGTAGTAATGGAAAAAGTATCCATTTTCCCTTAGTTTGGGAATAATAATTAATGATAAAATAGACTTAATTGTGTCATATTTAGGGTGTTGTAAAGTGTTTCTTTACACTTTCACACTAATATAGGGATTTATTAATTATTTGAGGTTAATTTGAGTTTAATTGGCCCCTTAAATTCAAATCCAAGCCTTATTTATTGCATTTTTTGAGGGATAAATCCTGAAACTCATTAATAATATTTCACAATACTTAATTTTGGAAGGTTTGTGTCCTAGGCTAGTGACCTACGACCCATTCACCACCTGGTGAATGGGTCCCCACTAGGTCCTAGGACCCCCTTTTGGCATGTTATTTCAAATTCCCTGAAACTTGTCCTAGTTGAGTGTGCTAAGACCCATTTTCCCTATGGAAAATGGATCCTCCTTAACTTAGTAAACCCCCCTTGGGATGTGTTTTGGGTGGTATTTTAATGATTTCAAATTCAAGATTTGATGTCATCTTGTGTTATTTGAATTTTGGGATTTAATCTCAATATAAGCATAAATATTAGGTCATTTCACATAGTTTCACAAAAGAAAATTTATTTATGTGGGCATCCTAAGAGTTCATAAGAGCATTGTAGAGGATTCAAGAGCATTCAATAAGGCATTAAAGGGTAGATTTATAGAGTTTTATTTTATCAATCAAAGATAATTTCATCATGTCAAAAGCATAGGGCATCATGCATGTTGTTGAGCTCATGTGTTGATGTAGCATTGAGGATCCAATTCAAGCATATTAAAGGTGTTGTTTCTAACCAAGTGTTGTGATCAAGATCTACATTCATTGAGGCCAATTCACACAAGATTGTTGATTTGTACTCGAAGGTTCAATTGAGGATTGGTGAGGTGTAGCATTACATTTTTCATTCATCTTTCCTTTTACGCATTATTTCAATTCAAGGTTTAATTACCAAAATGATGTTTGAAAAAGGCATACCCCTATCTCCTACCAATCAATATTTTCTCCTCTTTGATGTGTAATTTTAGGTTTTAGGTTGAAGATCTAGTGGAGAACAAAAGTTGTTAAAGTTGTCACCTTTGTTACAAGATTATGAAAATGAAGATACATAATTTATTTCCAACTTTTGGGAATTGAACACCTAGGATCTAGGAGTGTAGATATTTTTGAACAAAACCCAGAAATCAATTTTCCAAAACTCTAGCAGGGACCCATTTTCCATTGGACGAATGAGTCCTCAGTGAGGCCCAAAACAACACTTTTTCTAATAGGTACACATCATTTTAGCATCTTAAAACCTTCCTATTTTTTTTTATAATAGTTAAGTTTGATTTTTGATTGTTATTTATGCATTATAGCCCTCATAATTGAATGAAACAACACAAGTAAAATTAGGTTTATCATTTTGTTGAATTCATTATGGTGAACCTCTTTTTCTTTCTTTCATTTTGGTGAACCTGACTTCTTGAGAATTGTAATTTTTTTTATTTTGGAGTCTCTCTTTTCATCCTAGGTTAGATCTTGCATTCATTTGCATTGAATTAGATCTCATTTAGGGTGTCTTAGTTTTCGTTGAAATTTACATCTCATTTAGGGTTTTAGGATTGCATTGTTTGCATTCTTTAAATCTAAAAATACAAAAAAATCATTCACCTTGTATATCATTTAGATCATATAAATTTGCATCTGAAAATTGAAAACAAAATTACATATCAAACTAGGTCTTGTAATTCATAATTTTGTCACATTTTCAACTTGCATTTCACATTGTATTTACAGAAATCTAAAATTGAAACTTACTATAGTTGTTCTGAATCTAAAATTCATTAGAAAAAGCTTAAAAATTAGTAAAAATCAACTTCACAACCCTAATTTTGGACCCATTCACCCTAGGGAAAATGAGTCCTTGATTAGATGCTGATCTATATTTCTGAAAATTAAAATCTTCTATTTTGTGCTTTTGTTTGCTACTCTCAGATCTCTATTTTAGTTTATTGATTTTTTGTTTCATTCATTTCATTAAACCTAGCTTAATTTGGTTCATTTGGTGCACTGTATAAATTTAAAATTGCATTTACAACATTTCATTTTTAGATTGTTGCACAGTGTAATCCAAAAATTACCTTGTTTGGAATCTGAAAATTGCCTTTACACATTTCATTTTGGGTCATTACATTGCATTTTAAGCCTCTTTCCATTTTGTGTTTGCACACTAAGTTTGTAAAACTTGTATGAGCTTTACAACTTAGTTTCCTATTAGCAATACTATTGTAAGATGTAGTTTGAGGCTCATGTCATACCATAATATACCATTCTCCATGGATCTTGGGTTTTCTATCTCTCTTCCTAATAGTGTTGATAATCAACCCCCTATGGATCACAACATGCATACCTCATTTTCCATGACTTCACTTCCTACAACCAATGTGCATAATGTTAACAACACCATTCCTACCATCACTATTTCTACTCAATCTTTGGGGTGTACCCAAAGCAAATGTGGAACTTCAATTCCTCCTTCTACAATTACCATTTCCATTCCTACATACACTAGTACTCAAGTTACCACAACCATTCAACCTACTAGCAATATGAACACTTCCTTAGGTATTTCCATAGGGAATCCTTCTAGCTTTGTGCATTTGAATACAATATCTCCTCAAATATCCCCCCTCACAAACTTACAATTCACTTGCCCTCCACATACATATACCACTCCACCTTACTCCCCTCTACCTTACAATAACAATGATGCTATCATTAACACACTTTTGCAAAGAATTATATCCCTTCAACAATAAGTTGCAACCCTAAATAAAAACATCAATGTTCAACCTTCACAATACATCAAAACCAATCCATTATCCTAGGAGATATTGAAAGCACAAATGCCACAAGGTATAGAAGTTCCCCGATTTGAGAAATATGGTGGGAAAGGAGATCCTGTTAGCCATGTTTATGCTTTTACAACCCTATGTAGTGATTTCATCTTTGAAGATAAACTTTTGGCTAAACTATTTCCTAGATCCCTAAAGGATACTGCTTTAGAGTGGTTATCCTGCTTACCGAATTATTCAATTGGTCCATTCAATGAACTGGTTGATTCCTTTTACAACCACTTTCATATTCACATGGGTCCCAAGATGACCCTAGCTGATTTAATAACATGAAAACAAAAGGATGATGAGAAAGTGATTGATTTCATAGCAAGATACCAAACATTGTATTCAAAAGTAAACATTAAGATTATTGACGCTGACCTTCAATGAATGTTTATTGCCAACTTACAAAAAAAACTCTAAAAAAAACTTGAAATGTTGAGATTCACATCCTTTACACAGTTATGTACCGCCCTTTGTGATTATCAAAATATGACTTACAGTTGTGATGTGAAAAATCCACCTAGTCATCCTAAAAAGTCTAAATCAGCAACTCAAAATAGTTACCAACCTATCAAGAAGCAAGATAGGGGCTTTCTACAACTTAATTCCCATCAACCAAGTTAGAAAGTTAATAACCAATTGGCTGCTATAAAGATGAAAAATTCATATGCCCTTGTAGATAGGAATAAACAATTTACTCCTCTACCTGATACCCTTCATAACATCATGCTGCAACTTATAGAAAAGAATATGCTTTCCTTACCTCCTGTTAAAGCTCATGATTCTAATCTACCATTTCCCATAGGCTTCTAACTAAATTCCTATTTTCATTATCACCAATAGAATGGAAATGATACAAAATATTGTAAGCATCTTAAACATCTTGTGCAAGACCTTATTGATTCTAATCATCTATATATTGGAGGTGTGAATGATCAAGGCAATAAATTTGTAGCTCCTCCTAACCAAAACATACAAATATTTACAAATACCATGTTGATATTGGATGTTGTGGATATGGTTTCTGATATGTGGTTGTCATTGCTGTCAAAAATATTAGCATTTGGCATATCAATTGTTGTATATGTCAAGAATATTGATAAAATTGTAAAAGAAAGTATTCTAGATTCCGAGTGGAACTGCGTAGGTCATGAAGGTGTCTTATTTTGTATGTTAAAGATTATCTGGTGTGGATTAAGGGGTTTATTTTTGAATGTTTCTAGATCATCTACTGGAATTTTCAAAGTTCCATGTGAAGTTTTGATTGTGTTGTGGTCTGACAATGTTTCTGTGGTCTTTGTCAGTGTTCCTGAATGAAGATTGTGTGATTATGGTAATATCAGTTGTTACAGATGCTTCTATGCTATTTCTTGGTATTCTTTGATGCTGCTAAATCATTCTCTATCTTTTTGTTATATCCACATTACTCAGAGAGCTCGTGGTTGAAGATATTTTCTTGCGCATGTTTGGTTTTTCATGTTCCTAGATGACATGGTGGTAGCGTGTTGTGGATCTTCGTGGTGTAATTAATAAAAGTATTTTTGTGTTGGCGATATTAATTTGGGTCTCCACTATGTTGTGGCCAACCTTGGTGTATTTGCATTGGAAAATTATTTGTAAATTTGGGATGACATTGAAAATATGTTTTATTTTCTTGGCCGACTAAGTTGTGATGAAATCTCATGTGGCAGATATATATAAGAGTGATTGGTTGAGTGAAATTAAGGTGTGCATAAGTGTGAATGTATGCCACAGAAAGTGTAAATGCATGAATAGTGTTTTTATCATTCAATTGCAAAGCAAAGACTGAAGAAGATTGAACAAAGTGTGAAAAAGGTTTTTTGAGCTTCATTGGAACTGTAATCAGGCTTGTGTAGAAGCTATTTTCTTAGTTCGTATTCTTTGGATTTTAATCCTATTCTATATTGTTGGATAGTGAGTCCTCTTTTGTATTTGATTAGTGAGCTCTAGGCAATGTGCCTAAATGCATGTGCATTCTCCTTATTATTTCTCTTTATAATTTTAACAGAGTATAATCTTTTGGACTAACATCCACCATGGTTTTTCCCCTAATAGGGTTTCCATGTAAAAATATTGGTGTTATTTTTCTCTCTGATGTGTTAATTGTTTGTGATTAATTTCTTATTCATCAGATCTAAGATTAAGTTAAGTTGAGTAAGAAAATTTTAAGTTTCTATCACAACTGATTCACTCACCCTCTAAGTTGTGTGTCCTTGTTTTTCCAACAATTGGTATCAGAGAAGGTTCCTTTGAAGAAGTCTAAAAGCTTGAGGTGATCTGGAATGGAAACATTCAAGAAGGGCAGTATGAGATTTGATGGCACTAACTATTCACTATGGAAAGTTAGGATGCAATGTTACTTAAGATGTATTGGTGAAGCTTTCTGGAAGATTACAAAAGATCCATATGTTATTCCTCAGAATGGTCCCTCCACTACTGATGAGATCACAGAAGCTGAAAATAATATTAGGGCTATTGAAGCTTTGGTGAGTGCTTTAACAAATTCAGAGATGGCTAATGTGGTAGGATTGTAGAAAACTCATGAGATTTGGACAAAACTAGAAACTTTGTATGAAGAAGATGCACAGGTGAAGATGGCTAAGCTACAGAGCTTAAAAGGAATGTATGAGAATTTAAAGATGGGTGAAGATGAAAACATCACTTCTTTTATGCAGAGAGTAAATGAAATAGTGATGGGTATTACATGTATTAGTGGTTCTGTGGATGAGGATGAAATTGTGGCTGAAGTACTCAAATCCTTGCCTCCCTCCTACAAAATGAAGGTTCATGCTATTGAATATTTCAAATCAGTAAACAAGATGACAAGAGACACATTGATTGGGAAGCTTGATACTTTTGAAATAAGTGAATTTGGCGAATCTACATCGAAGACTAGATCTGCATTCAAGGCTACTATATCCAAAAGAAACATGAAAAGATATAGTCTAGGAGAGAGTTCCAGAAAGATATCCAAGTATGATGAAGAACTGAAACAACTTGAAGATAAAGAAAGAGAGGTAGAAGAATTGGAAGCACTAATTTCAAAGCATGAAGGGAGAGGAAAAGGTAAGTATGAAGATGCATTTCCTATTAAATGTTTTTCATGCAGTAAAATAGGTCATTTTGCATCAAGATGTCCTAAAAGAGTTCCTAGATCTAAGCCTAAAAAGTCTAGATTCCAAAGGAAATGCTACTTTGTTGAAGAAGTAGTGACTGATGATGAGTCTGATAAAGATAATGGAAATGAAGATGAATGGGCTTTCATTGCTACCATTGAAGATAATCCTGTGGCGACTAAATTTGCTAAAGATGAAAAGGCTCTTGCAACCCGAGTTGAAGAAAAAGATGAATGGGTCATTGATAATGGATGCTCACATCATATGACTAGTGATAAAAGAAAATTTTTGAGTCTAGAGAAGTATGGTGGTGGGGTTGTAAGATTTGGAGATAACAATGTTGGTGTGATTCATGGTAGAGGATCTATTTGCATTGGTGGTAAAGATAAAAAAGATAATGTCCTCTATGTTGAAGGCTTGAAGCAAAAATTTTTGAGTGTTGGACAGATGGTTCACAAGGGATATGATCTTCAGTTCAAAGATGGAAGATGTAAGATACGTGGAAGTTATGGGAATATGATTCCAATAGGAAAGCAAACAAAAGGTAACATTTTTCACTTGAATATTGCTAGTGATAGTTGTTTAATTGCTCAACTAGGAAAGTTGGTTGTAGCATAGGAGGTTGTTTCATGTAAACTTTGACAACATTATCAAGATAAGTTCTACTTAAGCAGTAAGAGATATGCCTAAGTTAGTGAAGCTTGCTAATATAATTTGCAAGGAATGTCAGATGGGTAAACAAACTAGAGTCTCTTTATGGAGAAAAATGTTTCATTCAAATAATTTCTTGGAGCTACTACATACTGACCTTTGTGGTCCCTCTAGAGTTAGAAGTATTCATGGAGAAAGGTATTTTATGTTGGTTATTGATGATTACTCTAGAATGATTTGGGTTTCCTTTTTAAGAGAAAAATGTGAAGCATTGGAGAAGTTCAAAAGTTTCAAGGCTATGGAAAAAAATGATAAAGGTCTGAAAATCAAATGCCTGAGATTTGATAGAGGTGGTGAGTTCATTTCCAGGGAGTTCAAATCTTATTGTGAAAGCATGGAATTAAAAGACAGATATTTTCTCCCCGAACCCCTCAATAGAATGGAGTTGCAGAGATAAAGAATAAAACAATTTTGGATGTTTCTAGAACAATGATGATGGAAGGAAATGTGTCTCAGATGTACTAGAGTGAAGTGGTAATCACTGTTGTGTATACCTTGAATTGGGTAAATGTTAATGGTAATTTTGGTAAGACTCCTTATGAGTTATGGTTTGGTCACAAGCCTACTGTTAAGTATTTTAAGATCTTTGGAAGCAAGTGTTATATCAGGAGAGATGATGATATAGGAAAATTTGATGCAAGAAGTGATGAAGGAATCTTCCTAGGTTACTCCACTAAAAGAAAGGCCTACCAATGCTATAAAAAAAGACTATGAAAGATGGTTGAAAGCACAAATGTTAGAGTTGATGAGGACTCTATCAAATCATACAGACATTGTAGTTATGATTTAGATGAAGACATTACAAGCCAAGGGAATAATTCTCAAACAAATAATCTACTTCAGATTATTCCATATGTTCCAGTTAAGCAACCTCAATTTTTTATGGTAAATCAAGTTAGTCAGGAAGCTCAGACAAGTGCAAGTGCAAAAGAAAGATTAGAAGAATTAGAAGTTCAAGAATGTCCCAAAACTCTAAGGTATGTAAAGATGAATCATTCTAAAAATCAAATCATAGGAGATAAGAATAAAGGAATGCAAACTAGAAGGAAGATTGTAGAAGAATATTGTTTGATTTCCAATATTGAACCTAAAAATGTCATTGAAGCCTGTCAAGATGAACAATAGTTGGAAGCTATGAAGGAAGAGCTAACACATATTGAAAAGAACAACACATGGATATTGGTCCCTAGGCCTAAAGAAAAAAATGTGATTGGTATGAAATGGGTGTTTAGGAACAAACTGAATGAAGAAGGTGAAGTGGTCTAGAATAAAGCAATACTGGTATGTAAAGGGTATTCTCAAATAGAAGGTATTCATTTTGAAGAAAACTTTGCTCCTATGACTAGGATTGAAGTTGTTAGATTATTTCTTGCTTATGCTACATACAAGGACTAAAAAGTCTATCAAATGGATGTAAAATCAACATTTCTGAATGGAGAACTAGAAGAAGTATGCATTGAACAACTAGATGGATTTCAGCTAACTGACAAGGAAGATATGGTTTGCAGATTAAAGAAATCTTTGTATGGACTCAAGAAAGCCTCCAAAGCCTAGTATGCTAGATTGGAAAAATATCTACTGAAGCTTGGATTCATTAAAGTTACTGTTGATAGCAACTTATAATTGAAATTAGATAATGATAAGGAGTTAATTATAAAAGTTTTTGTTGATGACATCATTCTTGGAGGAGATGATAATTTATGTATGAAGTTTGCTAATGAAATGAAGAATGAATTTGAGATGAGTATGATTGGAGAGATGAATTTCTTTCTGGGATTACAAGTTACTCAGTTAGACAAGGGGATTTTCATATCTCAGTCCAAATACATGAGAGAATTGTTGAATAAATTTGGAATGGATGACTCAAAACTTGTTGGTACTCCCATGGTGACCAAATGTAAGTTGACACATAATGATGATTCTCCTAAGGTGAATCAAACTAGATATAGGTCAATGATTGGTGGATTGCTCTACTTAACTTAGACTAGACCAGACATTATGAATGATGTATGTATGGTTGCTATATTTTAGGCTGATCCAAAAGAATCACATGTGACTATTGTGAAGAGAATTTTTAGGTATCTAAAAGGAATAGTTGACTTTAGAGTTTGGTATCCAATGGATGATGATCTCACTTTGTGTGCATATATTGATATTGATTGGGCTAGAGATGTAGATGACAAGAAAATTACTAGTGGTGGTGCTTTCTTCCTAGGGAAAAAATTGGTGTCTTGGTTGAGCAAAAAGCAGAATTCCATTTCTCTATCCACTACTAAAGCAAAATACATTGTTGCTGCAAATAATTGTACGCAAGTGATATGGATGAAACAAATGTTGAAAGATATCAGGGTGGTATATGAAGAACCTATTTCCATATAATGTGACAATTCAAGTGCAATAAATATTTCAAAGAATCTGGTGTTGCATTCCAAGAATAAACATATATCAATCAACTTTAATTTCTTGAGGGAGAAAGTGAATGAGAAAGAAGTTAGATTGGAATATGTGCCTACCAAAGAATAGATTGCAGATATATTTACTAAGCCATTGTTGAAGGATACTTTTGAGTATCTCAAAGGAATGCTAGGGGTGATTACCCCTCATGATAAGAACTAAAATATGCATTTTCTTGCAACAATATGTGAGCTACATTGCTAGATTATAATCTAGATTGATGTTTTTGTGGTTGCTACTCAGCGAGAGTAGCCAGATGTGCACATATGTGGTTCAAAGTTGTTATTTGGAAAGGTCATGGTTGCATTTTCCATTTATGTCAAAGGGGGAGAAGTGTATTGTGAAAAATATTTCTAGGAGAAGAGCCTTATGAGAGAAGAGCAGTTGAGGAGAAGAAGTAAGTGTGTTGGGTTGATGGTATTTTTCACATCATGTGTTGCCATCAATGCCAAAGGGGTAAATTTTTGGATTTTGTGGATATGGTTGTAATATTTGGTTGTCATTGATGTCAACACTATTAGCATTTGGTATATCAATTATTGTATATGTCAAGGATATTGAGAAAATTGTAAAAGAAAGTATTCTAGGTTCTCAGTGGAACTGTGTAGGTCATGAAGGTGTCTTATTCTATACATTAAATATTAGCTAGTGTGGATTAAAGGGTTTAATTCTAAATGTTTCTAGATCATCTTCCAAAATTTTATGAGGTCCGTATGAAGTTTTGATTGTGTTGTGGTATGACAGTGTTTTTATGGTCTCTGTTAATGTTCCTAAATGAAGATTGTGTGATTTTGGTAATCTTAGTTGTTGCAGATGCTTCTCTATTATTTCTTGGTATTCTCTGATGCCTCTAGATCATTCTCTATCTTTGTGGTATGTCCACATTACTTGGAGAGCTCGTGGTTGAAGATCTTTTCTTACGCATGTTCAGTTTTTCATGTTCCTGGCTGACATGTTGGTGGTAGCGTGTTGTGGATCTTTATGGTGTAATTAATTAAAGTATTTTTGTGTTTTAGATATTAATTTGGGTCTCCACTATGTTGTGTCTGACCTTGGTGTATTTGCATTGGAAATTTATTTGTAAATTTGAGCTGTTTTATTTTCCTAGCCGACTAAGTTGTGATGAAATCTCATGTGGCAGATATATAAGAGTGATTAGTTGAGCGAAATTAATGTGTGAATAAGTGTGAATGTATTCCATAGAAAGTGTAAATGAATGAACATTGTTTGTGTTTCTATCATTCAATTATAGAGAAGAGAGTGAAGAAGATTGAGAAAAGTGTGAAAAAGGTTTTTTGAGCTTAATTGGAACTGTAATCAAGCTTGTGCAAAAGAAATTTTATTAGTTTGTATTCTTTTTATTTTAATCCTATTCTGTATTGTTGGACTATGAGTCCTCTTTTGTATTTGAGCAGTGAGCTCTAGGCAGTGTGCCTGAATGCATGTGCATCCCCCTTATTATTTCTCTTTATACTTTTAATAGAGTATAATCTTGTGGACTAACATCCACCATGGTTTTTCCCCTAACAGGGTTTCCACGTAAAAATCTTGGTGTTATTTTTTTCTCTGATGTGTTAATTGTTTGTGATTAATTGCTTATTCATTAGATCTATGATTAAGTTAAGTAAGAAAAGTTTAAGTTTTTGTCACAAATGATTCACCCCCCCTCTTAGTTGTGTGTCCTTGTTTTTCCAATAGTTGAAACATACTATTTCATTTGTCAAAGTTAGTGAAACCAAGAATGATGTGATGAATGTTGACATGGATGATGAAAAAATAAAAGATGAAAATTAAGATGAACTGATTAAAAGGGTAGCATTTATCAAAGTTAAACCTCATAAGGACTCAACCAAAATACCTCTTGATATTTATTTCTCACAAAAAGACATACTTAGACATGCTCCTGATGGTCCTCTTTACATAACTAGAAGAATGAATTACAAGCCCACTAATGGGATATTAATTGATCCTGTCTATATAGAGAATATGATCATTGAAGAATTCCTATTTGTGCATGAATTATATCAAGATATATATGACAAACCAAAAGCATGGATCAAGACACATAATGGTTTTTCTTGTCCTATGATAGGGTCAATAGATCTCCCTCTAAAAGTTGGACCAAAAACATCAAATGTCACATTCATAATCATCTCACAATTGGACCAATTTCATGTGAAGTTAGGCTATCCTTGGCTTCACTCCATGAATTTCATCCTATCGATTGTGCATAATTTTTTTAAATTTTCCATATGGCAATGAGATCTTTATTATGCACCATAGTAGCTTTAATCCTGTGTCTTCTCATGAGAAATTTTCATTGGATTTCTTTTGGATTGAGCTTATTGAACCTATTAGACCTCATGAGGAATAATTTTTCAAATCATATCAAAAGTTTAAGGAAAAGTGTATAGCAGAATTATCCCTTAGAAACATTCCTCAACTTGTAATTGAGCCACCTATCCTAGAAGAAACAATGATCAAACAAAAATACCTTCCAAATATCCAAGAACAACCTATAAAAAACCCTTCTACCATTTCCTTTAAGAGACCACGAGATAAAAAAAAACAATCTCATTGTGCCTCCTAAAGTCAAACAAGTTTACAAGCCTAAAGAGAAAGTGGTTGAGAAAGCTCCTATAGTTCCTTTTGTTCCTTCCCTAAGGGAAGAAAAGAAGCCTCAGATTAACAAACCCACTCTTACAAAAACACAAATTGACAACAGACTGAAATGAAATTAAAATGCTAGAGAGCATAGGCCTAGATGTCATGCTATTGCTCGTATGTTACAAACTAAAGAAGACAAGAAAAACATAGAAAATAAAAATCCAAACTTACCTGAATCCATGCATGATGACTCTATACCCTTGCCGCAACATTAACAAGGACCTTCCATGGGAATTTTCATTCAGCCTCTCATTGTGATTAATTTGGATGATGAAATTGATATTGCAAAAATTGATGAACAAGTACATAATGAGTTGAATACATTTTTTTCCTCTTCTATGAGCTTAAATGAAAAATCCACTAATAAGAGTATTGAACTTGGTGCTTCTCCTAGTTTGGAACTTGCTATTGTCCTTTTAGCTAGTTGTCTACCTTCTATTTATACCAACTGAGATTGAGATGTTGATGACCTACTCTAGGTTGATTCGCATGTGCCTTATTAGTCTTTTGCTTTATTTTCTATTTCATGTTTCATTATGTGATTGCATGTGCATAATGTGATCCCTCATACTATTCTATTTGATGTATCTCTCTCTTTTTGTGCATTCCTCTATATGTACCTACATTCTTCTATATGTCATAAACCTTTATCTTTTCATTTGTCTTGTGTTTTATTTTTGGGGATGATGCAAGGCATTGAGAAATTTAAGTCTCTTCCATGTTGACTCAAATTATTTTTATTTGTTTTCATTCTCTTTGTGCCATTCTTCCAGTTCTATGAGTATTTTGGGATTGATGACAATTCTGAGTTCTCTAACAACATTGTAGCAAAGACATACTGACCCTGAATCCATAGATCCCTTCTGTATTTTTGGGGACAACCCCTATTTCCTTTTTCATGGCGTAGCCTTATTTTAGAAATATATGACTTGGCATAGGGATTTCTCAGTAAGCTCTCATGTCTTAGGAGTAGACATTGGCTACTTTAAAGTAGTTGCTCATAGTAATGATGTTAGCAATTGCTTTAAAGTGGGGGCATACATTGATGACATCTTTTGACATTTTGCATATTTCATGGTGTGATTTTATTTTTCTTGTGATGTGTCATTTTCTTGTTGGTGTCATTAGGTTTGATGTCCTCCAAGAGTGTGATATTTCTAAGAATACAATTTTCATTAGTGGCATGATGCAAAACAAGGCATCCCATAAGTGGCAATTTGATATTCTTGACTTTTCCTCTCTTGGAGACATTAGGCATGATGTTCCCTAAGAAGAATACCTTACATGAAGTGAGATCCCCTTGAATAAAAATGTACATACATAACATTCATAAGTTTTTAGCATTGTGGCACCTTATTGAAGTTTTCAGGAGGATAACTTTGGTATGGTATGGGAGGCTAATATAATTCTCTCATTTTTCACAAATAGTCTAGACCTAGTCCACATGGAGTTAGACAGACTATTGAAGCTTGATCCTTCCCCTTTTCTTAGAAAAACAATTGCATTCCACATCCTGTTGGGATGCTCGAAGCTTGATCCTTTATTCTTCCCTTTCTTCTAGGTATTTGATAGGGTATGAGTATGTATCTTTTCCATTGTTGCATATATAAGTGTCTTGAATATCTAATTTAGTGTGAGTTTGTCATGGGGGAAAACTCTCACTAAAGTGGGGACAAAATGTAGTAACAAAAAAAGTATCCCTTTTCCCTTAGTTTGGAAATAATAATTACTGATAAAATGGACTTAATTGCTACTTATTTATGGTGTTTTAAAGTGTTTATTTACACTTTCACAATAATATAGGGCTTTATTAATTAATTGAGGTTAATTTGAGCTTAATTGACCCCTTAAATTCAAATCCAAGCTTTATTTATTGTATTTTTCAAGGGATAACACCCGACACTCATTAATAATATTTAACAAAACTTAATTTTTCAAGTTTTGTGTCCTAGGCTAGTGACCTAGAACCCATTCACCACTTGGTGAATGGGTCCCCACTAGGTCCTAAGACCCCCTTTTGGAATGTTATTTCATATTCCCCAAAACTTTTCCTAGTTGATTGTGTTAGGACCCATTTGACCTATGGCAAGTGGGTTCTCCTTAGCTTAGGACACCACCCTTGGGATGTTTTTTGGTTGAGATTTTAATGATTTCAAATTCAAGATCTGATGTTAGCTTGTGTTATTTCAATTTTGGTATTTAATCTTAAGATAAGTATAAATATGAGGTTATTTCACATAGTTTCACCAAAGAAACTTTATGCAAGCATCCTAAGATTTCACAAGAGAATTATAGTGCATTCAAGAGCATTCAAGGGGAGATTTATAGAGTTTTATTGCAGCAATAAAAGATCATTTCACCATGTCAAAGGCATAGGGCATCATGCATGTTTTTGAGCTCATGTGTTGATGTAGCATTGAGGATCCAATTCAAGCATATTTAAGGTGTTGTTTCTAACCAAGTGTTGTGATCAAGATCTACATTCATTGAGGCCACTTCACACAAGATTTTTGATTTGTTCTTGAAGGTTCGATTGATGATTGGTGAGGTGTATCATTACTTTGTTCATTCATCTTTCCTTTTATGCATTTTTTTAATTCAAAGTTTAATTACCAAAACAAGGTTTCATCAAGGAAAACAAATATCTCCTAAAAATAAACATTTTCTTCTCTTTGATGTGTAATTATAGGTTTTAGGTTGAAGATCAAGTGGAGAAAAAATGTTGTCAAATTTACAAAGTTTTCAAATTTCTCACCTTTGTTACAAGATCAAAAAAACAAAGCTATAGAATTTATTTTTGACTTTTATGAGTGGAACACCTAGGATCTGGGAGTGTAGATATTGAAGAACACAACCTAGAAATTAGTTTTCTAGAACCCTAGCAAGGACCAATTCACCATTGGGCGAATGAGTCCTCAGTGAGGCCCAAAACAACACTTTTTCTAACAAGTACACATCATTTCAGCATCTTAAAACCTTCCTATTTTCTATTATAACAGTTAGGTTGGATTTTTTATTTTTATTTATACATTATAGCCCCCATAATTGAATGAAACAACATAAGTAAAATTAGGTTCATCATTTTGTTGACTTCATTATGGTGAACCTCTTTTTCTTTGTTTTAGCATAAATTAGAATTGTTGAGATGACGAATTTGAGCATTATTGTCCTTCCTGTAGTCATGAGCTAGTTACCTTGCCATCTTTCTAACTTTTTGGTGCATTTTGTCAAAATTCTTTCCCAAAGATGAAATTTACTTGAGCCCCCATAGAGTGGTAGGCCCAAAAATCCACCTAGCAGCTTGCCCCTTTTAATTACTCCTATGATTTGACAATTTCTTTTTATCTTCTTAAGTTTGTATTGAATAAGTAATACCTCTGAATTTCTCCAATTTATACTTTGTCCCGAGGCTTGGCATTATTTGTCTAGCACCTTTTTTATTCCCCTTGCTTCCTTTTTGTTAGCCACAATGAATAACATTGTGCCATCTATGAATTGTCTATGGGTTATTGGTTCCATGTTAGGTGTTAATTTGATGCCTTTACATTTCCCCCTTATGTGTTTTGTTGTTATAATTCTTCCAAGTACCTCTACCATTATTATGAATAGGAAGGGGGATAAGGGTTCCCCCTACCTTAACCCTCAAGATGTTTTGAAAAAGCATAGGGAGTTTTGTTAATCAACAGTGAGAAATGTGAGTCCCCAATACACCCTTTTATCCATTCAATCCAACCTTGGTTCAAGAAAAATTATTCCAATACCTCGACCAATAATTCTTTGTCGACCTAATCATAAACCTTCCTTATATCAAGTTTAATTAACATTCAATCCACTTTTTCCTTCCTCATTGTGTGAATGAATTCATGTGTCAAAATGATGCCTTATATAATGGCCCTCCTTAGAGAAAAACCACTTTTTTCTTTTGAGATAATACCTGGAATAATCCCCTTGATTCTATTTTTCATAGCCTTTGTGATTACCTTATAAATTGTGTTGAACATAGATATGGGTTTAAAGTCCTTTAAAGCCTTATATTTATCTTTTTTGAGTATCAACACAATGAAAGTGTTGTTGAAATCTCCTGGCATGACTTGTTTCCTCCTCGACTCATCGACTACCCTAACCACATCCTGCTTCATTATATTCCATAAATATTGGAAGAACCTTATAGGGAAGCCATTCGATCCAAGGGACTTATCCAAGATCATTTGGAACAAATGTTTTTTTACTTCCTCCTCCATCACAGGTATCACTAGTGCCTCATTCTACCTATCATCTACTACAATTGGGATGTTTCTAAAAATTATTACATGTTTTGACCGTGAATAGTATTTTCCTTTCTTAGAAGGTTCTTAAAATATTCTATTGTTGCTTCTCTGATTTCCTTGGGGTCCTATAGCTTTCTCTCTTCATTTTTTATTTTTGAAATCTTGTTTGCACTTCTTACTTTTATTGTCATGTGGAAGAATTTTGTATTTTTATCTCCTTCATCCAACATTCCCTTGACTTCTATCTCCAAAAAATATCTTCCCTAGCTAACATATCCTCATATGTCTCCCCTAGTGCCATTTATTTCTCATATCTTACTGTGTCCATGTGCATCCTGATCACAGTTTTGTTCAGTTCCACTAGCTCCTTTTCTACCCTAAGTTTTTCTTCAAATATTTTTTTAAAATGTGAGTGATTCCACTCCTTGAAATGTTCTTTTATGTGATCTAATTTCCTATACAATTTATTTAGATGGGATCCTCCCACTTTTGGTTCCCCCTTCCACCATTCCTCTATTTTATGGGAAATATATGCTAATTACATACATAGCTCAACTAACCTCCATTGGCACTAGAAATAAATGCTAATTACAGACATAGCTCAATTGAGCTTCATTGGCACTAGAAATATATAATGATCCAGGAAATCCCCTTTCAAATCCTTGGCTCATCAACTAAGAGGAGAAGCATCACTCAAGCACTTTTTTTCCATCCATGGATTAATTGTGATCCTCCACACATCTACCACATATGGTAAGATTTCCCTACCCTTCGATGAAGATTTTTGGTCTAGAAACCATATAGTACTTAGCCTATTTTAAGCTGGTTTTGTGTTCCAATTGACTAGAGATTTTACATAATACACATCTATATTATACATGTATGAAAATCCTGAACTAACATGTATAAGGGTAACACAATGAACTAATGGTGTAACCAGTGGCATATTAAACCACTTTGGAAAAAGTATTCCCCACCTTGCACTTTGAATGGACATCACACACTCATCCACCATTCTAACTTGATTTTTTAAGATCAAATATATTCTATTCTAGGTAATTCCTTCCAAGGGTTAATCTACCACCCTAGGAATAACCCATAATTTATCATATTCTATGACACTTCTACTAGATTAACTTGTATATTAACAACCTACCAATTTAATTCTAGCTACAAGATAAAATGGTCTCACTCTATTGAGCATTTACTATCCTCCATATATAACTATATAATACAATCCCTCCTTAGTGTGGAGTATGTACAAACACAACAAGCAATAAAGAACCTTGCATGATACTACAATGAATACCTATTCCATAAGCTAAAAAAATTCTTCCCTAAACTTATTCCTTTTCAAACAAAAAAAAAATATAATAAAACCAATTTAAATCCAACAACATAAAAGAGAGCAGGGATTAGCATGCCTGTATTATTTAGCTCCAAATGGACTCAGCTAGTTCCCAATCCCAGCTTCCACAATCATCTTACTATTTGACCACAAATCACCTCTACACCTTCCAAAATTTCACACTAAATTCCCACAATGAACTCTCATGAATCTCTCAAAAACTTCTCATGCAAACTTAGCAAATAGAGAAACACTCAAAAAAATATGGATGAGTGTAGATAATGCATCCCAATGAGGTATGGAATACTTCTATTTATACAAAAAATTCAGCTTCTAAAGGCTAACAATAAGGAGATTGGATTGATGCATCTCATTTGGATGGTTTTGACTCCACAGTGAAATCAAAAGGTGGAAAACTTAGATCATTTAAGCAAGATAAATACAACAAATTGATTCTCCAAGAGACAACAAGAATTTCTCAGAGATACTATAAGTTGACTTCTTCTATGCCAACATTCCAAAGACTCATTCATCTCATTTATTCATGGTTTCATTGTTGTACAAAGATTCTAATTTATAATTCTATTGAAGAATAGGAAATTCATAGTTTGGCACCACATTATCCTTTATTTAGGCTTTTGGTGTTTTCTGCCCTTTGAAAAAGTAAGAGCCTTTAAATCCTTGCAAACAACATTATGTTTTATGCTTGACCAAGTGTATTATATGCCACACCTTCCACTATATATGGAGATACAATGTAACATATATATTTCATCACTTATATATCACTTAGTGCTACATTTTTGTGCACTATTTGGCTATGCCCATGCACCACTATAATTTACTCTATACTATGGTTTTATAGTATACAAAGTTAAATAATATCAGTGCTTTATTTAAGCAATGCTTAAACATCTACAAGATTATCACATGTATTTACATATATCTATTTAATATTTAAACTATTGTCACACATGTATATATATCTATATATATACATACATGCATATATACATTTATATATATTAATGCACTTATATGGATGTTACCAATATGTCAATACATACATGTACAACAATATATATACTTATATATATATCCATCATATATGTATACACATATACACATCATTACCATAGACACAAAGAAAAAGTATTGAATAACAAATATATATATATACATTAGATATATATACATACACACACACACACACATATATATGCATGTCACTATATCCATTTGATGTTTGCATGCATATAGGAAATTCACCTATAGGCATGCATAGACATGGCTATCTCAATGTTCTTATGTACGTGATTACTCATGTGCATGAGTTCATCGAGGACATGCATATATGTATGTATGTATCACATCAATTATATATAAAAATAAGTACTCAAAAACACAAAGAGACTCAAATGCATACTCAAGCATGACTTCCCTAACAAAAAAACCTTCCCTTAGAAATTCATATTAATCATCTTACCTTATACAAAACCATAGGCTGGTCTATCCCATTAGTGAGCATGTGTGAAAGCTTAGATTATACTTTCCTAAGGGTTTCTAGACCAAAATCCTTCTCTTGAGTGATACTTCCCCTCACTTCCAGAGGTGTGAACCTTCACCTACAACCAAGTTGTCACATTTGCAAAGGTATTCAATTGATCACAAAATAATCACTATAACATCTTTCAATGGACAAAATAAGACACACATATATCATCTTTTAAATCAATCCTTTATTCATTCTATTTCCAATTATTCATATAAATGAATTTCTTTCACATTTATTTCCATCAAAGTTACAAAAAGACTCACACATGCAAGTATTTCATCTAGCTAGGTAAAAGTAACTAAGTAAATATACTGCGGGGTGTAACATATCCCCCCCTTATGAATCATCATCACAAATGATTTTATGTAGCAAACATAAATAAAAAATAGTAAGATATTGTTTTATGAATTCTTAAAAGAATGTAAAACATGTGGAAAATTTTGTTAAATTTCAACATAGTCTTCCCAAGTAGTAGAATCTTCTGAGTACTATTCCCATTGGACTTTGCACTATAGATCCTCTTTGTTATGTAAGTGAAGCTTACACATTCCAAGAACCTTGATAGGTTCAATTATTATTACTCTAGGGTCATGTACCTGTAAAGCATTCCAATCAATGACATGATTATCACCTAGTATATACTTATTTATGTATGAGACATGAAAAGCATTATGCATCTGGCGAAGAGCTGGTGGCAATGCTATTCTATAAGAAATAAGGTTTACTTCTAAGAACTAAAATTGACCTACATATCTCAGATGTAGTTTGGAAAACTTTCCAAACTTGATGGAACTCTTTTGAGGTTTTAATCTCAACAACACCTTTTCCCCCACCTCAAATGTCTTAGGTACTCTCTTAGAATCTACATAAATTTTCTATCTATCATTGGCTTCAACTAGCCTTTGCTTAATAATTCTAACTTTCTCTTCCATTTTTGACATCTCTAGTCCAAGACTTATCCTATCCTCAAGCTTATCCTGGATTATAAGAGTTCTACATTTTTTACCATATAATGCTTCAAAAGGAGCCATCTTAAACATGTAATGATAGGAATTGTTATATGCAAACTCCATTAAAGGAAAGTAATCTTCCCACTTGTATTATTGATCCATGCAATATATTCTTAGTAGGTCTTATAATACTTGATTCACCCTTTCAGTTTTCCCATCCACCTCTGGATGATATGCAAAAATTATATAAAATTGAGTTCCTAGTGAGGAAAACAAGGTTTTCCAAAACCTAGACATTACTCAAGCATCTCTATCTGAAATAATCTTTTTAGGGAATCCATGTAGTCTAAACACCTCTTGTACAATTTTTTGAGCTATGATAAGAACTCCATTCGTCAAATTCCCAGGAATAAAATGTGCTACTTTAGTAATTTTTTCTACTACTACCAAAATTGCATTGTGCTTATTCCTTGACATAGGTAGTCCTTACACAAAGTCCATGCTAATGACTTGCTACTTCCTCTTAGGAACATCATGCAGATACAAAAGGCCTGTTGGGTCATGATGTTCATCTTTCACTCTTTGACATTCTAAACATCTTCCCACAAATCTAGTAGCATCACCTTTCATTCCTTTCCAGAAATATAATGTCTTCACATTAGTGAACATCTTAGTCACACCTGGATACTTGGAATATGGTGTTTCATGTACCTCTTTCCATACCAAATTTCTCAATTCTTTAGAACTAGGTACATATATCCTTCTGTTAAACCTTAATAATACTCGTCACCCTTTGATTTTTGCATGGATGCATCTTATGGATTATCCATGAGTGCTTGCTTGAATTTTTCATAGTACTTGTCACCCTTTGATTTTTGCAATACTTGACTCTTGAAGTCAGTTTGAATGGATACCATTGAGGCGATATTCCTTCTCTGACTTAGAGAATCAACAACCCAATTTTATTTTCCCTTTATGTAGTTGATATTGAAATCATAATCAGATATCAACTCCAACAATCTACATTATCATGCATTCAAGTTGGGTTAAGTGAACAAATACATGAGGCCATGGCGATTGGTCTTTAATTCAAATGGTCTTCCAAGAAAGTAATACCTCCACATTTGCAATGCATGAACTATTGCAATTAACTCCAAATCATGTTATGCATAATTTTTCTTATAGGGTTTCAATTTTCTTGATTCATATGCAATGACTTTCCCTTCTTGCATTGTTACTCCTCCTATTCCTTCTCCTGACGCATTAGTGATGATAGTGAAGTCACCCTCTAGGTTTGGTATTTTCAATATTGGAGCCATAGTCAACTTCTCTTTGAGTAGGTCAAATGTCACTTGACATTTTTATGTCCACTCAAACTTCTTTCCTTTCCTTTGTAATGAAGTAATAGGAAATGCTGTCTTAGAAAAGTTTGCAACAAAAATTGTGATAGTAACCAGCCAAGCCCATGAAACTTCTAACTTCCAATATGTTTTTAGGTACTATCCATTCTAGTAATACTTTTATTTTCATGGGATCCACCAAAATTCCCTCAGCTAAAATTACATAACCTAAATACTACACCTTCTTCTGAAAGAAAGTACACTTAAAGAGTTTACCATATATTTTATATTCTCTTAACCACTAGAGAACTACCTCTAAGTGCTTGCTATGTTCTTCTTCATCCTTGGAATAAATTAAGATGTCATCCAACAATACTAGAACAAACCTATCCAAATAATCCCTAAAAAAATTGTCATTAGGTTCATAAATTTTGCAGGTACATTAGTAAGCCCAAATGGTAGAGTGTGAACTCATAGTAACTGTATATTGTTCTAAATGAAGTTTTTAATATGTCTTCATCTTTGATTCTCAGTTGATGGTAACCTAATCGCAAATCAATCTTTGAAAACACAACCACTCATTGAATTTGATCAAAAATATCATCAATTTGTGGCAAGGGATACTTATGTATCATATCTTTATTAAGCATCTGATAACCAATGCACACACATAGTGTTCTATTCTTCTTTATGAAGATTACTGGCACTCCCTAGGGTGAGACACTAGGTCTTATCAATCCCTTTGATAATAACTTCTCCAACTATTCCTTAAGTTCCATTAACTCTTTAGTAGTCATTATATAGGGCACTTTGGAAATAGGTTTAGATCTAGGTACAATATCAATAGAGAAATCAAATTCCCTCTTATGAAGTAATCGAGGTAGCTCATATGGAAATATGTCCACAAATTTTTATAGAATTGGATGCTTCTTTATATCCATTTCTCCAAATTCCACCATTTCTCCTTCCTTAATTTCTAGAGAATATCGTGGTTCACAATCCATATCATTATCTTGAAGAGTGAATTCCTTAAGTTCATCTATTTTGACAACATATAATTGTCAACTTTTCTTTTTCACTCTAAGAATTTGCATGATAGAAATTTGTTGCATTTTAATCTCTTGTGTTCCTTGCAATGTTACCCAATTTCCTAGATCATTGAGATACTCTACTACCTTGGAATGTAAATCCACTTTGGCTTTATGTTTCCATAGCCAAGAAATTCCTAGTATGGCATCATAAGATCCTAGGGGTGTTACATACAAGTTTACTTCAGTTGAGAAACTAGGAAGTTATACCCTGGCTTCAAACAAGAATTTCTTCACTATTGCTCTTGTTTGGTTTGCATACTCCACAACCTAATATTTTTCTATGAATCTAATTTTTTTAGATATTTGATTAACTACTCTAGGTGAAACAAAATTTTCAGTTGCTCCAGTATCAATAAGTATAGATATAGGTATACCAAAAAAATACCTAGATTTTCCATTGGTATAACCTAGTATTCAACTTTTCGATTGTTCACGACTGCATAGATCTTCTACTGGAATGTAGCTCATTGAGGAGGAAGATATTTTCCATTTTCTTGAAATCTTGAAGGCTTTCTGGGACATTGAGCAACATAATGATCCCCTTCGCAAGTAAAGAATCCTTTTATAGGTCCTTTCCTTCTTGCACATTTGTCAACTTGATTGAAATTTCCTCCATTATTATTGGAATTGCTATTGTTATTGCCTCCTTAGTGATCTCTTTTTGATTCATTCCAGTTGTTATGAAATACCTTCTTATCTTTCCTTTGGGATTCTTGTGCTTTGAAAAACTTCTTTAGCACCTTATTTACTTGAGATTGTATAGGAGTGAATTTGTAGCTCTTGTGTGAATTCCCCTTTTGCATCCCCTCACCTTGGAAAATCAAACTCGAAGGTTAAATTCCACATCACCCACCTACCTTCCATACACTTGGCATTTTTCTTGTGTGTTAGTGAGAGAATATTTGTTGGAGATGTGAGCATGATGTGTGAATGTTTGCATGACACACTATTGTCTCTGATAGATTCTTGCCTTTAGTGTCTATAGAGATGTTATGCTCTCCATTGGGAGTGAAGCATAACACCTCTATGTTGACCATCCGACCCAAAAATAGCTCTTTCCCTCTCATCTTGATCTTGAAATACCCATCTTTCTCATTCATTCCATCTTCTATGATCTCTTTAGCATTCTACATCTTCTTCACAATTATAACAACTTGACTTGATCTTTTAACAGTTCATGCACTCCCTTGAGCATTACAACAACTGGTTACTCCATCAACTTCATCTTTGTATTTGTTGTGCTACCATATAAGTTGCAAGTTTCAAGTCTTGTGAGACCTCCCTTCATCACCGCTATGATTGTGCCAACTTTTCCAAGCTCGTTGTCTTGCGTTCTCCCTTCATTGGCCTTGAGAGCCTTTGGGTGGAGGTGGCATTGCTTCACTTATCTTTTCACTGTGGTTTGATAGAGTAGTGTTGTATCTTTTGTAGTGTTTACTACTTTCCTTTCATCTTTCCTTTATTACATTTTTTACTTCATAGCTTTCCTGGTTGTCCGTGGAGGTGGAAACACCAAAGTGGGGGTTTGACTGAGGAAAACCCATATATAGACCAACATTTTTCCCTCTCTTGGCTATGTGTAGGTGAACGTGCACATGGAGCTTGCTAATGAACTATACTATCAGTGAGTTGTTTTTCATCACCCTCACTTTCATTTACTTTCTCTTCCATTTATATAGTTATTTCTTGCATTTCATTATTTTGTTTATCTCATTAAAATTAGTCAGCTAGACAATTAGCATAATTTTTTTCTTTCTGTACTATATTTCATGTTTTCTTTCCATACAAATGCTATCATGCTAGAGAGACACCAGTGACCTACAATGTTATCCTAGATGTGCATTTCCATCCTCATACAAAGAGCTATCTAAGGTATAGTTTGGATTCTAGAAACTGGTTTGTCTAGCCTTATTTAGGTTTTCAAATCTGTAGAGTGATAGAAGCACTTGAGAGTTCTCTTCATTCTTGATTCTTATCCTAAACATCTATTAGCTTGAGGTAAGATTTGGAAACCCTCTACTCTCAGCTCTCCATGACCTAGAGCCTTGGTGTGGTTGGTCCCCCTACCTTATAGTTTTGGTGAACCCAATGTGAACAACATCTATCCATTTGTTTGTGTTAAGATATTTTCCTCTAGAACTGTGACTAATATAAACCTGAGTGTTGTGAAGGTTTATGAGCATCACAACCTCATCCATGAATTTTGGGTACATTTTTAGGAGAAGTGTGTGACACCTACTGATGGAAAAGATGAAGGTCACTTCCAGTTTCACCTCCATTTTTTCCATTGGTCTGGTTACTGACTTTACCACTGGTTTTCCTATAGGTTTTATTGACAAGATAGATTTCATAGATGATACCACTCATGCTTCTACCCCTCCAGCATCCCCTATGGCTTCATCCATGGATGAGGATGATGTTGTGCATATCCATGTGGAAAACCTTTTGGCATTAGATATAAAATTATTAGACCTTGTGAATCATTTGGAGAGAGCATTGAACATGGCGAGAGTCACTAGGATTGCTAATGAGGTAAGATATCTATTAAGAAAGGATCAAATAGGGATAGAGTTCTTACATGACCTTACTAATCTAATCAAAGCTTATATCCCCTTGTATAAGACTAGATCAGGTACCACCTAAGGGGAGGTTCTCGATGCCTATGAGAGACAAATAGGTGTCCCAATTCCTACCATGTCTGTATACATGAATAAAATAGGCCCTTCGATTAGTGTTTCCTATGCTTCTCAAAAGCCCCTACCATCAAGGCAAGTAGAATACCCCTTGAATTTAGCTTCACCCCTCCTACTACCCCTGGTAGTGGTGGATTCGATGGGTTGAGTAGTGGTGGCTTTGGTAGTAGAGGTGGAATTGGTAGTGGAGGTGGCTCAGGTAGTGGAGGTGGCTCTGATGGAGGTCGTACTAGTGGTGGCTATAGAGGTGGCTCTGAAAGTGGTTCTAGTGGTGGTGGTTCTAGATGTTCCACTAGGACTTTATCATCCTTTGACCATGTTCTGAATTATTTTCTTCAAAACATGGGTTAGATGAAAAACTAGTTAGCAAGCCTTTCCCAAGCTACCACCCAACCTATCTTTCAACCTTTCTTCCAACATAGTCTATTGTCAGTGGTGATTTTGAGTACTCCTTTCCATCAGGGAATGAATATTCTTAAGTTTGAAAAATATGGTGGTAAAGGGGATCTACAAACACATGTGTCGGCCTTCAATATCATGTGTACAAATTTCTTTCATCATGATGCATTGATAGTGAAACTATTTCCTTGATCTATCAAGGACACAACACTCGAGTGGTACTATTCCTTGCTTGATAATTCCATATTTTCATTTGATTAGCTCATTAACCAATTTTTTTGTTAGTTCTAGGCTAACATCAGTCTAAAGATGACCTTCTCAGATCTCGTCCAGTGTAACTAGGGAGATAATGAGAAGATAATTGACTTCATAGTGTGATACCAAACACTCTTTTCATAGATATCATACCCATTTCCCAACTATGATGTGTAGAAGGTGTTTATAGGAAACCTATAGTGAGCTTAACAGGAGAATTTTTCCTTGATGAAATACCCTTCCTTTGTGCATCTGTGTGCCACATTACGAGAGTATAAACAAATGGTGGTTCAATTCAGGGGATCTTCCTCATGCTCTGAATTAGAAGCAAAGTCCAATGTTTCCATCTCAGGAAAAGGAAATGCTATTGCAAACATAGTCATCATGACTAATAATCACAACATCAGACACAATAGGAAGTTCACAAAGTTTTCAGAATCCTATTCTTCCATTTTCCAAGAGTTGTTGAAGGATAAGATCATAACTTTGGAAAACCCTCAACCTTTAAAGGAACCTTATCTTGATTGGTATGATGCAAATGCTTTTTTCCAGTACCATCATGTTAATGGGCATGATATTGAGAGTTGCATGCACCTACATCATGAGATATAGGATCACATTGATGACAGTACCATGTCTTGATGGGAAGAAATAAAAAACAAATAAATTGGTAGTGAAGGCCAATAGCGAGTTGCAGATTTACACAAACCCGTTTCCATATCATTCTATGAACTTGATTATTGATCCCTCTGATGCTTCTCCTCAACCCTTGGGATACATTAATATGGTCTTGATTACTCCTCCCCTACAGCTTTCAATTGGTTTTCCAAATGTGACATTCACCTCGAAAGACTTTCCTTAGAATAATAAGCCCTCTCCCCTATGCATTCTTGCTTGCCTCAATGGGAACATTGTGACAAGATTCCTAGTTGACCCCGCGGGCTGGGTGAATGTTATTATGGAGGAGACATTATGGTTAAATTCATTACAAAGGGAGGAATATGAAGAAAAAAAATCTAATATATGTACACACAATAGTATCTCTCTTAATCCATATGGCTCCATAACTCTTTTCATCCTAGTTGGACCTAGGGCTATGGATACAACCTTTGATGTTATTCTAGAATCCAATCTACTTAGGGTGAAGTTGGGAATCTTGTGGCTAGCTTCCATGAATAGAATCACTTTCATTATTCAAAAATGTTTAAGTTATCCAATGAAGGTGTTTTGCACATTGTGCATGACACTAGATATCCACCATTAGTGTCCTATGGGGGTTATTCACTGGATCATTTTTGGCCTACCCTGATCAGTCTGCTTTCCCCTAAAATGAACCTGTTCTATTGAAACTATGTAAAATACAAAGTTGGGGACAAGGGAAAATTGAAAATGACCCCTTTGATAGTGTAACAAAAATTTTCCTCCTCTTAGAATGGAAAGGAGAATCTTGTCCATCCTCAGCGTGCCCCTTTTACCCCCCTTTTTGAAGAGGAGTTTTGGATGACTACTCTTGGATTTCATATAATAAGTCTGATGGTGCCTACTTGGTGTAAAGCCAAGATTCAGATATCAAACCTTTCTAATGTGCCTCCTAGGCCCTAGCCCTACCTATTTGGTAGGAAGGTCCCCCATAGGGAATCCTCTATGTCTCAACCTCTGTAGCCTCCTACCGCTCCTTCTCCTAAGGTAGTGAATGGGAAGAGGCCCGCTATTGAGGCATTAGAGTCGACTCCCCCACTTTTTTTTTCAACCTCATCTCAGTCTCTCCCTCCACCAAAAATGGTTGTGATGGACACTTCAATGGTTGAGCATGAGCCTTTTGTCCCATCTCATCTCTCAGCCTCTAGCTCTTGGCATCATAGAAACTGCCTTGCACATGAGCACAAGCGTTGTTGAAAGGATTTGGTGGTTGAGTAGTCCACACTATAGAGGAAGGAAGGGGAGTTGACCACCCCTATTCTAGGGCCTGATATTATGTCCTCCTCTATCACCCCCTCTACTTCAGTTCAGTCAGCCTCAATGCTACTTTTGGCTCTTGCTCTGAGCATAAACACTTGTGACCCTAAAAAGGTGTAGGTGTTTATTGCTCCTTCGGTCTATCCCCCTCTCTTGATGTCCCTCCCAAGCATCCCTCCATTCTATAAAATTATGTACATGCCAAACACCTTAGTGGTGTTTTCCACGGTTTTCTCCTCCTCCTTCACACCTTCTGTCTCGTCTATTGGGGAACTCGCATCCTATGAAGAAGAGGAAGTTGGAAGTTGGCCCCTCCAGTAATGGGGGGAAAAAGAGGATTCCACCTTCTTCAAAGGGAGGTCTTATGTTAGCATTTTTTTTCCTTGTGACAAAGTAGGTTTCAGCATCCCCTGAGTTTGTCACTACTCCTGAGTCACTCGGTGAGCCTAGTACTGATCTTGGGCATCGCTTCCCTCATCTATTGAGGTAACACATGGCACTCCTATGAAGTGAATATTCAACTCTTTGGATGAGGTTCTGGCCCTGTTAGTGATCTTTGCAAAGTCATTGACCTTTGCTCCATAGGAACTGAGTGGAGGAGATCCTGAGGAGTCTCCTTCCTTAGCTCTTACTATGGGAGGGTCATAGGGTTCCCCCTTGACATTCTACCCTTGTAGGCTCATCCGCCTTCCCCGTTAATGATCTAGATTGGGAGGTTGATTACCTCTTGGTTGATCATTGTTAGGGGGGTTCTTCTTCTTTATCTGTAGTGTAGAGTTTATGTGTGTGTGTTTGATTATGTTCCCCCGTGCTTGTGTTATATGTTCCTAGATGACCCTTGTCACCCTCATAAGTTCTTGGATACAAGAGTGATTATGTGTCATAAAACTTCCTCTATTTTTTTCATTATTCTTCCTTTGTTATGTGTATTGATTTTCAAAAAATTGAGGATGATGCAAAGTGTTGGGGGAATTTAGGCTTCCCTTCCATGACCCAATTTTTAATTTTAATTTTTTCTTCTCGTGCATTCTTAATATGGTATGATATAGTAGGGGGTTGATGATAGTTCTTTAAATATATTTATGAGCATCTTTGACCCCAAAATATCACATCACCTCTATTCCCTTTATTTGTGATGTCATTGTCTCTTCTTGTAGTGTGGTTATCCTTCTCTCCTCTTTGCTTGAGTTGTGATGTTGTGGTTCTCATGTGTTGTCCCTTGTGTGCATGACAACATTACCATAGTGACATCTCACTATGTCATGTGGGCCACAACATCACCTTTTTATTCTTTCTTTTCTCTCCTTAGGATGCCATGTGCCTTTGCATTCAACACACACCATCCTAAGGGGGGGGCATCATGTCAACTTTTATTTTGAGAAAATGAATTCAATAGCCCAATTAATATTCTCTCAAAAATATTTTTAAAAAATAACATTCTCAACAAGGACCCCTAGTAGAACATGTTTCCTTCATCATGGGTTTGCAAAGAAAGAACTTGAACTTTCCTCCAAGGAGGGAGCAACTTTTCCTATAGGAGAAGTCTCGACCTTCCCCTCACAAGGGGGAATTTTCTTCCTTTTGAATTCCTTGATGAAGTGAACATATTTCGAAAGGGTTCCTTGATGTTGAATTGATTTGTGAAAAATGCTCACTTTCAAACAACACGTCCCTTGAGTGGACCCCTCTTCTTTTGAAGGGTTCCCAAGGGGCCCCTTTGAAAGATCTTCTATTTTTTGACTATCTGCTTGTATGCCTATGTGGTTGCTTTTTGTTTTCTAACATGTTTTATCTATGGATTAACATGTTTCTTTGCAGGTGCACCTATGAAGCTACTTTCTATTTTGACTTTGTGGAGTCCCCTTACATTAGGCTTCCTTAAAGAGAGAGTACCTAGGGGGCACCTTCTT
The DNA here is from genome assembly GCA_007258455.2 of Sequoia sempervirens. NCBI lineage: Eukaryota > Viridiplantae > Streptophyta > Pinopsida > Cupressales > Cupressaceae > Sequoia > Sequoia sempervirens. The sequence continues at coordinate 437,425,501 of VDFB02270651.1, forward strand.
TGCAGGTCAAAGGGCTTGTGAAGCACTTGCGTCCTACAAGATTTTTCCATTGTTGGTTTTTGGGCCTTTGGTGTACTTTATACAACTTTTTAGTTCCAAGGAGCTGCAAATTCCTTTTGTTTGAACCTCCTTAGGAGAGAGTAGCTTTGGAGTCCTTTTCATGCCGTGTTCTTTCAAGTTCACCAGATCACAGTCTACTTCCTTAATAATTTAGGTATACATTTCTAACTCTTCAATGTAATTTATCAAACACCCATCAATACTCATGCTCACTAAATTGGGGGAAAAATGTATAGGAGATAATTTTCACCCCTTGTGTAAATTCCCCTTTTGCATCCCCTCACCTTGGAAAATCAAACTTAAAGGAGAAATTCCACATCACCTTCCTACCTTCTATCCCCTTGGAATTTGTCCTCTATGTCGGTTAGGAAATATTTATGAGGGACATGAGTGCAACATGTAGATATCTACATGATGCATTATCATCCCTAAAATATTCCTACCTCTAGTGTCTATAGGGACATTATTCTCTCCATTAGGTGTGAAGTGTAATGCCTTTGTGTCGACTAGTCGACTTGAAAACAATTCTTTCCCTCCTATTTTGATCTTGAAAGTCCCATCTTGCTCATTCATTCCATCTTCTACAATCCCTTTCACATTCTACTTCATCTTCTTCACAATTCTAACAACTTGACTTGATCTTTTAGTAGTTCATACACTCCCTTGAGCATTACAACAGTTGGTTACTCCATGAACTTCATCTTTGTATGTGTTGTGCTACCATAGAAGATGTAAGTTTGGAGTCTTGTGAGACCTCCCTTCATCACTATTGTAGCTGTGTCAAATTTTTCAAGCTCATTGTATTTCATTCTCCCTTCATTGGCCTTGAACCATAGATTTTTGGGTCACTATGGACAACTCTAGCTCTTCTAGGGTTTTTCACCTAAAAGGAGAGAGATAGGACCCAAAAATGCATGGGGTTCATTCAATTAATGTTATGCATGATGTTGTTATGCCTAAATAAACTAAACTAAATGCAATTGACTGATTAAAATGAACTAAAATGAGTGCAAGAGTGCAATTTAAGATATGTTTGAAAACACATTGTGATATGCAAACAATTAAGTAAATGAAGAAATTATGCATAACATAAAGTATAGGGATGAATTTGAGTGCACTTAGATGAAATGTAATGATTCTAGAGTGTTCTAAATTCTAATGAAAATTATTGGTTTTTCACAATGAGACTCATTCGCCCAGGGTGGCGAATCAGTCTACCTACTTGTGAAAAACTATCAGAAGTTGGTTTCTATTTGTCGGGATCTGAAATCTAAAAAAACTCAAGTTTCTAGTCCTAAGGTGGGACATATTCACCACAGGTGGAAAATCAGTCCTCTCCCAAATTTATGAAAAACCAAGAGACAACTCTACAACACCAAATATGGAAATGTCAGCTTGTTGGGTTGCCGAAGTCAAATCTACATAAAATGGATAAATAACCTTCTCCAAGCTTGAAATTTACTTATGTTGACTTGAAACACCTAATTGGATTTGTTTCCCACTTTTCAATACACAAATGCTTGATAAATCTGCATACCTAAGTCAAATCCTTAATAATGCAAGTCTAAAGTAATGTTAATGGATGCTTCAAAGTACTTTGAATGTTGCTTAAATTAATGATTGAATGCTTTATATTGAATGTGTGAATGATAAGATATATTGGAGATCAAATGCTTGAATGAGGAGATGTAAAATGAGATGTAAAATTTCTATTTATACAATCTTGTGTCTTAGTTTACCATTCATACCTCATCATAGGCTGACATTAAGTCATTTTTAATAAAATCCCAAAAAGAAATTTAAAAAATTTTGAATTTGGGGCCAAGGGGGACTCATTTTCCACCCATGGCGAATGGGTCCCACCTAGGACCTAAAAACAAGTGTTGGGAATTATGTTTCATTTAATGTTGTTTGTCGAGATAATATCCAAAAAAACACTTAATTAAAGCATGAGGGTATAAAGGGGTAAATTAAGTCATAAGAAGAGATAAATAGTGAAGTTGTGCCTAGGAAAGTGTGAAATCTTGTTACAATACTTTGCAACACTTCAAAATAGGACTTGATGATGTGCAAAATGGTGATTTTTAGGCGAATTGTAATGAATAGAGTCTAGAAGAATGTAGAAATATCTTACAACACTTCACAACACCTTCACAAGATGTCATTATTTGAATTTTAGTACCTAAATATGCATGTACAATTCATTTTGTAACATAAAATCAAAGCAGAACATATCAGATACCATGAAACAAGACCTAAAAGGCCATGAAAATGACAAGGGACCATTTTTCTACGGCATATTTAGCCCCCACTTTAGTGAGAGAATGAACCTGCTTCAAAGTCACACTAAACTAGCCATGAACATTAAGAGGAGGATTCAAATGCACTTATGTTAGCAAGATGGAATACAAAAATCAAGAGAGATGATCAAGCCCCCAGGATAAAGATCCCATTGCAAACTAAACATAAGAACAAAGGAACACACAAGTGTTGAAATGAATTGAATGAAGCTTCAATCCCTAATCCAACTAGTTGTGGATAAGATCTAGGCTAAAAGAGAAGATGTGTACTCACTCTAGGGCGGCAGAACATAGGACAGTTCGCCATGTGAGAAAGCCCAAATGTACTCACTCTGGGGACACAAAACTAGTTGTCTGCGGGTGAGAAGGCCAAAAAAGGTAAGATGCATATGCTAGTTGGTATGCACTCACAAAACACAAAAGTTGCTAGGGGAAAATTCATGCTGCTAGGTGGGCTTTCCACTCAACTATGTTAGAGTTATGCCTATTGATAACTTTAACAAGGTGCCACAAAGATAAATGCTTATGAACAAAAAGACAAGGGGTACCACAATCATGCAAGTTGTGTTATGCAAGGTGACAAAATGCAAATAAAATGTAAAAATATGTTCAAAGGAGTCTTGTTAAGTTTATGCAAGGTCAGTCACTTATGGAACATTGTGTTTAATGTCTCCAAGAGAGGACCAATCAAAGAATAGTATATTCACAACTCAGGGGATGCAGTGCGTCACACCAAACCACCAAGAGGAATGCAATATGCTAAGATAGATCACACTTATGAAGGACACCACACCCAATTTCATCCACAAAGTGACAAACGCATCACACAAACAAGGAGGCTACACTAGGAACCAAAAATGCAAATGAATTATGGTAATGTATGCCCCCCACTTTAAAAGAATTTCTACACATTATTCTATGAGAAATTACTTGAAAGTAGAGAAGAAAAAGAAAGAAAAAACAAAACAAGACATAAGAGCCAACTCGAAAATCCCTATGCCAGGTCATATGTTTTGAAGTTAGGCTGCATTATGTCAAGGAAAATTAAAAGACAAAGAAAGGGAGTTGCCCCCCAGAAAAGAAAGCATGCCAAACACATAAGGGATCTATGGATTTGGGGTCAGTATGTTCGTTGTTGCAATGTTTTTATGAAAGAGCTCAGAACTATCATCATTCCCCAAATACACATAGAACTAGAAGAATGACACAAAGAGAGGGAAAACAAAGGAAAAAGAAATTCCATTTTGAGTTAGTATGGAAGAGACATTGTGGTTTCAATGATTTGCATCATCCCCAAAAGGAAAACATAAGAAAAAGGAAAAAAGAAAGGAAAAATATTTTGAGTCAACATGAAGGAGACATTTCAGTCTCAATGGTTTGCATTATCCTCAAAAACACAAAACGAAATAAAAAATAACAAAGACCGTTTGGGTCAGCATGGAAGAGGCATAGGGTGTATCTACACTTTGCATCATCCTTGAACGAAAAACACAAAAGAGAAGAAAATAAAAGGAAATTTTGGGTCAACATGGAAGAGACATAGGGCATCTCTATGCTTTGCATCATCCGTGAATGGAAAAAACAAAACAAAACAAAAGAAAAGGAAACAAAGAATGACAATTGGAAGAATAGAGGTACAAATAGAAGAAGTGTACAATGAGAGGGAACATCAAACACACATCACATGGGAACACGATACACACATGAAAGAAAAAAAATAAAAGAAACAAGTAATGCAAGTGTAAGTCAACCATTAACTCAATTATTGGTTTCTCAATCTTAAAAGGTAAGCAGAAAATGAATAACATGGTTAAGAGACAAAAAAAAGTGCATTACAAGTATAAAGGCTAACAACTACTTGTATCCACAAAGGGGAAAGTAAGTATGAGCCAAAGGTGATGATGGAGAGGATCATGCAGTAGGGAGAATGAAAAAAAAAATCCTTCAACTATGGCATGATAATGCAATGTTTCTCTAAGGGATGATAGGAAAGTAGTCAGTATCAGTGAAGTGATATTTATCTAGTATCTTGTTCAATGTTTGACATGCTTCTGTTTGGTGTCCAATAATACAATGATATTTGCAATACGGTATGTGGGAATCGTTAGGATGAATGACCAACCTATGAGAAGGTGGTAATAGTATAAGACCTTTGTTTAAAAGAAGTTGAAGTCTCCTTTCACATTTAGGTGGAGGATGTGTAGGAAAATTTAGCTTCTTTAATTTGTATGGTTGTTTGTGTTTGCTAGGCTCTCCTTATTCATGAATAGGAGGAAGGGGACCCATAGGGATCCTAACATCCTTATCATTAGAAGGAGAGACTGGTTGTTCACATGGAAGGAGAATATTCAAGCTAGGAGGAGGATTCAAGATCACTGTACTAACATTCTGAAGTCTCCAAGGTTGCAAAGGATGTCTATCAAGATGAGAAGGATCTTGATATCCTAGTCCTATTGTATTTTCTTTGGTTAGGTTTTTCTCCATAAACTGATGAATTTCATGTTCATGTTTTGTGTCAAAACCTTGTTTACTCAAGATAGTGAAACTATTGCCATATGTTTCTTCAAAGTTTATGGAAGCGTTTGTGACTTTATGATCATAAAAGGGGTTGGAGTGTGTTGGGTTAAAGGAACTAGATCCTCCTGAGGGAGGAACCATAGGTCCACCATTGATTTCAAGATGCAAATATGCAAAGTGATCATGAGGTGCAACATGAGGAAGATCTTGCGACTTCGTAAAGGGATAAAAGGTTGCATTGGCTTCTAAGTTATCAAGGAAGTCATTGTAGAACTGGTTCATGCTAACTTAATCTTCTCCAATGATGTCTACATCATGAGGAGGAAAATCATGAGGAGTTGAAAGAGCATGAGGTAGCTCAATGTCATTAGGGTTGCAGCCAAAGGGACAATTGGAGATGTCTACTAATGATTTTGATGAATTCAAAAACTTATTGAAATATAATGCCATGATGAAAATAAATTAATATGCAATGAATGAGTAATAATAGAGTCTAGAAATGAACAGAATGCAGGAATAGTAATTCAAAAAGCAAAAAAATGCTAGAAAAAAGTTTGAAATGCTATCTAAAAAGTGCAGAGAGACTGATTCGCCCAGGGTGGCAAATGAGTCCCAAGATGCAATTTTTTTTGGATTTTTTAGAATTTTAAGAATGATTTAAATGCTCTATAGAATGCAAGTACAAATGCAAAATGCAGATTTTTTTTTGTTTTTTTCAGTGAAATGAAATACAAAAATGAAATCTAAATGCAGTTTTCACTAATGCAATATGAAAGTCCAAGAATGCAAAAAAAAAAGGACCTAATTGAATGTTAATGAAAATGTAAACTAGGATGCAATATGAGAATGAAATCAGAAATCTAAAGTGTTCAAAATTCGGGTTCACCAAAATGAACCGTAGATTTTTGGGTCACTATGGACAACTCTAGCTCTTCTAGGGTTTTTCACCTAAAAGAAGAGAGAGGACCCAAAAATGCATGGGGTTCATTCAATTAATGTTATGTGTGATTTTTTTATGCCTAAATGAACTAAAATAAATGCAATTGACTGATTAAAATGAACTAAAATGAATGCAAGAGTGCAATTTAAGCTATGTTTGAAAACACATTGTGATATGCAAACAATTAAGTAAATGAAGAAATTATGCAAAACATAAAGTATAGGGATGAATCTGAGTGCACTTGGATGAAATGTAATGATTCTAGAGTGTTCTGAATGCTGATGAAAATTATTGTTTTTTCACAATGGGACTCATTCGCCCAGGGTGGCGAATCAGTCCACCTACAAGTGAAAAACTGTTGGAAGCTAGTTTTTGTCTGTCGGGATCTAAAATCTGGCAAAACTCAAGTTTCTAGTCCTAAGGTGGGACTCATTTTCCATAGGTATTGAATCAGTCCTCTCCCAAATTTTTGAAAAAACCAGGAGACAACTCTAACACCGAATCTAGAAATGTCTGCTTATCAGGTTGTTGAAGTCAAATCTATAGAAAATGGATAAATAACCTTCTCCAAGCTTGAAATTGACTTATGTTGACTTGGAAAACCTAATTGACTTTGCTTCTCACTTTTCAATACACAAATTCTTGATAAATCTACATACCTAAGTCAAATCCTTAGTAATGCAAGTATGAAGTAATGTTAATGGATGCTTCAAAGTACTTTGAATGTTGCTTGAATTGATGCTTGAATGCTTGAGATTGAATGTGTAAATGATAAGATGTATTGGAGATCAAATTCTTGAATGAGGAGATCTAAAATGAGATGAAAAATTCCTATTTATACAATCGTGTGTCATAGTTTACCATTCATACCTCATCACAGGTTGACATCAAGTGATTTTTAATAAAATCCCAAAAAGAAATTTAAAATATTTTGAATTTGGGGCCAAGGGGGACTCATTCGCCACCCATGGTGAATGGGTCCCACCTAGTTCCTAAAAATAAGTGTTTAGAATTATGTTTCATTTAATGTTGTTTGTCGGAATAATATCCAAAAATACACTTAATTAAAGTATAAGCGTATAAAGGGGTCAATTAAGTCATAAGAAGAGATAAATAGTGAAGTTGTGCCTAGGAAAGTGTGAAATCTTGTTACAATACTTTAAAACACCTCAAAATAGGACTTGATGATGTGCAAAATGGTGATTTTTAGGTGAATTATAATGAATAGAGTCTAGAAGAATGTAGAAATGTCTTACAACACTTCACAATACCTTCACAAGATGTCATTATTTGAATTTTAGTACCTAAATATGCATGTTCAAGCTATGTTGTAACATAAAATCAAAGAAAAACATATCAAATACCATGAAACAAGACCTAAAAGCCCATGAAAATGACAAGGGACCATTTTTCTACAGCACAGGCCTTGAGAGCCTTTGGGTGGAGGTGGTATTGCTTCACTTCTCTTTTCATTATGGTTTGATAGAGTAGCATTGTATCTTTTGTAGTATTCAGTACTTTCCTTTCTTCTTTCCTTTATCACAATTTCTACTTTGTGGCTTTCCTGGATGTCTGTGGAGGTGGAAACACCAAAGTGGGGGTTTGACTGAGGCAAACCCCTATACAACCCAAAATTCTTCCCTCACTTGGTTGTGTATAGGTGAACATGCATGTGGAGCTCACTGATGAACTAGACTCTCAGTGAGCTAGTTTTTGTCACCCTCATTTTCATTTACGTTCTCTTCCATTTATATAGTCATTTCTCGCATTTCATTATTTTGTTTATCTCATTAAAATTAGTCAGCTAGATAGTTAGTAGGTTTTTTTTTGCTTTCCATACTTTATTTCATGTTTTCTGGCTGCAAGGATTCCAACACACCAGAGTGATGCCAATGCACCATGTTGTTGTCCCATACCCACACTTCCATCCTCAAATAGAGAACTATTTGAAGTGGAGTTTGGATTCCAAAAACTAGCTCGTCTAGCCTCATTTAGGTTTTCAAACTTGTAGAGTGACAAAAGCACTTGAGAGTGCTCTCCATTCTCGATTCTTGTCCTAAACACCCGTTAGCTTGAGGCATGAAAGGGCAGCCCTCCTCTTCTCTTGCTCTCCATGACCTAGAGCCTTGGTGTGGTTGGTCCCCCTACCTTATAGAGACCCACCAAGCTTCTTTCGATTTCTATTCTCTTGGTAAGAAGAAATTATTTTGAGCTTCTACTCTTGCTTCATTTCTTTTTCATATACTTAATCCATTTACATCTACCTCACCTCCAATTGAATTATTCAGCCCCATGATGAACTTTCTAATACAAAAATGTTCATCCTTCTAGTACATTGGTACATAATTTATAAGATGAGTGAACTTTTCCAAATAATCATTCATCGACATATCACCTTGTCTAAAATTTTGGAAATGAATTAAATTTTTATCATAAAAGAGTTGGGGTAGCCATCTTTTTCAAAATATTTCAAAAAACTCATCCCAAGTTAAGGTTAGAGAACTAAGACCAAGTTCTATATTTTTTTCATCCACCAATTAGAAGCTTCTCCCCCTAACTAAAATGCACCCCATATACCTTTGGTAACCTTTGAATAGTTTCTAATCTAAAAATATTTTTCCATTTGGATTAACCAAGCCTCAACATCATTTTCGCTGGTGCTTCCCTCAAATTTTTGTGGGGTAAATTTTCTCATATCTCTCGACAACTCAACTGGCACATGTTTCATTTTGCTACTACCAGATTTAGTCAGAGATTCTTTTTCCCCATGATTATTTTATTGGTTAAAGTAATGAGAATTTTCTCCCTCATCATCATTTGGTATTTCCTCTTCTTCTCCTAATGGAACTTCTTGATCTTCTTTTCCTTTTACTTCCTATTCAGGATTTTCTATTCTTGCCCTAGTTTCGTCCATGATAGTCAAGATATGATCCAACTTGGCTTTAGTATTCGCTGGACCTTGTCCAACTTCCTAACTTCCTCTAAGGTTCATCCTTTTTCTCACCATATTTTCAAGAAAAAATTATACCTAAAGGTTCATCTATATTAGATCCTATCATGGTTTACTTAATATACTTTAAAATTTCAAAAGAGAAAACATTCACATACAAGAAATTCAATTTTGCTCACAAGTTTTGATATATAAAAAAATAACTTTCATTTATTCAAAGTATTTCAATTCCCCTTTTTTACATTGAATGACTGTTCAATTAGTCAAGAGAAGAGTATCCATCATATTCACTATCAAATACATAGCTTAAGGGGGTATACCCTTCATAATTTTGTTCATCTCTAATTTGTTCTTCTCTATCCCAAAAAGGATAGTATCTCTCAGATTTATCTTCCGATATGTAGTTATGAGGTACACATCATTCTAATTCTCCACTAGAGGCTATAACAATTATTTCAGCCATGGGTAAAACATGAGGATCTCTAAACAACATAGCTAGAATAATGCTACATTTTGAGACATATCCCTAGGAAGTGATAGTGATTCTAAATTTGCAAGAGAGACAGGAGGTAGATAGTTGAAATTAGCTTTGTTCCTCATCCTTCTCTTTTCTTGGCTTATCCATGATAGAGCATGACTGATTGTCTCGGTATCACTCAGCTAGATGGTGTTTTCATAGTTTGTTCCTTCTATAGTATGAACAAGGGCTTCACTTTCCTTCTTAGCCCTTAGGTAATGCTCATTCTCAATAACTGACTTTTTGGAAGCTAACCCGAGTCGCACCATCCTAGCACAAGAATTTTACCAAACATTAGTATTCACATAAAGTTGGAAGGAAAATCATAGTGAGTACATAGGTTCTAGAGTTGAACCTAGCTCTGATACCATGTGTAACATGCCCCTTATTCTACACAATAACTTTCGTATGTTTTACCACAAGTGAATTTACATCTAAAAGCTAACTTATATGATAGAATGTTTTCTTCCAAAACAAGATATAATGCACCCATGATAGCAAAAAAATATCTTTCTATTCATTTAATGATTGGTACAATATTTTCAAAGAAATTATTTCATAATTCAAATATAAAATACATTTCCCATCTTTCAAGAAATAAATGATAATTGCATACATAGCTCAACCGAGCTCCATTGGCACTAGAAATATATAATGATCAAGGAAATACCCTTTCAAATCCTTGGCTCGATGACTGAGAAGAGAAGCATCACTCAAGAACTTTTTTTCCATCCATGAACTAACTACACTCCCTCACACATCTACCACATATGGTAAGATGGCCCTACCCTTTGATGAAGAGTTTTGGTCTAGAAACCATATATAGTACAAGTAGCTTATTTTGAGCTAGTGTTGTGTTCCACATGACTAGATATTTAACATGCTACACATCTATGTTCTATGTGTATGAAAATACTGAACTAGGATGTATATGGGTAACACAATGAGCTGATGGTGTAACCGGTCACATTTTACACCACTTTTTCCAAAGTATTCCCCACCCAATACTTCAAATGGATTTCAAACACTCATCCACCATTCTAAATCGATTTGTTAAGATCAAATATATTCTATGCATAGGAAATTCCTTCCAAAGGTTAATCTACCACCCTAGGAATAAACCATAAATTCATCATATTCTATGACATTTCTACTAGGTTAACTTGTATATCAACAACCTGCAAATTTAAGTCTAGCTACAAGCTAAAAAGACTTCACTCTATTGATCACTTACTATCCTTTGTATATAACTACAAAATACAATCCCTCCTTTATAGAGTATGTACGAACACACCAAGCAATAAAGAACATTGCATAATACTACAATGAATACCTATTCCATAAGCTAAAATAATTCTTCCCTAAACTTATTTCTTTTCAAACAACAAACAACTATAATAAAACCAATTTAAATCCAAAAAAATAAAAGAGAGTAGGGATTAGCGTGCCTATAATATTTAACTCCAAATGGATTCATTTGGTTCCCAATCTAAGCTTCCATAATTAGCTTACTATTTGACCACAGATCACCTCTACACCTTCCAATATTTCACACTAAATTATCACAATGAACTCTCATGAATATCTCAAAGAATTATCACACAAACTCAAGAAAATAGAGCAGCCCTAAAAAAAATACAGATGAGTTCAGATAATGTGTCCCAATAAGGTATGGAATGCCTCTATTTATACAAAAAATTCAGCTTCTAAAGGCTAACAATAAGGAGATTGGATCAACACATCTCATTTGTATGGTTCTGACTCAGCAGTGAAATCAAAAGGTTGTGAACTTAGATCATTTACTTAGCAAGATAAACATGGTAAATCAATTCTCTAAGAGACAACAAGAATTTCTTAGAGAAATGCAAGTTCATAGTAGTATAAGTTGATTTATTCTATTCCAGCTTTCCAAAGACTCATTCATCTCATTTATTCATAGTTTCATTGTTGTACAAAGCTTCTAATTTAGACTTCAATTGAAAAACGGGAAATTCATAATTTGGTACCATATTATCCTTTATTCAGGCTTTTGGTGTTTGCTTCCCTTTGACAAAGTCAGAGCCTTTAAATCCTTGCAAACAACATTATGTTTTACACTTGACCAAGTCTATTATATGCCATACTTTCCACTATATATGGTGATACAATGTAAAAAATATATTTCATCACTTATATGTTACATAGTGCTACATTTATGTGCGTTATTTAGCTATTCCCATGAACCACTATAATATACTGTATACTATGGTTTCACAGTATATATGCATAGTTAAATAATATCAATGCTTTATTTAAACAAATCTTAAACATCTTCAATATTATCACATGTATTTACATATATCTATTTAATATTTAAACTATTGTCACACATGTGTATATATATATACATATATACATATGCACATTTATATATATTAATTTACCTATATAGACATTACCAATACATCAATACATACATGTACATCAATATATATACTTACATACATATATATCCATCCTATATATATACACATATATACATCATTACCATAGACACAAAGTAGAAGAATTGAATAACAAATATATACATTAGATATATATAATATATATACATGTCACTTCATCCATTTGATGTTCCTATGCATATGGGTAATTCAACCATAGTTATGTGCAAACATGGCTATCTTTGTATGCTTATGTATGTGATTACTCATGTGCATGAGTTCATTAAGGAAATGTGTATGTGTATGTATGTATCACATCAATTGTATATAGAAATAAGTGCTCAAAAACATAAAGAGACTCAAACGCATACTCAAGCATGACTTCCCTAACAACAAAACCTCCCCTAAGAAATTCATATTAAGCATATTACCTTATACAAAACCATAGGCTGGTCTACCCTATTAGTGAGTGTGTGCGAAAGCTTAGACTAGACTTTCCTAAGGTTTTCTAGACAAAAATCCTTCTCCTGAGTGGTACTTCCCCTCCCTTTCGGAGGCATGAACCTACACCTACAACCAACTTATCACATTTGTAAAGGTATTCAATTGATCACAAAATAATCACTTGTAATATATTTTAATAGTTAGAATAAGACACACATATATCATCTTTTAAATCAACCCTTTATTCATTCTATTTCCAATGATTCATATAAACAAAGTTCTTTCACATTTATTTCCATCAAAGTCACAAAGACACTCACGCATGCAAGTATTCCATCTAGATAGGCAAAAGTAACTAAGTAAATATACTATGGGGTATAACAAAAGGGGAAAATACATATTTTGAAAGGCAACGATTATATTAAGTGAAACCTCCCACAAAAGACACCTCTTTTGAATAACATAAATATTGGATATGGGATCAAATGAAGGGAGAAAAACAAAATAGAAAATGATAAAAGAAAAGGAGGAAATATACTGGGGAATCCAACATGGAATGGAAAAGAAATAAAAAAGAAGTCTGTAGCAGCAGAGAATCTTACCAAGAATCATATTGAATGCATTGGTAGATGTAAATCAATATATGGATAAGTCATAAATTTGTAAAGGAAAAAGAAGGAATAACATTGAAAAAAAAAAGTATATGGAAAGAAATAGAATCGAATCAAGAAGAAATATGGTGAAGAAGAAGAGGATAAATCTATGTAGGCAAATAGAGATCAATAAATTTATTTAGGGTATTATAGTAGATAAAATAGGAAAAAATACAAAAGAATTCTAAAATATATTTCTCAGGGAAGCAACAAGAATATATAGATGGGATATACACAAGTAGATGTAAGGAGAAACAAACAAATCTAAAAATAGTATATATGCAGATTCAAAAGAAAATTAAAATGGAGAAACAAGAAATCTAGAAACAAGGGATATATGAAGGAAATGATAAATCAACCATAAAGGGAGTACATCCAATATAATTACATATTAATATACAAGTACAAATAAGAATATAAATTCATATAAAGTGATTATTGGAATATTTAAATCAATTAGGAATAATTATATATGTATATAATATATGTGTATTATATACGATTATGCAATAATGATGTAGCAAATTATTGAGCCTTATAAGTGATGCTTTAATAAGTATGGATAATAGATCCTTATCTATTTGATCTACACTAATGATATCTTTTGAGTGTTAATAAAAGATCAGTGGAAGAAGGGGAATATTCAAATCAATAATCATCTTCATAAATACATTCATTACTTAGGAAACAAATATTATAGGCATGGATAAAATCTGAGAAGGAAATATAGAAGATATTATGAACAATGATATTTTCTGGTTTAGCAATAATTGGTCATGAACGGATGAGGTGGGATTACAAAAGGGAGAACTTCTATAAGGGTACCCTATTATGCAAGAGGGAGAACTGCTATAAGGGAAACCTATTATGTAAAAGGGAGAACTATTAAAGGGGAACCCTATTATTTAAAAGGGAGAATTGCTAAAAAGGAACCCTATTATGCAAAAGGGAGAACTGCTAAAAGGGAACCCTATTATGCAAAAAGGAGAATTGCTAGAAGAGCACCCTATTGCAGCCTCCCAATGATCCCCAAGTGAATCAATTTTTGAATAAAATGAAGAAATGTCTTCAATCATAAGAGGAGAGGTTGGCATGATGAAGGAGAACTATGGAAATCCTTCACTAGGTATGCCACCTCATTATGATGGTAGAAGAGCATCAGTTAAGGACCACATGAAGCCATAGAGGATAAGGTCATATTGGGCATAGGGTAGAGGACACTTGGGGAACCTCACCATTTCCTCCTCATTATGGTTGATCCCACATAGTCCTTGGGACTTAATGTATTGATATATATATAATCTTTCTTGCTTTGGAATTAAATGCATTTCATGGATTGTGTCTCTCATATTCATCTAACTTGGTTGTAGGTTTCCATAACCAAACTTGCATCATCTCAATTTAAGTAGGAATTATATTTTTAACTACAATATATTATTGGTTTCATTTGGAATTATGATTTCAAGGAAAAATATAAGGTGATCCCAAAAGGGGACATTATAGAGGTGGAGGATCTAAGGTGACATTATCATCCTTGTGAGCATTAATTGGTATTTTGAAATGATATTATGAAAGAGAACACCTTTCCCCTTAGGAGATGTGGTAGGTTGAGTAGATCCTTGATATCCTAGTCCCTTGTTACCTTCAAATGGTATTTTTCCAATTAATTAATAGATCTCATGTTCATTATTTATGTCGCATCCTTGTTTGCTTAATATTCTAAAGCCTTTACCATAAATCTCTTCTAAGTTAATGGTTGTATTGGTAACTCAATGAGAATAAGATAGAAGAGTATAACTATTTTCCATGTTAATAGGTTCTTTCATAATTTATGGTTAAGGCTTTCTTTACATTATTTTGAGATGCAAAAGGTTGAACATATCAAGTGATGAGATTACAAGAGGTGTTTGCATGGATGAATAGAAGGATGAATTGTTCTCAAGGTTGTGTAAGGAGTCTTGTATGAATTTTTCACATCAAGTTCACCAAAATGAAATCTAGGGAAAATGGGGGAGATGGATAGGAAACCTAAAAATGAGATGTGAAATGAGGGATCTATGCCAAAAGCACAAGGGAGTGTCCACCTAATAAAAAATCCACCTTTTCCATTTTCATTAGGAAGAGGGATAGTTCCACAAATGATTATAATTGACTTGAAACACTCAAGGTGAGTCAACCTTAGGTTTGGACACTATGCTACCTTGACTTCCTTATGACAGAAATGATTGAACAATAGTTTTGGGAGAAGAATAAAAATGCATTAAAAATCAAACCTATGTAATCTAAAACTTGAAATATGAAGTAGTATGATAACACTGAAAAAAAAAACCATTTATAGGCAGATTTGGGAGTTGCATGGTGGTATCTATTAACCCAAAAAGCTTATCTTGGGAACTGTAGGAATTTTTTTCCAAAACTAGACACTTGGGCCACTAGGTGAATGAGTCCTTGGGATTTTCTGCTCAACTTTCAGGGTCCACCAAAAATGTGTTGATGGTGCTTTTAGCACTACAACAACATAGATAGAATACAAGTATCATATCTCTCTTGATAGGTAATTCTTATTAGTAAACTTTAGGAAACAACCCCAAGGTCTCTAACTTCAGGTCTTGAGAATGTAGAAAACAACTTGGTGATAATGTGATTTTTTTCTAATCACAAGGGACCTTTATGGTAAAAAAAAAGCTAAAGCTCTTAAGTCAACAATAAGGGTTTTGTAAGATTTGGAATAAATATGAAACCTAACAAAAATTTTCTCAGATCTTTGATCTAAAAATGACTCTTTCATCAAATGTAGCAATTCAATTATGCTTTCAATACTACTCTAACATCCTTCTCAAAGAAATATCAAAAGAAAAAGGTTTAGAGATATTTCTAATTCTAAATCCTAACTGCAATTATGAAAACAATGTAACATTCAAGTTGGACCAATCTTCAATAACCAATTCCTTCTTAACCAAGATAATATCTACATTATAACAAAAATAGTGCAATCTCAAATGGTATGAAATATTTTTAGACTGTGAATCATTCAAACATTCACCCAAAACTGGCATGAAATATATAAACACCCACAATTGAACTTTTGCAATAAGATTAGGCCCAAGCTAACTATACATAGTAACTTACAATAAACAAGCCACCAATAGTATGGACCAAATATTCCTCAAACACCTCAAATACTTTATCATAAACATGAAAGAACTGAACTAAATCTGAAAACTAAATCAACTAAAACAACTTTGAAATATAGGAACAATGCACATATATGAAATAACACAAAAGATCACCAAGCCAATATCTTCTCATGTATTCACTTCACCAAAATTTGTAACAATTCTAGAATCAGTATTTGAAAATAGGAAAGACCCTATATATATTGAGTTAACATCACATAGGTTGGCCAAGAGAAAATTAAATTAGGGTGCCTAACCTAGGTTAGCAAAAATAGGTCAGCCTAATACAATTTTATGCCCATTTAATTATTGAAATAGAGTATTTAAAATCACATCCCAAATGATACATCAATATTAAATAAAATTCCTAGGCACTATTCTCTAGATGGCCAACTTGTTTCTCTAGCTGGTTGATGAAGTATGTACAAAGCTTGAGGTAATTGTCTCTAGTCACCCTCCTTTCCCATTTGTTGCTTTCTAGAAAATTCTTGAACTTTGTGAAACACCTTGTTGAGGCTGGCCTGATTAGGAACTAGGATAAATTTTAGTCTTAAATTATTTGATTTTAATTCATCTTCATATTTCTCCAAAGATTTATCCCAATCAATCTTCATTTCCTGGTACTTATACAAAATAGTGATGTACATGGTAGTATCTTCTAGATGATTTTCTATAATTGATCCATCCTCAACTTGAGAATATACCTCTCTCCACCATTGTTTCAACTAGTCAATCTTCAAGTATTCCCTATTGATTTTCATTACAGTCATGATATCTAAAAATAGTATGCAACCACCCAAAATATCATCCAATTTATTTTGCATTTCTAGAATTTACTCTAAGGATTTGTCCATGATTTCTATTTTAAATCTAAAAGCCTCAATCCACTCTTTGTTGCAAGTATGAGCAATTTTTGGTGGTGTTGTCATTAATGTTGTAATTGATGTCAACATAGTTCAGTATGTTGCAGATTGTACATGTATAGCTGAGATGTTGTGAGTACATGGAGCTATCTTTATGGTGTTGTAGATGTGTTGGTTTGATGAGTTTCCAAATGATTTTGAGAAAATTAATAAAGAGAAGTTAGAGTGATGAATGTGTTTAGAATGTGCTCCAATATGTGCTCCACATTTCTCCTGTGTTGATCCTATGCTTGTGCAAATATGAAGATGTGATAATGATGATCTTATATATCCTGAGTTTTAGCCTTTGGTGTGATAGTACATGAAAGTTATGTTCACCAGTGTGTGAATTTTTCTAGCAAATTTGATCTTTTGTAGACTAAAAGAAATGTTTCTACTCCACAGTCCTCTATTTTTTTTAGATCTTGTAGATTTGGGATATGTCTTGAGATGGTGTTCTATAGGTTTTGGCAAAGAAGGTTGAATTTTGGTGATCTGGAAGTCATGTTTCAGTGTTTTAGTATGAGTTTGCACAGTCCATATGGACTGGTGAAAGGTGTTTGGAGTTTGAAGCATATTGCATTTTCTATGGATGTATCTGAAGAAATATGACATGTATTCTCATTCATAATGAAGCATGTTGTGGAATTCACATCTCATCTTCTTGTTGGAAAGCATGTACATCAATGTTCATTTGTGTTTTCATTAGGTTTGGTTGACCTGGTGTTTACACTTCATTTGAAGAATAAGATTAAATTGAGGAAGCATTCAGTTGATCCAAGACATTATTTTTTGGTCTTGGTTAAATGTTTTATTGTTCCAATCTCATTCCTTTCCACCATTGGAATTTTTAGTTACCAGCCTAATTTGAATTTATGAAATGAGGTATTTGTGGCTGACCTTGGAAAAAGTTTCTAAGGTTGAGGATGGTATAAAAGCAAGTCGAATTGTGAAGAATTGGATGACAATGTGATGCAAAGTGACAGAAGTGAGCCACAAATCATAAGAGTAGAAGTGTGAGTGTGAGTGAATTGAGAAAATAGTTCTTTATTATGTTGGATTCCTTAAGGCAATGAGCTAAAGGTTTCTATGATCCTTATTCAAAGCTACATATGTGTGTAAATTATTGCAGTGGATCTTTTGTTCTCTTTTGTATCTATAGGGAGTGAGCCTCCCTATTGGACAGTGAGTCCTTTCTATAGGCAGTGAGCCTTTGTACTTGGACAGTGAGTCCTCTTCTGGGAAATGAGCCTATGTATTCAGTTTTATTATCTTTTTTTATTGGGAGTTAACCCTCACCATAATTTTTCCCTTATTGGGTTTTCCATGTAAAAATATGGTGTTCATTGTCTTGATTTACTTTTTGTTATTTTTGTTTCATGCTCTTACTTAATAACAAAATAGTCTAGTTGTGAATTTCTAAGTCTTTAAGTCTTAAGTTTGAATTTTGTGACAACTAATTCACCCCCCCTCTCAGTTGTCCTGTGCCTATTTATCAATTTGTATCATAGCATTGGTTCCTTGGTGTAGAGCTTAACCACTTAAGGAAGATTCAATGGCACATAAGTTGGTGATCCCTATGTTCGATGGAACTAACTACAATGATTGGAAGTGAAAAATGAAAGGATATATTATCTCTCTTGGTTTCAACACTTGGAAGGCTATTGAGACAAAGTATACACCCCCATCTGGTGGTCTTACTACTACAGATGATATTTCTGCTTATGAAGAAAATGAGAAGGAAAAGTATGCTATTTGTAGTGGCTTATCTAAAAATGAGTGAGCTAAGGTTCTTTCTCTAGATACTGCATATGAAGTCTAGAAGAAGTTGGAAGACATGTATGAAGGAAATGAAAGAGTGAAATTGACAAAGAAGTTGGTGACAAAGCACAGATTTGTAAATTTGAAAATGGAAGAAGGTGAATAATTTACAAGCTTCTTTCAGAGGGTTGAATTGACTACAAATGAAGTTAGAAATCAAGGAGGAAAGATATAAGATGAATATATAATTTAGAAGATCATGATCACACTATTGGATTACTACAACAATAAGATCTCAATTATTGAAGAAATCTATGATCCTAAGAAGTACACTTTAGAACAATTGTTCGACACCTTGCAATCATTTGAGATGAGAAAGTTCCTAAAGAAGACAAGATAGAAGAAAATACATAAATGAAATTTAAGGAAATGAAGATTGAAGATGAATTGGATAGTGATGGTGATGATGAGTTGGAAGTAAACTTCACTAGGAAGTTGAAGAAAGGCACTAGAAAGTATAAAGATATGTTGCCCTCTAAATGTTTTAGTTGTGGTAATATTCATCATTATGCTTCAAGATGTATGAATAGATTTGTACATAAGAAGAACAAGGATTATAAGGATAAGGATAGAAAGGATAAGAAATATAAGAAATTGTACTATGTAAAGAAGCAGGAATTTTTTATGATGAATCTAAGAATGAGGTTGATGATAGTGAATGCTTATTCTTAGCTTTGGAAAGTAAATCTGTATCCACTAACCCTGGAAAATGTGTAAGAAAGAAGGATCTGGAGAATAAGAGGAATAGGATGGAAGGTACTTTGGTTACCACTTTTCATGCAAGATAGGATGAAGACTATTGGGTAATTGATAGTGGATGTTCTAATCACATGACTAAAGATAAGAGTAAGTTCACTAAACTTGATAAATATGATGGTGGTTTAGTTATGTTTGGTGATGATTTAGGAGCTAAGATTTTTGGGAAATTTTCAATTAGTTTTGATGGAGTGTACAGTACTAATGATGTATATTATGTGAAGGGTTTGAGGCATAACCTTCTGAGTGTTGGTCAGATGTGTAGCAGTGGTTTTAAACTAGTGTTTCAGAATAATACCTATGAAATTAGAAAAGGATCCAGAAATGGAGATATGGTTGCTAGTGGAAGAAGAGCTCATGCAAACATCTATCAGCTTAAGGGAGTTCATGGTCAATTCCTTGTATCTTAAATCAGTGAAATTTTGTTATGGCACCAGAGAATAGGACATGTAAATTTTGATAACTTGGTCAAAATTAGTTCAAAGGAGATTGTTCGAGGGCTGTCTAGAATCACAAGACTTGATAATGCTATTTGTAGAGGTTGTCAATTGGGGAAACAAACAAGATGCAAATTTAAGGGAAAAGATCACTCTACTATCAGAATGTTAGAGATAGTTCATACTGATCTTTGTGGTCGAACTAGAATTGTAAGCCCGAATGGTGATAGGTATTTCATGTTGCTTATTAGTGATTATACTCGAATGACATGGGTTGATTTTCTTAGAGAAAATACTTGGGCTCTAGATAGGTTTAAGGTATTCAAAGAAAGAGTGGAAAATGAAGTAAATTTGAAAATCAAGTGTTTGAGACCTGATAAAGGTAGAGAATTCACTTCTGGTGAATTTAATGCATTCTATGAATAACATGGCATAAAAATACAACTTTTTGCTCCAAGAACCCCTCAACAGAATGGAGTAGTTGAAAGGAAAAACATGATGGTACGAAAAGCTACTAGAACCATAGTGAAAGAATCAAATGTACTGGATGTGTACTAGAGAGAGGTGATACACACTATTGTTTATGTTCTTAATAGAGTTCAGATCACATACAACAAAACAAAGACTCCTTTTGAGTTATGGATTGCTAAGACTCCTACTATGAAGTATTTCATGGTATTTGGAAGTAGATGTTGTATTAAGAGGGATGATGAAAATATTGAAAAGTTTGATGCTATATGTGATGAAGGAATCTTTCTTGGATACTCTACTACTAGTAAAGCATATAGATGCTTTAATAAAAGATTGAGAAAGATTGTTGAAAGTGCTAATGTGAAAGTTGATGAAGATATATGTAGACCTATTGAGATAAGTGAAGTTGGATTTGACGATCATATATGTAGACATGTACCTGAGGAGAATAAGGAGAAGGAAGAAGAGGAGAAAGAAGAACAAATGAAAGAAGAGTAAGAACAAGAGAATGAGTCAGAACTTTCCTATTAAAACTCTTAAGTATGTACAGAAGAATCATCCGAAGGAGCAGATAATTAGAGATAAAAGTGAAGGTGTGAAGACAAGAAGTAGATTTTGCAACTGAGGTAAATCTATGTTTACTCTCTAAAATTGAACTAAATATGTAAGCAAAGCATGTGAAGATGAGAGTTGGATGAGAGCTATGAAAGAAGAGTTGTAGCAGATAGAAAATAATCAGACATGGAAACTAGTCCCTAGGCATGTGAATAAACATGTGATTGGCTCAAAATGGGTGTTTCAGAATAAGCTAAATGAAAATGAAGAAG
This sequence comes from Sequoia sempervirens, assembly GCA_007258455.2. NCBI lineage: Eukaryota > Viridiplantae > Streptophyta > Pinopsida > Cupressales > Cupressaceae > Sequoia > Sequoia sempervirens. The sequence goes on from VDFB02270651.1 coordinate 437,446,695, forward strand.
TTGTAAGGAATAAGGAAAGACTTGTATGCAAGGGATATTCACAAGTTGAAGGTATAGATTTTGAAGAGAAATTTTCCCCTATGGCTAGAATGGAAGCTATTAGGATTTTTTTGGCATTTTATTCCCACAAGGACATCAAAGTGTATTAGATGGATGTTAAGTCAATATTTTTGAATGGTGAATTGGAGGAAGAAGTGTACATGGAACAACTTGAAGGGTTTCAGTTATCTAACAAACCAGACATGGTTTGTAAGTTGAAGAAGGAATTGTATGGGATGAAGCAAGCTCTCAAAGCTTGGTATACAAGACTGGACATATACCTAACAAAGCAAGGATTTAGTGAAGGCTCTGCTAACAACATTCTTTAGTTCAAAGTGCAAGATAAAAAAATGTTGATAGTAGTTGTATATGTTGATGATATCATTTTTGGTGGAAATGAAGGCATGTGTAAGAAGTTTGTTGAAGAGATGCAGAAAGAATTTGAGATGTCTATGATTGGTGAATTGAATTTCTTCCTTGTTCTACAAGTGAATCAAACTAATAAAGGGATATTCATTTCACAATCTATGTAAAAGATTTGTTGAAGAAGTTTGGGATGGATGATTCCAAACCAGTTTGTACTCCTATGGTAACTGGATGTAAATTGAGCAAAGATGATGAATTTGCTAAGACTGATAAGAGAAAATATAGATCTATAATTGGTGGACTGTTGTATCTTACTGCTACTATATTGGATATTATGCATGTAGTATGTTTAGTTGCTAGATTCCAAGAAAATCCTAAAGAAGCACATGTTACAACTGTAAAGAGGATATTTAGATATCTTAAAGGTACATTGGATTATGGATTATGGTATCCTAAGAGTGATGATTTCACCCTAAGTGCTTATACAGAGGTTGATTAGGCTAGATGTGTAGATGACCGAAAGACTACCAGTGGTGGTGCTTTCTTTCTTGGTGGAAGATTGGTTTCATGGTTGAGTAAAAAGAAAGACTTAGTTTCTTTATCCATTGTAGAGGCATAATATATTACTGCAACATCATATTGCACACAGGTTTTGTGGATGAAGCAAACTCTAAAAGACATTGGAGTGATATGTGATGAGCCTATTTCTATTTTTTGTGACAACACAAGTGCAATAAACATTTCAAAGAACCCAGATATACATTCAAGAACAAAACACGTATCTATCAAATATCAATTTTTGAGAGAAAAAGTGTTGGAGAATGAAGTTAGATTGGAGTATGTGACAACAAAGGAACAAATTGTAGACATATTTACTAAGACTCTTCCAAAGGATACTTTTGAGCATCTTAGGGAGAGGTTGGGGGTCATTGGCCCTCCAAACTAAGTGCACATGAAGGTGCATCAGTCTAGTGAATTCACAATTTTTTTATTTATCTAGACTAATAAATAGGTTTACTCCACAGGGGGAGTAGAAAAGGTTTTCATTGTTGTAGTATGAGTCTATTACTAAGGGGGAGTGATCAGAGTTGTTGGTATTTTCCATTGATGTCAAAGGGGGAGATAAATTCATGTGAAAACTAGTTGCAGAGGCAGAGAAGGTGTTATCTAGGGATATTTTGAAGGATGTTGTCTTTGATGGTTTTTCACATCATGTGTTGCCATCAATGACAAAGGGGAGATTGTTGCAAGTATTCGAATGTTTTGGTGGTGTGGTCATTAATGTTGTCATTCATGTCAACATAGTTCAGTATGTTGTAGATTGTACATGTATAACTAAGATGTTGCTAAGACGTGAGTACATGGAGCTATCTTTATGGTGTTGCAGATGTGTTGGTTTGATGAGTTTCTAAGTTCTTTTGAGAAAATTAATAAAGAGAAGTCGGAGTAAGGAATGTGTTCAAAATGTGCTCCGGTATGTGCTCTTGTTTTCTCCTATGTTGATCCTATTCTTGTGTGGATCTAAAGATTTGATAATGATGATATTGCAATGATATATCCTAAGTTTTAGCATCTGGTGTGATAGTACATGAAAGTTACGTTCATTGGTGTGTGAATTTTTCTAGCAGAGTTGGTCTTCTATGAACTAAGAGAATTTTTTTTGCTTTGCAGTCCTCCACTATTTTGTTTCAGATCTTGTGGATCTAAGATATGTCTTGACATGGTTTTCTCTAGGTTTTGGCAAAGAAGGTTGAAGTTTGGTGATCCGAAAGTCATGTTTTAGTGTTTCAGTATGAGTTTTCACAATCCAGATGGACTGGTGAAAGGTGTTAAGATTTTGAAGCATATTGCATTTGTTGCAGATATATCTGAAGAAATATGAGATGTATTCTCATGCATAGTGAAGTGTTTTGTGGCATTTGTGTGTCATCTTCTTGTTGGGAAGTGTGTACATCAATTTTCATTTGTGTTTTCATTAGGTTTGGATGACTTGGTGTTTACACTTCATTTGAAGAATTAAATTAAATTAAGGAAGCATGTGGTTGATTTGAGAATTTTTTTTTTGTTATTAGTTAAATTTTTTATTGGTCCGGTCTCATTCCTTTCCACTACGGGAATGTTGAGTTGCTAACCTAATTTGAATTTATGAAATGAGGTATTTGTGGCCGACCTTGGAGAAAGATTCTAAGGTTGAGGATGGTATAAAAGCAAGTTGAATTGTGAAGAATTGGATGATAGTGTGATGAAAATTGATGAAAGTGAGCCACAAATCATAAGAGAAAAAGTGTGAGTGTGAGTGAGTTGAGATAGTAGTTCTTTATTATGTTGGATCCCTAAAGGTAGTGAGCTAAAGGTTTGTGTGATCCTTATTCAAAGCTATGGATGTGTATAAATTGCTGTGGTGGATCTTTTGTTCTCTTTTGTATCTATAGGTAGTGAGCCTCCCTATTGGACAGTAAGTCCTTTCTGTAGGAAGTGAGCCTTTGTACTTGGATAGTGAGTCCTTTTCTGGGAAATGAGCCCTTGGTAGTGAGCCTTTGTATTCAGTTTTATAATATTTTTATATTGTGAGTTAACCCTCACTGTGGTTTTTCCCTTATTGGGTTTATCATGTAAAAATTTGGTGTTCATTGTGCTGATTTACTTTCAATTATTTGTGTTTCATGCTCTTACTTAATAAAAAAATAGTGTGGTTGTGAATTGATAAGTGATCAAGTCTTAAGTTTGAATTTTGTGACAACTGATTCACCCCCCCTCTTAGTTGTCTTGTGCCTATTTAACACTCTCTAGGATTAACCACATCCTTAGAGATAAGAATATATTCTTTGACCAATATTTCTCTACAAATTTCCATTACCTTTACCTGCCTTGTCATTGATTTATCATCAATTCCTTTACACTTTGATGCCATCTATTGTACATCATCTAGATAAGAAGAAATATTTTCATGCAACTACAAAATCTCCTCAATTAAAACAATACCTTTCTAATACACTCCATTTATCCATTGACGGGTTACCTGTACAAATGTTTTCATATTTTCTACTTCATTAATTTCATCCTTGTATAATATGTTAGTCAGAATAGATGTACTTTCTTGTTCTTGAGTCTGCATAGGCTTAACTAGATGTTGAATATATTTTTTCAATTCCTCTACTTGTTTCTATAGCTTTTCCTTGGCCTGTACCTCCTTATCTAGTATTCTTAAGAATGCATCTATAGAATCCTTCAAATACTCGATCTCTTTCTTCTTGGTCGATGGTCCCAAATTGATTGTTTCTACACTAAAATCTATAGGGGTAGAGTCATCTTTACTCTTTTGATTTGTGGGACTAGCAATGTGCAATACCATGTTGTTGGATTCATCTCTCACAATTCTGGAGACTACTTTGGCCTTCTTTCTCTCTTTAGTTCTTCCTAAATCTTCCAAAAAACTATCCCAACCTAGAACTATCTCCTCAGTAACCAGTAGCTTAGGTTTTAAGCTTTCTTTCAACCAATTAGGGGTAGTATATTATTCTAAATTGGTATCAATATGAGGACTATTTTTTCCTCTGAGGCCTTCTAACTTATCAACTTCAACATTCTCTATTTTTTTTTGCCCCTCATTCTCATCTTCTTTATATGATTGTTGTGCTTTCTCTTCCCTTGGTGACTCAAAAGGCACTTCTTTTGTCTTTTTAGGCTCCTCTTCCTTATTCTCTACTTTAGAGACATTCTCCTCCAATTTCTCTCCAAGATTGCTAAGAAATCCATCTTTTGGAGTCTCAAGATCCTCTTCTTCTTGCTCTTATTCTTTGGAGGCCTTTGTTGCATTTTCTGTTATCTCTCCTTCTTTATCAAAATGATGAGGTGAATTAGGAGGAATATTCTCTATGGAATCTTCTTTTGTGGCTTCATCCCTCTCAAATGGTGGCTCATTTGCAACTTTTTATAATTCTTTAGTCATCTTCTCTTAACCTTCCACATTTGGGAGTTGTACTTTACTCCTAGGAGAATTTTTTCTAGTATATAATTGAGTTATATCTCTAGAACTCTCAATTTCAATTGTTGCTTCTTTAGTTTCTCCATTTGCATCACTATCTTTACTTTTCTTTGATCCTTTCAAAGGAGAGGCACCCTTATTCCCTCCTATGACTAATTTTCTTCTCTTGTAAGATTGAGATTTTGTTGTTTCCTGAGGGATCTCCTTGGTGGAATTTATTTTCTTTGGTATTGGTTGTATTTTAGGATCACCAGCCTTAGCCTTTTCCTTGGACTGGCCTCTAGTTCTCCTCTTGATGACAAGAGGTTTTTGTTCCTCAGATTCTTCTCCTTTAGCAGCAGGAACATCCTCTTTTGTTTTCTCTAGAACATCTTCAGGGGAAGATCGAGAATCCAAGTCTCCCATTAGCTCATATGTGGGCTTAATTCCATTAGCTTCCATATCCAATGTTTTATTCTTCACCCATTTTATGAATATTTGATAATGGAGGCATTAATTTCATCCAATTCTACCACTTCTTTAGCCCAATCTATAGCATGAAGAGGATTATTTTTATATTGCATGTAATCATGGTATTGTATCACCTCTTCTTCATCCTCAATTTGATCTAGTGCTTGTACTACTCCATAGAGTCTTATCAAATTCAATGATAGTATATAAAAATTTCTTTCGATTACCTCAAATTCATCTCTACAGTTGACCCAATAGTCTTCTATATTATCTTTGTTCTTGTACTCTCTATTGGAAAGATTCTATGCTAATCCATAGGGATCAAAATTATATCTATTTGAATGTTGGACTAGATGAAGGTGTGGCATTTCTACCCCTGAATGTTGAGTACTATGAATTGTTGGGTAGGCTTCCCATCCATTGACTTCCAAGGGGAATTCCCCACCAACTCTAGTCTAATGCATACTTTTAAAAATTGAATCAAAAGCAACCCACTTCCTTGTTACTTCCAACAATATAACCTTATCAGTTGGATACCTTGGGAGCCTGTAAGGCACCTTAGGGTTGCCCTAGATCATGATGTATGTGAACTTAGGAAACTGAATGAACCAATACCCATACCTTTTGATTAACTCCCAGAAATCAATTGAAATTCTTACATGTAGTGCCTCCTATAGAGTCCTTGTAATATACATAGTAAAGGCACCATTTACCTTCCTATAGTTTGAGGTATTCAAATGAAGTTGAGGGTTGATGTCATACACTCTATCTTGACCAATTGCACCTTTGCAATTTAAACCTCTATATCTGTAATGCCTTGCAAGCACTTAGACTACATAGGAGGTCATAGTGAATGTCCTTGTATCTTGTAAAAATCTTAATTGTTTGTCCAAGTTATCTCTAATTATACTATCCCAATGATAATTGATCCCTTTCTCAATTTTGGCTATTATATAGAACATCTAGTTTTAAAACACTGAAGCTTTCTCTAACCCCATAACTCTGCTAAGAGGAGTGATCATATAAATGTACTCCAATTTGAAATCACTTCTATGTAATTTCTTTGGAAACTTAGAATAATGATACTTAGACTTATTAATCTAGGAGGCATTCATTATTACAAGTGTGTAATTTGGATCATCAATATAAAACTTATTTTTTGCATCCATGCTGAACTTCACCAACTTCTGATTTGGAGAAATATTAAATGCTTCTTCCAGTGACTCCTCTATTAGATTATCCATTATTCTACCGTGAGGGCCCACTATCACTATTCTATTTGAGTCATAGTTTTGGAACACTCCACAATTAGCTCTGGATACTAAACTAATAGAGTAAATCTTGTTGCTTGTGCTAATCCTATCTTCACTAATCTTCTAGCCAATGGAGTGGGAGCATTGTAGTACATTCTTTTCTTGAAATATTCATAGTCCACATTTCCTATATTTGTGTCTCCAACATTCTCCTAGTAAGAAGCCATCTTAACTCTCAGAGTCTTCCTTTAAAATCATACTTCATTTTCTCTACTCTAGTGGTTGGCTCTTATTTGATTGGTTTAGTTGTCTTCCCCTTTCCAGTTGTATCCTTGCTAGACTCTTCCTAGATCTGGTTAGCAAAAACACCATAATTAGTTAAAATTCAAAGCCAAATTAATCATCACATCATTGCATAATTATATTTTATCATGATATTTCATAAGAAATAGGTTACATCTCATAATCATCATTTATGCTCAAAGAACCAAGATCAAAATCCTTAAAATCCAAGTTATAGCAGCTTTTAGGTTTTAATGAGTTTTGTGGATTGTAGCTTCTCAAGGATTTTTGAGGAATCTAGGTCCCTATGGAATCCACAAAGAAACACCCTCTGGATAATCCACAAGCCTATAGATTCTACAAAACACAATAGCACATTGGAGAAATAATTACCAAGCATTATGCAATCCCCCTTATGACTTAAATGTATTGAACAATTGAGATTTAAGCCTTAAACACAAATCATACTTCAAATGACATCAAGGCACTCAACACTATGAAAATCATGAAGCATCAGGAAATCCAAGAAAGATAAGAATCTACGAAAACCAAGTATTTAGGTAATGCTTAAGGTAAAGGATTTTTTGAAAAGGCAACGTATGGGGATTCCACAAGCACATGGATTCCATGAAGGAAAATAGGCTTTGGGGATTTCAAATTCATGCACATTTCATGAAAGAATGTATGTCAACCATTCCAAACTAATAAGGATTTGATGAAAGCTTGATATTTAGAAATCCACACTTCTAATTTTATCATCTAGCTATGACTCAACTTTTAAATGCCATCACCAAAAAAAAACTCAAATCAATATTCAATCTTAGATACATTGCATTTTAATGAGCATAAATTTGGACATCTCTAACCATATTTCACCATAAAACAAGATAGAGCTTTAAAATTAATGTACTTAGCACTCTTAGATCAACATGAAGGAAATAAAATTGATTATTAATAACATTTCAAACAACTCAAGGATGCCCCAATCTATTCCCATTAAGTCAAAGATTAATAGAGTGCCCAAAATTACCCAAAACTTAAACCCTAGTTCATCAGTTATGCCAAATTGATGCCCTAAATTCAATAAATGCTTGAAATGTAAATGAAAATAAAATAATAGCAATCATTTCAAAACACAAATCCACTTCAATGCTAAATAGAAGGATACAAACCCCTTTAAAATTTTTGTGCTAATCAATATACAAAAAATGCAAATCTAAATTGTGACCTAGGGAGAAATATCCATTCGAATCACCATTAAATTTGTCTAAAAATCTATACTAAGGAGGTTTAGACCCTATCTTGTGATATGAATGGAAAAAATGGAGTACAAAAATAACACTCTAGAAACCCTAGCGATGATCACCAAAATTCACACACATGATCCTCAAAAACCCTAGCCCCAACCTGTTCAAGCACTCCAAAGAAGCTCTACATTAGGCTAGGGGTTGGATGAGGCACTCACTGCCCCATGCTCTGAGTCCTTGCTCCTAAGAACTCCTAGGTGTCTCTTCCACCTTGTCCTAGTGGTCCTGCATTAGGTCTAGGTGCTACTGCTTCTATTGACCAACCCCACTATCAACATGCTTTCCTTCTACCAAGCCAACCTTGGTGCATCGCCATATACTCTCCATTGGCCCTTACTCTTCTTTAAAGGCCATATTTCCTCAACCTTCTGCTAGATTCTTGCAGGGGTGTGAAGGTGTTGTAAAGCTTCAAAATATCCAATCTAGGGTCCTTATGCAATCACAAGTTTCCAATTTCCCATCGCTTTCATAAAACCCCTTCCTAAGGTTTGAAAAGGCTACAAGCCTAGAGCCCCAATTAGGCCTCTAAACAGAGATAAATTGCTATTTTCTCCTAAACCCACCAAAAGACCTAGGTTCTTTGCTTGGGATTGGTGGTTCCTATGTCCACACCTTGAATATTTTTAGGGTTTTAGAACAGCTCTGCCCGTACACTGCTCAAACACAAAAATGGTTAAAAACCTAGGGTTTCCTTGCTTTTCCTGACTGATTTCAGACTGTCAAAGTTTTCTCTCACCAAATAGATTGGTGGAGCCTCCTCCTAATCACCAGGCCTTGCTAAGACCTCCAACTAAATTCTCAAAAAAATAATTTCTTCAAAAATTGAGCACCCCTGCAAGTTGTGTGACTTTTACTCCTGGTCTTTCCTAGCCGGACCCTACCTGGCTCGCCTAGGGCAAGACCTTGCCAGCATCTCCTACACTCAAAAAAAACCTACCAACTACCATATGTACAAGCATGGTGTCTAGGAATAGTTTCCAAAATTCCATACGGTTTGTACAGTGGAAAAGTGCTCTAGCACCCCATTTTCTAAAAACAGTCAAGTTCAGAGCAGCAAAAGGGCAACAATGAACTATTTACAAAAAGATACCTATAACTTGAACAAGAAACTATATAATGAATAAAAAATGATTGAATGATAACTACACTACATCCTACAATAGAATAGAAACAAATCTAATCCATTAGAAGTCTTCCAAAATGCAATGATTCAGAAATTTAAACTTAGAACGTTGTTTTTGCTACAATTTCACAACTTTCACTATAACATTAACACCTCCAACCCTATTCCATGGTCGAGGCTTGTCTTAAATAGACCTCAAAAATAGTTGAGCTTCTTGGGTCGGGCCTTTTGATGACCTAATGGTAAAATTTATAAAACCCACTGTGTTTTCAACTCCTTGCCAACTTTTGACAACTTAGCAAGATGATGTTGCAAACCTATTTAACTCTTGACAACCTCTTTCCCAAAGATCAAAAACACTTCCAAGCTCAACACTAAATGGTCTACATTACCTTATGAAAACAAAACAAAATTTAACCTTCTAGGTTTCTTCTTTACCTAAGAAACTGCTTGTTGTTCCTTAGGTGCTCCTACACCATTCTCCCCCTCTCAACTCAAACATGAAGGATTGGAAGGAGAGAGAAAGGATAGGTCAATGCCCTACTTTTTAAATTCAGCTTCATCCACCCAAGTAGCCTCAGATTTAGGCTTGGTCTTCCACTTGATGAGGTGTTCCATGTACACCTTGTGTCTTGTGGCCTTCTTCACCCTTGACTCCAAAATCTTCTCTGCCTGAGGCTTGTCCTGAGTAGGTAAGGTCATGTTGCTAATGTCCTTGAAGATCTCCTTACTGTCCTGATCATAATCCTTGATTGTCCCCTTATACTTGATCAAATCAGCAATGTTGAATACTGGTGAGATTCCTAGATCGGTAGGTAACTCCACCTTGTATGCATTTTGACCATACTTGGCCAATATCTTGCATGGACCCACTCTCTTCATCTACAACTTGGTTGAAATTCCCTTCTGCAACCTTGATTTGTTAAGGTGGACCATAACATAGTCCCCTACTTGAAATTGCACATCTTTCCTTGACATATCTGCCTTCTCCTTCACTTTTTGTGTAGCCTTAGTAACTGTCTTCTTGACCTGCTCCTAGATCTCCTTCATGGTCTGATTGAAGTCTTCTGCATGTCCACTCCTATTCTCCATAGATCCAAGGTCTCTGAGCTCACAAATGCCTCTTGGGTGCATTCCATACACAACTTCAAAAGGACTTTTCCCTGTAGTTCTATTGACACTATCATTGTAAGCATACTCAGCTTGGGAGATAACCATATCCCATGTCTATCCATATTCTTTAGTTAAGCACCTCAAAAGATTACCAAGCACCCTGTTAACCATCTCTGTTTGACCATCGGTCTGAGGATGGTAAGCTGATGCAAATGACAAATTTGTACCCAATCTATTCCATAGAGTCTTCTAGAAGTGACTCATGAACTTCACATCCCTGTCTGAAACAATGCTCAAAGGTAGCCCATGGATCCTAACAACTTCCTTGAAGAAAAGATGAGCTATGTAGCTGGCATCGTGAGTAGTTTTGCAAGGAATAAAATGACTCATCTTGCTAAATCTGTCTACCACAACATAAACACTGTCAAAACTAGTCTTGGTCTTAGGAAGACCTACCACAAAATCCATGCTCACACACTCCCATGGTCTGTTAGGAATGGGCAGGGGTTGATATAAACCAACATTGCTAGCTCCTCCCTTAGCTTTCATACACACAACACATTGTTCCACATACCTTCTAACATCTCTTGCCAGCTTAGGCCAATAATATAATCTTTGTACTAGCTCTAAGGTCTTATTGATGCCAAAATGCCCACTAAGACTGCCATTATTCTTTTCCTGAATCAAATTTTCCCTCATTGATCCTCTTGGAATACATAACTGATTACCCTTAAACAACAACCCACTTTGCAAGGTATACTCAGAATATTGGCTATGGAAATGGTTCTCAAAGTTAGAACATACCTTATAGGCCTCTGAAAAGTCTTCATCATCTCCATATAGATCCTTGAAACTCTCTATGCCAATGCTCTTGAGCTGTATCTCTTGCACTGTCAACAACCTTCTGCTTAATGCATCTACCACCTTATTCATTTGTCCTTTCTTGTGCTTGATGGTAAAAGTAAAATCTTGGATGTATTCCATCCATTTCAAATGCCTATTACTCAACTTCTCTTGAGTGTTGATAAAACTAAGTGCCTGATTGTCAGTAAAAACCACAAACTCCTTGGGTAGAAGGTAATGCCTCCATTTCCTAAGTGATTGAACCAAAGCATAAAGCTCCAAGTCATAGGTTGAATACTTCTTCTTTGCTTTGTTGAGGCTACTCACTAAAGAGAGGCTATAGGCCTACCCTCTTGACTTAGCACTCACTCCTACTGCCACTCCCACTTGCATCACGTTCAGCGGTGAACAACTTGTCAAAGCTAGGTAGCGGAGAATTGTGGTTGAGGTTGCCACTTCTTGTTTGGGTTCTCAAACCCTTTCTCACGACCTCTTGAGGTCCACACAAACTTAGTTTTCAAACCACCCTTGATTGTGTCTAGAACCGGTGCACATATGCCACTAAAGTTCCTTATGAATTTTCTATAGAATTGAGCCAATCCATGAAAACTCCTTACCTCTGTCCCTGTAGTTGGTGTAGGCCAGTTTAGGATGGCTTCCACCTTGCTTGGATCCATCTTCAATGATCCTTTTGACACTACAAAACCCAAGTAGATAAGCTCTTGCTTAAAGAACTCACACTTCTCTAGATTGATTGCCAATTTCTCTTCTTGCAACCTTCTAAGAACTTGCTCCACATGTTTCAAATGTTCTTCTGTTGTCTTGTTGTATATGAGGATGCCATCAAGGTACACTACCACAAATATACCTGTAAAGTCCTTGAGTACTTTATTCATGAGTCTCATGAATGTGCTAGGGGCATTTGAGAGGCCAAATGGCATCACTTTCCACTCATATAACCATCATTTGTCTTAAAATGTTGTCTTCCACTCATCACCATCCTTGAATTACGATGCTTGATTGGTCTCCACTCTTAAGATCCAACTTTGTGAAGAACTGAGTGCCTCCAAGACAATCCATCAAGTCTTCAATTCTAGGAATAGGAAACCTATACCTAATGGTGATCCTATTTATTGCTCTAGAATCAATACATAACCTCCACTTACCTCCCTTCTTGGTTGCTAAAACCACTGGCACTGCACAAGGGCTGATGGTCTTTTGAATTAATTCTTGATCCAACAATTCTTGCACTTGTCTAGCTACCTCTAGGTTCTACTCAGGTGTAAGTTTGTATGCTGCTTTTTTAGGCAATGAGGCTCCAGGTATAGGTTCATTTTGATGACTTATTGCTCTCTTAGGTGGTAAAGTTGCAGGTGTGCCATCGCGGGCTATGCGCGGTGCCTATCAAGCAACTTTTGGACTGCCACGGTGGTGTCTTTTCCAGCCTTGTCTTCTTCTAACAGAGTTTGCAACACAACCACATATCCTTCATTCCCTTGGTTTAGGTCCTTAAGGAACTCCTTACCACTTTCTCAAAATGATGTTGGGGTGTCTTTGGCTGTCCCTCCTCTTCTTACATTGGTATTTGCGGTTTGAAGGTCCTTCCATCCTTTTTGAATGAAATGGTATTTTCCTTCCCATCATAAATGGCACTTCTATCATATTTCCAAGGTATGCCCAATAGTAGATGGCATGCATCCATAGGTAATACATCACAAACTAACTTGTCTTTATAGCCTCCAATTGAAAATTCCACTGTTACTTGCTCATTAACTAAAACACTCTGCCCTTTGTTCAACCATGTGACCTTGTAGGGGTTAGTGTGAGGTACCTTCTCCAATTTTAGTTTTGCTACTGCCTCCTCTGAGATTATATTATCTGTTGAACCTGAGTCTACTATGACCTTGCATACTTTACCAAGTATCTTGCACCTTACTCTAAAAAGAGCTCTTCTTTGTTTAGGTTCTTCCCTAACTGGTTGTCTAATCAAGACTCTGTTAAACATTAGATTCTCTCCTACCTCAGATTCTATATGACTGATCTCAGATGACTTAGGACTCATGGTGTCCTCTTGTGCATAAGCCACTCTCTTTTCATTGCTTGATGAGGAAGCTTTCTTCGGGCATCTATAAGCAGGGTGACCTATTTGATTACAATGGTAACACTTCATGTTTGCAAAATAAGAATTGCTCCTGCCTGCTCCTCTTCCTCTGTTTGAACCTCCTTGAGGTCCTCTTCCTCTATTATATCCTCCTCTTGATGATGTTTCACCTCCATGCTTAGTAAGCTTAGATTCTCCTTGGGTTCTTTGATCATTACCTCTTCCTTGGTAACCTCCACGCTATCCTCTTTGATCTTTGATCTCTACCTTGTCTACGCCCTTCGGCTTGATCTTGCTTCCTCTTGTTCCTTTCCTCAATCTTTATGGCCAATTGATAACACTGATGTACTATCTTGGGACTTAGTAGAGCCATCTCCTCCTGAATGTTCCATTTCAAGCCATTAAGATACCTAGTCACTTTAAGACTCTCATCCTCTGTCACATTAGATCTCATGCAAAGCTTTTGAAACTCCTCATTGTAAGTGTTTACATCTTGGTCTTTCTGCCTTAGACTTTGCCTCTTCTTGTGTAATTGGATCTCATAGTCATCTGGCATGTAGGCTTCTTTCACCTTAGCAACCATTCCTTTCCAAGTTGATATGGGTTGTTTTCCTTCTTTTTCCCTCTCTATCTGAATGAACTTCCACCATGTCAAGGTTGATCCTCTCAATCTTGACTTAGCAACCTTCACCTTCTAGGCTTCAGTGATTCCATCACACTCAAAATGATTCTCCATGCCTTCTATCCAATCCATGACTAGGTTTGCTTCCATTTTTTGACTAAAAAGTGGTATGCCTTCAAGTGCTTTCCCACTCAAAGCTTTCAATGCCTTCAAGAAAGGCTCCTCCTTCAAAACAGGGTAAGGTTCAGGGGTCTTATCTTCCTCTGCAACCTCTTCCTCTTTTGGTATCCTTCCCTCAAACTGTGCACTCCTCACTGCTGCCTCAAGTTGGGCTATTCTTTCCCTCAATAACCTATTGTCTTCTTCTTTTCCTTCAACCATCTTAGCCAGTTCTGCATTGGTCACCATGGTGGAAGAATCACTAGACTCAACCTCTGACATATAAGATGCTTCCCAAATCTTTAACTTGCTCTGATACCAATCTGATAGGGCAGGGTTGGATGAGACAATCACAGTCCCATGCTCTAGGTCTCACCTTGGCAAAAACTTTGGTGTTACCCTCCACCTTCTTGAACCTATAGGTCCTAAGACTTTTAGACACCCTTGGTTCTTCTAGCCAACCCTTCTATCAATTGCATACATCTAACCAAGTCAAACTTGGTGCTTTCTCCTCCATTTTCCTCCTTGACCTTTAATCTTCCTAAAGGCCAACTAACTCTCCAAATATCACTAACTTGTTGTAGGGGTGTGTGGTATCCTCCAAGGCTTCAAAACCATCCCAATGTGGTTCTTGTTCAATCACAAGTCTTCTTTCTTTCATCGCTACCACCAAAACCTAGCTTAGGGTTTAAGAAGGGCTAGTAGCCCTTGAGCCCCTATTAGGTCTCTTAGCCCAAGAAATTAGGCTATAAATCCAAACCTGCTACGATTCATGACAAAATTCTTTTAGGGACCCTGGTTCAATTTCCAATCTCTCAAGGAATTTTAGGGTTTTGGGCCTTCACAGGCCGTACATAGGCTCAACCCTATTTTTGTGGGAATTAGGGCTTTTTAGGCCTCTTCTTGGACACACAGTGGACTGTTTGATTCTTTTAGCCACCAAAAGGATTGGTGATGACTCCTGCTTCTTGCCAGGCCTTCTTCAAGACTCCTGCAATGACCACACACCTTGGTTTGCTGAAGAGTTGGTACCCCTGCAATGTTAGGGCCTGGTTTTTGACTATCTTCCCTAACCGGGCACTGTCAAGATCACCTAGGGAAGGTCTTTCACCATGGAACCTTGCTTTCTACAACCTCCTACACCTATCCTATATACAAACATGGAGCTTAGCCTCATTCCCATGGACTATACACTAGGTATAGTGGAAAACAGAGGACTAAGACTCCATGGATAACAGCCTGCTAAAACTAATCAGCAATAAAAAGAACAAAACCTACTAGAACAAAGCTTGGGAACAATGAAACAACAACTCTAAAAACTACACAAAGCTTGTAAGATAAATTCCACACGTGCTATATTCTGTATAATGTTAGAAATTCATCACAACTCAGTAAAAGAACAAAAAAACAGAAAAATTGCAAAGAACTTCAATGGTTTCTCATATCAACAGTAAACTCCAGCTAACACAATGCTTTTCCAACCCTAAATCCAGTTCGAGGCTCCTCTTTTAAAGGTACCTAGGTGGTTACAGCTTTCCTTGGTCCGACTTAACCACCACCAAAGGCCAAAATTGCTTAAAAGCAACATTTTGGGCTTTGTTTCAAACTCCTAGTGGAACCTAGTGAAACAAACTGAGAAACTCATTCAATCTACCCTATGCTACTAATCAAACTTCATTCTATCATCTTATTATTGACATCACCAACACAAAATTAGATGGTCAACATGACCTTGAAACACAAAATTGCTTGCTAAGCTTTGAAAATTTGCTTAGTGTTACTTGATGTTGCCTAGGTGCTCCTACACCACCAACCTTATATTATTAGGATCTTGAGAAAAATAAAGCCATATGTTATCACATTCCATCCACGTCTTAGAATCAAGCACATGTCATTGTTTTCCATCGATGCTCTTATTTTGGGCATGCCATTGCATAAGTTCAACAATGTTTCTGCACCTATACATTCAGAGTAATCATGGGATTTCCATAAAGTGGTGAAGAACCTTTCTAGGAACCACAACTAATTTCAACCCTTCTCTATGCCTCGCCTCATGACATTTTGGACAATCACTCTCACTTGCAAGATTCTTGCAAAATAATACACAACCATTCACACATGTGTGGATTTTTTCATACTCTAAGCCTAGCTTAGTGATTTCCTTTCTACATTGACTTCGATTAGTTGGCAATGTGGGGTCAAGTGGTAACAATGAACTTAATAATGCCAATAACTGATCTACACTCTCATTTTTCTAAAAAAACACCACTTGCAAGATAAGAATTTGAAGGATTGTTGTCAAATGACTTAATCTACAATTAGCATACACAAGCTTTGAATCATCCTCCATCAAATTGTCCCAATCATCATTTAGACCCTCATTCAACATTCTATCAACTTCAAACCCTTTGTCTAACATTGTTGCCTCTTCATCTATGTTTGGTGCCACTTCATCTATGTTTGTTGCCTCTTCATCTCTCACACTTTTCCATTCTATCATATCTTTGTAACAATTGTCATTCCAAGGGCTTATACCACTATGCCCATATCTTATCATATGTCGATAAATCTAACTTTGGTTTTCACCTTTCCACCATGACAGTCATTACGTGGACATGGATATTTTTCTATGTCACTCTCATCAGTTATTCTCTCATCAAATGCATGGTATTGATCTGTAGTCAACCTTTGACCTTGATCCATCTATAATGTTCTACACATAGCAACAAAAAATTGTAGACTAAGAGAGAAAAACTATTTTTTTTAATTGAAAGGCATTTCCATAGCAATAGAGTTATAGAGAGAAAATAAAATAGAGAGTTTAACTAATGAATTGTAAAAAATAGATTTTTGTAGTTTATATTCAAATTGTTGATTACATTGCATTGCACATCTTTCAAACTCAAAGCATTACTTCACATTGCATAACTAATAACCAGATGCCGATATATGACAAAATATAAAAAATTGTTGAATAAGAGACAAACTATTTTTTTTAATTGAAAGGCATTTCCATAGCAATAGAGTTATAGAGAGCAAATAAAATAGAGTTTAACTAATGAATTGTAAAAAATAGATTTTTGTAGTTTATATTCAAATTGTTGGTTACATTACATTGCACATCTTTCAAACTCAAAGCATTACTTCACATTGCATAACTAATAACTAGATGCTGATATATGATAAAATTTCAATTACAATATAGTTTTTACAAAGTCAACCTAAGCAGTTATGCAATTAATTCACATTGCATAACTAATAACTAGGAGCAACTGCCAATTGCATTTGCTTGTCATGGAATTTCGTGAGACCACATTTCTTTGAGGCATTTTTTCAAAAAGTTCACTGCCTCGTATATGCTACCACATTTTTCATACATGTCTACCAAAGCATTTTATAAAACAGTTCATTACCTTGTTGCTATGGATAAAAGCCTAAAACAAGTTCCTTCGAACAAGCTAAGGATGCTTGGAAAAAATCTATCAAAGCATAATAGTAATCAATAGCATAGACAAGTCAATGAACTGGTTGAAAAAATGCCTCAAAGAAACGTGGTCTCATGGTGATGGAATGCCATGACAATCCATAAAAATTCACTTGTCATGGAATTTTTCATGGCATTCCATCACCATGAGACCACATTTCTTTGAGGCATTTTTTCCAAAGTTCATTGCCTTTTCTATGCTACCACATTTTTCATACATCTCTACCAAAGCATTTTATCAAATAGTTCATTGCCTTGCTGCTATGGCTAAAATCCTAAAAAAGATGATTTCAAAAAAGCTATGGATGCTTGGAAAAATCTATCAAAGCATAATAGTAAGCAACAAGCTATGGTCTCATGGTTTTTTTTGGCACGAAAATTAGCGTGATTTTATTTGCATTTTTTTGGCAATTTTGCTGTTTGAAATGGGGAAAAATATTTGTGGTCAGTTTTGTGCACTTTTTAATTGTAGGATTCTCACAGTTAGTGAAAAAGGTAATGTTCATGAAGGAATGGAAAATATTCATAGAGCCTTTGAATTATACCCGTACTATGCAATGGCATTGAATCAATTAGCAAACCATTTTTTTCTTCACATGGCAGCATTTTCTTGTGGAAAAATTGACTGAGATAGCTCTTGTTTCAACTAACCACCCTCTCCCTTTGGTGGTTTTTTGTTGGCTTTTTGCTATGCTGCCCTAGGTTGTTCCTTGTTTTCTTTTTTGATGGTAGTTGTTTGTTTTTTTTTTGGATCCTTTTAATGATGTATCTTTCTCTTGTTTACTGTTTAGGGTTTTGGGGTCCCTTCAAAACCCGTTTGTTCCTTAATAAAAAACTAACCACCCTCTCATGAAATCTCATTCATATTATAATCTTTCATGATCTTATCATAGTAAAGGTGATTATGACACAACTGGCCACTACTACATGACATCAGTCAAGGAAAGCTAGAGGCCACAAGATTTTGTGGATAGGTTCAATTGAAGCTGGGAGATCTTAAGAGTTCTCTCTCAAATTTTGAAAAGGTTTTGGACGTCCACCCTAAGAATTGTGAGAGCTTAAAAATTGTAGGCCATATATATGCTCAACAAGGGCAAGCAAAGAAGGCTTTGGAAATTTTAAGAAAGGCAACTCACATGGATCCACATGATGCCCATGCATTTATCAAGATGGGTGATTTATTAATATCATTAGACCCTAGTGCAACCTTAGATTATCTTAAGACACCATAGCCTCTTCTGAAGAAGAGCAAAGAAGAAGTAACCATTCAATTGCTAAATAACATTGGGGTTCTTCATTTTGAGCATGATGAATGTTGGCTCAACAAACTTTTATGGAGGCATTAGGAAATGATGTTCTGCCTCTACATAAATTTGTGTGGTTATTTTTGTGCATTTTTTACTTGTAGGATTCTCATAGTTAGTGAAAAAGGTAGTATTCATGAAGGAATGGAAAAGATGCGTAGAGCCTTTGAATTATACCTGTACTGTGCAATGACATTGAATCATTTAGAAAACCATTTTTTCTTCACTATAGGGCAACATTTTCTTGTGGAACAGTTGACTGAGATAGCTCTTGTTTCAACTGACCACCCTCTCATGAAATCTCATTCATATTATAATTTTTCACAATCTTATCATAATAAAGGTGATTATGACTCCACTGGCCGCTACTACATGACATCAGTCAAGGAAGGCCAGAGGCCATAGTATTTTGTGGATAGGTTCAATTGAAGCTGGGAGATCTTAAGAGTTCTCTCTCAAATTTTGAAAAGGTTTTGGAGGTCCACCTTGAGAACTGTGAGAGCTTAAAAGTTGTAGGTCATATATATGCTCAACAAGGGCTAGAAGATAAGGATTTGGAAATTTTAAGAAAGGAAACTCACATAGATCCACCTGATGCCCATGCATTTATCAAGATAGGTGAGTTATTAATATTGTAAGACCCCAATGCAACCTTAGATTCTCTTAAGACGCCAAAGTCTCTTATGAAGAAGAGAAAAGAAGAAGTACCCATTCAATTGTTAAACAAGATTGGGGTTCTTCATTTTGAGCGTGATGAACTAGAGTTGGCTCAACAAACTTTTATGGAGGCATTAGGAAATGGAATTTGGGTTTAATTCATAAATAAAAGCCCCAGTGCCAATTCTATAGTTTTTTCTGTGCACTTTAAGTATATGGAATTCTTCCATCGACTAGAAGAAGGTGGTGTTTCACTTCAATTACCATGGGATAAAGTCACAACACTATTTAATCTTGCTAGGTTGTTTGAACAACTACATGATACTAAAAAAGAAAATCTTTTATACAGGCTAAAATTGTTCAAGTTTCCTGATTATGTGGATGCATATCTACGTCTTGCAACCATGGCTCGAGCTTGAAATGAGATCCAACTATGCCTAGAATTGATTGCGGATGCACTTAAGGTGGATAAAAACTCATCAAATGATTTATGTATGCTTGGAAACATGGAATTGAAATCAAATGATTGGCTTAAAGAAAAATAAACAATTAAAGTAGCATGACAACTTGTCTTAGCTGATGAAGCAAAATGAAAAGTTGATGAAGAACAAAGGATTTGGATGGAAAGGAAAAATAAGAGGAAGAACTTGAACGGGTGATACAACAAGTGGAGAAATTTTAATGTGTGAAGGAATTATGGAAGAGTAAGCATAAGGACAGGGATGATGATGATGATGAGGCCAGTCAGTCTGAGAAGAAACATAAGAAGGAAAAGAAGAAAAAGAAGAAAAAGAAGAAGGATAAGGACCACAAGGCTTATGATTCTTATATGGAGGAACCTGATGTTTCCATGGAAGATGAGGAAAATTATATGAGTGATAGGCTACAAGATGATGCAGAAAATGCCCAAGATCTTCTTGCAGTTGTAGGTCTAAAAGACTCTAATGATGGCGAGACAAATTCTCCAATTTCAACAAAATCACGAAGGAGACATGCATACTCTGATTCTGAAGATGATGAACCCTTGTAGAAATAGAGTTCGAAAGAAGATGATCCATATGATGATGATGTCTAGGCTTCCTAACCTTTAACCAAACCTAGCTCCTATTTTCCAAAAGAAAAATCTCTAAGGCCCATGGGAAATGAACGATGAACATTTGAGCTTCAACTTGGTTTCATTTCGAAAAGGGGACATTACTTTGTACAAGATTTATTTAACAAAAAAATAATTTAATCCACCTATTTGGGACTGTAAAATAAAAATAGATGATTTAATCTATTTTCAATTATAGGTTCTTTTAATTTAGAATTTGATAGAAAGATAAAGCATAATACATTGAAGGACACAAAAAATGTTCTAAAATAAAGACTAAAATAGGTTGCCCATAAAAAACAAGAAAGAGGAAAAATGAAAAGATAACATACAAATGATTCATTTGAGGTTTTTAATAAGATCTCATTTAACTATGTCAAATGGATTTGGAAGGGACAAAGCATATTTGATTGACTAAAATTTTGAGGTAGCCTATCCATCGTCATTGTATGCAACATCTTCTCTTGGAATCTGTTGCAACTCAAATGCTCATCATTCATTTCCCGTGGGCATTGGAGATTTTTCTCATGGAAAATAGGAGCTAGGTTTGGTTAAAGCTCAAGAAGCCTATACATCATCATCATATGGATCATCTTCTCTCGGACTTTGTTTCTGCAATGGTTCATCATCTTTAGAATCAGAGTATGCATGTCTCCTTCATGATTTTGTTGAAACTGGAGAATTTGTCTCGCCATCATCAGAGTCTTCTAGACCTACAACTGCAAAATCTTGGGCATTTTCTATATCATTTTGTGCCTTATCACTCATATAATTTTCCTCATCTTCCATGGAAACATCAGGTTCCTCCATATAAGAATCATAAGCCTTGTGGTCCTTATCCTTCTTTTTCTTCTTTTCCTTCTTTTGTTTCTTCTCAAACTAACCAGCCTCATCATCGTCATCATCCTTGTCCTTACGCTTACTCTTCCATATATCCTTCACACATTCAAATCACTCCTCTTGTTGCATCACCCGCCAAAGTTCCTCCTCTTTCTTTCTCCTTTCCATCTAAATCCTTCTTCATCAACTTTTCATTTTTCTTCATCAACCAAGATAAATTGGCATGCTACTTTAATTGTTTCTTTTGCTTTAAACCAGTCATCTATTTTCAGTTCCATGTTGCCAAGCATACATAAAGCATTTGGTGAGTTTTTATCCACCTTAAGTGCATCCCCAATCATTTCTAGGCTTGGTGCATTATAGAAACAGATTCCAAGAGAAGATGATGCATACAATGATGATGGATAAGCTACCTCAAAATTTAGTCAATCAAATATGCTTTGTCCCTTCCAAATCCATTTGACATAGTTAAATGAGATCTTATAAAAAACCTCAAATGAATCATCTGTATGTTATCTTTTCATTTTTCCTCTTTCTTGTTTTTTATGGGTGTGAGCACAAAACTTGCATAGACTAACAAAAGATCAACAAAAAAATTTCAAACATGTTAGTAACAAAAATCTAATGCTCCCTATGATATTCTTCAACAAATTTAAGAGAAAACATGAAATAAACAATGAAATAACGTAATTGAAGCATGCAATCTAATCTAAACTAGAAAAACCTTCATCCCATAGGGGGAGTGGTGATCCTTTGATGTGGAAGAAGCCCTTTCCCAATCCCTTGATAAGCTTGATGAAGTTGAAGATGATTCAAAGATGAAACTGACTATAATCTAACTATGAAACTGGAAAATGATAGAAAACTAAGAACTCAAATGGCTATAGTGATAATGTATGAAGTTGTGGATCCATATTATGAAAAGGATGCCTCTATTTATAGAATCTGAGGGTTGAAGAATGAGAGGATTTGATGATTGTGGTATAAATTGAGAGCCAATGAGAATGTGCCAAGTGTCACAATTCTATTGGATGAGGGTGGAGCACATTTGGGAAATGTGTGAGTGAGGAGGATGGAAGAGAAGTAAATGTTGTTGGTTGAGAATTTGAAATTGTTGTAAGAGGAATTGAATGAGATTTGAGTGGATGTAAGAGGATTTGAAAGGTTATAAGAGAATTAAATGCAGATGTAAGAGGATGTGATAGGTTTTTGAAATCCTTCGGAGGGAAATTGATTAAGAGGTGGTTGAGAGGAATATTCCTCAGAATATTCCTTTGTGAGGATAATTGAGGAATTAAATAATTAATTGAAATTATTTTCATGTGCAACCTAGTTAGTTGACTGTGAATTGATTTAACTCTTGAAGAGTTAAAAGCTAGAGGAATTTAGAATGTTGATTATAAAGTTGAATTAGGATTAATTAATTGGAGTGAATTAGAAAATGTGATATTTGATTTGATTGATTTTTAATCAAATGAGAGGATTAAAAGAGGATTTAGTTAAATGATTTGATTCAATTAAATAAGATGAATAATTAGTTAGAAGAAAGGTGAATTAATCAAATAAATTTAATTATTTGATTAATAGCTGAATTTGTTGATTTTAATTAAATAATGTTGATTATTCAATTAATTGATCAATTTGAAGTGATTTTAGAAGAAACTGATGTAAGAAAGGTGGTGATAACCTTCCTTCCAACTCAAAATGACCCAACACAACAAGGAAACCTGCCTATGAACACAAAACATTTCACTAGTCTCAACCTCTTACCAATAGGTTTCTAGCCCTCAAACCACAACACTAGGAATTATCTTTTGGAGAAGGCCATCCAAAGGCCAATAAAACATCAATTTAGACTTCCCATAGAACCAACACAACTTTCCCAAAAGATTACAAGTGGCTTCTTTGACACAACCTTGAGAAACAACAAACTACCCCTATTTTAGGCTTCTATATTAGCCCTCTTTTACAAAGGAGGTCCCTCCAAATATTCAAGTTTTCATTTACACTCTTTAGATAGTCACAAATTTTCTATCAATACTCTAAATTCCAACATCTATTCTCAGTTTCAAGACTCCTAGGGCATTGATCCAACAAACCCTCACATTTCATGAATAAAGGCTAGGGTTGAATGAAACTAACATCACTCGGGCTTTCCTAACACACCCAATGCCTCAAACACCTTACAAATTCCCTGAACAAACTCACCAAATCATTATATAGACCAATCTTTTACTGTTTTGTCAAAACCCTATATTGACACCTTCCTTTCACATAGAAAATTACCCAAATTTACCCTAGGGCATCATCCCACTTCATACAAACTCAAATCCTCTACCTTCAACCCATGGAAACACATAAAATATAATGAATAGGACCCATTCCATGAGAAAAGATAAGTACAGAAAGTGGAATGGGTCATATCACCATTTTAGAAGGAAATCAAACCTAAAAACAAAGAATTACAGGTTGCTTCAGAAAAACTAAGAAATCTCCCACAAATCTGATTGTTAGACTCTCAAATTTGAAATATTTGATAGATATTACATGCCCCCTACATTACACTATGAGATTTAGATCATTTAGGTCTTTTATGGGACCATATAGTATGTAAAAAGTTTTGGAAATCAGAGAAATATGCAGAAAAAGCTTTGTATTTTGTATTGGAATTTCAAAAATATCAACAATCAAACATTTTCGAGCCATAGAGAGGATTTTTATATCCATTACATTCAAAACTACTCAACCAAATTTTCATAACTACTTTTCAAATTCTATGCCCCTTCACATTCCCTAAAAAGTTGCAATTTTGCAATTTTTTTGCCTTGACAATATTTCACTTTTTTGTGCAACTTTTATCAACTTGACACCTAAGACTCTAAACCACCAAAATACATAATAAATGGTCTTGTAAGACCTTATTTAACCTAAATATAGTCTATTTACTCCAAACCACCCTACTGACCAACCTATTATATATTCAAGAATTCGATCTTGCAAATGGTGAACTAGGTGCTCCTGCACCATACACCCCCATAAGAAAAGAGCTTATGCCACATGAGCACTGATTTGTTCTAGTTCCACCTTGGTTTCCACATGCATACTGCCCTACAAATATTATTCCCTGATGTAGACATTGAGATCTTGTATCATACTCTGCCTTCATGTCTTTATTTGCACTTGAACATGATTCATTCTTTACAGTCAGACCCGATAAAGGTCTCCCATCCTTTCTCTAACCCAAACATGACAATGTTCTTATCTTTATACAATCAAATAAACTCTTACCAATTGTTACTTGATATGTCTTCTCTTTTGCTTCGAACTCAAGCTTGCAATCGCCTTTACTACCTTGTCCATTCTTTCCTTTCTTTATTGTCAATTGTTCCACTGTCTTGTCAGCAACCAATATCTCTATACCATCAAATCCATCCTCCATTGTACTCACTATATTGCCTAATTTATTAACCCATGTACCTACAGTTCTTGTTAGCTTTGTAAACTCACTTTTATCTACAGGACACACAATGGTCCCCACCAAAACATTCTCACTCAAATTCACTGTCATCTTACCCTACAGATCTGATTCAATCTTCTTACCTACTTCCATTGCTTTCTCAAACTTTGAACTATCTGCCACACCTAACTTTTTGTCTTCATTCACAACTGCTACAAGCTCTTTTTTTCCACACATAATCACTTTTTCCTTACCTTTCTCATCTTCCACTAAAGAAGTTAAAACAAACTGGCATACATCATTCACTATTGTATATGTGTTTTCTCTGCCATCATACAAGGCACGCCTGTCATACTGCCAAGGTCTACCTAGAAGTAGGTGACAACAATCCATAGGAAGAATATCACAAACTACACTATCTTTATAGCCTCCAATATGGAAATCTACCACAACTTTTTCATTAACCAACAAAGATTTCCCATCACTCAACCAAGACACTTTATAGGGTAACTCATGAGGAACTTTTTCCAGATTCAATTTGTTAACCATATCACTTGACAACATGTTTTCAGTTGAGCCTGAATCAATAACAATTTTGCGTACCTTGTTTTTACACTTAAATTTAGTCTTGAAGAGGCTCTTTCTTTGCAATGGTTCCACTTCCTTGGCTTCCTTCAATACAGTCTTTCTCATCATCAACATTTCCCCTGTCTCATGAGTAACTCTTAAAACTTGCAGAATTTCTTCTCTCACATTCCTCTTCTTGAATGATTTGTGCTCTCCTATCAATCCTCTTTTCACCACTAGATGAACTACCAACCCTTTTAAGACACTTCCACGATGGATGACCATATTCATTACAAGTATAACATCTCCCTACAAAATCATTAGAGTTTCTACCACCACTAAACCTTCCTCTACCTCTAAAACCTCCACTTGTATCAACACCTTGCTCCTTACCTCTTTTTGGTTTTGTTGTTCCTCCAATGGTTGCTTTGTTGTAGGGATTGTTCCTCTCCCTCTTGTGTTAGAACCTCTTCCTCTAACTGATTTCTCTTGCCTTGTTTTAAGCTTTTCCTCCACCTTGATTGCTAATTGAAAACATTCCTCAACAGTCTTTGGGTTAGCAACAACAAGTTCATATTGTATATTAAATATGAGACCACCTAGATCTCTAGCCACTTTTTCAGCCTCATCCTCATCCCTTCTTGATGTTATACTTATTTTTTAAAATTCATCAGTGTAGGCCTTAACATCTAGATCTTTTTGCTTCAATCCTTGCAATATTTTATACAATTGAACTTCGTAATCTTTTGAAAGAAATTTACCTTTCAGTTTTTGTACCATCTTATCCCAAGAGACTATTCTTGACTTGCCTTGTTTTCTCCTTTCTGCTTGCTCGTAGTCCCACCATAAAAGAGCATGAACTTTGAGTTTAGTCTTTTCCACCTTCACCATCTGCTCATTTGAATGTCTTCACTTTCAAAATAATTATCCATATCAGTAATCCATTCAAGAAATTCTTCTTCATTTAAATTTCCATCATACATAGGAAGATCAACTTTTACCTTCATTGAATCACCTTTCACTGCTTTGAGCATCTTTACCATCCTTTGGTCTTTAGGGTCTAGTTCTTCATCAACATCCTCATATTCTTCAACTTCCTCTGTTTCAATCTCATCATTCACTTCACTTCTTTTCTTTGTCTCCAAGGCAACAAGCCTTTCCAATATTGCATTATGTGACTCCATAATAGTAGCATGCTCCTCCTTTAGATCCTACAACTCTCTTGTAGTACCAACACCCTTCAGAGGCATCTTCACAAATTTGTCCTTTCACCTTCCAATCACCTTTCTTCAAACTTGCAAAATTCAATCAAATCACCAAAAAAGACCTTATCCCT
The DNA here is from genome assembly GCA_007258455.2 of Sequoia sempervirens. NCBI lineage: Eukaryota > Viridiplantae > Streptophyta > Pinopsida > Cupressales > Cupressaceae > Sequoia > Sequoia sempervirens. The sequence continues at coordinate 437,473,076 of VDFB02270651.1, forward strand.
GTGCTTTGATACCACCTAATGTAAGCAAGGTGGTGAGAACCTTCCTTCCAACTCAAAATGACCCAACACAATAAGGAAACCTTCCTATGAACACAAAACACTTCACTAGTCTCAACCTCTCACCAATAGGCTTCTAGCCCTCAAACCAAAACACTAGGACTTATCTTTTGTAGAAGGCCATACAAAGCCAATAAAACATCAATTTAGACTTCCCAAAAACCAACACAACTTTCCCAAGAGATTACAAGTAGCTTCTTTGACACAACCTTGTGAAATAATAAACTTCCTCTATTTTAGGCCACTAGATTAGCCCTCTTTTATAAAGGAAGTCCCTCCAAATCTTCAAGTTTTCACTGAAACTATTTAGAAAGTCACAAATTGTCTATTGATACTCCAAATTCTAACATCTATTCTCAGTTTCAAAACTCCTAGGGCGCTGATCTAGCAAACCCTCACATTTCATGCATAAAGGCTAGGGTTTAATGAAACTAACATCACCCAGGATTTCCTGACACACCCAATGCCTCAAACACCTTAAAAATTCCCTGCACAAACTCACCAAATCATTACATAGACCAATATTTCATTTTTTTGTCAAAACCCTATATTAACACCTTCATTTCACATAGAAAATCACCCAAATTTACCCTAGGGCATCATCCCACTTCATACAAACTCAACTCCTCTACCTTCAACCCATGGAAACACCTAAATTACAATGAATAGGACCCATTCCATGAGAAATAGTAAGTACAAAAAGTGGAATGGGTCATATCACCATTTTAGAAGGAAATCAAACCTAAAAATAGAGAATTACATGCTGCTTCAGAAAAATTAAGAAATATCTCACAAATCTGACTATTAGACTCTCAAATTTGAAATATTTGATAGCTATTACATGCCCCCTACATTACACTATGAGATTCAGATCATTTAGGTCCTGTACGAGACCATACAATATGCAATTTTTTTTGGAAATCAGAGAAATATGCAGAAAAAGCATTGTATTTTGTATTGGAAATTCAAAACTATCAACAATCAAACATCTTCGAGCCATACAGAGGCATTTTATATCCATTACATTCAAAACTACCCAACCAAACATTCATAACTACTTTTCAAATTATATGTCCTTTCACATTACCTAAAAAGTTGCAATTTTGCAATTTTTTGTGCAACTTTTATCAACTTGACACCTAAGACTCTAAACCACCCAAATACATAATAAATGGTCTTGCAAGACCTTATTGAACCTAAATAGACTCTATTTACTCCAAACCACCCTACTGATCAACCTATTACATCTTCAAGAACTCAATCTTGCAAATGGTGAACTAGGTGCTCCTGCACCAGAAACGGTGTTAGTTGATCAAAATCAAATGCATAATATCAATCAAGACATTTTCAGTGTCTACATTTTTCTCCTCTTTGAGGCAATGCACTTGCTGTGTCGATTCAAGAATAACACTTCCATGATCAAAATTCAAAATTCTCCTTATTTTAGGATGCCCCACTATTTCCCTAGTGGAAGAATTATGCTACCATACTACCCCCTCGAGAGATCGGGTGAAAATTGTTAAATTTGGTTGAGCTTGCGAAAAAGATTCAACGATGATTCAGGAGTGAAAAACAGCCCACAAAATGCAAAATTAGGCTTACAACGATGAAAACTAACCAAAACAGGACTTGTTTGGGAAAAAACATATTAAATGGGTTCAAAAACCCAAAAAAATACCCAAAAATCCCAAAAAATTGCATAAAATGGATTAAGAGGGTCATTTTCAAATCATTTGCACACTTTACTTTTAGAAAATTTTCCACTTTTTGCTCTGAGGTGTTGACAAAATGGTTGCTTGCGTGCTTCCTAGGCATTAAATGGATCTAGTTTGAGAGTTCTAGAGGCCTTACGATGTAGGAACCCCAGTACGCTTTTCGAAACTTTCCTCATTTTTTATGTTTTTTGAGCATTTATTAGGGTTCATTTAGGTTAGCCAAAAGTGGCTCTCTAGGGCGTTGTAATTATTACAGATGGTGTCACTTTTGTAGATGTTGACCCGTGTTTGTAATGAAGCATCGCGCAACACTCTAGGATTTCAGAGTTGCGCAAAAATGTCGACTCGCCCTTGTACGATAGCGTTGCACGACCCTAAGAGGCTCTGGCGTTGGTTAGGAATGCCGACCTACCTCTACAACACAATGCTGCCTTTGATTATAGTGCCGCATTTGTAAGATGTAGAATGTTACTTTTGAAAATGTTGCACCACTTTTGAAATGTAGGCTCGCTTTTTCTTTTTCTAGGATTTTTAATTCTTTTGATAAGCGCCCTTTGCGATTTTTTTATGTCGTGCACATTTTGGTTGCAGGAGGTCCTATTGATGCTCCACTTGAAGGAGCACATGAGCCGATTATTGCGTAGAGCTAGACATTTGTCAAACTAGGCTCTATTTTTCCTTAGAGTGATTGTTTTTGGCCACATTGCTCAGATGCCAGAGGTGCGGATGCACCTTGCGATGATGATTGCATTGGTTGAGAGATGGCAGAGTGAGACTTGTTCGTTCCACCTACAGACTAGCGAGGCCACCATCACCTTGGAGGACATGTGGTGGATCTTGCAGATCTTCATTCATGGTGATCACATCATCTATAACGTCGAGGCCGATGGTGATGCCATTTTTTCTTTGTTTGGCATCGACTCATATGCGGTGGACAACGACCAAATAAACCTTTGTCGCTATGAGTGGATTGCCCCTGATCTGACATTACTTGTTGGTGCATTGATCTCGGGAGTCCTTATTCCTAATTGACAAGCTCAAGGATGCAGCATTGGCTAGGGGATCGTTTGGTCCTGGATGATGGAGGAGATGGCTGTCTATGCCTAGGGACTAGTTGTCCTAGCCTCCTTGTATCATGATATGCACTAGGTTGTCTACAGTGGGGCCCACAACATTGGAGCTGGTGTCACCCTTTTGCACGTGTGGGATTATGAGTACATTTTTGTCTTGAGGCTAAAGATTGCACACGTTGAACTTGATCACGATAATCTTGCAGTGTACAGATACGGGGGGATGACTACCCTCCACTTTACATGGTTGAGCGATACCTCCCCAATAGGGTTGGTTGCCAGTTCGGGGAGGTGCAGGATGCACCTAATGATACACAGAGAGTTGTCTTCACCCGCAGATTCAAAGAGGTAGCATGGGGATAGAGGATCCCACCTCAACAGGTGATTGTTGATTTCAGGTAGCTGGTTATGGAGCCTTGGATATATTTTGATGGTCCTGTAGATGCAGGGATGACCTAGGCCTATGATGCGTATTGGCAAGCCTATGCCCCTATTCGATTGACTTTACTAGCAGTGACGGTCATAGGGAGGGGACAGGTTAGGGGGCCGAGGATTAAAAAGATCCTGTAGTAGCAGGATAGGATGGGTAGGATAGAGGTGCAGGACACAATGGGCATGACATATAGGTTCCACCATTAGTGCCACCTATTGGGTAGAGGCCACTAGTCCAACCACCACAACAACCACACATGCCGCCACCATAACCACCACCAAGTCCTGATCCTAGGGACAGTCAGATACCAGCGCTGCAGGCGCAGGTCCAAGTTCTCATAGGGAAGCTTTAGCAAGCACATGCCCAGATATAAACATTGGTTCAGGAGAGGGACCAGGCCTGACAGGAGGTGACACAAGAGCACTAGATGAGACAGGATTCTGATATGGCTCTTGCACTCGAGACATGATGATGGCAACAGTTAGAGGTTGTGGCCCAATAGATTTAGGGGCAAGCTACGGTTTCGGCTGAGATGTACGATTGTGCGATGTAGGAGGCATATTACAAGGTTGTATACTATAGAGCTGTGGCATAGGAGCAGAGGGAGCCACATTTCTCCCATCTCAATCAGATAGCTCCTACCAGGTTTCCTTGTGCAAGCACATCAAGGAGACCATTAGGGTCTCACCATCAGAGCCAAGGTAGTCACCATGGAGGCAGACACAACCAGGGCAGCTTAGGATACTGATAGTACACAGGGACACATTTTTTGTATAGCATGATTATGATGTGTATAAATTCATTGGCTAAGTTTTGTGGCTAGCCTCTTGTATATTCAATGCTATGTATCTGATTCTGATGTATCATGACACTCAAATTTTTTTGATATATACATGAGATGACCTTCGATGCGTTTATATGATGTGATGCTTATTTTATTTTATGTGATGTGCATATATATATATATATATATATGGATGAATGGATGCAATGTTGTTTTATTTTTATGATGTTATATGATTTATGATGTGATGCAATGTTATGATGGATCTATATGGATGCATTATTATGATGGATGCATAATGTATTTATGGATGATGCATGCAACGTAATGACATGTTCTATTTCTTTTTTAGTATCTTTTCTATGTGTGATATGATGATGCAATATGTATGTATGCATGGTGTAATGTTTTTAATGATGCTTATGTGGTGGATGCAAAATTGATGTAATGTTTATCTTCTTTTTAGTACCTTTTTCATATGTGGTGAATGTATGGATGATGCAACATGTGATGATGCCTATATGATTATTTAATGGATGTTTTATGAAAATGTATGGTTTATGATATGCTTAGAATAACCAATCTATATTATGATTAATAATAGTGTAAATGTATGTGAGATGATTGATGTATGATATGAATGACATGTAGTATGCTGACGTTTTGTGGATGCAGGATGGATGCATCTATGAATGTTTTTGTTCTTGAATGCCATGATACCATGTTAGTATTAGTATGTGGAAAACATAGAAGAAAGAGAAATCAACCCTTGACTTTGAGATGATGATGAATAAGATGATAATGATGATGATTTCTTATCAAAGATTGGGGATATAAAGAGATTACTTACCTTATTTTTTATAACACACATAGATATGATGCATCAAGGTATAAAGAACTAGGATAACATTGTACCTAGTGTGATGGAATTTGACTTGACAATCAGATAGGATTATTCTTGTTCACACCCGACATACAAAACCTTATTCAGGATGTAGTTCAGATATTTCAAACATCTTAGACCAAAACATAGAAAAGCAAAACCTTCCCATGTGGTCAACAATATATTTAAAACTCCCTCCCTACAGACCAAATAAAGTAAGTATGACCAAGGTTATATTACAAGAATATCCAATAAGCACAATAGATAAAAAGATAATGATCAATGCCCCATTCCTTCTCTCTAAATCATTTTTTTTAGACATCATTGAGAGATCATTGGAATGAGCGCAATAAGATAAATCAAAAGAAAAGATCAAGTAAACAAACAAGCTAATGTTCTTCATACCTCTAGCCAAGACTAAACTACGGTGATGCCTGATGTTGATGTCCATTGTAGGAAGGATGCATCCTAGGACATGATGTTATTAGATGATTTTGGGACTAACTAGATGATGGGCTATTAATACCAAGAGTTGACCAACTTGTTTACTTACTGACCTAGGCTTGAGACCTTGATGTTTGAGTTTTCACTTTCAATTTGCTGAACTTGTTTCCAATTGTTTCACCAAAGGTTGGGGGTGACGGTCATTTATTATGAGTGAATGTTTATTGTGGGTGATCATGAGATGGGGTAGATGATTTTTTCAAATATTTGGATGTTTTTGGTGTTTTTGAAATGTTATGAGGTTGTTTTTGGTATTTTCAAGATGTTTTGCAAATGTTTTGATTTTCAAATTTTCCAATGTTTTTGTGTTTTCTAATATTTTGACCAAGAACCTAACCTAAAGACCTATCCTAGGGGCCTCAGGGGCTGATCAAAGATTATCCTTTCCTATGTTATACACCCAGAGACCATGTAGTTCGATTGACACAGACTTGCTTATAAATGGATTGCTAGTTTATTATGATAGATTCCTAAAGGACTGACCTAATGTGTCTCTAGGGCACATCGATGATGGCCTTGCCTATGTTCAAAGCTCAGAGACCCATAGTTCGACAAGACAAATCTATTTTTTGATTTTTTTTGACTTTTGACCTATTTTTTGGGATTTTGATATGTTTTGGATTATTTGGATTTTTTGATTTGATGAATGTTTTTTTGATTTTCTGATTTTATGAATGTTTTTGGATTTTTTTATTTTAAGGAAGATAACAAGAATATACATGAATCTGATTCAATGTAGGTATAAGAACGTGCCCCCAACGTGGTGTGATAGACTACTCTGATATAAGCAAGAAAAGTTGACCTTAGGAATGGTGCCAAGTAGTTTTAGGAGGGATCATGATACAAATAGAGGATCAAGCTATGATGTGGACACAAATGGGTGTCAGGAGGATCAACGGAATGCGATGGATGAATGATGCAGAACAAGTCATAGAGATGATGGTGGATGAAAAGTACTTATTTACACAAGGTGCCTATTTTCCAAGTTTTCACCAAGGTACTTTTCCAAAGCACCACCGAGGTGGTTTTCACTAGAAGATGACTTTTTTCTTTACTGTTTTCAATCCTTTTTCTAATTTTTTTGGATTTTTTATATTTTTTTGTATTTTTTGGATTTATACCCTACAAGTTTAGGCATAAATTTTTTTGAGATGGGAGTTGTTGATGGAATCCTGCAGAGGTTCACCTTTTGGTGTTGACAACTGATATGCTCTTGATTTATAACTTGTCGTGACGATGAAGGGCCCTAACCAGTTGGGTTCAATTTCTCCCTTGTCTGGATTTGGTACATTTTTTTGATTTTCTTTCAATACAAGCTCTCCAACTTGAAAGGCCTGACTCCTGATCTTCTTGTTGTAGCTTCACCTGAGATGGTTCTGATAGATTTGCAAGTGGTTTAAGGCATCCATGTGCCACTCATCTAGTAGTTCTAGCTTGTTCAACCATGACACCCGATATTCTTCATCAATAACGAGGTTCTACAATGATATTCTTAAGGATGGGAGCTTGATCTCAATGGGAAGGATGGATTATGATCCATAGACTAAGGAGAAAGGGGTTGCACCTGTAGACGTGCAGATACTTGTTCGATAGGCCCATAAGGCGAGATTCAACTATAGGTTCCAATCACGAACAACTTCATTGACGGTTTTCTTTAGGATTTTCAAGATGGTTTTATTCATAGCCTCAACTTGGTTGTTACCTTGGGGGTAATATGGGGTGGAGAAGCGATGTTGGATATTGAATTTTTGGCATAGTTCTTGGACATCCTGATTTTTGAAAGGTGTCCCATTATTTGAGATAAGGGTTTGTGGAACACCATAATGACAAATGAGGTAGTTCAGGATGAACTTGGAAATCTGCTTCCCTATGATGTAGGTAATTGGGATGTCCTCTACCCACTTTGTGAAGTACTCAGTGGTGGTGATAATGAACTTGTGTCCATTGGATGAAGTGGGTGTGATTTTGCCGATGAGATAGTGTGATGAGCCCTGCTGGTTCTCAACTCAAACCCCAGTATTTTCTTAAGTCTTAATGAGTTATTTTAGTTTTTTAGAGAAAAGTTCATAGACAGAAGAGAAGGGGCACAACATATAAAAGCTCATAAACTGTAAACCAGAGCTATTTTCTATAGTATGGAAATGTAGAAGACGTTATTTTATTGAAACAATTAGATCACAAGTAATAGACATACCCGAATGTTTCTAGATTATTTATTTAAAACAGTAAGCCAGCTCGCCAGCCAAGAATGGTGAAAACTGGCATATAAGGACGCCTGGCCTCCAGATTTGAGTTCTCCTTCTTTGAAACTGGATACAAGTCTTTGAAAAAGGTAGACGCTAGAGATGGAAGTCAAAAACCATCCAAAAGGAAGGCGTTTCAACAAGTCACTTCACACGCCTCTCTAAATGGGCACATATCCCAATGCAAGTAGTACGACCAAGAAGAAAGAAAAGTAGTAACCCTGCTAGAGCCACAAATCTGATGAAGAGGATGCCACAAGTGAAGAGCCCCCTTTCTTATTGCAATCAACAAGAAATCTGAATAAAATACTTTGACTGAATCATGTAGAACCTCTGAATGAAGCTCTCAATTGCACTGATTTGACTGATCTCTCACAATCTCAAGAGTGCTCAACATCGAAGAGGAATCATTCTTCAATGGAAGATTGTTCAAACCCTGATCACAGGAGAATGCACAGGAAGAAACACAATAGCAAAGTCGAAATATTCAATGATAGGGTTTCTCATTGCCAAAATTGCCTTATATAAAGAAGGCACACATTTCCAAGAAGATACGCCCTTTTTTCCATCATTAAAATCTTTTAAAATAATATTAAGTCCTTTTCAATAGTCATGACTTAATATTTGGGTGCCCTTTTATATTTTTTAGTGATTAAAATATTAAATCACCTTTTTAGAATAATTTAAGTGATATAAAATGTATAAAGTCAATTTGAATTTATAAAAAGGCATTAAGTTAATTAATTAACTCAAATCACTTAAAAATTCATAACTCACTCAAAACTCTAAATATTCCTGTGTCGTCAGAAGCTGACGACTCCTAAACTGCTAATGCCTGCTATGAACAAATTGTTGGGCTCTGAAAACAAAAACGATCAACTCTCCAGAAAGTACCACTGACCCTCTAACCAATCCAGCTAGCCCACAAGGGTCCAATAATAGGCTAACCACCATCAAACATGATCATGCTGAAAAAGGGGACATTACAGTCATCCCTCCCAGAAATTGCTTGTCTGCAAGCAATCTCAACAACAAAGAAACAACCACTCCACCCGGATCCCAAGGATAGTACCATGAAATGTCCCTACTGTCATCAATTGTCTCTTTTAACTCCCAAATCTGATTATTTGGATCATCATGCTATACCCTGTCAATCTCAACACCATCTGTTACAGGAGAGAGGAACTCATAAGATTGCAAGTCAAACCGCTGACAACACCTACTCCCTAAAACTGCACGAGATATGCTATCATCCAACATGTCTAACACGTGCATTCCATAATTGTGCACCTAAAATAGGTCATGTACATGATGACTGAAAGTGAAACTGTGTAGACTCCTGACCATGTACACACTAGGAATCTCCTCAAAATCTCTGATACTATCAAAATCTCTGATACACTGTCTGAAATCCTGATGCACTGACAAAATATCTGATACTATGATCAAAGCTCACCCCTGAATCAAGGTCAAGAGTAGAATCAACATCCACCTCAAAGAGCAGATTATCACAAGAAGATGTAGCATCCGCCTCATAAAGAGGATTTTGTACAAACTGAGCCTCATAATTGTACTGATCCCAATCAAACACCTCTGATCCCATAGGACTAGAAGCAAAATGATAATCCTCCTGAATCATCTCATGCTCCTCCTCCTCTAGAAACTCCTGCTCTATCTTCTTACTTTTTTCATTGACGAGAATGATAGATCACATACTCCCCTCCTTAAAACCAGCTTGTTGGTCTGTTATATCACCAATGTCATCACCCTCATAAAACCACTCCATTTGTCTATTTGAACCCTTAGGCTTAATAGGACAATTGTGGTTTTGGTCATAAGGAGCTTTGCAATAGAAACATAGCTTCCTCCTATGCAAATCATTTAATGTCTCTCGGTCCAAAGGAGCTGCAAACTTCCTCTTTTCATCAATCTTTTCTGATTCCTTAGGTTATGATTTTCCATCACTAGAGGATGAAGATGCTTCTACATTTGAAGTGAACTTACCACGTGAAGCTGTAAGTTCCATGCTACGAGCTTTTCTCATAGCTTCATGCAGGGTAGGGGGATCGAATTCCTTGATCCAACCTTTCATTGGCTCATGGAGACCTTCTACAAATAGAATGACAAGTCTCCTCTCTGAGATTCCAGTAACCATAACCAAGAGCTTCTAAAACTCACCAATATAAGACTCCAAACTACCCAACTACTTCAGCTGAGCAAGGTCTCTGAAGTAAAGTTCTGGATCACACCTGTCAAACCTCTCAACCAATCTGTCAGTGAATTCCTGGTAAGAAGTGATCCTATCATGGTGTAGTGTAGCCATGCCATGAATCCACCAGTCATGTGCTACACCATCAAGGTGGAGAGCTACAAATCGTATAGCATCTTCCTCTGGCATAGGACGTAGTGTCAGGAATGTATCCAACTTACTCACCCAGGCACGTGTTGTAACTCTACCACTACCATCATAGTGAACTAAGGTTAGTTTGTTGGTAGCCTGTCTGAGATCACTTTGCTTGTTTCTAGGCCTCCTGTCATTCCTGTTATGGTTATACTCTCTCTTCTGGCTCATGAATCAATTGAAGTTAAGGTGCTCCTTAACTCTCAGAGGTAATGCATCCCATTCATCATACATAGTCATGATGTTATCAACAAAGTTCACTTCACCACCCTATTCAACCTCTTCCTCTTCATCAACTTCATTTCTGACAAAAGTAGGACAAGTAGCTCTCTCAAAGGTGTGTGCTGGAGCAATAATTCTGTGTGGTTCTCCATGAATATTGCCATCCTGATCTCAACCCTAATTCTGACCTCTATGAAGTGTCAAATTTTGAACATTTGTGCTTAGCTGCTGGAGGTGGCCTACCACCATGCCTCTAAGTACATCTCTAGCTTCTCTGTCCTCTTCATTGAGAGGATTCCTGTGAGAACCTTCAGCTTCCTTGTCAGCCATATTATCCAAACCTATTTCCTCCTCTTGTTCTTCAAAAGGAAATGCTGGAAATGGATTAAAATCACCTCTTTGATATTTAGGACCCCTGCGTGAGTAGTACCTGTCAAATCTGTCCTGGTGTGACTGCATAGAATCTACTAACCCCACAAGCTGGTAGGATCAGTGCTCTGATACCACTGTGATGAGCCCTGCTGGCTCTCAACTCAAACCCTAGTATTTTCTTAAGTCTTAATGAGTTATTTTAGTTTTTTAGAGAAAAGTTCATAGACAAAAGAGAAGGGGCGCAACATATAAAAGCTCATAAACTGTAAAATAGAGCTATTTTCTATAGTATGGAAATGCAGAAGGCATTATTTTATTGAAACAATTAGATCACAAGTAATAGACATACCCGAATGTTTCTAGATTATTTATTTAAAACAGTAAGCTAGCTCGCCAGCCAAGAATGGTGAAAACTGGCATATAAGGACGCCTAGCCTCCAGATTTGAGTTCTCCTTCTTCGAAACTAGATACAAGTCTTTGAAAAAGGTAGACGCTAGAGATGGAAGACAAAAACCATCCAAAAGGAAGGCGTTTCAACAAGTCACTTCACACACCTCTCTAAATGGGCACATATCCCATTGCAAGTAGTACGGCCAAGAAAGAAAAGTAGTAACCCTATTGGAGCCACAGATATGATGAAGAGGATGCCACAAGTGAAGAACCCACTTTCTTATTGCAATCAACAAGAAATCTGTATAAAATACTTTGACTAAATCATGTAGAACCTCTGAATGAAGCTCTCAACTACACTGATTCGACTGATCTCTCACAATCTCAAGAGTGCTCAACATCAAAGAGGAATCATTCTTCAATGGAAGATTGTTCAAACCCTGATCACAGGAGAATGCACAGGAAGAAACACAATGGCAAAGTCAAAATATTCAATGATAGGGTTTCTCATTGCCAAAATTGCCTTATATAAAGAAGGCACGCATTTCCAAGAAGATACGCCCTTTTTCCCATCATTAAAATCTTTTAAAATAATATTAAGTCCTTTTCAATAGTCATGACTTAATATTTGGTCGCCCTTTTATATTTTTTAGTGATTAAAATATTAAATCACCTTTTTAGAATAATTTAAGTGATATAAAATGTATAAAGTCAATTTGACTTTATAAAAAGGCATTAAGTTAATTAATTAACTCAAATCACTTAAAAATTCATAACTCACTCAAAACTCCAAATATTCCTGTGCCGTCAGAAGCTGTCGACTCCTGAACTGCTAACGCCTATTGTGAACCAATCGTTGGGCTCTAAAAACAAAAAATGATCAACTCTTCAGAAAGTACCACTGACCCTCTAACCAATCCAACTAGCCCACAAGGGTCCAATAATAGGCTAACCACCATCAAACATGATCATGCCAAAAAAGGGGACATTACAGATAGACCCCCCATTGTGAAAAGGGCTAAGGTGTTATGATTGGTCAAAGCTCTTAAGCTGGTGCATGGATGAGGTGCCCATGCTATTGACATTGCAAGCACCTTTAGACATATTCATGAGGTTCTCTTTCCATCATAGGCCAATAGCCCCTAGTCCTCAACAGTTTCTTGGCCAAGGTCTTACCACTCGAATGTGAAGCACAAATGCCCTCGTGTACCTCAGCTAAAGTAGTCAAGCTTCCTCAGGGTTAAGGCATCGTAACAAGGTTCCTTCAATACTCCTACGGTATAGGATGTCTCCTAAGATAACAAAGCAGGATGACTTCTTGACAAATGTTCTTTTAAGGTTCAAGGTGATATTAGTAGGGAGGACTCCTATTTTCAAGTAGGTGTAAATGTCATGATTCCAAGGGTCACCGGGACCAACGATTTCACACACGAATTTAAACTTTGGTACCTTGAAAGTTGGTACAAGAAGCTGTTCTACAAGGAATTCTTGCTTAGGGACATTGCGTGGGATATCTAGTAGTGATCCGATTGTTGCCATAGCATCCGATGCTCTATTGTTTGCCCTAGGTATTTGCTCAAATGTGATGTCGATGAAGAATTCTTTGAGGATTTCCACCAGTTTCTTATATGGGGTCAATTTGTCATCTTTCATTTGGTATTCATCATTGACTTGGTTGATGATAAGCTGTGAGTCTCCATAGACCTTGAGTGTCATGATCTACCATTGTACTGCAATTCTAAGTCATATAACAAGAGTCTCATATTCTGCAATGTTATTTGTGCAAGGAATAGACAACTTGTATGACTTTGGTATGCAATCTCCTTGTGGTGTAATGAGAAGACCCCATCTCTTGACCCATGTTGTGTGTAGGATCCATCAAAATATACTTTCCAGTGATCTTCCGCACTTAGGTTAAAGATTGACTCGTCAAGAAATTCTCATACCAATGGGTTCTCTGAATACATCGGTGCTTCTGCCAGCTAATTTGTAGTTACATGTCCTTTAATGGCCTTCCATTCTACATACTCAATGTTTTGTTCTATTAGGATCATAACCCATTTAGCTTTTCATCCTGTGAGCATTGCTTTAGAAAGCAGATACTTGAGAGGATCTATCTTAGAAATGAGTTTTATCTGATGTGCTAGCATATAGTGTCTGAATTTCTGTGCGACGAACACTACTGCTAGGAAATCCTTCTCAATGGATGTATAATTCAACTCATGTCCTACCATGGTTCTACTGATGTAGTAAATAGCTCTCTTTCCCATTCACATCATATTGCTAAGAGAGTGCCAAGGGCTACTGTTGTTGCCAATATATGCAAGATCAATGGCTTGTTCAGAATTGGTGGCATAAGAATCGATGGTGTGAGCAAGTACTCCTTGATTTTATTGAATGTATGATCACATTTCTCATCCCATTTGTATGCTACCCCCTTGTGGAGTAGATGAGAATATGGAATAGCCTTATCTACTAATTGTGCTATAAACCGGTGAATGGATTGGAGTCTTCCTTGCAAACCCCTTAACTGCTTTAATGTTCTAGGTGCCTCCATTTCGAGGATTGCTTTGACTTTAGCAGGATCTATCTCAATTCCCCTCATAGATAGAATATACCCAAGGAGCTTTCCTAACTGCACACCGAAGACATACTTTTTTGGATTGAGTCTGACCTTATATTCTTCTAGCCTGTCAAAGATGGAGCTTAGAGCCAGTATGTGATCCCAACACTTTTTTGATTTGGCCAATATGTCATCCACATAGTCTTCCATAGTTTTTTGAATCATGTCATGGAAGATTAGCATCATATCTCTTTGATAGGTAGCTCCTGCATTTTTTAGCCTAAATGGCATCATGTTCCAACAATAAGTCCCCCATGGACAGGTGAAAGTTGTTTTGTGTTGATCATCTTTAGCTATCATGATCTGATTATACCTTGAAAATCTGTCCATTAGTGATAGCATTTCATGTCCTGCTGTCATCTCTACAATCATGCCTATATTTGGGAGAGGGAAATAATCTTTAGGACATGCTTTGTTTAGGTCTCTGAAGTCAGTGTTGATGCGGATTCCCCCAGTGGGTTTAGTGATTAGTACTAGGTTTGAAACCCATTTTGGATAATCAATTGGTTGTATGAAGCCAACATCAAGGAGCTTCTATAATTCAAGTTTGACCAGTAATGCTATTTGTGGATGCATCTTTTTTAACTTTTGTCTTGCTGGTTTTGCTTCTAGATAGATGGTTAGATGGTGAACCACAACTTCTGGATCAAGACCAGGAATGTTAGCATAGGTCCATGCAAATTTTACCTTTCTTTCTCTTAGAAATTCAGCTAGAAGTTCTTGTTCTTCGGTCAAGAGTGATTCTGCATAGAAGGTGATATCTAGTGTTTCCTCAATTCCTAGGTTGATCGGATTGCACTTTTCTACCAAGACTGCTGACTTCTCCTTATGAATAACACTAAGGGGAAGATTGAATCCCTCATCCTCTAGCACCTAATAGAGGTTTTCACCATTGGATACATCCTTTTTTTTACTATTTTTAGGTCAAAGAGTGCCACAGTGTGGTTTTCACTCAGACCTAGATATTATTCTTAAATTTTCACTTTTGCGACTGAGGGATTTAATCATTTCCCCATAGTAGGCATGTGTGTCCAACTCAATGATGAACCTTGCTTTGTGATCTACATATGGTAGAGTATCCCACAATCCCATGAATTCTGAGAGAGACTTATCGTTTTCAAACGTGTCTAAAATCGGTGGTCCTCGTTGGTCGAAATCGATGAGTTGGGGGTAGACAAGTTTTAGCTCATTAGTCTGGTCACTTGGTTTGAAAGATAGGGTAATAATCATGAGAAGGGAGGAATCCTTGAATAAAATAGGTAGGTCAGTGAGGAGGTCCTGAAAAGGATAAGTAATCGATATAGGAACCGAGGGGGAAGCTTTGACTATTTTAACCGGGGCACCTTTGCCAAGTATGGTTACTTTTCGGGGGGTACATCCAAGGCCAAGATTCTTTATTCACTTCTCAAGAATGATAGGTTCTAGTAGGCCATTATCATTTTTCCCAAGCTTTTCATTTTTGTTATATCCCCATCCTTGCATTAACTGCAGTTCTTTGTTGCTATTGTCCATGGGAAGTTCAGGGACATGCCTTTCATCTTGATACAATAAGCTTGATATATCCATTTCGTCTACCACTTCTTGACTTAGATCCCCCCACCTATTGAATCTAGAGGATTTTGCTTTGAAGGTTTGAGATGATGTGTCAATTGGTTGAGGTTGTCCATGAGATCGAGGAGATTGAGGTAACTCTTCTATTACAAAAGCACTCTTTCATTTTGTAATCCCCACACCCATTATCTTGGATAATGACTTTGATATCAGAGATGTTTGGAATGGAGGATGTCTTTGTCTCAAAAGTGGAGGCGAGGTTAGATGAGTCTATATATGGAGATGTGGGTCCCTCATCATTCTTTGGTACTTGGGGGATTTTGTAGTACTTGGCTTCCAAGTTCTTGCAATAATAAAATGGTTCAAGATCTCCATGGACTATGACCTCTTTATTTTGATATGGAAACTTGATACACGAATGGAAGGTGGATGTGATAGCTTGCATCCCATGAATCCATGGGCACCCTAGGAGGATATTGTAAGATAATTCAAGATCAAGGACTTAGCATGTGGTTTTCATGATAGCTGGCCCTACTTGAAGAGGGACCTGAATGGTGGCTTGAGACACCCACTCTTGATCATCATATGCCCTAATTGTAATACCTTTTCCTTTTTCAATGACGTCTTTAGAGAATCCCAAACTTTTTATTAGCTTGAGAGTACAAATATTTAACCTTGCACCTCCATCCACCAAGACTCTTTTGAATTTATTTTTATGGACTAAGACTTCAAGATGGAGTGCGTGGTTATGAGATGGCTGAGTTGGGAAGTCCTAATCAGAAAATGTTAGGAGATGTGGCATGGTAATGTGTCTGACCATAGCTTGGAACTGGTTTGAGTCAAGATCTATGGGGAGAGTGGATGAAGCCAATGCTTCTTCTAGGATTTTCCTATGTGCGGGCGAGATTTTTAGCAACTCCATGATGGAGATCTGGGTGGGGGTTATTTTCAACTGATCCAAGACATTTTAGTCATCGGGAATTGACTTTGGATTGGTAGCGGATGCTTTGGATGCTTGGGATGGTCCTGGAATGGTAAATTTTCCACCACGTGTGGTGACTCCATAGTTGGCCAGAGATCCTTTGATACTGACAACTATAACCCATTCATCTAAGGATGCAATCACATGGTCATAAACATGGTTCACATTATTATACTTTGCCTTACCATTGTTGTTTCCCTTATTGTGATCTAGCATCAGATTCGTGTATATCTTTAGGTATTGATTTCCTGTGGGTTGTTTAATGGTTACAGTTTTGCCATTGATGAGGTCCTGAATCAGGTTCTTAAGTCACATGCAACTAGCTAATGTGTGTCCCTTTATCTTGTGGAAATCATAGAGTTGTTTCTTTTCATACCATGGTGGTTTAACTTTAGGATCTTGATAATTGTCATAAACAAGGATGTTGATGAGATTTTCCTGGACTAGCCATTGCATTACAGACTCAATTGGTTACCCAAGCGGTGTGTATTTTTTTTTAGGGGGATACTTCCTTGGGGGTGGTCCCCCTTGATTGTTCAAGTTATTAACCACTTGGTTGTTGGGTTGTCACGATGATGTGTTGGCTTGTGTGTTGTTTTGGTTGTTGACTTGCGGTTTTTGATATGATTGTGTGTTTTGCTTTGGGGCACTGATAACAACTTTGGTGGCAACCACACCATCGTTAGTAACATTTTTGTTCTTTGCCCATGTGTGTGGTTTTTCATTATAACTGGTTGATGGATAGTGATCTTGATAAGTGGGTGTCCCCCCTTGTGCGATAAGGGCTCTTTCGATGTTGAGCACCTTGGGGATCAACTGGTCATATGTGGTGATGCATTGCATTTTCAGATGGAAGGAAAAGGTTTCGTTGAGATTGGTGATGATAGTAAATAATTGTTGTTCTTTTGGCATAGTCCACTTGCTCCTGTTGGCCTTGGATCGCCATCATTGCAAGGACACAAATGTTTCGCCCTTGGCTTGTTTGAGAGCAGATAGTTCTTCTAGGCTCATGTCCATGCCTATGTTGAATGAATAGTTCTGTATGAACAAGTCCACAATTTCTTGGAACTTTTTGATTCTGGGAGGAAGACGACAAAACCATTCCATTGCTATTCCAACCGAACTCCGAGGGAATAGTTACATTAGGTAAGTGTTGTTGTATGCAACTTCCATACAGTGAACATGAAATTACCTGATGTGATCTTTAGGGTTACCAGTTCCACAATATTTGTCAAATTTAGGTATCTCGAACCCTTTTGGGAATGCAACCATTACAATGCTTCTATCGAATGGATAAGGGCACAAATTCCATTGGGTTTTTGTTGTTTTTTCGGATTGTAGGTCTAGTGCTTATTGTGAGAGAAATTTGATTTGTGTAGACACATCATTTTGCGGATTGGGTGGTGGGATGAATGTTTTTTGGGGTGGTTTGATCGCTTGAGTGATGGGTGGGGTATTTTGCATGTTCATGGGAGGTTGCTGTGAACTTTGTTGTGCAATCAATGCTTGTTGGTATGCTTGCAATTGTTGTTGTGCCAACAATGCTTGTTGTTGGGCTAGTAGCTAAGCTACTTCTTGTTGCACTTGGTATTGTTGGAAAGCTTGATGATAGGCTTGCTGCTAGACTACTTGTTGTTGTGCTTGGTATTGTGCTTGTGCTTGAGCTTGCTAGGCTTGTTCCTGAGCTTGAGCTTGTTGGGCGGCTTGTGCAGCTTGGGCAACCTATGCGGCTTGTGCGGCTTGGGAAGCTTGGGTAACTTGTTGTTGCAATAAAGCTTGAGCTTGCACTTGGGCAGCTTGTTGTGCCTGTTGTGCGGCTTGCCGTGCCTAAAATTGCTAGAATGCTTTTTGATAGGCTTGATGGGAAACTTGTAGTGTGATGCTATATTGGTTTTCCATGTTTGGTTTCAGTGGTGGAGTTGGAGGATTTAGAATGGTGTGAGATGTTGTGATGAGAGTTTGTTGAGGTGGTTGTTGAGGTTTCGCTGGATTGATGATAGGGGGTTGTGTGGTGAATGGTGTGGTTGATATGCTAGGTCCTTTGGAGACCACGTTTTGAGATATTTGAGGTGTTGTAGACGGTGTAGTGATTGATTATGTTTTTTGGATTTGTGTCGCCTTGTCTTGCAATATCGATGGCATGACCAAAGGATTTGGTATGTTGATTTGATTCACGATTGGAGGATTTTTTTGATTTGGTTGATTGAGGATTGGCAAAGGGGGTTGCTCTAAACCAATGATTGGTGTGGATGTTAATGGAAGAGGGGGAAATGGTGGGAATATTGGAGGTGTGCTTCCATGAGCAAGTGATGATGAGGGATCAAAGATTCCTCCTTGTCCAAATAGTCCCCCTTCTCCTTGTGAAGTGATGGGGAGATAAATTTGTGTGTCAATGGAATATGTTGGTGATGTGGAAAAAGTGGATGGATTGTTGGTGTCATGAAAGACAAGTGGTACACACAAATGCTTAGGATTTTGGGGGACAGTATTTGGTAAACACAAGATGGTGTTTGTGTCTAAGTTTGTGATAGGTGATTGTGAATTATTGAACTCTTAAGAACCTTGGAGGGATACTAGACTTTAGGACTTATATTTTTTATTTTGGATTTGATTTGGATTTGATAATGAACTCATAAACTCCAAGAGGTTAGATGTTGTCTTGGAATAAACTTATCCACAAGGTGATAATTTAACTAAGTGTATGAAGAAGGATTCATCCACACACACTTAGTCAAACAAGATTATTTTGATTTTATTTAGAAGGATTTTCCAAAAGCCTAGTATGAAGGATTTTTCCAAGATTCTAAGAGTTGTTTGTGAGATGGGTTTGGATTGATGTTTGAGGATGGATGAAAGTGTTGATTTTGATCCTAAGTGAACTTAGAGAGACTTTTGTTTACAAGACCTAGGTATTGAGGAACATGCTATACTTCTAAGAACTTGTGAACCCAACTAAGTGAGATACTCAAAATGTTGAAAAAGACTTGGATTTTGACAATAATAGAACGAATTCAAATTGGGATTGTCTTTTGAAGCACATTTGTAAAAGTTATAGAACAATCTTTCTCTAACTTCGTAAAGAATAGACTGGCGTTTCTTGAGATTTCTTGGGCTAAGACATTTGTGACAATTGATGGACTTTGGTTTTGGGATTTTGATCTTGACGGAAATCATTTGAGAAAACACGTGTGGGGTTCAATATGTCTTTTATCTTTGCTTAATGGATTCTTTTTACCACAAACATGTTCTTTCTTAGCTTTTGAAACTAGATGTCTATGTCTTAATTTCTTTTCATCCCACAAGGTCCATTATGTGGAAATCAAGAGAGTCAAGGCAATAGTTCCCTAATGTTGACTTTAGAGAGAGAAAATTGAGATATAAGCCCAAATACTTAGAAGCCTCTAAGGATAAATCCCTAAGGACAAGCAATAATACTTGGACTTTTCAAAGGTATTTTCCTCTTCTAAAGGGTTTGAAATTTGATGACCATTGTTAAATGTTTGTTTTCAAGATTTTGGGTTCAAGCAATGTGTTTAACTAACTCAAAAATTGCACAACCCTAGGATGGAAAAGAAAATATTTGTTGAATTCCCACTTGGATTTCTCTAGCTGCGCTTATTCAGAGAAGATGATTAGAAGCTTGAACACACTGGCTCCCCTCCACAACACTCACTTCTATGGGTCATCCAAACTTCAATTCTCATGAATCTCCCATGATGAACTTTTCATCTCTACAAAGAACTACAAATATGTGGGACAACTCTAGAGGTTCGACCTCCTGACGCCAACAAATATTGGAATTTTTGGCTTCTATACAAGGGTTCATAATAAGGGCATCTGGTTCAAAGGACACAATGATAAAATCCTTCAAGAGGTCTCCCAACCCTTAGAACAAGGTCTTTACACATCATAAAGATACTGGGGGAGAGATATCATGCATCACTTTGTTGATTACAAACTTTCCTTGCAACCACAAATTTGTAGATCGATTCGGAAGAGCCTGGCATATGCTCGTTACCGCTTGGGTCGTTCCCTTGGGGTGAGTATTTTTTCCCACCAATGAAGGCCCTCTAAAGGTAAAGAAAAGTGAGTAAGTACATTTGTAGTTCGATCAATCTTTGTTTGCGTGAACAAAGAGAGAACACATGTAATGCTTTTTCTCACACTAGCAAGATTTGTTCAATTTTAAGAGCCTAAATTTGAAATGTGGGGGAAATCTTTTAGACAACCTAATTTCACTAAAATGCTTTTGATTCTCAAGATCGCTATGAAGAGTGAGAGAAGTGCATACACATTCGAATAACAAGATTTTATAAAAAGAACAAGCACAAATTCTTTTTAATCCTCAAAAGCAATAAATGGATTCTTTTTATAGCACCAAATTTGAGTGTAAGAGTTGTTTGTTCAATTTTAATCCAAGTCGAAATGCTAGTAAGTATCTAAATTTCAATTTTAGCCAACTTGACAAAGCTTGGGTTGTGGGTTAATTTTAAGTCCAAATTGAATCTAGTTGGTTATGCCCTTGGACTTCAATCTTCATACAAATTTGGACCTCCTTCTATTATTATTTATGCCTCTATCTTGACTTCTATGCATGAATTAAAACCCAAATTGTCACAAAGAGCATTAAAAAATGCTTTTAGAACTTTAAACTCTGCCCTCCTTTGCTTCCTACAAATGTGGCGTTGAAAGGAAATTGCGGCACTCTGTCAGTAACATATGCGGCACTGAAATACAGATGCGATGCTCTAGTGAAGTCGAAAGCAACACTCTGCAGAAACAGAGAGCGCAATTGCGACATTATAGCAAAAGCGGCACTCTATGGCGAGAAAGTTAGGCAGAAAGCAAAGAAAGCATATATGATGGTGTGTCAAAAGCGGCACGATAGAGGTGTGCAAATGTGGTGCGATTTGATAAATGCGGCACTGTATGTCAAAAGAAACACTCTACGACATCACATTTGTAGAAAGGCGACATCGCTCCCCTATAGCTGCGAAAAAAAAAATTAAATAAAATTTTTCATGTTAGATTGTTCGACCCTCCTTCTAGCACCAAAATATGAGCAAAAAACCTGCATTGACTAACAAAATATCAACAAAACAATGTCAAACATGTTAGTAACACAAATCTAATGCTCCCTATGAGATTCTTCAACAAATTTAAGAGAAAACATGAAATAAACAATGAAATAACATAATTGAAGCATGTAATCTAATCTAAACTAGCAAAACCTTCATCCCATAGGGGGAGTGGTGCTCCTTTGATGTAGAAAGAAGCCCTTTCCCAATCCCATGATAAGCTTGATGAAGTTGAAGATGGTTCAAAGATGAAATTGACTATAATCTAGCTATGAAACTTGAAAATGATAGAAAACTAAGAACTCAAATGGCTATAGCGATAATGCATGAAGTTGTGGATCCATATTATGAAAATGATGCCTCTATTTATAGAAGCCAAGGGTTGAAGAATGAGAGGATTTAAAAGGCTGTAAGAGAATTAAATGCAAATGTAAGAGGATGTGATAGATTTTTGAAATCCTTTGGAGGGAAATTGATTAAGAGGTGGTTGAGAGGAATATTCTCAAGAATATTCCTTTGTGAGGATAATTGAGGAATTAAATAATTAATTAAAATTATTTTCATGTGCAACCTGGTTAGTTGACCATGAGTTGATGTAACTCTTAAAGAGTTAAAAGCCGGAGGAATTAATAACGCTGATTAGAAAGATGAATTAGGATTAATTAATTGGAGTGAACTAGAAAATGTGATATTTGATTTGATTGTTTTTTAATCAAATGAGAGGATTAAAAAAGGATTTAATTAAATGATTTGATTTAATTAAATAAGATGATTAATTAGTTAGAATAAGGGTGAATTAATCAAATAAATTTAATTATTTGATTAATAGCTAAATTTGCTGATTTTAATTAAACAATGTTGATTATTCAATTAATTGATCAATTTAAAGTGATTTTAGAAGAAATGGTGTTAGTTGATCAAAATCATATCTACATAATATCAATTAGGCATTTTTAGTGTCTACAATGGGCAACCTATTTTATTCTTTATTTTAGAACATTTTTTGTGTCTTTCAATGTATTATGCTTTATCTTTCTATTAGTTTCAAGATTAAAAGAACCTATAATTGAAAATAGATTAGTTCATCTATTTTTATTTTATAGTCCCAAATAGGTGGATTAAATTATTTTGTTGTTAAACAAATCTTGTACAATGTAATGTCCCCTTTTCAAAATGAAACCAAGTTGAAACTCAAATGCTCATCGTTCATTTCCCATGGGCCTTGGGGATTTTTATCTTGGAAAATAGGAGTATAATAATAACTCAAGAGGATCTTACTGTCATAAAAGGGGCCACTTAAGTGTTGGCATAGATACTAGGAAATGTTTATGTTGTAAATGGGGCATCCATTGTGCTACCTGAAAGGGGTCAATTTGATATTGCAAAGGATTTTTTTACACAGGTACATGAAGCTGCTGCAAGAAACATCTTTGTTCAGATGCCTGATGTGTGGGTAAATCTAGCGCATGTTTACTTTGCACAAGGATAGTTTACACTTATAGTGAAAATATTTATGTTGCAAATGGGGCAACCATTGTAAAGTGTTGATACAAAGAGCATAAAATGTTTATGCTACAAATGGGTCAACCATTGTGCTAGCTAAAAGGGGTCAAATTGATATTGCAAAGGAAATCTTTACACATGTACAAGAAGCTACTGTAGGAAACATCTTTGTTCAGATGCCTGATGTGTGGGTAAATCTAGGAGATGTTTACTTTGCACAAGGACAGTTTGCACTTGCAATGAACCTGTATCAAAATTGTTTGAGGAAATTCTATTTTGGCATTGACACCTAAATTTTACTATATTTAGCTCAAACACATTATGAAGTAGAACAGTGGAAAGATTATAAAAGAACATTATTATGAGCAGTAGAACATTATTAAGAGCAGTAGATTGTAATGAGTGTTTCAAATTTGTGTTTAATGTAATGAGGGTTTCAAATTAACTCTGAATTCACTCCAGAGGGCATCCCCAAATCTGATTTCACTACAGAGGGCCTTGGTGAATTCAAATTCATTGCAAAAAACTCTGAATTCCTTTCCTACCTTTTCAGAAGTCTCCATGTCCTCTCCAAATCTTTATCGCCCATACAAGTAGCTGCTATAACTGATCAAAATGTCTTAGTTCCAAGCTAACGAATGAAGCGAGATCTCTAAAGAATGAATGAAGTGAGGTCTGCAATGAATGAATGAAGCGAGGTTTGCAATGGACATGAATAATCATACCAATACATCGCACACAATACATCATGCCAATAATTGGCCGAATTATTTTTCAATTTTTTTTCTAATTTGTATTTGATGACTAACTATTTAGTCATTTTTATTGCTGTGACTAAATAATTTTTTAGTCGATGACCAAATTAGTCATTTATTTACTCATTTATAGTTGAGTTGCAAAAAATGGGTAGAATTTAGTCATTTTTAGTTGTTGTGACTAAAGTTTTTAGTCACCTAGTCAATTTATTTGCCAAATTCTACTAGTGTGAGTTAGAGGTTCTTCCTCCTCTTCTGAAGATCCAGAGCTAAATGAGCTCTCCTCAACTTCTTGTGTATCCTGGGCCTCGATTCAACTTTCTTAGGTGTAGAAGTAAATTGAATCACATCTTCTTGTTTACTTTGTTCTAGCTGCAATGTAATAGAAGAAGGCTTAGTTTCTCTAAAAATAACACTTTTGCTATATATTACCTTTTGTGCAACTGGTTCCAAAAGTTTTTATCCTTTCACACCATAGCTATATCCAATGAAGATACATTTCACAGCCTTGTTCTCCAACTTTGTTTGCTCCTCCTTTGGCACATGTGCATATGCCTCACAACCAAAAACTCTAAGATTTCTTAATGAAGGCTTGCGACCTGACTGTGCCTCTATAAGAATCTTATCAACAAGAGCTGATGTAGGAGACTTGTTAATAAAGTAACATCTAGTCACAACTACTTCAACCCAAAACCTTTGTTCTAAGCCAACACTAGTCAACATACTCCTACCCTTCTCCATTAGTGTCCTATTCATTCTTTCTGTAAATCCATTTTGTTGTGGAGAATACAAAGTTATCTTCTATCTATGAATACCATAATCTTTAAAAAATCTATAAAAATCATTAGATCAAAATTCACCGCATTATCAGTCCTCAAACACTTTATTTTCTTTCTAGTCTACAATTCAACCATTGCATTAAATTCTTTAAATCGACTACAAACTTCATATTTACTCTTTAAAAAATATACCCATGTCCTTCTACTATAATCATCAATAAATGAAGTTCATAATATGTGGATTTACCAATCGAAGGAACATCTACATGACCAAACACATTAGAATGAATAAGATCCAACACACCACAAGATTTAAGAGAACTCGAGTAAAACTGAACACAATTTTTTTTTCTATAAATGCAATGCTCATAGAAATCAAATTCAAGACTATAATTAGACAAACCTTCAACAAGGTTTTTATTTTTTAAGGTCCTTAGACCCTTTTCTCTAATGTGGCCAAGTCTCTGGTGCCATAACATAGTTTTCTCTGTAGGTAATTTTGTCTTAGAAGAAAGAGCACCCTTGGGTACCAAAAAGCCATGACTATTTGTTGAAGGTCAAAACCTCACCTCTTCTACAAACTTTCTTTTCACAGAAGTACTATTGCACTAAAAAATGCATGCATCCAAATTATACAATGTGCCATATCTGACACCTCTAGCAATCACCATAGCACCTCTAACCATCTTGCATCCTACATCAAGAAATACTACCTGCACACCCGTATTTATTAGTTTGCTTACAGATAGCAGATTTGATGCTAATCCAGGGATATGCAACACACCATTAATCCTTTTTATTCTACCATCAGGAAACCTGATTTTGACTTTACCATGGACAAAAATGTCTAAATGATAATCATCACCCAAGTACACCTTACCTCCATCAAATTATTCAAATTTAGAAAACCAATCTTTATTAAAGTTCATATGGAAAGATGCACCCGAATCAATTAACCATGCATCATTACTTGCACGAGTTTCCAAAGTTGCAATGAATGCATCGCCATCTTTTTTCTCAATCTTAGAATCATAATCATAATCAAATTTCTTCTTTTTCTTCTTATTTTCTTCTTTGCATGCCTTACAAACACATCCAAGCTTACCATAGTTCCAACAAATAACTTTGGACTTTCCAGGAGATTTAGATCTCCCCCTGGACTTGGATTTGTCATGCTTCTCATTCTTCTTTCCTTTTTCCTTAGGTCCTCCATGAACATTCAGGGCCTCCTTGGTAGTGATGGATACCTTCCTCCTCATCTCTTTAGAAAGAAAAGAACCCACCACATCTTCATTCTTCAAAATAATAGAAGTACTCCCAATAGCCATAACAAGAGAATCCCACGAATTAGACAAAGAACAAAGCAATATTTGACATTTCTCCTCCTCATCCATTTTGACACCAACGAATGCCAATTGAGCCACCAGAATATTGAATGCTTCCAGGTGGTTTGTGATTCATCCACCCTCTTCCATTCTCAAGGAATGCAATTTCTTCCTCAATAAAATCTTGTGCACTAAAGATTTGGCATGATACATCTCACCAAGCTTCTTTCATAGTTTCTATGCAGAGGTCTCCCCATGGACATTAATTAAAACAGAGTCTTCCAAACATAATCTGATTAGACCCTTGGCTTTACGATCCATAACATCATATTGAGTAGCCTGAGTATGATTTGCAAGCCTTGAAACATTCTCATCAACAACATCCCACAGATCTTGATCTATCAACAAATCCTCCATCTTCAACTTCCACATCTCAAAATTATTTCCAAAAAATTTCTCCACCTCTATTCTCCCTGATGAACTTTCCATCTGAAAATTCCTGTAACAAGATTACAAAGTATCTTCTGCACAAGCTCCCACTCAAAACTGGATTAGTTCAGAAAACCCAACAACCCACAACTAAAACCAAAGGTGATCAAGCTCTGATACCACTTGTAAGGAAGCTAAGGTAGCAAAACAACTTCCTACACTAACCTTGAGAGGAGGATAATGCAAAAAATTTATAAATCTTTAACAGTTACAAAAACTTAAACAAAAATAAACATAAATATTGCGCATACCATGACATAGTAATTTACGTGGGGAAAACCCTTTCGGGAGAAAAATCCCACACTCTAAAAGCCACCCAATATATTATTTAGTAAATTACAAAGATTACAATATACTTGTTGAGCAAGCTTCTCACAAGAGTATCACCACTAGAGATCAAGAGACAACACAACTACTATCAGACTCTCAGAATACATCACTGTCTCTCTCCACCACAGTCGTAATACATCACCCTCATAAAATAGAGTTACATTCTAGGGCAAGAAAGGCCAAAAAAGTATCCACCATTAGATCTAAAACCTAATAATAAATGGTCTAGATTTACATTGTATCATTTATCTAATGTATGTCAGCCATTTTAGTAGTTTCCTAAAAAAGTTAACAAAAAATTGTTTACATGCATCCCACTCTCCCCCTCTTGCTACCATTGTATATTACACCTATCGGTGTAACTGGGAAATATATATATCCTATCAACAATAACCTTTATATAATTGCAAGGTTGAGACACATTTTCCCAATACTAGCAATCATATATCGACGTATATGACCTTGTGTAGTGACTTCATTTTTGAAGATAAAATCTTGGCTAAAATTTTCCCTAGGTCATTGAAGGACACAACTCTAGAATGGTTTTGCTTATTGTTGAATAAATCAATCCACTCCTTCAATGAACTTGTTGAGGCTTTCCTCCACCATTTCCATGTAAACATTGGACCCAAAATTACATTAACCAACTTCATGT
This sequence comes from Sequoia sempervirens, assembly GCA_007258455.2. Lineage (NCBI taxonomy): Eukaryota > Viridiplantae > Streptophyta > Pinopsida > Cupressales > Cupressaceae > Sequoia > Sequoia sempervirens. The sequence continues at coordinate 437,500,221 of VDFB02270651.1, forward strand.
GATGCAAACAAAATCAAAATGAAAAAGTCACAAACTTCGTAGGCCACTGTCAATTGCCTTACTCACAAATCAATCTTACTCTACTTGATGGACATTTCCAAAGAGTGTTCATTAAAAAAATGCAACCTGACATAAGGGATAAAATTGTATTGAGGAAATATCCATCCTTTATACATTTTTGTATGACCCTTTGTGATTACCAGAATATGGTTAGTTAGTACAAAGAGACATCTTCATCTACTCCTATTGGAAAATCTAAATCTATACCTCAAAACAACTAAAAACCATTCAAGAAGCAATTTTTTAAATCAAGTTACATACATCTCAAAAAAACCAACCACATTGAACCTCAAGTTGCTACCATAACTTCAACTCCATACCCAATTTAGATGGAAAGATAAATAATTTACCCAGTTACTTGACACCCTCCATTCAATTCTTTTGCAACTTTTGGGCAATAAATTAATTTGATTGCCTCTTGTTCGACTTGTGGAAATGCAACCAAACCTCGACTACCAAGTTAAAATCCAAATTCCTTTTATCAATATCATTGTACAAGTGGATATGATACAAAATGATGCATAAATCTTAAACATCAAGTTTAAGACCTACCCTTACACATTGCATAATCCCCCTTTCATAATTCGCCACTCGAATTCAATTCCAAAAATCAATTTGGACAATGTTTCATATGATAGAGAAGAGTGCCTACAAGATCATGCATTAATTTGTAGATTTTTAAGGGTTTTTTCCAAAACTGTGTGATATGGACACTTGGATAAATAAAAACTAGAAGGAATGCATGGAGGAAAAAATTAGTATTTACCCCTGTGCCAAGGTTTTTTCATGTTGGAATTTTAATCTATTATGGCAGACATGGAATTAGTTCTTAATGTTAGCCCATGGTTTTTTCAAGAGGGTTTATTATACATCAAGCCATGGTTCCCATCCTTTGATCCTTGAACAAAGACATTTTCTTTTGCATACCTTTGGGCAAGATTGGCTTACCTTCCTTTACAATCTTGGGAGATTGAGTGCTTGAAAGCTATTGCTAATGGGCTTGGGAAGTATCACAACATTTCAAAGGAAACTATCAATCACAAAAACTCTACTTGTGCTTGATTATGTGTGGAATTCGATCTATCCAAAGGAATCCTAGTAGAAATCTTGCTAAAAGTTGGAAATAGATGCTAGAGGCAACCTATAGACTATAAAAAGATTGCCTTCAGATGCAGGAAATGCTTCTCAACACCCTATGTTACATCCCAATGCAATAAGAAGCAAGGGTTAGAGCAAAGTAAATATGTCCTTAATCCACCTAAATGGTGGATTGGTCCTAAGTCCAACCACTATGTCATCACACCTAATGTGAAGGAGGGTTCTTCCACTACATATGATCATGTGGATATGAATCTTGTTTCTCGACCCCCTCCCTTAATTGATTCACAGGCTCTAGTTGTTGAAAGCTTGACAGGTTCTTGTTCGATTACTGATAATTCTACTCTCTCCTGCTAAGATTTCAGACCCAACATCTTTAGAGAATTCTAATCCATAGTCCTCATTGTCACCAGTGTCTCCAATTGGAGCCTCTCATGGTGCTTTCACTGAGAAACAAGATTCATATCCATCTCACAAGACCGAACAAGAATGGATTGAGGTGAAGAGAAAGAAATTTCCTTCTTGTAATTTCAAACACCCAATGACACTAAGATCAACAAGTTTGAGGAGTAAATAAGGATTGTTGTGTTTTGATGCACATTAAAATTGAGGTTTTACTAGTTCGGTCTCATTGAAAAATCATAATTCATGTTAGGAGAGTAAGATTAAACAAAATAATTGTGTGTTGTGTTGCACCCCTAGTGGCAAGGGCATGCAATTATTTTCTTTTTGGGATCTTATATTATGGGAGTTATCCCCTTGGCAGTGCTTACCTACCAAAATAATAATAATATAATAATATAATAATATATAAATATATAATGGTAATATAATAGTATATTATAATACATAATATTATAATAGATTATATGTATTATTATATAATATAATAATAATATAAATATAATATAATAATAATATTTAATATAATATAATATATCTAGTATTATTATTATTAAATTACATAATATAATAATATATAATGTTATTATTTATTTTTTTATTTTTTTTGTAGATAAGTGCTACTAGTGGGGTAGCCCCTTTCTATTAATTGTGAAAATGGTTGCATTTATTGACATGTTGAGCATGGGAGATACATTCAAGACCTAGATTTTGGTAGCAACTATCTAGCCCTGTAAATGCATCAGGGCATCGATATGCTCATCATGCCCGTCCATTGTGAATTGGCAGTCTTGTATAGTGGGCGCATACTTCAATTGACGTATTTCGGGTACATGTGGGGCATGGATATGCTCATCATGCTCATCCATTGTGAGCTGACAGTCTTGTACAGTGGGCACATACTTCAACTGATGTATTTTGGATACATGTTATCTTTTGAAATGATGAAAAAAAAATTAATGTCATACTACTAGCAATTGCACCTTGGTGTGGGGTAGCCCCTTTCTATTAATTGTGAAAATGGTTGCATTTATTGACATGTTGAGCATGGGAGATACATTCAAGACCTAGATTTTGGCAGCAACTATCTAGCCCCGTAAATGCATCAGGGCATGGATATGCTCATCATGCCCATCCATTGTGAATTGGCAGTCTTGTATAGTGGGCGCATACTTCAACTGACGTATTCCGGGTACATGTGGGGCATGGATATGCTCATCATGCTCATCCATTGTGAACTGACAGTCTTGTACAGTGGGCACATACTTCAACTGATGTATTCTGATGTATTTTGGATACATGTTATCTTTTGAAATGATGAAAAACAAAATTAATGTCATACTACTAGCAATTGCACCTTGGTGTGCAATGGGTATGCCGAATAGGTGGGGAAGGTCAATTAAAGAAAAAATTGGTCTATTTATTTTTTATATTCATTTGTTAAGTATACGAGGTCAATTAATAGACCATTTATCAAATGATGTTGTTTGTGCAACAAGTAAATCAAATGCACTATAAAATAGCTTGAATCATGTTGATGTATCTCATTTATAAAAATTGAGCACAATCCAATTTAATCTTAATTGAGAGGTGTGGAAGGTGTAGATCATTCTAGGTACAAACATTTTAGGTGTAGATTCAGTCGTTCAAACATCTATCAAGTTCAATACATTTACACTATTCCCGGTGACTATAAAACAAAAACAAAAACTGGTATGAGTCAAATATTCTACAATATTTTTGGGTTACATGATTTGCTATAATTGTCTTAATACCATAGTGTTGTAACCTGCCCTGATTCACTCCATGGAATGGAAGTAGAGGTACTGAGCATAGGAAAAGAACATTGGAAAATATCAAGGACTCCTGCTGGGGCTGTGAATTACCATTCAAGCATAATGTGATTGAAATGCTTGTTCTAATCGATCATTTAACTGGAAAATATTTTAATCAACACTCTCATTTATTGGAAAATATGTATGCAAAATGTGGAAGTACAGAAAGACACGTAAACTGTTTGACAGAATAACTCAAAGAAATGTGATCTCATGGAATGCAAGAATTGCAAGATATGCACAAAATAGATTTGTTTAAAACGGTTTTAGGGATCTTCAAGCAATTACAATCGACAGCTGTAAAGCCGAATTCCACAGTCTTTTTCCAGCGTCCCCACTACCTGTGCCAAAATGGGAGCTTTGCAACAACATATAAACATACATCAAATCATAAAGGATAGAGGAGATTTGTCGAATGTTGCAATTGCAACTTCCAGGCAGATAGGTATACAAACTATGGGCGTGTAGACAAGGCACGCGTATCTTTTGACAGGATGCCTCAAAGAAACGTGGTCTCTAGAGTGCAATAGTTGCAGGATATGCATAAAATGGATTTGTTGAAGGGCTTTAGAAACTTTCAAGCAAATGGAATCTAGCGGGTGTAAACCCAAATTCTATAAATATTCTCAGTATCCATTCTGCCGCGCCAACATGGGAGCTTTAAAAGAGGGTATGGACACCCAAATTTTGCATGGAAATAGATTTAAAGCTTGCATTTTGAACTAAAACTTCCTTTTCACTATTTCATTCAATAGTACGCCACAAAGGTACTTTCACCTTTACTGTTTGGAAGACTATTGTGAAGTTAATGGTTGATAGAAGAGGGGAAGTGAAACCTTTGTCACCTCCACACACAGACGATGTCTCTGGCTACCAATTTCTATTTTGTCCAGCCCTCTGATGACATCCTCTACATCACACTCATCATCCATGTAGATAAATGCAAAGCCTGTGAAAATACAAAATACTCAAAAAGGAAATAAAAATGAGAAACTGTACAGTAGATAGATGTATATAAGGTACTTATAGTTATGACAGATTTTCACAAGGCAGAGGTACTATACTTAGATTCACTTTTTAATGTGACCTTATATGAGATTTCCAGATTGGCTGAAAGTAAACAGCAGGTTCAAATTTTTTGTTATTTGGGACATTGAAAGCCTAAAAGAAGGATAAAGGCTACTTAAGGTCTATCAACCGGAGTAGTTACCAGTGTGCATCAAGCAACCAGACATGCTCAACTAAAAGGATAAATTCAATACAAAAGTGCCCAAGAATCCTGCCTACCAAAGAGTCAAAAACTCAACAAAATTCAAAAAATCCAAAACATTGAAGCAGAAAAAAAGGCCCTCTTAGTGAGACAGTGTCTGAATTCACACTTCCTTTTGAAAGATACCAAAGAAAGTGCCTAACAGAACCCAGAGAAAAGCTCTGTAAATGCGGACAAGATACTAAATAGGACTTAGGACCTGCAATCAAGATACTGAGGTAGTATCAGTTCCATCAAGGCTCAACCCAATTCATTGATTCAAATGCTCTGCTTATTAGAACACAATGGACCAATAACATCCTCATAAGCCAATAGTATGCTTTAAAGAGGCAATCTAGCATGCAATAGACCAATGCCCCTTTGGACTCTGACCAATTAGGCGATATAGTTCAAATCAAGTCACACAAAAATGAGGAACGAGCTTAATAGAAAGATAAGGAATGAAATAAAGAAAATGAAATGGAAGCCTTGTTGTCAACACAATAGAGAAGTTGAGAGGGAATCCCCTAGATCTTGAAATAAACAAGCCCCACAACGGTCTAGTCTGCTCCACCGTCTCCACGCCCGCCTTCAATGGACCCAAATTTTCCTTTGCATAGTCGTACAAGCTCGACAAGCACGTCGTTGCCTTCAACACTGCCACTTGAAAAAACCCCAAATATTTGAGCCTCCTCTCTTGCTCCACTTGAACCGTACTCAATACCACCACACAAACCCTTTTAGGAAAAAAAAAAAATACACCACCAAATAAGTAGGAAAACTTAAAAAGAACTCCCTATATTGGCATACCTGCTCCATTTCTGCCTAGTATCTTGGAAAATTGTAACTGCAGCTATAGTTGGGGCTAAAATTAGCATTAGGATTAGGGTTTTCAGAGTCATTGGCATCTTTGGACCAGTGATATCTCTGCTTGGCCATAGACACCTTCTCTCCCTTTATCTCTCTACTTTTGCAAGTAAATCTTCAAGGGTTCTACGTACTCTTTAAACCCCAAGGTGCTCATGGCCTGCTTTATGCACTGTAAAAAAAATAAAAATGGTGCACTTCTAAATTCTTTCTGAATATTTACGTGGACTACATTGAAAGATATTCCAGAAATGTCTACAAATTTCAAATGAGCTTATCTATCATTTTTTTCGCTGCTTTCCCTACCGCTCCTTCAAACTCTTCCTCATTGGTATTGACCTTTCACTTCTCCAATTTCGCGAGCTGCAACCTGCAAATAAGGTTGTGACGAGGGTTTTAGAGTATGTTTATTAAAATGAAAAAGACCGCCTGCTATCTTATCAATCAAGTGACGATAGGAGAGTTATGAATTTTAAATAAATTCGACTAGAAAAATGCGTTTTCTGAGCACACATTACTCAGAAACCAGCGCTGGCATTTAGCAGCCTAAATTCGTACGATGTCGGTGTCCACTACAGAAGATGATCAACGGGGGAAATCAGTTCAATCGTTGGCCAGGTCTGTAGAGAAACATGAACCGTTGATTTTAAAAGATAGGTTGCTCTCTTTCAAATTGGATACGCCTTCAGCGTAAACTAGTTAATTTATTTTAACTTATTTAATAATTTATTTGAATCTATTTAAATAATTTATTTCAACTTGTTTAATAATTTATTTGAATTTATTCTTGTCAATTTATTTAAACTTATTTAAATAAGTTTAAATTATTTATTTATTTGTTTAAATAGGTTTAAATAAACTTATTTGTTTAAATAGGTTTAAATAAACTTATTTGTTTAAATAGGTTTAAATAAACTTATTTGTTTAAATAGGTTTAAATAAACTTATTTGTTTAAATAGGTTTAAATAAACATATTTAGTTAAATAGGTTTAAATAAACATATTTAGTTAAATAGGTTTAAATAATCTTATTTAGTTAAATAGGTTTAAATAATCTTATTTAGTTAAATAGGTTTAAATAATCTTATTTATTTAAATAGGTTTATTTAAATAGGTTTAAATAGTTTATATAAACTAAGTTTAAATAAATTATTTAAACAAGTTTTCAATAAATTATTTAAAAAAGTTTCAATAAATTATTTAAATAAGTTCAAATAAATTATCCATTTTCTCAATATAATTTTGTCATTTTTTTTGAAAAAAAGATCATAAATACCTCTATTCTTAAGATATTTATAAAAAGAGTGAAAGCAAATTAGGAAAGGTAAAAAATATATAGAATTCTTAGTTCATATAGATACAATTTGATCTATGTCTATAAAATAATCATTCTTTGGTCATTGCAGTAAGATTTATAATTGTTTTTATTTATATTAATGTATTTATTTATTAAAATTTATCACAAAATATACTTTTCAAACTACCACTATTTAATATAATTTTTTAATTCTTATTTTGAAACATCCTATTTGATTAGAGAAGATTACCCTCAACGGATGTTTATTTTCCTTTAAAAATATCATTATATTACTATATTATGTATGGTGAGGGGAAAATATGTTATGATAAAACTAAGTTGTATACATATTATGTAAGTTAAATTTAAATAATATACATTTCATATTATTAATGATGATGATATATAGAAATGAATCTTCTACTACAATCTGGTGAATATACATTTAGGAGGTTCATAGTCAATTTTTTTGAAAATTTAGTGTCATACATAATTGTATATTTAAGTGTAGCCATCAAAATCTAAGTGAATATTATTATGTTAAATAACATAGATAATCAATGGTATTAGTGTAATACCCCTCCTGTTACTGTTGGATTTATTATTTTTCTATGCTTTTGTTTGATACTTTGTGACTGTGATAGTACTATTTATTGTTTGGTTTGGTGGATTGGATAGTTAGATTGTTTGGGATTATGCTACTTCTTTTGAGGACATGGTTATTTGATATGACATTATGGTTGGTGATGTTAATTTGATTTTTGAAATACATTGTGATGCAGTGATTTAGTAATCTATTTTATGATGCGATCAGTTAGTTAGAAATATTATTTCATAATTGATAATGTAATTGTTAGTATAGATGTGGTGAGAGGACAATGTAGCACCACTTGTTTACGAGTGCCCTACTATGCTGCAATTCCTTCTCACAATGTAATGTTTTGATTATTTATATATATACATGTACATGACCTTGTTTGGATGCAGGGATTACAGAGTCTTGATTCCACCTGCTTCGACAGGACAGGGCAAGCATTAATTTACCCAACAATATGATGTTGAAACAGAGATGACAAGGAAGTCACCTCGTCCCATGTTTGTCAAACCGTCCTAATTGAGTGGTATTGTGCATCCTTGTTCTTTTGTCATTGTTGCAATTTATTGTTGTAAGTTGTGTGAGTGTACTTTGAGATATATTTTACGTTGGTATTTTGTATGATGTTATCTATTTAATTAAATGATGTTAATAAATGTTTATATTAGTGTTGGATTAATTTGTAATAAAATATAAAAGTTTTTATTTTAGAAGTCATGTGATTTATTTATAGTGTTAATTAAAATTAATTATGATTAGTATTTTGTTAATTTTATGGGATAAGCTTGTTGAGGATAATTATGAAATAAAGTAATTAAATAAATGAAATTGTGTGAATTGCAAGTAAAGCTTGCAAAATCAAAATTAAAACAGAAAGTATTGAAAAATGGGAAAAAAAAATCAATAAAAGAAAAAAAAAAGATAAAAAGGACGAATGAGTGTTGAGTTTGGTTAAAAAAATGGAATTAAATTAGAAAATTTCTTTTAAATTGGATTTTTAGAAGCTTTTGAAAAAGAAGAGATATCTTTTATTTAATTGCAAATTTGAGAGACTTTTCATTCACGGGAAAAAAATTTATAAGTTACAAAAAATATGGAGTTTTTGGAAATGGGATTTTCCCTTGTTCTTCTTTTGTAGTAAATTATTTTAGTTTTCATTGTTCGGAAAGAGGTTATTCTGGATTAAGTTTAGATTAGAGAATCTATCAAGGAAAGCTGGTGGAGAAATTCTGAAGAAGGAACGAGAGCTCTTCAAAAAGGCAATCGGGATCAAGCAAAGCTTCATCAAATTTTCAATAGCGCAGGACTCCAGGTTCCATTTTCTTGTTTCTTCAACTTTCTAATTCAAAGAAAAAATAAAAATAGATAAATATAATTACTGTGGGAAAGGAAACTATATGAGTTTTTTTGAAATTTTTTTTTAGGGAATAACTGAGAACAATATTCATCTTTTGAAAATCCACAATTAGTCTATGATTTGATATGAAGGAATAAAATTGCATCCCCTCTTAAACAAATGGGTATTCTTTTAATATATATTCATATATATATATATGATATATATATGCATTTAAAAATATTGTCAATTTCCTTACAGAAGAGTTGTTAAATAAATATATATATATATATATATATATATATATATATATGTGCATATATACAGGTATATATATACATATCCCCATATATATATATATATATATATAAAATATAACTATTTTGTGCTTGTCAAAATAAATCGAAATTTGATGTCTCAGGGCCGAACTTGTACTTGGTCGGCGTTTTATTTTATGTGATGGGTTTATTTTTAAAAACAAATAAAAATAATATTTATTTATTAGAGGCCGGGTGGGGGACAGCTAGGCCATACCCACCCTTCCCCTAAGGGCCACACGGGCTGCTCACAGTAGTCCATACAGACTGATGTGCGCAACAGTCCATATGGGCTGCTGCATACAGCAGTCGCAGGACTGCAGTGCGCAGTTCGTGTACGACAGTACTGCAGTGTGAATTTTGTTTGGGTTTTTTTTTGTTATAAATTTTTAATTATATATATATATATAAATATATTTTTTAATTTGTATTAATATTTTATATATAGAGTTGTATTTATTTATTTTTTAAGTTAATTTATGTGGTATAATATTACCTGGGCATTATAATTTTTTATTTTTTTAATTTGTATTAATATTTTATGTGTGTGTGTGTGTGTATTGAGTATAAAGGTAAGATATACATTTTTTTTATAATGATAGAATTATGAAATTTAGTTTCATTGATTAATTAAAAGAAGCAAATTATATAATTATGTCGAAATTATTATTGTACTCTATTTCAAAATTGTAGCGAAGAAAGTAGAAGTTATAAATACAATTTAACCTGATGTTCATTTTGGAGTTGTGAAAACAATGTACATATATTAAATGGTATCTCGAGTTATAGGATCACATGATTTTATTATACCATTTTTATTATTGTTTTGGGTTTTTCTTTGGATGTGGGAACCCTGTTGTAGTTGTGAACCCAATTATGATTGTTGTAAACCTTAGTCTTTTTCCAGAGGCGTGATTTTCTCATTGGATGTTTATCCTCGTTTTGTGTGCTCTTGATGTTGCATGATTTTAGTATTATTATTTGGAAGGGTTGTACAAGTTGTGTTAAGATTTTGATTGTGTGTATAGCAAGATGGGTAATGCCTCACAAGTCATCTGTTGAGACTCATTGCTTTATTCTTTATGGTACAACCCATACGTGATTTTGTTATGTTTGGAGTCTCGAGGAGAGTGGCTCTTCGTGTGGGTCAGCGCCTCGAAAGGAGGAAGAGCTCAGGATAACCCACGTAAGAGTAGTTTAACAAGTGAAAACCTAATAATAGAACTTATGGGGGATGGGTAGTAAAAACACTTAAGATAATATTGGATACCTCGTCTATGCATTAGGGCTATCGCAGACTAGTGATAGACTAAGAAGGCCATGGTCGAAAAAGTTGTAACCTCATCCTCATGAGAGGTAAACGGCTCTGCATGAGCTACACCTCAAGCAGGAGGAAGGGCCAATATCACCATAGATGGGGGTCGGTGCCTCAGGTTGGAGGAAGGGCTAGGATAACCCATGTAAGCTATGTAATGACACTCTCCACTAGATGCTCTTATGCCTTGTTTCTTGGTTGCCTCTAGAATTGTATTATGGTTGTTGTTTCAGATTCTTTTAGAATTGATTTATGTTTGTTTCCTTGGTTACTTGATTAATGTTTATTGCCTTAGTTATTGTGATGAGTTTCATGGTTTTATGTTATTATGTTGTCTCATGGATGTTGTTGTTTATGTCCTTTGTAATCCTTGATGTTGTGTTTGAGTTACTGTATTATGTTATTTTATTGGCATTGTCTTTGGCATTCATGGTCATGATTACTTCCTTGTCACCTCTGAGCATGGGGGGTGGGTTATTTATAACTCACGTGGTCGGGTGGAACGTGCTTCGCACCCGTTGGGTTCCCCATCAGCGTTCATTCATCTCAGCATTCTTCAGTTGGAGCTTGTACCTGATATTCATTGTAATTCAAACACTTTTGTACTATGTACTTATCCCACATGTATGGGAGATTCCATTGTATCCATTATTGATCATGTAATGTATTAAATGACGATGTATTGTATAGGAACCTTTGTAAACATTATTGTATAAGATTCATTATGGTTGTAGCATATGATGTATTATACTTTTATTTATAGTTACATGGATGTACTTTTGTAAATGGATATTGTAATGTTATGATGGATGGAAATTGATTAAGTTATTTAGTTTCATCTTTTTTCTTTTCGATATGAGTTTGTTATGCAATGTGACCTCGCGTGCCCCAGAGGACTTAACGTTATGATGTTAATGTGCAATGTAAATGTGTCTTAATGTTTAATTGCATGTTTACTTTATATTATTTAAAAAAAAAATGGTTGCAATGTTTGTTCTCTAGGGTTTGCACTACGGGCGTTACAATTAGAGCATCACGTAGGTTTTTATATTCACATTAATGGTTTGGTAGGAGGGGTATGGTCATTAATCTTGTGCCACATGATAAATTTAGGTTGTTCAATATTTTTCTTCAATGCTTTCACTTGCTAATTAGAATTGAATTTCTTAGTTATCTCCTAATTATAAAATTAAATAGGTCATTACAAAATAATCATACTACTTATTTTGTAACATTTATTTTTCTTAAATATTGACACATTGGATGATCAAGAGTTTCCCTATTTGAATGTCTAATAGAAAGCTAATGGCTTGGTCATAAAGTGGATAATAGTAAACCTACCAATTAGGTCTATGTAAATAAAAAAATGATGCATATGCAATGTCTAACTTCGTTATATTGTCGATATGAAATCTCTTTAAAATCATATGGATTGGATAAACATGAGAAAGAGCAATGGTCATGTATAAAAAAATATTAAATGATATGTATGGATTGTATTATTATAATTTTAGCCTTATCACAATATGTGTCTATAAGATGAACCTCACCCACTTGATTGTATCATAAACAAAAATAGCACAAAACTACCATACCGATGTTATCAAAGTACACATGAAGATTTAATTGAGTCGACTATGTTAGAAGTACATGTCATGTTGTCATATCCATCTCCTTGACTAATGGTATTATAAAATGTAGTGATAATGGATTATATAACACCATGTACAAAAGCCCATTAAACCAAAATGAGTATGTAAGTAAACTGTGTGTGTGTAAAATGTGGGAATTGTAGGTAAATCAACACAAACCTTAATGAAACAAATTATATCAAATATTTGAATCAAATAAACTACTCTATTTTGCAATTAAACAAATATTTGAAGAATGTCTCATTGTCCTCTATTCTCAAGGATTTATTAAGCCATTTGGCCCTCAAATTTCTATGTGCACTATGGTTGTTAAAATGACAACTCAAGAAACAAGATAATATTCAACATGCAAGCCAATTAAATTCCTACATGAAACTATATGATGAAAATGATAATGGATACTATGATGAATGGATGATGGTGTTAGATTATTCGAGGTAGATACTATGGTATGGGGCAAGGATGATTCTACATATGCTCAAATTCTAACTATGAATATGCTAATCTAAAATACAACTATGAAGCAAAGTGTGATTCTAAGATCTAACTATGATGCAAAACATGATATGAAATGTAACTATGAGACTCCAAAATGGTCCAATGCTCAAACGATATTCTTGCATGATAACTCTACTCAAATGTGGATACAAAATACAATGGCAAAGGGTTGTATTTATAGGCTTTTCCAAGCATCTTGTGATGTGGCAACGATCGACGGTCTAGATTCGAACAAGAGGAGTGAACGATGGAGATAAAGAGAATCAAGAAGGTGTCCCCTTGACCAAAGACAACATTCCAAATGGATGGAATAATAAAGTGTGGGAAGAAAAGACCATGTGTTTGAAAATTGGTTGAAGAAGTTTGTGAGGAATAAGCCATGTGTTTGAAAATAATTCTAATTTAAAAATTGGAATTATTTAATTTCATGTGACCTTGGTGAGGTGGCATAAAAAGTTGTAGACATGTGCTTGAATTTCTAATTCAGGATTAGTGAAATTTAATTAAATAAAACAAGCTTATGAAATTTGTTTATTTAATTAAATTAGAAGAATATGATTTTTAGATTTGAAGAATTAGAAAATATGAACAATATAAATAAATTGAGAATTTATTTATAGGTAGTCGAATATTAATTAAATAACTAGTATTTAATTAATTAGATGTTATGACCGATTTTAGGTGTATACATTTTTCCCCTTTGAAGTAATGTGTTTACACATTGCTTCAAAGAAAATTTTTGATACCGATGTCGAGAATTTTTTTTTTTTCAATGCCCTAGATGTTGATTTTCAGATATTGACGAATATATGCCCCCTCATGAGATAAATCGATGAATTTTGGAATTTTTAGGAATTTTGGAAATTTTTAAAAATTTTGATGATTTTTTGATGATTTGATAATGATCTCAAAATTTTATGCTTCAAAAACGATTTATCTCCTGAAAAAATGATGTAGAAGTCAGTAGGTGATAATCTGATTAATTAAGGCCTCTTTGAAAAATAAAAATAAAAATAAAACAACCCCATAAAATGCCACTTAATTAACCTTTAAAAGGTTAAAAAGTTGATTATAAAGGTCATTTGTGCATTTTTCAATTTGAAAAATTTATGAGTGAGAGTGATTGAGCAAACATGGAGCAGAATGGTGATCTATTACCCCACACACCAGTTCGAGCAAGTCAAGCGACACAACCACCCAACAGCATACGGACCTCTGGTGAGTACCCCGAAAATTGCCTCATATTTCGTGCATTATGCTTTTCCCTCCCTTTTTCATTTGAAATCAATTTTAAAATGTTTTAACACATTAGGAGACCGAAATAGTGCATACATAGACTGTTATAGCGCATTGACTAGTCTAGCGCATAGGGTTACCGATGTAGCGCATACGATAAATGAATTAGCGCATAGGATAAAGTAGCACATAGATGACTTGAAGTAGTGCAATCATGAACTATTTTAGGGCATAGAATAGTCTAGCACATAGGGAAATTAGATTAGCACATTGATTAAATGGAATAGCACATCAGGTACTTTGGCATTTCGGGACGTTGTTCCGATGCATCGGTGAAATGTTTCGGCACATAGAGTAATTTGACGCATTAAAGGTCTATTTTAGTGCATTGATGGATTTCTCTAGCACATAGGGTTTTTTAACACATAGAAAGAATATTATAGCACATTGGTGAGGTTTGATGATTTTCTTGTTGAGACTCCTTGATTTTGATGATGTGTGATCGTGTCAATTGTTGTGTTGATGATGATTGATGATTTTGATAGGTTAGATGTCCATCAATCTCAGGATAGGTGAGATTCAATGATAGGATGATGATAATTGACCTCATGATAGGCGAGGATCAATCATAGGTTGATTGATTTGATAAACCTCATCATAGGCGAGGCTGAGTTAATTGATGAACCTCATGATAGGCGAGGTGTATTGATTGATTTGATAAACCTCATGATAGGCAAGGTTGATTTGATTGATTTGATAAGCCTCATGATAGGCGAGTTTGATTTCATTGATTTGATAAACCTCATGATAGGTGAGGTTGAGTTGATTGATTTGATACACCTCATGATAGGCGAGGTTGAATGATAGATTGATGCTCACGAGATTTGATCAAAGTCTCACTAGAGTTGATTAGATTGATAGGTTGATTGATTGATGTTAGTTGATGTTGGTTGATTGATGGACTGACTTACAATTTTGTGATGATAGGAGCCTTTGAATAGTTTATAGATCAGAGAGCGATTCTTGAGGACTTGGGATCTAATTTGTCATTTGACACAGCCTGAGACAACCATTATTACAAAATGTGGGTTGTCATCTCTCATCGATATGCCCCAGATCAGGATCAACAGGGGGTTATTGATAGCCTTAGCTAAGAGATGGCACAGTGAGCATAACACTTTCCATTTGTGCATTTTGAGATCATGGTGACTCCTGAGGATGTATACCGGATTCTATGGATTCCTGTGGTGGGAGAGCTTGTTATATATTATGCACATGAGCAAGGTGGGACTAATGCATTGCATCGAGTATTTCAGGATGATACGATAAGTGGTTACGAGATTCTATGGAGGGACATGGTCGATGCATACACTACTTTGCTATTTGTATTAGCTGGTTTCATTGGAGGGTTCCTTTGTCCTGACTGTAGGTCAAAGGGATTCTCGGTTGGATGGGGCAGGATTTTAGAGGGTATGATTGTGCATGGGATGAGATATGCATGGGGTTGTTTTATGCTATCCCATCTTTACCATGATCTACACCAGGTAGTCTACCTTTGAGGGGTCAATCTATCTACGAGGGTCACATTGCTCTAGGTTTGGGCCTGGGAGCATATAGCAGTCAGTCGGCCATGGGAGACAAATAGACGCCAGCCCTAAGGCCCTATGTTCACATCTATGCAGGTTGATTTGTGCAGTCTAGGCTGGGCAAGTTGGAGTATTGGAGGAGGGCGTTGGATGATCTGGAGGTAGTGGTATGGCAACCATATGTTGATTGTGAGCAATGGCCTGAGGATGACATAGAGATGCCATATTTATTTCAGTCGATGTATTTGATTGGTCTGACTCGCTTCATCATTGAGAGATTCATGCTATTGAGAGTTTTGAGACAGTATGGTCAGGTTCAGGCCATACCCCAGCGGGTAGCCCATTATGCACGATGGCAACAGGATGTGACAGAGTGGGGGTCGTGTTTGTATTATTATGTAGCTATTGAGCACTATCAAGCATTACTAGCCATCATTTGGGAGGTGCATCTAGAGATCACCGATGCACCAATATCAGAGGATTTGCCATGTATATGCTTACACATTCATTCCCACAGATCACGATTCTAAATGAGCCTGCAACATTGTTAATAGAGGGGAGGCAAGAGGTCATGGGCCGAAGTGGTGGAGAGAGGAGGCGGAGGAGGAGTAGGGTGAGGAGGAGGAGTTGGAGGAGGAGGAGAGTAGCGATGACAATGATGGAGATGGAGAGGAGAGTGATGGGTGTGATGATGGAGGTGATGGAGGAGGAGGGCTAGGTCACAATGTCAAAGAGATGAGAGTACCTCACAAGAGGCGATCATTAGTGGCCTCATCACAATAGCGGGTACAGATTCGACTACCATCTCAATAGTAGTAGACGTAGATTGCTGTGTTATAGGTGTAGGTTTAGATGATGTAGGGACAATTAGAGCAGGTATAGGCTCTTCGTACATAGGCACAGGGGCAGGTGTAGACTCTGATGACTAAGAGAGATGTTGCTAGGTAGCATGTGTAGCAAGTGCAGGGACAACTTGCACAGATACAGGCCCAGATGCAGGGATAGGTGTAGGGACAAGTATAGGGGCAGATTGCCACATTGACTATTGAGAGGGATGCCCTGAGACAATGGGTGCAGTAGGCCGAGGCCATTATTGAGAGGCTATAGTAGGCTGTAGTGGTTGCGGGTACATCAGACTATTTCAGAGAGATTTTCTACACCACTCAGGAGGCAGATTTCTACAAGGGCCAATATCATGATGTGGTTCCTCCAGAGTGATGGGAGAGCTTTGCACAGTCTCAGTCTGGCAAGTCTCAATCTCAGACTATTAGTGTGGGTGTTACACAACCATTGCCTAGAGATTAGAGAGATCTTGGTGCAGGGGCATCAGGTGGAGGGGGAGGCATTGGTCCTAGGATGCCACCACCATCTAGGGGGAGCATGACATAGCTCCAGTTTATGATTTTCTGATGTATTTCTGGACATGTATACACTCTTTATTTAGTTGAGACATTGATGATATTCTCTTGTTGTCAAACTTTATGATACACTACCATTTTTGATATTGATGTATCTCTTCATACCTTTGGATATCCTTGTACACTTTGACATTATGATTTTGAAGTTATATGATATGCGGCGATGATTATGATCTATGTGTTTATATGATGTTATATGATGGTGGATGGCTTTGATGCATTTAATTTCCATGTTTTGATGATGATATGCCATGGATGCATTTAATTTCTATGTTATGATGATGATATGCTATGGATGTATTTAATTTCTATGTTTATGATGATGATCCTAATGAGATGATATGTTATGGATGCAAATGATCATGTAACTAATGTGTTATGATTCTATGATGATTTATGAATGATGCCTATATGATGCATGGGATGGATTTTATTATGCCAATGATATGTGATGTATTTGATGTTTTTTTTCTTTTATGATGCAAATAAATAATGCAATAAGTGAATGAATGCTATATGAAATGATTGTACGATGGTACCTAATTCTATCTGATTATGATGTCTATGTGATGATGATGGATGATCCTATATGCATTATGGTTTTATGCAAATGATGTTTTATGCTATGTGATGATTATGTGATGTATGCAAGGATGATATGATAATGTGTGATCATGTGATATGCTTTATGGATTTAATGATATTTTATACTATGTGAGATGGATTTGATTATGCCAATGAGATGCGATGATATGTGATGTTCATATTGATTATGTATGGATGCAATGATAATGAGATGTAATGATTATATAAATGATGTATGATGTTTTGTAATGATATGGTTATGTGATGCAAATGATTATGCTTAACTGAATTTGTAATGCTTTGAAACTTCCAGGGTTTTGAGCTTAAATGAGTGAATCTATCCAACTTCCAAGAGTCATGGGAAGGTTATCATTAGTTGATTCTTTGTTAAGTTTAACCTTCACAAAACTTGACATATTTCCCAATTCTTTTGGAAATCTGAAGAGACTCACTCATTTAAGCTTAGTGAACCACTTTCTTAATGCAACTATATGAAATGATTTTGATTATGTAAATGAGATGTGATGCACATATTTTTGTGTTTTCTGATGCAAATATTATGATGTGATGCATGGATGGATGAATGATGTGATAATGTTTTCTAATGTATGCACATGATGATCCAACCGATGTGTTTTTGGTAATGTCAAGTGTACTCAATCCATTAGTGCAAGAGATAACATCATTGTTGCAGCTTTGGAAATCCCATAAATATAGATGCAAACTAACATGGATGCAATCTACTCTAACCATGCAAATCTCATATGAAAAAATTGTCATTTGTAACAGCTGATTTGTTGTGCTTTTTATCATCATTGGGCCTTTAAATTGTTGAAAGTGAGTACAAGCATTGAAGGAGTATTTAGACCATGATGACCTGAGTACTACTTTCATGATGTTTGATAGTGTAAGTTAACACAAGCATCTAAGTATAATTAACTGAGATGACTTGAGTATTGCTTGCGTAAATAGAAAAGAGTTAACCATTTTCCTATGCAAATTCAGAGTGTCATTAGTGATACTTTGTAGAGCATGTCCCGTGACAATTTGCACAATAATAATGATCAACTCACAGACAACAAACAAAGAAAAATCATACTCCTTCCTAGCTCCTCTAGTTCGATACATCATTGAGGGGCTCCATAGATATGATAACAAAAATCAAAGTATAACAATTGAACATTCGTGTTTAATGTGATAAACCCATGATTCAAAAGCAACATCATCCATTTGAAGTTTGATTTTTGTTTGATTTTGATGTTGGATGTGTTTATGATGGTGATTGATGTTCAATGTTGAGTTGCACTATGATCATTGCTTTGGGTTGTGTTGTACTACTTTTGTTTATCTATTGGTTCAAGCTCAAAGTTTATTGCCCCCCTGTGAGTTCAGGATTTTGCCCCCAGTCTAGGGTGAGACACGACTGCAATACCAAAATATGTACATGATGCTTTCCAACGATAGGCAGATGAATGGCTAAAGTGAATGGTGAAAGTGAATGGTCAACATGCTCAAATAGATGGAAAAGCTAACCTATCACAAATAGCACCTATTGCTAGGTTTTCACTACTTGTTTTTATTGCACTTTTTTAGATTATTATGATTTTTTTGATTTTTTAATTTTTCTCTTTTTTCTCTTTTTTTGAATTTTTGATCTTTTTGATCTTTTTGTTGTCACCAAGACACTTGTTTTCCAAGTTTTCATCAAGGCAACAATTTTTTTAGGACATTTTCTGATGTTTTTGGTATTTTTCCAGAACTTTTTCTTATGCACTAGATGAGTTAGGTGTAGAATTTCTTGAGATGTAGGCTATTGAGGGGTTCATCAAACAAATCCACTTTTGGTGTGGACAACTGATACACTCCTGATCCAAGTACTGAGACAATGACAAAGGGACCTAGCTAGTTTTTTTCAAATTTCCCCTTCTTCTCTCGATCTTGCTGATTACAGGGATTCTCTTTCAAGACTAAGTCACCAACTTGAAATGTTCTAGGTTTCACTCTATGATTATAGCTTTTGGATATCCTCTGTCAATATGATTTTAGGTGATCCACTGCATGTTGATGACGTTAATCCAAGAGTTCCAATTCTTGTAACCTAGAAACTTTGTAATCCTCATTTGAAATGATCCCTTTTAGTGACACATAGAGTGATGGTATCTCAACCTCAATAGGTAGAATGACTTCTGATCCATAGACTAGAGCATAGGGTGTAGCTCTTGTCAAGTACAGATGTTGGTTCAATAAGGCCACAAAGTAGGGTTCAGTTGAAAATGCCAATCATGTCCAAAATCGTTGATGTTTTTCTTCAAGATTTTTAGTATAGTTTTGTTTGAGGCCTCTACTTGGTCATTTCCTTGAGGATAATATGGTGAAGAAAACTAATGTTGGATGTTAAACCTCTCACAAACATCCTGATTTTTGAAAGGTTTGTCATTGTCAGTGATAATGGATTGAGGGATGCCATACTGACAGATGATGTAGTTCAGGATGAAGGATGAGATTTTTTTTCCTATGATGGTGATTAGAGTGACAGCTTCGATCCACTTTGTGAAATACTCAATGGATGTGATAATGAACTTGTGTCCATTTGATGAAGATAGATGAATTTTCCCCACGAGGTCCAATCCCCACTAAAAAAAGGGCCATGTTGGTGCAAAAGGTTGAAGTTCTTGCACTAGTGTGTGGATGAGATTTCCATGAATCTGACACTTTTGGCATTTCTTGATGAACTGAAAAGAATCCCTCTCCATATTCGGCCAGTAATATCCCAAACAGAGGAGTTTCATAGACAAGGTTAAACCACTCAAATGAGTTCCACAAACACCTTCATGAACTTCCCGTAAAGTTGTTTCAGACTTGTCATGTTCTAGACATTAGAGGAGAGTTCCATCAAGACCTCATTGATAAAGGACATCTGCGATAAGGGTATGTCGGGTAGCTTGACAAATGAAGTTTCGTTTTTGGTTGCGGGATAGGTCAAGAGAGAGGGTATTTTCTTTTAGGTACGTATAGATTTTCCTGTAGAGGGAAGTGTTAGCCTTAGTTAGATGGTAGATAACTTAGGATTCAGGGTTGTCATAGGATGGGTTGAACAGTTGTTCCACCATGAACTCGTAAAAGGCTCATTTCTCTGGACTCTGCAAGAGAGAAGCAATGGTCGCCATGGCATCAACAACTTTGTTTTCGCTTCGAGTAATCTGTTCAAATCTTATTTCCACAAAGTACTTTTTGAAGTCATCAACCATTCTTTTATAGGGTATTAGCTTGTCATCCTTTGTTTGATAATCATCGTTTACCTGATTAATGACTAGTTGTGAATCCCCATAGACATGTAACTCTATGATCTTCCACTCAACTGCTACTTTGATTCCAATGATCAAGGCTTTGTATTCAGCTGTGTTGTTGGTGCAAGGAAACATCAGTCTGTAGGACTTGGGAATGGTATGTCATTATGGGGAGATAAACAAGATTCTGGCACCTGATCCATGTTGTGTATAAGAACCATCAAAGTACAAGACCCATTGTTGTGCAGATATTGTTAGTATATTAGCATTTGGAAACTCAATGTTCATTGCATGATTGTCTCGCAATGGTGCTTCTACCAATTGATCTATGATTGCTTTTCCTTTGATTTCCTTCCTATCAACATATTGGATGTCAAATTCACTCAGCTTCATGACCCACTTAGCTACTCTTCCAGTTAGAATAGCTTTTCAAAGAAGGTATTTCAGTGGATCTATCTTGGCTATCAATTTGATGGTATGGGCGAGCATGTAGTGTCATAATTGTTGGGTAGGGAACACTATTGCCAGAAAAGCCTTTTCAATGAAGGTGTAATTGATCTCATAGCAATTTAAGGTTCTACTGATATAATAGATTGCCCTTTCTTTTCCTATTGAATCCTCTTGTGCTAACAAGGCTCCCAATGATATCTCAATTGTTGCTATGTATAATAAAAGTGGCTTTCCTTCTACTGGTGGTATCAAGACAGGTGGACTCATTAGATATTTTTTTAATTGGTTGAACGATCCTTCGTATTTCTCATCCCATCGGAAAGATACATTCTTATGTAGCAAGTGAGTGAAAGGATGGGTCTTGTCTGCCAGTTATGAGATAAATCTTCAGATTAACTAGAATATCCCTTGCAGAGATCGTAGCCGACTAATGTTCTTGGGTGGTGGAATCTCCATGATGGATTTGACCTTTGTAGGATCTACCTCAATGCCATTTTCTAAAACTATATATCCCAAGAGTTTGGCTGAAGTCACCCCAAACACACATTTCTTTGGGTTTAGTCGTACATTGAAATTTTCCAACCTGGTAAAGATTTTATCTAGGATCTCTAGGTGTCCTTCTCTGGTGTATGATTTGGCTAATATATCATCCACATAGTCTTCCATGAAGGTATGGATCATATCATGAAAGATTGTCGTCATAGCATGCTAATAAGTTGCTCTCGCATTCTTCAACTTGAATGGCATGATGTTCCAACAAAAGGTTCCCCACGAAAATGTGAAGGCTATCTTATCTTGATCCTTAGGTGCAATTTTGATTTGATTATAGTCGAAAAAACCATCCATGAGTGAGAACATGCCATGCCCTACTGTTAGGTCAATAATGATGTCGATATTGGGTAGGGGAAAGTCATCTTTTGGACAAGCTTTGTTGAGATCCCTAAAATTTGTGTAGATTTTGATGCTTTTTTCTGGTTTTGAAACAGGAACAATGTTTGATATCCATTTAGCATAGTCAATTGGTATAATGAACCCGTCATCCAATAACTTCTTCAGTTCTGCTTTTACCAATATGGCAATATGTGGATGCATTTTCCTTAACTTTTGCTTGACTCGTTTTACCCCTGCTGGTAGTGATAAATGGTGCATAATGAGTTTTGGATCAATTCCTAGCATGTTGGCATATGACCAAGCAAAATTGATTTGTCTTTTTGTGAAGAATTTGATGAAGTTCGATTTTTCTTGATCTATCAAGGATTCTGCTAGATGGATAGTCTTTACTATTTCTTCATTGCCGATATTGATAGACTGAGTGGGTTCAATCAATACTTTAGATCATTTCTGAAAGTGTTCGAGGAGTGTGTCAAATCTTCCATCCTTCAACACCTCAGAGAGGTTTTCACCATTGGATACGCTCTTTATTTTTACTTTTTCTAGATCTGATATTGCCATTGAATGGTTTTCACCATCAGATCTATTTCTTGTATTATTCATTTTGAAGCTTCATTACGATGTTCAATGGTGGAATTTGTTTCAAGATTGGTGGAACAGAGGAAATTGACAATGGCCTCATCATTTGAAAATATGGGGATGTCTGACGGATCAGTTTGATCCCAATCTATGATTTCGGGATGTACTAGGAGTAAGAAGTCATTGGATTGGCTAAAGTTAGAGGCAATAAGGGTCCCGATGGTAATGTCTTCGGATTTTCCAATAGCTAAATCAATGTCTATAAGGTAACTCTCCTCTGAATTATTCATTTTGCTTCGAGTATGATCATGTTCGCTGGAATAATCAATATGTTGTGATCCTATTTTGAGTGGTCTATAACCTGATCTTTGACCCTCCTCCCATATAGGTGTATAATTTTGTACCACATCAATTTCCTTATCATAACAAGACTCTTTAGATAGTGAATCCCACTCATATTCATTTGAATCAGTTTCATGATCATCACTAGATTGTAGTTGTAGGATTCTCTAAACAACTTGTTGTCTAGTTTCTTCTCTTGATTCTTCTCTATACCCCAATCCTATTTTATCCTTGGCTTGCATTGTGATAGGCTATATCGGTTCTATGATGCCTTCTTTTCTTTTACCAATAGGACCTTTTCCCTCATATCCCATCTTTTCCAATATTGTCTTTCCTTTGCCATACTAGTCTATTTGCACACTTGAGGTGGATGCTTGTGATAATTCTTCGTCTTTGTATAACCAATTTAAAACCTCTTTGTCATTTGACTCATCCACTAATATTCCTACTCTCATAAAGGTGCCATCAAAGAGTGTGGTGGGTTGTGATGATTGTTGTCTAGATGTTGTAGGTTTCCCATATGAATTTGGAGAAGATGAAAGTTGTGATAAACATAAGGATTTCTCAAATGAGTATTCCCCCATGCCCCTGTCTTTGAATTGGATCTTGGAAACTTGTTTTGATAAGGATTCAAGTTGAATTTCCTGATTTTGTGGAGTAATATTTCATGTACTTTCTTTACTTGAGAGATTGGCATTACCGATATCATTATCCTTTGACTGGTTCCTTTTCTCCACCCACTTTGACAAGGCATTTAGTTGTTGCCCATCATTTGATGAACCCTGAGTTGGAGCTTCCCTGTTGTGTGGTACAAAAGCATCTTGGGTTGTCTTGAGGGTGTTATAATATTGGGGGTTGTTTTAGTCAACTGCAATGGTGATTTCCTGCCCATTGAACAAGAACTTCAAACATTTGGTAATATGTGGATGACACTGCTTGCATGTCATGAATCCAAGGCCTTCCCAAGAGTATGTTGTAGGTTAAATCTTTGTCTAACACTTGGCATACTATATCTTTGACAATTGGTCCCACTTGAATAGGTAGCACTATCAACCCTTGTAAAGATCTTTCCTCGTCATCATATGCTTTTATTTTGATTTTCCTTCTAGGATCAATAGCATTTTTTGAATAGCCCAATGCACGGACAAGTTTCAAAGTATAGATATTCAGGCTAGCTCCTCCATCTATTAGAACATGTTTAATGTGATGCTTGTGGATTAAGACCTCAATGTGGAGGGTAGTGTTGTGCGGATGGTTAACAAATACATCATCATGTTCGGAAAATGATAAGTAGTGTGGTATAGTCAAGTGTCCCACCATAGTTTGAAATTGGAAAACCTCTAGATTGTTTGGTGCCATGGTGGAGACTAGAGCTTGTTCCAAGATTTCCTTATGAGCAGGTGAAATCTTGAGAAGTTATAATATGGATATTTGTGTAGGTATCTTTTTCAACTGATCAACTATGTTATATTGGGTTGCATGGATAGCAATAGTTGATTTGGACGTAGAAGGGATAGCTCCTTTCAATGTTACCTTGGCTTGTCCTCATGTGATTACATTGACGGGTATGTTGTCTTGTTTCTCTCTGATTTTGATAACATTGATTTGATGTGAGGTAGTGTTAACATCATGGTGATGATTTTCAATTGCAATGATGTTTTGTTCATGTTCAATGGTGTTATCGTTTGTTGAGTTATCATTGCAATAAGATCTGATTTTTCATGGGTTTGATCATCAACCACTTTGATGTACAAAATGGTGGTGTCATAGACTTAGTTTATGTTTTTTCCATTGGTATTTGAAGAAGAAGATTCCCCTTTTTTGTAGTTGGGTAGAGGGTTCTTGAACGCTCCATGATCATTGTTGGCTTGGGGTCCTTCTACAAATATCATTTTGTTGTCAATTAAATCTTGTATCAAGTGCTTCAATTGCATGCAGTCATTGGTTTTATGTCCTTTGTTGTGATGAAAGTCAAAAAAATGAGCATTGTTCCACCATGGAGGCTTAACTTGTGGTTCCTAATTTCTTGCCTCTGGTAACATTATGACTTTAGCTTTGAGAAGTTCCTTCAATGCTAATTCTGATGATTGTCCTAAAGGGGTGAACCTCCTTCAATTTGAGGATGTTTGATACGATGGTGTTCTAGATCCAACATTACTTTGATTGTTGCTTTGGATGACATTTTGGTTGTTGTTTTGGTTGTTCGGTGGGTTGTTGTTCTAATTATTTTTGGTGGCAGTGGTGGTTAAGTTGAATATAGGTTTTTTATTTTGGTTTTCAATTGCACCATCGTTAGTTCCCACATTCTTGTTTCATTGCCAAAAATTTTGTTTGTCACCACTATTGTAATTGTTGGAGGATTTTGATGAGTTTTTTTCGTTGTATATTTTGATGACTCCTCTCTTGACCAAAGCCTCTTGAATTTTAATCCTATTTTCAATCAATTTCTCAAAGGTTTGGGGACACTACAACTCCAATCTATAACTCATCTCGTCATTGAGGTTTTCAATAAAGATTTCTATCTTTTCCTTTTCGGGTATAGGACAAGAATATCGTGCAAATAACCTTCTCCATTTTTGCAAGAATACAAGGAATGATTCACCCTTGTTTTGTTTCAAGTTACAATGATCTTTCATGGTAATGTCATGTTGAATATTGTAAGAATATTGGGTGATGAACTTCTTGACCAATTCCTCAAAGGTGTTAATTGGTGGGGTGAGTTTGGAGAACCATTCAAGACATTGTCCACCTAGACTTCATGGGAATAATCTCATTAAGTATGTTTCCTCATATGAAAATTCAAGACTCATGGTTCTAAATTCCCTCACATGGTCTATCAGATCGGTTTTTCCATTGTATTTGTCATATTTTGGGAATTCACAATGTTTTGGAAAGGGGATCATGTGGATACTTTGATCAAATTAGATGGAAAAATGTCTTGGATCAACTATCATTTTGAGGTTCCTCTTTGCATATCAAGAATTTGATGTTGAAGGTTCTTCATTTGGTGAGTTAGGGAAACCACTTGTTCAGTTTCTTTTTCAGGTTATTTTGGAGGTGCTTTCAATTGATTCGAACATCAAAGTCTTCAGGTAATTTGACACCTTGTTTAGCTAGCATAAGGAGGTACTTTTCCCCATTTCTTTCAAAAATATTTTCTAAGTATTTGTGGAAGTTGGGGTCTTGTTCAACATGTTGGATATATTCCTCAGTTATTTCTTCCCCTTCAGTGTTGTTGAGTCCATGTAAAGGATTCTCTTCAACCTCTGCCATGGTGTTTTGCATTTCACTATTTTGAGTTTTGGTGCTTTGAGTCTCAATGATTGGAGTTTCAATGGTTGGAGTTCCAAGGTTTGGATCTTAAATGTTTTGATTTTCAAGTCCTTTTTCCTTGAGTATTTGCTTTTGTAACCTTGTTTGAATGGGAATACAAGTGTTATAGTTTTGACTAAACTTTGATCTAAGTTTGGAAGAGTACCAAGGATTACAACTAAGTAAAATAGAATGACAAATTCTAATGAGACTAAGTTTGATTTGACTATATAGCTTCATTTCGTGATGAGAGGATGATAAATCCTGATGATGAAACTAGGCTTAATAATCAAAGGTGTGATAAGTTTGATGGTTTTGGCACTTTGAGATGTTAGATCTTGGTTTAGGTTGGAGAATTCCACTTGTAGAAGTCAATTTTAACAAGTTTAGACTCTAAGGTACCTAAGGAACGATTCTAGACTTGAGAAAATTACAAAATTTTAGTTCAAACTGTGAAACAGGGGACAAGTTTAATTCTCAAGTTTTCGAATTTAATGGATGCACTAAAATAGAGCCTGGATGCACTAAAATATTTGATAGATTCACTAAAATAGAGGATAGATGCGCCAGAAAATTACATAGATGCACTAAAAAATTGCTTGAATGCGCTAAAACAAAGGATCAATGCACCAAAGTACTGCACATATGCACTCTAATAGAGGGTAAATGCGTTGGAAAAATGCACAGATGTGCTAAAAGATTGATTGTATGTGCTGGAATAGAGGACAAATGCACCAGATTTTTGCACAGATGTGCTATAACAGCAGTTGGATGTGCTAAAAGATTTTACCGATGCGCTGGAAGATGCAACAGATGTGCTGAATTGGGAAAATGATGCAATTTGTTGGAAATTCGTTTGATTTTTTGGATTTTCTAGTTAGAGACTTGGTTGTTTCAATGAATGTTTTTCTAAATCAAGGTTTTCACTTTCAACATGTGATGTTTTTGTTTGAAGTTGGTTCAAAAACACATTGGTAAAGACACATCAAGCATGTACAACTTAGGTTGTGTAGGACTATATTTGTTGAATTCCCACTTGGATTTTACTCCAGCTACGCTTATAGTGGATGATTAGATGCTTGACCCCATTGACTCCCCTCCACGACACTCACTTCTACTAAAAGCCATGAATCTCCCATGGCATATTTCTCATCTCTACTAAAAGCCACAAGAATGTGGGATGGCTTCAAAATGACCGTTCTTGCACCAACAAATAGATTAAGGAGTTTGGCCTTGCCACAACAAAGGGTTCTAGTATAGGCATTCTGTCATGGGGGATCATCCATGTGGCAAGAGACCATTGCTACCCTTCTCATCGGAACAATCCTCGTGATACTTGAACTTTCCTCGAGTACCCACATTTATATCCCGGTTGGAAGTCACTTGGCTTTAGCGTGTTACTAGTTGGGTTGTTCCCTTGGGTGATTACCTTTTCCCAAAAGGCAAGCCCTCTAAGGATAAAACAAAAGTGAATGGGTTTGGCTTTTTGGTCACCTAGTTAAGGGGACAACATATGCCTACCATTAATCAAGCATGAAAGACATGGTGTTCTTTATACTTTCTATTTAATCTAGATGCTTATCTTAAGCAAAAGAAAGCATTTAAATAGCTCCAACCCCTACATAAATCATCAATAGTTTGATAAATTTGTCTTTGACTAGCGTATAAAAGTACTTGTAAGCAGAAAACAAAAATCAGTTCTCGAATTTTGCAATTTTAACCCAATGCGCTAAAACAGTCATCATATGTGCTAAAACATCAATGCACTGCAAGAACTACCCAATGCACTAAAACAATTACTCTATGCGCTAAAATAACTATTCAATGCGCTAAAACAAAGACTGAATGCACTACAAAAATACCGAATGGGCTAAAACACTCCCTGTATGCGCTAAAATATTTGATGGATGTGCTAAAAGAAGTATCAGATGCACCAAAATAGACATCGAATGCACTGGAAGATTCCACGGATGCACCAAAATATTTATCATAAGTGCCAAAAGAACTCATGATTTCTCTAAAACGTCACGTCCAACCTATTTACACAAACTTTTCCAAAAAATTGTGAGAAATGGGGACTGGCCCCACGGTGGGTGCCATTTTGTGTGTGTGTAAAATGTGGGAATTGTTAGTAAATCAACACAAAACTTAATCAAACGAATTATATCAAAGATTTGAATAAATTAAACTACTCTATTTTGCAGTTAAACAAATCTTTTAAGAACGTCTCATTGTCCTCTATTCTCAAGGATTTATTAAGCCATTTGGCCCTCAAATTTCTATGTGCACTATGGTTGTTAAAATGACAACTTGAGAAACGAGATAATATTCAACATGCAAGCCAATTAAATTCCTACATAAAACTATATGATGAAAATGGTAATGGATACTATAATGAATGGATGATGGTGTTAGATTATTTGAGGTAGATAATATGGTATGGAGCAAGGATGATTCTACATATGCTCAAATTCTAACTATGAATATGCTAATCTAATTTGCAACTATGATGCAAAGAATTGCCATAAAATGCAACTATGAAGCAAAGTGTGATTCTAAGATCTAACTATCATGCAAAACATGATATGAAATGTAACTATGAGACTCCAAAATGGTCCAATGCTCAAACAATATTCCTGTAAGATAACTCTACTCAAATGTGGATGCAAAATACAATGGCAAAGGGTTGTATTTATAGGCTTTTCCAAGCATCTTATGATGTGGCAATGATCGATGGTTTAGATTCGAACAACAAGAATGAATGGTAGAGATGGAGAGAATTAAGGTGTCCCCTTGACCAAAGATAACATGCCAAATGGATGGAAGAATAAAGTATGGGAATAAAAGACCATGTGTTTGAAAATTGGTTGAAGAAGTGTGTGAGGAATAAGCCTTATGTTTGAAAATAATTCTAATTTAAAAATTAGAATTATTTAATTTCATGTGACCTTGGTGAGGTGGCATAAAAAGTTGTAGACATGTGCTTGAATTCCTAATCCGTGATTAGTGAAATTTAATTAAATAAAACAAGCTTATGAAATTTGTTTATTTAATTAAATTAGAAGAAGATGATTTTTAGATTTTAAGAATTAGAAAATATGAACAATATAAATAAATTGAGAATTTATTTATACGTAGTCGAATATTAATTAAATAACTAATATTTAATTAATTAGATGTCATGACCAATTTTAGGTGTATACATAAACAAATCTAGTAAAATAAATTATTTAAATAAGTGTAAATAAACAATTTAAACTTAGCTTAAATAAACCATTTAAACTTGGTTTAAATAGTTTAATTTATTAAAACTTAATTAAATAAATAAGTTTATTTAAATAAGTTTAAATAATTTATTTATTTATTTAAATAAGTTTAAATAATTTATTTATTTATTTAAATAAGTTTAAATAAATTATATAAATAAATTCAAATAAATTATTGAATAAATTCAAATACACTATTTATATAAATTCAAATAAAGTTTTAAATAAGTTGAAATAAATTATTTCAATAAGTTGAAATAAACTATTTTATAAGTTAAAATAAATTATTTAATAAGTTAAAATAAATTAACTGAAATATGACCGTGTGACATTAATCAATTCAAAAGACAACTAGAATACTATGAGTTGAAGTATGCACCCATTGTACAAAACTGACAGTTCTCCATGCATAGGCATGATGCAGCATATCCATGCCCTGGTGCATTTACGGGGTTGGATAGCCGCTGCCATAGATTTTAGAGCACATATTCCTTCAGCCAACTCTACAACTTAGATGGATAGATTGGGGCCCAATAGGTCAACATAATGACTTTGATAAAAGAAGAAATTTTCCATATTACCCTTGCCAACACCCTCTCTGTACAGTTTCAATGCCTTTGTGGTTATTTTCTTCCTATTTTTTGCTATGCTAGTGTCGAAGAGACTAGCTATTCTACCACCTTTGGAATGATATCAGTGCCTTCAATGGCCTATAGATCTTGAGAGATCTCCTCCTCCTTGAGAAGTGCAACCATTGAGACTTCTACCAACTCATGTATACCTGATCCTTGGATCCAATTGGTTAAGGATTGATAGTATACCTTCGTGTCGTGAATAAGACCACCTAACCAATGCTCTGTTCCCACTATCTTGTTGATTGCAATGACCATATTGTTTGAGATCTTTAGAAAAAGTCTCTTGATTTGGGCACACATATCTTTAAGTGGGGTACTTGGAGCAGAACTGTTAGAGCTACTAAAGCCTTCGTCCTCCATCCTAGTTTGGTTCAGAGATGAGAAGATGAATGAGGATGATGAGACTATTACTTTCTATCTACTGATATCACCTAGTCTAGATTTAGCCACGGGTTGCATGAAGAACTCATGATAGTGAGTTCAAATTGAAGTACACCATGGTTGGCTAATAGATCCATTGTTGAATTAGCTAGCCTCTAGATGTGGGATTGTAGTCTTAGATGCTTGTAAGGAGTTGGTATGTGATAAGTAATATACAATATATTATTATTATTATTATTATTATTATATAATATATAATAATATATTACATATATTAAATATATAATAGTATAATTTATGTAATATAATATATAATAACATATTAGATATATTATATTATATCTAATATATTATTATATATAATATTATATCTTATCTAATATATTATAAATATATTTATAATGAATATTCGTTCTCTGCAAGGAGCATATATCCACTTTTTAAAAATCGGATATCCATTTTTTAGAAGTAGATATCTATTAGTAATGCATATCCATTTTGCTTTGGTGTTTACCATAGAAATTGACATTTTTACCAACCCAAGTAAAAAGTCAAAGACGATTTTCGTGATTTTTCTTAATTCAAATCTCATTTTTTTTACATCACCACTATTCAGCCCATCATGATCTTGCACTCACCCATATATATGCTAGTAGCATTCACAGTGTAACATGTAAGAATTAGGGTTAGGGATAGGATTACAAATGAAGATTGAATTAGGGTTAGCATGTGATTAGGGTTAAGGTTAGGGTTAGGGTTATGATTAGGGTTTAGATTATAGTTAGCGATAGAATTAGGGTAACTAGGGTTACAGTTAGTGTAAGGTTTAGGGTTAAGGTTAGATATAAAATTATGGTTAGGTTTAGGGTTAGGATTATCATTAGGGTTAAGGTTAGGGTTAGGTTTAGGGTTAGGATTGGAGTTATGTTTAAGGTTAATATTAGGGTTAAGGTTAGGCTAATGGTAAGATATATAATTAGGTTTAGGGTTAGGGTTATGGTTTCTATTAGGGATAAGCTTATTGTTAAGGTTACAATTAGGTTTGAGGTTAGTGTTACAACTAGGGTTAGGTTTAGGGCTATAGTTAAAGTTAGGATTGGACTTTGACTATAACACTAACCATTACCCTAACTGAACCCTAACTATAAACCTTACCCTAATTTAACCTTGACTATAACCCTAACTCTAATTGAATCATAATTGTAATTGAACCCTAAACCTAATCTTGATCATAAACCTATTTGAACCCCAACTATAACCCTAACTCCAAGATTTATTCTAGAACTCTAACCGAAATTGAGCACTAACCCAAACCTAATTGAACCCTAACCTTAACCCTAATCCTAACCCTACTTGAGCACTAACCTAAACATAAACCCTGACCCTAATCATAAACCTAATTGAACACTAACCTCAATTAAACCCTAACCTTAACCTTAATTTAATCCTAACGTTAACTCAAATAGTACCCTAACCCTAACCTTAATAGTAACCCTAAAATTGAACCCTACACCTAAACCTAATAGAACCCTAATTATAATCCTAATTGAACTATAACCTTAATTGAATCATAACCATAATTAAAATATAACCCTAGTTGGACCTTAATTGAATCTTAATTTAACCATAACCCTAACCCTAATTAAAATGTAACCCTAAATAAATCCTATTAAACCCTAATTGAATTGTAATCCTAACCCTAGTTGAATGCAAACCTTAATTGTTCACCTTAAGTTTAATTAAATCCTAACCTCAAGGACTCTAATTTAACCCTAACCCTAAATGAACCCTAACTTAATCCTAACCCTAAATAAGTCCTAAGTGAGTCCTAATTAAATCATAATTGTAACCCTAGTTGAACACTAACCCTATTTAAACCATAACCCTAATTGAATCCTAACCTTAACACTAACACTAACCCTCACCCTATTTGAACCCTAACCATAACCCTACTTTAACCCTAACCCTGATTGAACACTAACCCTAATTGAATCCTAATCCTAACCTTTATTGAACCCTAATTAAACCCTGATTGAGTTGTAGCCCTATTTGAACCCTAACCCTAACCCTAATTGCTTTGTAACCCTAACATAAATTAATTTAACTATGACTCTAATTAAACCCTAATCCTAACACTAAACTTAACTATAACCCTAATTTTATCCTAATTGAAACCTAACCCTAATTAGACCCTAATTTAACCTTAACCCTAATTAAAACCTAACCCTAAATGAATACTAAGTGAACCCTATTTTAACCATATCCCTAACCTTAGTTCAACCCTAAACCTAATTAAGCCCTAGTCCTAATTGAATCATAACTGTAATCCTAATTGCACCCTACCTTTAAATGAACCCTAATTTAACCCTAACCCTAACTCTAAGCCTAATTGAACCCTAACCCTAAAACTAACTCTAACCTTATTTAAACCTTAAACATAACCTTGATTGAATACTAACCTCTGTTTAACCCTAATTAAATTGTAACCCTTACCTAACCCTAATCCTAATCATAACGCTAACCCTAAACTTAACCTTTATGCTAGAAATTTAACCTTAATCTTAATTGTAATCCTAACCATAACCATAAACCTAATCTTAATTAAATCCTAATTGAACCTTAAGCCTAACCCTAATTGGAACCCTATTTGAACCCCAACTATAACCTGATCCCCAAGCTTTATCATAGAATCCTAACCCTAACCCTAACCCTAATCCTATTTTAATTCCAACCCTAACCCTAAGTGAATAATAACCCTAGTTGAACCCTAACTTTGACTTTAATTTAACCCTAACTCTAGTTGAACCCTAACCCTAATTCCATAATAAGGTAATTAAACCCTAACCCTAATTGAATCCTAACCATAGCCCTAACCCTAATAGTAACCATAATTGAGCCATATAACTAACCTTAATTGAACTTTAATCATAATCCTAATTGAAATTTAACCCTAATTTATTCCTAACACTAATTATAGTGTAAATTGAATTGAACCCTATACCTAAACCTAATTGTTCAAACCCTAATTCTAATCTTAATTAAACGCTAACCCTAATTGACTCATAACCATATTTAAGTTATAACCCTAGTTGGACCTTAACTAAACCCTAATTTAACCCTAATCTTAATTGAACCCTACTTTAATTTTAACCCTAATTAAAATGTAACCCTAAATGAGTTTTAGTGAACCATAATTGAACCCTAACCTTAATTGAATCTTAACCCTGATTGAACTCTAATTTAACGCTAACCTTAACTGAACCCTAACTTAATCCTAACCCTAAATGAATTCTAAGTGAACCTTAATTGAATCATAACCATAACCCTAGTTGAAGACTGACCCTAATTGAAACCTAATCCTAATTAAATCGTAACCCTAATTGAATCCTAACCCTAACCCTAACACTAACCTTCACCCTTCTTGAACCATAACCATAA
This sequence comes from Sequoia sempervirens, assembly GCA_007258455.2. Taxonomy (NCBI): domain Eukaryota; kingdom Viridiplantae; phylum Streptophyta; class Pinopsida; order Cupressales; family Cupressaceae; genus Sequoia; species Sequoia sempervirens. Next base: position 437,534,148 of record VDFB02270651.1, read on the forward strand.
TTTTAATTGAAACCTAACCCTAATTGAGCACTAAACCTAATTAAATCTTAATCCTAGAACCTTTATCAAACTCTAATTAAACATTAATTGATTCATAACCTTATTTCAACTCTAGCAATAACTCTAATTGCATTATAACCCCAACTAAAACTTAATTTAACCATGATCCTAATTAAACCCTAATCCTAACACTAAACTTAATCATAACCTTAATTGCATCCTAACCCTAATTGAACCCTAATTGTATCCCTAATCTTAATTGTACCCTAACCCTAATTGGACCCTAATTTAACCCTAACCCTAGTTAAACTTTAACCTTAATTAAAACTTAAACCTAAATGAATCCTAAGTGAACCATATTTGAACCATACCCCTAACCTTAGTTGAACCCTAACCCTAATTTAGCCCTAACCCTAAGCTTTATTTTAGAACCCTAGCCCTAACTCTAAGCCTAATTGAACCATAACCCTAAAACTAACACTAACCTTATTTGAACCTCCAACGTAACCTTGATGGAATGATAACCTTGATTTAACCTTAATTAAATCCTAATTAAATTGTAACCCTTGCCTAACCCTAATCCTAATCATAACACTAACCCTAAATCTAAGCTTTACTATAAAAATTTAACCCTAAAACCTTAATCATAATCCTAACCATAATCATAACCCTAATATTAAGTAAATCCTAATTGAATCGTAACCCTAATTGAACCTTAACCCTAATCCTGTTGCAAAGACAGTTGTCGTTGCACCAAAAGATCGACTTGTTAATGCTTGATACAATTGCCAGAGTTAATGAATCCATGAGAGGCCATTAAGCCTTGTCACGAATCCAAGGACTGAGTTGCACAACACAAGAAGACCAAGGATGTACACCTTGCAATAATCCCCTTAGCACAAGCGAGGGGTTCAAACTCATAACCTAGGGCTTGATATCAATTGTTGCAAAGACGATTATCGTTGCACCAAAAGATCAACCTATTAATGCCTGATACAACCACCAAAGTTAATGAATCCATGGGAGGTGGTTAAGCCATGTCACAAACCCAAGCATTGTGTTGTACAACACAAGGAGACCAAGGGTGCACACCTCACAACAAACCCTATTTAAACCCCAATTGTAACCCTAACCCTAAGTTTTATCACAAAATTTTAACCTTGACCCTAATCCCATTTGAATCCCAACCCTAACCCTAACCCCCATCTTTATCATAGAACCTTTACCCTAACTCTAAGTGAATACTAACCCTAGTTTAATCCTAACTTTGATTGTGATTTAACCCTAACCCTAGTTGGAGCCTAACCCCAACCTTAACCCTAACCCTAATTGAATCATAACCTTAACTTAATTGCACCCTAACCATAATTAGACCCTAATTTAACCCCAACCCTAGTTAAACCTTAACCCTAATTAAAACCTAAACCTAAAGTAATCCTAAGTGAGCCTTATTTGAACCATAACCCTAACCTTAGTTGAACCCTAACCCTAATTAAATCCTAATCCTAATTGAATCATAACCCTAACCCTAATTGCACCATACCCTTAACTAAACCCTAATTTAACCCTAACCCTAACACTAACCTTAGTCCTAACCCTAACTCCAAGCTTTAACCCTAACCCTAACTCTAATTCTAATTGAAACTTAACCCTAATTTACTAACTCTAACCTTCTTTGAACCTCAAACATAACCTTGATTGAATGCTAACCCTAATTGAACCCTAATTAAATTGTAATTGTTGTCAAACAGATTGCACCCGAATGCTTGAATGGTTAAATTCAGCAATCTGTTGAAACATTGGATCAAACTCAGGTTGTGGGTGACCTATAACGAGATTGAACCTCTAGATTCTAGGCCGGATTCCTATATGATTCTCAAATTAATAATTGGTAACTTACTGGGAAAAAGGATAGAAGAACTATTGCTAAATGTAAGAAACTGTAAATTGAAGGTGATGCACCTAATTGATATATTAAACTTGCAGAATGATTCTCAACCTATCTTTCAAGGAAAATTGTTAACATAGGGAAATTTGAGCTCTTTAAACACATTTTTTTTTTATTCAAGGGGTAAACGCTTTTGACCGGAGCTATGAACCGGATACAACCATTCAACAATAACACCCCAATGGGGTTTGAACCTTGGTGGCAAGAACAACAGTGCCACCTATAAACCATCACACCATGCCAGCTCTTTAAACACATTATTAATTCATTAAAAGGTCGTATTTATTTCCTTTCTTTTAAGGAAAACTAATTTTCACAAATAGGAAAAGGAACAAGTTTTTAGCACAATTAATGACCTGTTTACAAACAACAATTGTGTATAAGTATGCAGAAATAAGACGGAAGCTTGAAGGTTTCGGTAATGAAACACATCGAACTTGCATTAGATCATTCAAGCATACAAAACATTTGAATTTGTAAAGGTGAACTCTATCTCAATGAACAATACGAAGGAAAACTTTGCAAGATGATAATCCAAAGTAACCTGTAAAGATATAAAATTGTATCAATCTAAATTTGAAAACTGAGTTACAAGACAATTCGCTTCACAAAATGCAAAGGCTGAATAACAAGAACTAGAATGAAAAAGATAAACTTTTTCAATATATACAATGAGAATGCACTTCAAAGTGCATGAATATGTAACTGAAAGTCAATTTCAGTGAGAAAGTGATAATTCCAAGGTGAAATGCGAGTAGTCTAAGCAAAAATCCCTAAAAATAAGGTTCAAACTCATGCAAAAATGAGTGAACTCGGGCTCAAACTGGCTGTCAACTCGTAATTGATCCATAAAGCACTCAAATTGAACTGAAAATCCCTGAAAAAGTGAGCTAAAGCATGCGAAAACCTCCTAGTTTGTATCAATCCTCCCATGATAATTAAAGCTCTAGTTAGCTCCACTTGTATTTTGCATGAATCTTTAATTAACTCATCTTCACATAATGTCTTTTATTTGCATGTAAAGATGGCTAAATTAATTAAATGATTTATAGTATATCATTTAATTAATCAACTTACATTGGTTAATGCAAAAATAAAAGAAGGAATAATATTGAGACATAATGTCAAGTCAGAAACCTTAATTCTCATCTCACGGCCTTCATACATTATACTTAGCATAAATTCCCAATATGCATTCGCCATTCCAAAAATATTAGTCAACCATCATGCATATTGAATTTTTTTTTATAATAATCGACCACAATGATAATAGCCATATTGACTTAAGAGTCAAAGCCACGGGAAAAAATAAGACATAATGATTTAAATCATTAGCAAAAATCAAAGTTTTGTAGACTTAGGGCAAGCAAATTTCATTGAACCCTAAACTCTTAGTCATTTTGCATTTTGACTTTTGCTTGTCTTGGAGCTCTGCTGTGCCGCCATGGTTGAGGGTTTGATGCTGAAAGCCCACCTTTTCATGTTGTTTTTGATGATTACTATGGAAATTTCACAGGTCAAGGCGTGGTAAGTCCTTTTTTTGGACAAAATTCTGGACTTTATGTGAATGTCGAAGCTATATTCTTTGGTTTCTTGGCCACAACCATGGCCATATTCTAATATACCTTTTACTCACTTCTATCCCCTGCTAATATTGTCTTGTATTCTGGCCGACATGAGAGTTTTTCCTGAAGCTTATCACCGCGGGCTTTGAGTGTATTCTCACACAGATTTTGAAGAAACTTCTGGAACCTGAGTAAGTCTTGAACTATCTATGATTTGCATTCCTATTTCATTGTGAAAAGGCTCGATTTTGAGCTAATTTACATGCTCAATAATAAACATTTCATCTCTCCATGCTTTTATGAAGGAAATAAAAGAATCTCTACTTCATGGAGGCGTGACTGTAACAGATATTCTGTATATTTTTTTTTGTTAAACTCTCTGTGCATTAAGGCCGAGATTATCACTTCTCTCATCTGGGTATTATGTGTTTGAATGAAAAAATAAAAGAAACCATGTGGTTGACCTTTCTTACGCATGACCAAACTATAGAATAAAATATTGATTTACCTATATTTATACTTGCATTTGATACTTAAATTTTGTCGTTTCTTAGAAAGAATGAACATGGTTCCTTTCCATTCATGCAAAACCTTAAGGATTTAGTTTCTTTGTCATGGCCACCATAACGTTTATTAGAAATTTCTGTGTAACCTTTCATGCTTGAAATTCTGTAAATTCTTCCACGGGTTGCTTTTTCTGACTCTTGGTCATGGTCTAAGCAGTCTTCATCTGGGTATTTGCAATTCACTATATTTTTCCCTTTGCTTGTACTGTGGAATAAATAAGCATTACTCAAGTTGTCTGAGCATTTTCCTTGCTAGTTCATCAACATTGTTGCTTAACTCTGTCCTCTCATAATTGTTCATTGTGGACTGCTTTCTCCAGCCTAGAGATCATTGGAAACAAGGTTGCGTTCATGAATTACTGCCTTATGTTCTTTTTTGAAGCTTTAATAAAACCAATGCAGACTCAAACATCCACTCCTTCAGAATTGATACCATATCATTATGATCTAAATATTACTTTGTGACCATGCTATCAATGAATGTTGACTATCTTCATATTATGTTGTTGTTTCATACTTTGTAGATCCTTGTGTTATATCATTTCCATAATGCATGAGTCTTTAAATTTCATATACTTTATAATGGCTGATCATGAGTACTATTCCATCATTGATAATAGCTTTTTGCAATGAATGACTGGTAACTGTTCCTGATATATAATTGTGTCCACTACATATTTGAGAACTACATGATTGTGAACTCATTTTGTCACTGTTTCCACTTTGTATGGCTTGGGCTGTGTCCATTGAATATGGATTTTAGTCAAATGTTCTCTTGACTGTGTTCATCTTACGAACTTGAAACATCAGTAACTCCAACCAACTCCTTCAGCTGAATAATTGATTAGTAATTGTTCTTTATGGCTTGATTGTTACATTTTGTAGTTGCTTTTTGAATATCTTTGTAAATAGTGACTGCCATTGAAATCAGATGCTCCATTTATTGTTAATGCTGATCAATTCACTGTTGTCTCACTTGGTTCAAGCTTTATGACTGTCAACACTTTTGTAAGCATCTTTTACCACCATGAACACTTGTAACAACAATCCCATTTACTTCAGCAATTCTGTAACAACAATAGTATTCATGACCATTCTCTATAAAACGCTCTTTTCCTATGGAAAACAAATATGTATTTTTGCATGTCCTTGATTCTTCAACATTGCTGCTTAACTACTTATGACAATAGATTGTTTTCCCATAACTTGGTGACCAGATATTCGAAGCTGTCCTTCAAAGTGACTTTGATTGCTGTCATTGATTACCTTCAACATTGTTATAATCTGGTATTTGAAACAAATATGCTTGCAGGTACTTGTCTAAGCCATATTTTGCTGCTTTCTGCTGAAAACAAATTTGTTTATTTGTCATATCTTATTTCTTTTGATCAGCTGAACTCTTGTTGATGATTTGCATTGATTGTAAAATATGAGAATGTTGCTTTTCATTTGTAAGAAATAATTATCTTGTTGAATACTCTGCTTTCCCCCTTCAGTGTAAAGGGGCTCAATGCCTTATTAAAAATGTGAATAATATGAAAGGTAGAGCTAGAACAAGAGATGATAAATGCAATATATTTCTTTAATTGTTCCCTTTGAATGACGAGCAAAAATAATTGTGCAATCTGTTTTACCATGTTGAATTAGACTTCTTGATGACAGCCCTAGATGATGACTGTTTCTATCTTTGATTAAATAACTCTCATATATGATATGAATGAGAGATGTCCTTATGATATGTCAGGCTCTACCCTTGTGGGAGCCCATTTTACTCCACATATCTGATAAAATGATCTCAAACATGATGAACTTGTTCCTGCACATTGAAACAAACAAGTTAGCAAAATAAAAAGAAGTTGAAAGCTTCCATTGAGTTATGTTTTTCTTGATTGTCAACCTTTCATTTGGTGAATGATTAACTTAATACAAATTACATTCCTATTGGTAGCATAGGCGTAAGAAAAAATGTAATTCATCATTGCTTAGAGTACACCTCTAACACCATTTCTTTATAATTTTGCAGGTTCATGGAGTGAGGAAACGAAGCTGCAGCTACTTGGAGATGTGACGACTGAAGACACCAACAAGAGTGATTCATCATTACAGGCAATGATGAATTTCTCTTCTTCTTTACACTTATGTTATGTTCAGTAGTTTAGTTTTTATTTGAATTGTTTATTCATCATTTGATTGTCATAATCTGTTGGCATAAAATCTAACACCTCTGGAGTGCAGGTTTGTACGGACATCTATGTACACTACGCAATGAGTGCTCTTCAAATTAGGAGGGGAAGCTCCCTCGTTGTGCTGGAATGCATGGAAAAGAAAAGTAATCTAAGTCCTAACTTTTTGTTCTCAGCTGGAAGAGGCATAAGGTTAAGAAAACCAAGAACGTTGCAGCTAAGGATTTTCTGGTTTCGCAGATCATTAACTACAACTAAGCTATCTACTTTAAATCTATCCAATTTCCTCAAGAAAATAGAGCATGAGGAAATGGAGCAGGGTTTGACTATCAGACAATAAACGAGTTTAGATTCTCTACTTGAAGGCAAGGTGGCGCATCTATCAGCTCAATCTAGACAAGTTTATTGGGCACAAAATCGATTTAAGAATTTACCATGACAATCTTATGAAACCCTATGTGGCATAACACTTGATCAAAATAGTAAAAACTTACAAAACAGATTTATCATCACAATCTCACGAAACCCTATGTGGCATAACACTTGATCATAATGATAAAAGATTCACAAAACAGATTTATCATCACAACCTCTTGAAACCCTATGTGGCATAACAATTGATCACAATGGTAAAGATTCACAAAACAGATTTATCATCACAATCTCTTGAAACCCTATGTGGCATAACAATTTGATCATAATGGTAAAGTTGCACAAAATAGAAAGAATTCACCATTACAATTGCATGAAACCCTATGTGGCATAACAATTAATTGTAATAGTGAAGACACATGAACAAATACCAAAAGAGCAATATTGAGGGCAAGGTAGGCGCAACATATATTTCTCTCGTGCAAAAGTTAATTACAAATGAGCAAAAGCTCTTATTTATATACATCAAGGTGTAGGTAACCCTAAAATCACCTTGAGTCAACTACAGTCTCGCAAATGCATGCAAGATTCATTATTAAACCCTAATGAAGTAAACTATACAGTTAACTGGAAAGCTACCATCAGTTAACCGATACATTTAACCTAAATGGACAATGTGCAAGCATGCACGTCCTTATTTAAAGCAAAGTTAACTGGCCACTACCTTCAGTTAACTGGAAACCCTAACCCTAACTCCTGTGATGATAATTCCAAGAATGAGATAAGCATGTGTTAAGTCAGCAAGTAAACTCAAGACTGAAAGTCGAGTTAACCGCTGTTCAGGACTCAACCCTTGAAATTAACTGCAGGTTCCAACTGGCAGATCACTCCATGTCAACTCGGTCTAACACTTCGACTAAAAATTCATCAATTACTCTATCTTCCGGCACTCTGATGCTGTCCAAAAATAATAATTTGCTTCTTCAATTCTTTGTCACTTTCCTTGACTGTATGCATACATTCTTTAACATTTTCAATCGCCTTCTTGAAACTAGCTGAAATTACTGAAAATGTGATCAGAACCTCCATCAAGATATCATAAACATGCTTCTGAAACTCAATTTGTACAACCTCGAGATCAGCGTAGGTACCATTTTCACGAAGATAATTGCACAAGATCTGAGTGACTTTGGCAGCTCCGTAAATGAAGTGATCTCTGTTTCTTTTGCAGCGTAACGCTTCATTGTCAGCTGCTCTGATGAAAACCTAAATTAAGACCGATTTGGTCTTGAATTTAGTCTAGTTGAACCGCCTTCTGAAAAAATTTCCCGTTGACTGTGAACACGGCCATGTTCTGACAACTTTCTCCGAAAAGCTAAAATGGCTCCTATGAGGCTAAAAATAGCGTGTCGAAGGATAATTTTCACCAAAAATTATGAGACATGGGTTTTGTCAGGAAAATGATTCTAAGACAACCCACAACGTCAAAATTGTGAAAACACGTCGTTTAGCTTGACATGCAAAGATTCTTCAGTCGAGAACTGCAAGGGTTTTAGAGCTTCTCGGGGCAATTTTTTCTTGAGAAAATTTGGAACATGGGTTTTGTGCACAACAAAATTATGAAAAAACCCTAATGATGAGATTTTCAAAAAGATGTGATTTTATCCCACATGCAAAGAAATTCTTGGAAAAAAGCACAGAGCTTCAGAATGAAGGCTACGGGGTGATTTTCTCAAAAAAATCTAAGATGTGGGTTTTGCTGCTAATGCTGAAATATGCGAACCCAGATGCTCAGATTCTGAATATGTGTTGAATTTCTTTGACATGCGAAGAAAGTACCTAAGATGAGAAATAGAAGAAATAAGACAGAAGATAGAAAGTTTTGCTTGTTCTGCTTCTGAAGAATTTGCCAATCTCTATTGTAGAACTTGATGAAACCTGCATGCAAAGTGAAAATAAAGTCTGGAATCTTCTTCCTCTGATCAATCTGAATCCGTTGCTACGAAGAACGCTGAATTCCGACACCTGTAGCACCTTTAGCTTGCTGCTCGCTCAAGAAGAATATAAACTTTGAAGCTTAAAATGAAGAAATAATGGACGCCAATGCTTGGTTAAATAGACTTTCATCTATGAAATTCGCATAAAGCAAGAAATCCTTGAAAAGTGCGCTTGGCTTGTGATTGGACCTTATTTTAGTTAATTGAAACTAAAATATGCTAAATAAAGCACCATGCTTTAGGGTTTTCCCTTTCAATCTTCAGTTGACAAATCTTGATTGAATTCGCCATCTTGAAAATTCATTAAATTAACAATTAAGAACTAAAGCGTCCCTTTTGAGAACTCAAGTTGACAATCTTGATTAAGTTTGAATTCGCCAACTTCATGCTCATGCTTTAGTTCTAAAAATAACGTTCCTTTCAAGACTTCAGTTGGCCTTCAAGAAGTGAATGTGCCAACTTCATATGCTTTAATTCTAATAATAGCGTCCCATTTGGAACTTGAGTGAACATTCCAAGACAAAATGCGCCATACTTCACTAAAAACTTCACAATTGCAACCAAATTCGCCATGCATGTGAACTTCTGTTGACATTTACTGATAATCTTCAGTTAAGTGGACATGCAATCAAGTTAACTCAACATGCAAGATAGTTAACTGAACATGCAAACTAGTTAACTCGACATGCTAACTGAAAGATCACTCAACATGCCAATATATGAACTGAAGATGACAACCCAGAAAACGTTTAGTCTAACTGTAGTCAGAACTCCAGTTAAGGCGTCCATTCAATCCTCTTTCGAAAATTCAATTTTGACCTCTTAAGGCGAATTCCAGACTTAGCCAAATTTCATGAAAATTTATGCTAAAACCTCTGCCGGGACCTCTGTTCATCCTCTGACACTGGTTGACTAACTTCTCCGATTAGCTGGCTGACAAGTGCATTGCAAAGCTCAGTAAGAACTGATCAAAAGATATCTTGAGACTGCACATCATAAAACTGACATCTAAAGGCTCAAAAATCCAAGCGCCTTTTTCAAAAGCTGCTCTTTTCCTCAGACTTAGTCAAATTTTGACTTTTGCATTTCGTACGAAGGGAAAAATAATTCCTTCATAACTTCTGTTTTACCAACTTTCAGGACTGAATCTCAGGTTCACTACGGAGCTGACCTCATTCTGCATAACAGCTACAAAGGCACATTTCTCCAGAAAACATCATCTGAGGGGTGAAAAACAAGGGCGCCTTTTTGAGAAACTGCTCTTTTCATTCCAGACTTAGCCATTTCTGGAAACGACTAAAATATCACAAAAACTCTGACTGCAAGCTGCTGAGACATCTTCTGAACTAATGAAGACAGGCAACGGAAAGTTGAACGTAACACAGACATATTAAATATATGAAATCATTAGAAAGAAAGCATTAAAGGCTTGAAAAGCTTAGGCGCCTTTCTCAAAATGTGCCCTTTTGCTTTTTCTTCTGATATTCTTACTAAGATTTGACCCTACGTTCGACCTCAGGTTCAGGCACTTCAGCAACTCAGATTCACCCACTGACGGATGCGTCGCGAAGCTCGAAAAAAAGTGAGATAAACATCTTGGGTGGCATTTAGCCAAAAACCTTCATTTAACACCTCAAAAACAAGGGCGCCATTTCCAAAAGCCGCGCTTTTTACCAGTGTTAGTTAATTTTCACTTTCGCCTTGTTTTGCGCTGTATCCACCACAACTTGCTCGAAACAGGTCCGTTTGATAGGCTTGATAGCTCACTGCGAAGCTGACGTGATGCTGGACAAATGTCTGCTAGAAGTGACAAACCCTAAAAATAGGATCTGGACCCCTAAAAGATAGGGCGCCCATTTGAAAATGTGCTCCCCTCTCCAGAGAAATTTTTTTGATGTTTTTCGTTCAAATTCTCATTTTCCTTAAATCTCTTCAGTAACAAACTGACATGACAATGACACCAACTCCATATTTAAAAACCCCAAAAATGACCATTTGACAACACTTTAACAGGATTAAGACTCAATTAAGCAAAATGCCTTAGTGAAGCAAAAATTTTGGTTTTGGGTACAACATTAGGCTCCGTCTGGTGACCATGTCGGATACTTACGGCATAGGAGATCCCTAGAATCTCAATGTTTCGTAGACCAGTGACTTTATAAGTTGGGTATATGGAGTCAGGACTTCCCTAATCACCTATAACATTAAATTTCCTAAAAACTTAACCTAAAAATCACCTAAAACAAGACTACTTAAATCACCTTATACACGACAAAACATCACAAAACAGGGAAAAACAAAACAACATAACGATAAAACATAAAAAAAACTTACAAAATACTTAAAGAAAACTAACTCCACCCCTGAAGAGATGAAGTGCTTTGAATATTGTCCGCTGCATGGCAGCGGGAAGAGCCTCCCACCAATGTTGTTTCTGCCTAAAAGGCTTGACTTCTCTTCTGATGGGAATTGCAGGAGGCAATCCTTCTGGAATGAAGATTCTCAGGTATTCATATATCCATGCACATGCACTCTGCCAAAAGTTAGAATATGATGCAAATGGGAAATCTAATACCCTGAAGGTATTAGTTCTATTGTGGTCCATCCTTGGGATGTCAAATTCTTCAAACCAGTCGATCGAGTTTCAAACTCGATTTCTGTAATGCCGTAGGTGATCCTTTCTGATCTGATAATATCCTTTGACTGGCTCATTGATCAGCTCTACATCACCTTTAACACATAGGAGTTTGATTCCCATGTCCTCGGCATCTTTGAGGCCTTGCAAAAGCACCTCTTTTTCAGCTTCAGTTAATTCCAATTGCAGGAAATGTGCAACTGGGTTCAACTGTTCTTTAGGGGATATGATCAATTCCCCTTCTTCTAAAAATGTTGTTGAACAATCTCCATTGAACTGTATTGTCCATGACTTTGTCTCCTCTGTCGGTCTCTTTTCAGAACAAGAAATGTTCTGGTCTTTAGCTTCTACCTCTGACAGAGTTACACAATTACCAGGACCCGTTTTAGGCTTTGCTTCTACTAGAACAGATGACTTGAACACAGCCTGCTTCTTTGCAACCTTGAGAATCTGATCTAGTTCTTTTGGATGGTCTTGAAGATATTCCAGTTGCGAGATTTGTACCTTGGTCTTCATCATGGAAGCTACAATGTCAAAATTTGCTGAAGACGTCTCTTGAGCAACTGGCATAGTAATCTCATGTGAAGGTTTGGGTTTAGAAGTGAGAGGCACTTCTTTACCCTCTTCATTTGATTTCCGCCTTTCTTCTTCTTCTTTATGTGCTTTAAAATGTTGAGCATTTGTAAACACAGGAGGAGCGTACTGACGGTATTCTTCTTCTTCTTCTTCTTCTTGATTTATGGGTTCTTCATCAAAGTATCCCGCTGCGGAGTCGCCATCGAAGTCGTTCGTCTATGGTAAAACAACCTTCAAACTTGGTATTGGTATAAAACTAGAACTGGGAGCAGCTTCAGTGTATCCCATGATTTGGATCATTCTCAGGTTCTCTGGACATGTGGATCCGGTATGCTCATCAGTGTCGTGGAAAGGACAAAATACTACACTGTGTGTAGCTTCAATCATTGGTCTTGGTGGAGATGTTGGCAACCGTGGCTGAAGATTGTCTCTCTTTGGCTAGTACGGTTGCTGAATTGGAGATCTGATAGAATTTATTTTCATCAAGCCAGAAGTGATCATATTATCTTCCAACTCAATGGCGCGTTCTTGCACACTCTTCAACTCTATCGCTTTGGCCGTCTTGAGAAAGAAGGCTATCTCTGATGGAAGAGCATTTATGAAACAACTAATCAGAATCTCCAGTGATGGATCGAATGTAGAAGAAATTCTTGCAACAAGACGATTAAATATTGCTACAAAATCCCTCATGTGTTCTTTGTGCTCCATCTTTGAATTTGTGAGCTGGGCGAACAACATATGGTTGTCTTCAACGGGCTTGAATCTCGCTAAAAACTTCTCGCTCATAGTTGCCAACAAGAGTGATTCATCATTACAGGCAATGATGAATTTCTCTTCTTCTTTACGCTTATGTTATGTTCAGTAGTGTAGTTTTTATTTGAATTGTTTATTCATCATTTGATTGTCATAATCAAATTCAGTTACTCTCGCGGCTTGTGCGAGATTTAGTGTTTTTACAAAATGAATAAAAGGCATTACTATGCAAGTTCTCAATTTTCTGTTTCAAATACTTGCACTATAAAACTATGATTCAGATGTAAATTGATCTCTATGATGATCAATGAATACTTTAATCAGCAAAACATGAAAATTTCTGTACCTATCAATGATGAACTTGATTCAGCTCTACTTGTTTGAGCTTGTAGTGAAAAATAGGTAACAATAACATTACCTAACCCTAATCCTAATCATAATGCTAACCCTAAACTTAAGCTTTATCCTACAAATTTAACCCTAACCTTAACTGTAATAATAACCATAACCATAATCCTAATCTTAATTAAATCCTAATTAAATTCCACCCTAATTGAATCTTAACCCTAACCCTATCCCTATCCCTATTTAAACCCCAATTGTAACCCTAACCCCAAGCTTTATTACATAATCCTAACCCTAGCCCTAACCTTGATTATATTTGAATCTCAATCCTAACCCTAACCCCAATCTTTATCATAAAACCCTAACCCTAACCCTAAGTGAATAATAACCCTAGTTAAACCTTAACTTTAACTATAATTTAACCCTAACCCTAGTTGGACCCTAACCCTAACCCTAATTGAACCATAATCTTAATTAAACCCTAACCCTAACTGAATCCTAACCCTAAACCTAATAGTAACCATAATTGCACCATATACCTAACCCTAATTGAACCCTAATCATAATCTTAATTCAAAACTAACCCTAATTGAATCCTAACACTAATTAGACTGTAACCCTAATTGAACCCTAACCCTAATTGAAATCTAGCTCCAATTGTAATACCAACCCTATCCTTAACCATAATTTTAACCTTGATTAGAATTACTGTTAGTGTTAAAATTTTATATAGACTTATGTGGTTAGGTTAAGGTTAGAGATAGAGTTAGAATTAGTGTTAGTTTTACGATTAGGGTTAGGGTTACTATTAAAATTAGTGTTAGTTTTAGAAATAGGGTTAAGATTAGGGTTAGGAGTAAAGTTAAAATTATAGCTAGGGTTAGGGTTAAAGTTAACATTAGAGCTAGGGTTAGGGTTAGAATGTATGTGTTAATATTAGGGTTTAGGGTTAGGGTTAGGGTTAGAGTTAAAATTATAATTCTAGGGGTAGGGTTAGAATTAGTGTTAGGTTTAGAGTAAGAGTTAGAATTACTGATAGTTTTAGGGTTAACGTTAGGGTTATAATTAATGTTAGTTTGAAAAAGGGGTTAGGGTTATCGTTATAGTTAAAATTAGAGTTAGGATTAAGGTTATAATTAGTGTTAATGTTAAGGTCAGGGCTAGAGTTAAAGTTAGAATTAGAGTTAGGGGTAAGAATTATAATTAGTGTTAGTGAGAATTAGAATAAGGGTAGGGTTAGAATTAGTATTAGTGTTAGAATTAGAGTTAGGGTTGGGGTTTGAATAAAATGAGTTTTTATGGTAGCAACTTATCATTTATAAAGTGTGTTCATATCCTAATTTTTGTGATAACCAAAAATATAAAAATAAAATTTTAAAATAAAATCACAAGATGTATTCATCTTAAAAATGACATATCAACTAAATTAAAATATTATATAAAAAATAAAAGCAAATAAAAAAATAATTTGATTATATACAAATTTAAATATTATTATATACTAATTGATACTTTTATATGAATTGTGACGACAATGAAATTTAATTTAACAACCATCTCAATTTCCATTTCAAATTTAAATTTGAATAAAATTAGTTGTAATTGAATCTCAAACTTTTAATTCATATATTCTGACTCCCAACAAAACTTGTAGACTAACACAACATTGTGGACATTAGAAGGATTGTATGTAATATAATGCCTTAACTATAAATATATAACATTTTATGCAATGAGTATAACCTACAAATGAATGGCCCATGAAACTTTTTATGTTTTGGCCTAAAAATTCAATGGCTATCAACGCGTTTTATGTTGACCAATACGGCCTATAAATAAGTGGTCATTCTCGATCCAATAGACTGTTTAATTTTGTGAACATCATTAAAATATTTCACTCATTCATTCTTAATCCTAATGCAGGGTGTCACATTCACTTGCAAGGCTTGAGCAAGCATTTAGCATTCACCTTGACTCTTAGTCCTATATTAGCTTTCTTGAAGAGAGAAAATTTCAAGACACACTCTAGGGAGGTAGACCACGTGTGTATGTAATGCTATGTTTACATTGTTGCACTGAAAGCTCAACATAGTGAAGGAATTAAGAAACAATGTTGTTCCTTTCCTTAATAATTTTTTATATGTATTTCCTCGCCTAACAAAGTCTTGCCAAAGAGAAATGTTTTGCTCGTCCTTTTGTTCTCATCCTCCCCCAAAAGTGTCCCTTACCTAGATTTTCAAATGCACAATTCTCCAATGGCAATTGTATTCCCTCTTCACCCAATAACTGTATTCATTATTTCACTACAAAAAGTGCATTGAGAAGTAGGGGAGAGGACCCAATAGTTGAGAACCCTAACTTTGCAATTCTAATTATTCTACGTGGAAATTTCAAATCACTCCCAATTTTTTATAGTAGCTTACTTGGCAAGTCCCCTACTTATAACTAAGGTTTTAGGGCCACATCATCAAATATGATGCTACATCAACATGCTTTTTGTCAAGGTGTCCAAAAAGGCCCAAAAAAAAAGTGAGACCAATACTTGTGCATTCACAACATGTTTTATTGAGCGCCGATGTGGAATCACATGATTGGTTGCTTTTTAGATCAAAGGAATACATTTTGTTTAATTATGGGTAGTCATCATCAACACTTACAACTTTGAAGTCACAACTATTGGTCCAATATTGATAAAAATGTTGGGCATTATATAAAAAAATACTATCACAACTATTGAAACATGCTTAGGTACTGAGTCCTCTCCTTAGAGTGAATATGCTATCTAGGCTGACTTTGTTTCCCGATCCTCACATCATTAATCCTGTTGGACGCCAAGAGATTTCCCATACTCTTTGATGTGATTAAAGTGGAAAAGAAGAACATCTTCACGGGTGTCTACACGCCCAACACAAACTTTACAAATGACTACATGCTCTCATATTTGAACCCTTTTGAAGAAAGTCATACCAAGCTCAAAAAATTATGGTTCAATGTACTTAGGATGATTGCAACCAAATGGTTTCCAGAGATCAAAGAACAAATGCCTAAGCTTTCCACTTTCAAATATGAATTATGCGGTCTCCACTATTGTTTTAAAGACATCAACGACTCTTCCACTACCATCAGTTTTGTTCTAACGATTGTCTATTTCACGACACACACCGCTCTTCCCTTACTATCCACCATTCCACCTTCCATGCATTCTATTGTCAATTACACATCAAATTTCATTATTTACACAGGTCTATATTGCCATTGTAAGAATGCCTCTCAGTGTAATTACAATAGTATTTCAATGTATTAGAAGTTGTCACCCTTCATATAACCTCTATTACAATCACACCATCAAATTTTATGAGAGAAAATACATAGTTGTGACTTTACAGTTTCATGAATCATTACAAATTTCCATGGAGACGCACCATCACATATACATGTGCTTTAAAAACTCATACTAATCTTCACAAGATGTGTTCCTTAATTTGTATCTCAAACATGTGGGTCTCTAAAATTACTTGTAGATATTCCTAGACCAAAAAAATGGCTCAACAACCAACCCTTTTAATGTATAAGAAACTAGCATTTATGGATCTTCACATCTAGCTTTCAGCACTTCATAGTAAATTCAAGAAACATTGAACTCACGGATGTTACATGTGGGGTTCATGCAACTTAGTGGGACTTTCAAAATGAATAAAACAAATCCATGTAGGTGGATCTATACATGAAGAACTCCAATGACCACATTAATACAATGTGGTTGTTTTTTGTAATTGAATTTCTACATAAATTGTACCCTTCATTTTTTAATAGAGGGTTTTTAGGTAAGAAGGGATGAACTAATGGTTGTAAGGTCAAATTTATCTTGAATGGAATGATCGGCGAATCATAAGAGTAGGTGAGATATTATGTTGAGGGTTTTTGGGAAGTAACTAGCGTCTCAACAAGTTTTTGGGTCTAGGAGGGACCTTGGAATGATATCAAAAAATAATTGTGCCTAGTAGGAGTTCAAGTCCAAGAGGAAATTAAGGACATAGCATGAAGAGGTTTGGGGTTTAGGTCCAAAGGAGGATCATAGACATAGGAGGAGAGGACAATAGAAGAATCAAGTCATGGGATAGGGGGTGGACAAAGGATCAACATTAGAGGAATTGGGATAAATCCAAGCTTGAGGATTAGGTTCAAAAAATGAATTACGATTAGGAGTGAAGAGGGATCAAAGATCAAGAATAAGGATAGAGCAATGATCAAGTCTCTATATGGAACTAGGAATGGAGAGCACCAAGGGAAAATTCAAGGACTTGGAACTAGGACTAGAGGGATGGGAAAGGTTCTTGGGTACAAAGATATAAATGTGACCAAAATAGAGGAGAGAGCGGATATAGGAAACTACAATAAGTGAGAATTTGAATGAACTCCAAACTTAGGGAGGGATCATGAAAAGGGAAATATGGGGAGGAAACAAAGATTAAGAGAAGGGATGCTACAAGGATCGGGTCATGGGGAGGACTTGGCACCATGGATTTGGTTCCAAATTTTAGAGTCATCTCAAAGGTCCAAGCTCCAAGGGACATGAAACACCAAAGGTTAGGATTGAGGGTCATAACATTTCAGGGAGTATTATAACTCCAAGACAAAAAGGATAGCATGGATTGGGGCATTGGGGTGAATGAGGACACTAAGACTTAGTCCCTTGGTTCTATTTCCTCCTAGGGAATCATGGCCTAGAAGGACACAAAAGGAAACTATAGAGGAGGTTAAGGTCAAGGTTTCAATGGATCCTAGAACCCCAAGACCTAGTGCAAAATTTTACAAATCCTATGAAGGTACAAGAACCCAAAATAAAGAATAAGCACACTACCACTAAAATATAAAGAAAAAAATTAAATATGGAACACCTCACAAAATATTTTACTAAGGGTTTTGGGATTAGTACACAATAAATGAACATCCTTAGATAACACATAGCATAAGGGACCCACTTAGAAAATTTCTCAATTAGTTATTAATGGTGGGTAAAATAGGGTTTAAGTGCACAAATGAAGTATGACTTAAGAAAAATTTGGCACAAGCTTGAGTCCCAACACCACCTTAAGAAGGCTTGTAATAAAGTATATGAGCACATTTTCCCTTTTAAGGAGGACTTAAGAAAAATTTGGCATAAGGAAAGTTTTTATATTCTTATTTTTCATCGTAGACCAAGTCATATATGTGTCATCTTTCAAATTTCCATCAAAGAAGCTAACAACAAAAAATATTATGTCATTACAAAAACCATCTAATAGGTAACAATTTTATAAATGAAGTAGATAGTAGGCACATTAAAAGGGGACATTACATGATGCAAGATGGATCACATATTGAATACCATGAAGACCCTTAGATATGCAACCAATGAATTCCTTTTAACAAGATGGTCATTCCCCTTGAACAAAAAAATAGATTCACCTACACAATGCTCCTACTGAAACACAAATTATTTAGGGCCAACATGCCTTCCTCTCAAGCAACAAAGTGACCAAAATCTGATACCAAATGTAAATAAATGATATATAATCTTAAGAAAAGTATTATGTAGAATAGATTACAAAATCCACAACTAGTGCAACAAAATGACAAATAAAATAATACACATATGGAAATATTATATTTACCCTACAAAACCCTTTTAAGAAATAAACAAAAAAAACAACACTTTGATATACTATCTAAAGAATGAGATGTAACTTTTGCTAAGAAAGACCTTTTCCCTCTATCAAATCTAACAAAATGGACCTTTAGAGAACATGTCCTCAATGCAATGTGTGCACTCTTAGAGAACCTCTTTTCAATGCACTCCACAAGTTTCTATCTTTGTGATCAATCCAACAACATATGAATATTTATACAACTTGATGTAACCGTACATCCATTGACATGCCATCCCTAGATCTTCTCAAAATAATATACAACATGCTTGTGTATCTTTACAATACCACAAGATTGTAGTTATGGGCACAAAGCTCATAATAAAATACGAAGTGGTTTTAAAATGTAATGGATACAAAACCATGGGTCATGACCCCTTCATGTTCCACATCTTTTCATAGGCTACACATGACTCCTAATGCCCAATGCATGGCTTGTGTTCCACAAGTGAATCCAAACACTCACACACAACTCTTGATAAACCCCAAGAGACTAACCACATTCCAAGGTATTGCATGTGATTCTCCTTGGCCCATGTGACCTTTGAATTTTTGGTTTTTTTTCATTTTGCTTATTTTTTGAGCTATATAATATTTACAATTCCAATCTAACATACAAAATTAGACTAGGATAAATCAACCTAACAACCAAGTGTGGCGTCATATTCCATGAGAACCACATTATTACATATAATATTAAATAGGGTGTACAACAAACATTTCAAAAAATGTTTGGCAATAGATATCAAAAGACCATGGTCAAGACATGATCAAGTGCTAAAGTTTCTCCACTAAAGTGCACTTGACACTTTACTCTTTCAAATGGTTGCAACAATTAAAACATTCAAGTAAGAAAACATTGTACTTTCAAGTATACAATAAATCCCATGTAGAACATGATCAATTATGACCTCTTGTAACTAGAATGCTACAATGTTCTACTTGGAAGATCATACGTGTGAAATAGAGATGGTGTCTATCAAGCCAAGCTATAATGATGAATAGTTCCATTAGTAACCACTACTTCAACCTTTTGGAGTCCTCGTTGAAGCCCAAGATAACATTAATATCTACCAAACAATGTTGCAAGATCATTTTCCACATGAAAAAAGTGCTTCTCATGGTTCATCCAAAGGAACCTATGCAATAAATAAAGTGATCATTGATTCATTGGTAGTGTGCAATGGTGTGCAAGCATCACCATCATTGAAGTAGCTCAACAAGGCATTGCAACAATATCCAGGGTTATTTTTAAGGAGTGAAAAATCCTTCAAGTACACATTGCATAGTAAAACACAATCATTTTGGTTCCAAATCCCCTCTTTTTAATATTCCTCTACATTACAAATTTATTTTGAAGAAAGATGAAATTTGGTGTCAAATCTAGGAGTTGATTTATCAAGGAAAAATTAGACCCAATTCTTCCCATGTAAAAACTTGGTAGTCCTTGTGCCAAAGAAAGATGATACATGGTGTCTCTACATTAGCAATTGTGTAGTCAACAAAATCATGGTGAAGAATAGGTATCCAGTACCATGCATTGATGGCCTCTTAGACTAACTCCATGATGCTCAACACTTCACCAAGATCGATCTCAAATTGGAATATCATTAGATATTTTAGGTCCCTAATATTCTATCTAATGTTATGACCTTGATATCATATATCCTAAAAATATAATATATATTCCTAAGTATAATTAGTTAAACACATGTGGCATGCTTAACCTTAACATTAGTATTAGTTAATACCTTAAATACTCTTTATTAGGATGAATAAGTATGTCCCTACATGGTTAAGCCTATAAATAAAGGGGAGATGTTCCTCCTAAATCATCATATCATCAATTATTCAATTCATATTATATTTTTTTATTATTGGAGGTAACCCCCTTGAAGTGGTTTACTATAATTCTGATTTATTACAAATATTTCCAAGAAATATCATAACAAGTGGTATCAGAGCTATGAATTGGGCCAACATTTTATTTCCACCATAACTTCCAAACTAGTGTGAATTTAGGTATTTTTTTTTGGGGGTTTTGAGTTATGTATTAATAAGCTCTCAAAAAGATTCAGACTTTGAAAGGTATGCTTTCTAACACTTATTGAGATTTTATTATTTTTATTAATTTGCTCTATAGGCTGAAATTTTTGGATTTTCTTTTTTAAATTGAATTTTTGGAGAGCTTATCAAAAAGTAGGTAGGGTTTGTTCTTTGTAATTTACAATTAATAATAAAATAATTTTTTTAATGTAGTGGTCAAAGTTTGGTAAAAAAAAAATCATTATTTTGCTCTATAAACTACAATTTTTGGAATTTAAATATATATATTTTTGGAAACCTTATGAAAAATTAAGTAGGGTTAATTCCTTGTAATTTACTATTAGAATTAAAATAAGCTCCATATTTTAGTGGTGAAGTTTTAGTCAAACCATAAATTTCAAAACTTGTCTTAGCATATATGTTCTATTTTTTTATGGTTAATACTTGCACTGGATACTATCCTCCCTTAATTAATAAATAGGAATCTATAGTTCAAATAAAAAAACATGAATCCATGTCATATTTAGGACTAGAGGACTCTTTTATGAATAAGAAAAGGGTATGTGCAAGATCATCATGGAAAAAACAGGCCCTTAAATGTCAAAAAATTCAGAAAAATCAGAGTTAGACAACTTGATGTAAAAATTTGAATAAGATATCTATATTATTTCAAAAATATGTAAGAATAGAATCTGTAGAAAATTGAATGTAGTTTCTAAACTACTTGGTTTATTTTTAAAAAAAATCTATTTGGTGAAAATTTGAAATTCCAATGCAGTAGCACTTAAAATTCAGGGAAAAAATAAGTAGGTGTTTGTCTGACTACCCTAACCACAATAAAATGATAATATTTTTTTATAAGATTTTTGATATAGGTAGAGGACTCATGTCCCGATGTGATGCATATTTTTTGTAATTTTTTTCCAAGTAAATAATTAATTATGAATTTTTTATTACAACTTTTAAAAAATATAAAAACTCATATGTCTGACCACCTTAACTTGGTCAAAACTTCATGAAATTCATTTTTTTTAATCCTATAGTATGTGAAGTATAGAATGTGACGCATGTTTCAGATTCAAAAAATGTGATACCGTTTGAAAGCTATAGATGTTTTTCAATCAACTTATTAATTAGGACTTTAGTCGTAATTCAAATAGAAAATGACTAATAATTATTTATTAAATTCAAAGTAAAACATAATTTATATTGGTGGAAATCTAATAATCTCCTTTAAAAACCCTTTTCATTTCATCAATTTTGGGTTTAAAAAAAGTCGCTAGCCACATGCCCTACACATACCCATCACATCGCCACTTCTTGGCCCATCATAATCCTGCACATACCCGAAATTGATGACCATCTTTATTGTCCACCACCAAAAATTGAGGGAATAATTCCATCAGATTATGAAAAAGTGGTACATTTCATTAAGAATAATTTATTTGACCCATTTACAACATCCTTACATGAGGGATTATGTAGGTTTGAAAAATTAATACTATCAGAATTAAGAGGTTCAAAAAGCCATCAAGGTGGGTACAACCCTAATAGACAAAATCAAGGAATAGATCAATCTTTTCAAGGTTCAAAATTAAACCTACCCAAAATAGATATACAAGTCTCATGGAACAATATTTTAAACTCCATAATATATTACATGATGCAATGGTTGATATAGCCTCACTACATTTAGAATTTGAACCTTATCAATGGTACCAATGGATGATGGGTGCAAAACAAGGGAAATTACTTAGTTGGGGAGAATTTACCAATGACTTAGTAGCCCACTATGGGAAACCATGGAAGGGGAGCTATTTTACCCAACTTACAAATTTAAAACAAATAGGGTCTGTAGCAAAATACAATGTTGAACACATGAGATTGGCGATTCGAACTCAAGATGTGACACCTTATCAAAGGTTACAACTCTATATCAATGGACTTAATGAACTTGAAGTAAATATGATGTTTGTTTATTAGAAACTTGTATAGTTAGAAAAGAAATGCAACAAGCATTACATATTGAGCAAAGAAACCTCACTACAAAAAGATCAACACAAGGCTAGATAGTAGGATGGAAAGATAAAAATATCATTATTCGTACTAACAAAGATGGGGTTAACCTTTTTAGCCCAAAAAATAACTAAGCTCTCTCCTTAACAAGAGGTAGAGAAAAGAGAAAAAGGTCTATGTTGGCATTGTGATAGCAAATGGTCTAGAGGCCATAAATATGGTAATAATGAGAAGAGAATGATGATTATTGAGAATGAGGTTGAAGAAAAGGAAGAAGTATCTATAGAAGAACCAAATATGGAGTTAAAGAGCGAACGTTTAGAGGAAGAAGACAATACTACTATCTTATTACATGCATTGAATGGAACAAGAACACCATAAACACTTAAAATTTTTAGTTATATATAAAAAAAGAAGGTAATAATGTTGATTGATACATGTAGTAAACATAACTTTATTGATAGAGGATTAGCTCATGAGCTTAATTGTTTTTTATATCCAATCTCTAACTTCCAAGTTATGATAGCTGATGGAAAACAACTCTCTTGTGGTGGTAAGTGCCATCATATCAAACTTTCAATGAACAATTACCATTTAGATTCATAAACGTTTGTTATTCCAATAGGAGAAGTAGATGTAGTTTAAGGTGTACAATAGCTTAAATAGTTGGGAGAGGTGTCCTTCAATTTTTAAGAACTATTTAACTTTCAACTCTAATGAACAAAATTATAAACTCATAATAGTAACATCACCACCAACTCAAAAATTATTAGCTCCCATAGGATGGAAAAATTACTTAAGAAAGGTTCATATGGTTTAGTGGAACTTGACTAAATTTTATAGAAGTACAAGATGTGAAAACTCAACATCCACAAGAACTTCAAGAGATTATTCAAAAACACCAACAATTTTTATAGAACCTAAGGGTCTACCTCCAGTTAGAGACCATGATCATGCCATTGAATTAATATCAGAGCATTCCTCCTAACATTAGACCTTATCGTTATCCTTATGAGCAAAAGACAAAAATAGACAAAATAATTAGGGAAATGTTAGATTCAGGAGTTATTCATCCTAGTAAAAGTCCCTATTCATCTCCAATGGTTTTGGTTAAAAGGAAGGATGAGTCATGGAGAATGTGTCTTGATTATAGGGAACTCAATAAGCCGACTCTTAAGGATAATTTTCCTATTCCTACCATTGTTTAATTATTAGATGAACTAAATGGTACATTTTTCTTTACTAAGTTAGATTCATGTTCTAGTTTTCATCAAATTTGTATAAAGAAAGAGGATATACATAAAATTTCCTTTAGAACACATGAGGGAAATTATGAATTCTTAGTAATGTCATTTGGTTTAACTGATGCCCCCATCAACTTTTTTAAGCCTCATGAACTCAATACTTCGCCCATTTCTTTATAAATTTGTGGTTGATTTCTTTGATGATATCCTTATCTATAGTAAATCATGGGAAGAACATTTACAACATGTAGAGAAGATATTACAAGTATTGGAATATAATTAACTTTATGCCAAGCAATATAAATGTGTCTTTGGGGTACAATAAATAGAATACTTGGGACATGTGGTGTCACATGAAGGTGTTAAGGTAGACCCCAAGAAGATTGTTGCAATAAAAGTGGCCAAAACCTAAAAATATCAAAGGGTTGAGAGGATTTTTGGGTCTAACAAAATACTATAGAAGATCTATTCATAATTATTTTTCATATCACAACTATTAACAATGTTATTAAAGAAGGATTCCTTTTCATGGTCAAAGCTAGCCACTCAAGCCTTCCAACAACTAAAAGAAGATCTCACTTCAACGCCAGTACTAGCTACTCCAAACTTCTCTAAAACATTTGTGGTAGATTGTGATGCTTCTAAACATGGAATTGGGGCAATACTAATGCAAGAAGAGTGTCCATTAGTATTTGAGAGTCAACAACTCAAAGGAAAAAACTTGTTAAGGCCCACATATGAGAAGGAAATGTTAGCCATTATTCATGCAAATAAAAAATGACACCAATAATTATTGGGAAGGAATTTCAAATTCAAGACTGATCATATGAGAGTCTAAAATATTTTTTTAGAACAATGTCTATCCTCATTAGAACAAAAAAAATGGGTTACCAAGATGCTAGAATATTAATTTGAAATTATTTATAAAAATGGTAAAGAAAATATTGTAGTTGAAGCCCTTTCTCAACAAGTAGAGGAAGCAAAAATTTGTGTCATTTCCTTAACAACCAAAATGGTTAGAATTTGCACAAAAAGAGTGGCAAAATGATCCTCAAAAACATAATCATTCTAAAACTTCAATATGACCCCTTCTTTCGTTAAGTATGTTTGGAAAGAAGATTTTTTATGGTGCAAGGATAGATTATTTTTATGTAAAAATTACAATTTAAAAGAAGACATATTATCTCAAATGAATGACTAGCCAATAGAAGGACATTTAGGGTTTTGAAATACTTATCATCGTATAAAGAAATATTTCTTTTGGGAATGTCTAAGAGAAGATGTCAAGAAATTTGTGGATGAATGTTTAATATGCCAAAGAAATAAAGGTGAAACAATAAGAACTCCAGACCTCTTACAACCTTTAGGCATTCCAACACAACGTTGGGAGGAATATCAATGGACTTCATTATAGGTCTACCAAAATCTAATAATATTGATGCAATGTTGGTTGTTGTGGATAGACTCACCAAGTGCATATTTTTGTGAACTCTCATTCATTTCAAGCAAGTACCGTGGCCAAAATATTCATGGAAAATGTAGAAAAACTTCATGGAATTCCCAAAATCACAGTGAGTGATCATGACCCTATCTTCAATAGCATTTTTTGGATAAACTTACTTACAACATGGGGTGCAGAACTTGTGCATAGTTCCTTTTATCATCCACAATCAAATGGCCTAACAAAAGTGAATAAATGTTTAGAAGGATATTTATGTTGTTTTTCCTTTGATAAAAAAACACAATGGTCAAAATGGCTATCATTAGTAGAGTGGTGGTACAACACATCATTTCACACATCCAATAAAATGACTCCATTTGAGGATCTTTATGGCTACCCTCCACCATCTGCTACTTCTTATTTACAATCTCATTCTAAAGCTCATGCAATAGAGAACTGTATTCAACACCAACAAGAAATACTACAAATCCTTAAGGATAATTTAGTTATGGCTCAAAATTGAATGAAACAACAAGTTGATCAACATTGTAGTGAGAAGCATTTTGAAGAGGGATATTGGATATTTCTTCGATTACAACCTTATAAATAAATTTCCCTTAAGAAACATAAGAACATGAAGCTCACACCTAAATTTTATGGTCCTTATAAGGTTCTCCATCGAATAGGAAGTGTAGATTATAAGTAGAACTTCCACCCTCTTCCAAAATTCATCCTATCTTCCATGTTTCTTATTTAAAGAAAGTAATAGGTAACAATATTCCAATCCAGTTAGAATTACCAAAGTTAGATGAAGGAAAGTTTATTTTAGAACATGAGAAAATTATTGAGAAAAGAGTGAAACAATTACAAAATAGAGCTATCTTTTAGTTCCAAATCAAGTGGAAGAATATGCCATTTGAAGATACCACATGGGAAGATGAACAATTCTTACTAAAGCGTCAAGAATTATTAAGCATTAAGGATAATGCTATTTTGAAGGGCGGGGGCATGTTAGGTCCCTAATATTCTATCTAATGTTATGACCCTAATATCATATATCCTAAGAATATAATATATGTTCCTAAGTATAATGAGTTAAGCACTTGTGGCATGCTTAACCTTAACATTAGTATTAGTTAATACCTTAAATAGTATTTATTAGGATGAAGGGGTATGTCCCTACATGGTTAAGCCTATAAATAAAGGGGAGATGTTCCCCCCAAATCATCATATCATCAATTATTCAATTCAATTCATATTTTTTTATTACTGGAGGTAGCCCCTCTTGAAGTGGTCTACTATATTTCTAACTTTTTACAAATATTTCCAATAAATATCATATCAAGGTACCCATCCATCCCCAAAAAAATTGGAATAAAATATTCAAAGCAAAGAAGGGATTATACAAATGGCTAGTTATGTCCTTCGATCCAACCAATATGCCAATAACATTCATGTGCCTTATGATGGCATCACATGACTCTTCACCAATTTGTTCGTCGTCGTCTACCTAGGTGGCATACTCATCTTCAACAAGACTTGGGAGGAGCAAATCTTACACATCCTAGATATGTTGTGTTAGCACAAGTTGTTGGCCAACCTCAACATATGCGCCTTCAACGTCACACAAATAGAGTACCTAGGCTACCTCATTGGTCATGCAAGCATCCATGTAAACTCAAAGAAGATAAAGGTGATCCAAGACTAGTTGACTCTTTGCAACATCAAGGAATTACATAGCTTTATCAAACTCACAAAACTTTGCTGTATTTTATCCTCAAATTATACTTAGCCACTCAATCAAATCAAGCCACCAAAGTAGCATTCTTATGGACACCTATGCAATAACATGCCTTTGAGGAGCCCAAATAGCGCCTTTACACATCTAGTTAATGTTTGATTACTCACCCCTTTTAAATTTGGACTAATGCATTTGACTATGCACTCAACATAATACCCATACAACATGGGAAATTCGTTGTGTATCACTCATTTTTTAACATTATAGTTCAAAGCTACAATGCCTATGAGAAGGAATTGTGCATCATTTCTCAAGTTGTTAAGTAGTGATGCTACTACATTTTGGGTAAAAAGACTCATTCATTTTGATCATAAACCATTTAAATTTTGGCACACATAGAAAGCAAGCTAGAAAATGCATGACATGTGAAGTGGGTAGCATCTTTGCAATAGCTCCATTTGGTGATCAAGCATAAGGGGAAGGACAATGAGGCAAAAAACCACCTCAGGTAGCCACAAGTCTATACACTCATCATAGTGTTGGACTCATGTGACCATAACTTCTTTGACTAGGAAAATCTTTACCCAATAGATTTATACTTTGCATAGACCTAAATTGTGCTTGTGCAAGGTGAACAAGCTAGGGAATTTTATTTTTCTGACAAGTTTCTTGTCAAGCTTAACATCTCTATGTTTTAGGTGGTACACCTTGTTAAAAACTCATTTGACACTAAGATTGTGGGACAATTTAGTGTTACCAAGATACTAGCATTGCTATGAAAATAATTCTACTAGCCTCACATGCATGTAGACATTAAAAGTCGTCAAATCTCCCATTCCATGTTGTATCACCAAGTTCACAAACATGAAGCTAGGATTGTGCATGCCTCTAGATGTACTTAAAAATCCCTAGGAACCTATGAACATGGATTACATGAGTGGACTGCCTGCGAAAAACATCAAAATGACTTTTGTTTGTTGTAGTGGATATGTTTTTGAAGATAGTCATCTTGAATGTGTGCAAAAAATCACCATCTTGTAGGAGAAAACAACTCTTTTGTAACCATCTTTAGGTTCATTTTGGGCTACCAATATCAATTCTATCTACCCACAATCCAAGGTTAGCCACTTCTAGAAATTTTCATGGAAGAAGTTGGATACACAACTAAATCAATAGACAACCTTCCATAGATGGATGACCACTAAGAGTTGGTCAATCACACACTTTTACATATTTTGTGCATCTATAATTGTGTGCATATGTGCTCATGGGACAACAATCTACCAAACAATGGCATGCATACAATAGTGCTTTGCACAATTCTATGAGAGAAATTCCTTTCCAAACATATCTTGAGTTCAAACAAACGACAACCCTTTACATGTCATATTGCACTTCATCCGATATTAAATTACACACATAAAATAGGAAGCATGCAAGGTACACAGTTTTTGACACCGCATTCAAAGTGTACACCAGTAGGTTCAATATATTCTCTTGCACTAACATAAATACAAAGAGCACCATGGCACCTGATGCACATCTTATGAGATCAAAGTCGGTGACAACGTCTAGTTGCATCTTTAGAAAGATTGATTCAAGAGTCCACACACTGAGATGAAACATCTATGCTATGGTTCACACACCATCCTACATGCAACACATAAGAACACATTTCTTATTGATCTACCTCAATGCTTGGGCCTTCATCTAATGTTCAAGGTGGAACTCCTCAAGATATATTTTCCTCTTCTTAAGATAGTGCCAATCCAACACCTTTCTTATGCACTAACATAAGTAGGTTCAATATATTCTCTTGCACTAACATAAATACAAAGAGCACCATGGCACCTGATGCACATCTTATGAGATCAAAGTCAGTGACAACGTCTAGTTGCATCTTTAGAAAGATTGATTCAAGAGTCCACACATTGAGATGAAACATCTATGCTATGGTTCACACACCATCCAAGCATAAATACAATACAAGAACACATTTCTATTGATCTACCTCAATGCTTGGCCTTCATCTAAATGTTCAAGGTGGAACTCCTCGATATATTTTCCTTCTTAAGATAGTAACAATCCAACACCTTCTTATGCACTAACATAAGTAGGTTCAACATATTCTCTTGCACTCCAATATAAATACAAAGAGCACCATGGCATCTCGATGCACATCTTATGAGGATCGTATAGGGTAGGATAAAGTCTAGTTGCATCTTTAGAAAGATTGATTCAAGAGTCCACACATTGAGATGAAACATCTATGCTATGGTTCACACACCATCCTACATGCAACACATAAGAACACATTTCTTATTGATCTACCTCAATGCTTGGGCCTTCATCTAATGTTCAAGGTGGAACTCCTCGAGATATATTTTCCTCTTCTTAAGATAGTGTCAATCCAACACCTTTTAGTTTTGCATCCTAAGCATTTGCAAATA
>VDFB02270651.1:437563812-437623589 GCA_007258455.2 Sequoia sempervirens
CTTTCTTTAATTGAAATGAAAGATGCTCCCATCTATTCTGAATGTGCAGGGTTGCAACATTAAAATCACTGTTTATAATTTGGGAGTATTGAGAAAATACCTCTTGTCTTAGAGGCTCAATCAGTGGCCTAGCTCTTTCATCTCTCCATAATTTCTTCCAATCAAAGTAAATACCCATTCCATTTCTAGATTCATTTCTTACAGACAATGGCATATTTACTTCATCATGCATATGGCTATCAAATTGTTCTCCTCTGCTTATTTCATTGGTGATCCAAGATATTAGAGTGTTGATATAAATATCACCGACATAACATAAGGGATTCTATTCCTTATTCTGGGATACAGCCAAATTGTGCAGATAAAATTCACACAGGAGGTTCTTGATGTGTAGAGGTGAATCCTTGTATGCTTCATAAAATTCCTCAGAGGTATCCAAAGAAGGATTCTTACCTTTCCAGACTCTAATTAGTGGGAAGTTCAAATACAGCTCCTTGAGATACATTGCGTAGACAGGTGAAGGTACACGACATTGCATCAGTTGTGGAACCAGCTCTACCAACTGGTTGAGAGTGTCATTCAAGTTAGCAATTTCCAGATTCTTGTTTTGGATTATCCTTTGTAATCTCTCAATTTCAAGTGCAGAAGTAGTCTGCTATTGCTGAAGTTCTTGAAAACATACCATTCCTGCAACAAAGTTTGTGACATGGGGTGGTGGTCTATGATTATAGCACACCACAGGTGTCTCCTATACTTCTTCAAACACATCCACCTTACCTTGCTCTTCTTCTGACGGAAACACAACCGACTCTTCTTCCTTCTCATCACATTCCATATCTTCTTGTAGCTGTTCTGCAATGGTAGCCAACTTATTCAGGCCAACCCCTTCAGGTGTACTCACAACCTCCTCGATAACAGGTTCTTCGCTCAGTTCAGGACTGGAAGGATCTGAAGGCGGTGTGACAGGAGTAGTATTAAGTGATTGGCGGGCTGCCTGGTTCTGGAGCCTAGAGCTCCTTCTTATGGAAGTAGCAACTGTTTTATACTTTTTGGAAGGTTTTGCTGCAGGAATAGAGAAGTTTCCCTTTTTCTTTCTTTTTACAGGCTCAGGGGTTGCTACAACAGGTGACTTTCCTTTCCTATCCTTGGGAGACGGCTCATGAATTTTGATAGGACCTTGTGCCGGCTGCTTGGGAGTTCTTTTAGAAAGAGGAACATCATCCTGTAAACTGGATGATTCCTGAGGAGAGGATATAGCAGCAGAGGTTTGGCCTGCGGACTGGGAGGTTCGTTGCTTAAAGGGAAGAGGTTCACCCCTAGGTCCTACATTTTAAATTTTAGGGT
This sequence comes from Sequoia sempervirens, assembly GCA_007258455.2. Classification (NCBI taxonomy): domain Eukaryota; kingdom Viridiplantae; phylum Streptophyta; class Pinopsida; order Cupressales; family Cupressaceae; genus Sequoia; species Sequoia sempervirens. The sequence goes on from VDFB02270651.1 coordinate 437,565,157, forward strand.
TGAAGGGGACCATGAATTCCTCCCAGGTCATTCCTGATGCGTCTTGAACAGATTTTTCAACAAGTAATTTAATAAGGCAGTGGTGAGATACAGAGTTAACCCTACCCTTTTTAAATTCAGCAGCACTGTTGGATAGCAAATTGTAAAGAAAGTCGAGAATATTCATCAACAATCCATGGCACAAATGAGACAAAAGTTTGAAGTGATGAGAGTGCAGGACTGAAAACCTACCTTCACAGGTTATGTATTTGATGATATACCCTACCCGTGACACCCAGTCCTACGGCAAACTCATTCTTTGCATACCTTGCTTATCTACCCGTAAAGGAGGGTCATTTGGCCGAGTGAACTCAGCCCTGGTGCTTCTTGCATCTCTTCCTCTGGGAAATGGTTCTCCGACTTGAGGTAATCCCGTTACCTCAGCAATTCTATCAATTGACGCATTGATTGTTATGCCTCTAACTTTTGCTTCCCCATCATGAAATGTCCTTGTGAATTCCTTTGCAATGTCTGTATTAAAAGTTCCGAGCTTCAGGAAGTAATTGAGCCACCCATATTGTCTGAATAGTGGCACATGCAACACATCCTGCAACAGGATGCTATGGTCTATAGGCTCATGCCGAATCGGCTGACCTCCCATTTCCTTGGTTTTCTGTAATTAAATGCATTAAGCAATGCTCACCTAGCTTTTCCAACTGAACTTCCTATAACCCAATTAATGAACCCTTCTACAATTCTACAGCACTCTGCCCCTCCCCTCAATCGAAACTTTTGAACCTCTTTTCAAAAGTGACCGAAAAATAGGGAAAACAATGTGATCATACAATCTTTTTTAGGGAGAGAGTAATCATGGATAAGCGGAATACATTTAGGTTCATTGTTACAGGAAGGAAATACTATTTGATTAATAATTACAGGTTTCATATATTGAGGGTTCTTGACAACTTACGGGACAAGCTTATGGCGGCGATATTAAGGACGTGGAGAAGTAAAAACGTGCTCAATCGTGTGAATGAGCCGAAGGAAATGGAAAATATATAGGAAATTGTTCGCGCCAATTAATACTAAATGAAATGCAATAAATAAAGTAACTGAAGCAATCTTAAAATGAAGTGGAGCGTACCTGGAGATAATTTTTGTAATTATCTGATGTGACTTTCGTCTTCATTGCAACAAGTGACACGGAGAAACGTGGATGATATGGGAAATGACAGGTGGATGATGTGGAAGAGAGAGAGTGAGTACAGATTGTGGATGAAGTGAATGAATGGAATGGGGATCTTATTAGATAATCCCTTTATTATGATTTGGTATGCACTTTTATGCATGGCCCGAAAATTTGAGCTGAGGCTCAATTCCTTTGGCTGCAGGATCACTGTCATCCTACTCAATTTTGAACTGTCTCAAAAATGTTTCCTTGTCAATGGGTTTAGAATAGAGCTTTAGGCGATGCCCATTGACTAGTAGCTTAAATTGGACCTCATCAATGGTCCTTAATTGAACAACACCATTGGTGAATACCTCTTCTATCTCATATGGACCCAACCATCTGGTTTGTAGTTTTCCTGCATTGTCCTTATATCGTGAGTCATAAAGCAGAGCCCAATCTCCTGCTTTGAATTTCTTTTCCTTGATGTATTTATCATGCGACCTTATTCTCTGATGTTGTATCATCTCAATGTGCTACAAGGCATTCTTGTGAAGCTCATCCAGAGCATTGAGCTGCATGACTCTGTTCTTTTGTGCATTTGTTAAATTCATGTCCATCTCTAATGTTGTTCTTAGAGTCTTATGTTTGAATTCTATTAGCATCACAGCTGTTTTACCATACACTATTTCAAAAGGTGTACATCCTGTAGCAGTCTTCCACGTAGTACGGTAGGCCCATATAGCTTCTGGTAACCTTGCGGCCCAGTCCTTCCTATGCAAATCTATAGTTTTAGTCAAAATTGCCTTGATGTCCCTATTGGTGACCTCAACCTGGCCATTGGCCTGGGGGTGATAAGGAGTTGATTTCATGTGCCGTTATTGTATTCATTTACTAAAGCTATGATAAGTGTAGAAGTGAATTGTGCTCCTTGATCTGTCACTATTTCCCTAGGGACACCAAACCTGGTGAATATTTCCTCATAGAGGAATTCAGCTATTTTATTATCCCTAGCGTGTTTCATAGGTTTAGCTTCTACCCATTTTGTCACATAATCTATACATACAAGGATGTAGGACTTACCATTGGAAGGTGGATAAATTGGTCCTACAAAATCCAGTCCCCATTTGTCGAAGGGTGTAATGACAACTTGTGGAAATAGAGGCATCTCATCGGATCGAGTTGGTCGTCCCATCCTTTGGCATCTGTCACATCTCCTACTATATTTGGCTGCATCTCTATGCAGAGTTGGCCAATAGTAGCCATTTTTTAAAATTTTCATTGTTGTTCTTTTGGCAGCAAAATGTCCACCACACGGCTCATCATGGCTTGCATGCAGTATATCATAAGTGTCCTCCTCTTGTACACATCTCCTCATAACTTGATCTGGCCCTGTATAAAACATGCAATCTACAATCCAAGAAAAGTTAAAGCTTTTCTCTACCAATAATCTCTTTTCCTTAGGGGAGAATTGAGGAGTTCTTCCTGCAGCCAGATAATTTGCTATATCGGCATACCATGGGTGAATAACCTTGATTGCAAATAGGTGCTCATCAGGAAAGGAGTCTTCTATAAGTGCAGAGTCATCTTGCCTTTGAATTCTAGAAAGGAAATCAGCAACCACATTGGCTTTACCTGGCTTGTCCACAATTGTAATGTCAAATTCCTGCATCAGCAATAACCATCTTGCCAGTCTCCCGGCTATTGAGCTTTTGTTCATGAGATATCGGATTGTTGCATGATCAGTGTGGAAAAATATCTGATAACCGGTGATATAATGCTTGAATTTATTGAGGGCATAGATGATTGCCAACATTTCTTTTTCTATAACAATGTAGTTTAATTCAGCCCCTTGCAGATTTTTGCTTATGTAGTAGAGTGCATGTTCTGTTGAACCACCCTTCTACCCTAACATAGCTCCAATGGCATAATCTGATGCATCAGTATGAATATGAAATGGAAGTGACCAATCAGGTCCTTTTAGAACAAGTGCCTGTGTAAGGGAAACTTTTAAATCAAGAAATGCTTTTTCACATTCTTCTGTCCAAGAAAAATCTGCATCTTTCTTCAGCAGACTGTATAAGGGGCCTACTATTTGGCTGAAGTCCTTGATGAATCTTCTATAGTATCTAGCATGGCCTAGAAAACTTCTTACTTCTTTCTACTTGGTAGGAAAGGGTAGATTAGAGATGACCTCAATCTTAGCAGGATCAACCTGTATTCCTGTAGTAGAAATATGGTGACCAAGCACTATTCCCTCCTACATCATCATGAAGCACTTTTGACTATTCAGCGATAGGTTGTGATCTTCACATCTCTATAGTACTTTCTCCAAGTTGGATTGAGCTTCCTCAAATGTTGTACCATAAGTAGTAAAATCATCCATGTATATTTCCATGCAATCATATGAGATGTCTGAGAAGATACTTATGACTGCCCTATGGAAAGTTGGAGGTGCATTGCAAAGACCAAAAGGAAAAACTGAATAGGAAAATGTTCCCCAAGGGCATGTAAAAGTAGTCTTTTCTTGATCCTTGCGAGCAATCTTGATTTGATTGTACCCACTGAAGCCATCTAAGAATGAGAAATACTTTTTCCCAGCTAAATTATCTAGAACTTGATCAATGAATGGAAGAGGAAAGTGATCTTTCTTTGTTGCCAAGTTGAGTTCTCTGTAATCTACACATACCCTCCATTTTCCTCCTTTCTTAGGAACAATAACCAATGGGGAAACCCACTGACTATCCGAGATTAGGTAGATAAAGCCAGCTCTTAACAGTTTTTGCAATTCTTCTTTAACAATTTCTCTCAAAGCTGGATTAATTCTTCTTTGAGGCTGCCTAATAGGTCTGAACTCACTGTTAATGTATATGCAATGTGTACAGAGTTTTAGGTCTAAACCCTTCATGTCACCATATTCCCAAGCAAAAGCTGACTTATGACTGGTAAGCATTTTGACCATAGATTCTTGTTGCTCACTTGTGAGGATTTTATTGATGCTCAAGGTTTTTCCTGCGGCTACTTCAACTTGGGAGGTTAAATCTACAATAGATACTTCAGGCAGAAATGGCATCTCTACCTCGTGGGGTAGCAAGGTGTGTAAGTAGTCAGTTGCTGCAGGATAATGAGTTGATGTAGACGAAGGAAGAATGGTCTGTAAGGAACATGGATTTTTTTCACAATGAAAATATTCGGTACCATAGTTATTCAGTAGGATATTGGACAGTATATCTTCTTCTTCTTCTTGTGCAATGAAAGGCTCTCTAGTAATCATCATTAAATTATCCAGGGAGTTCACTTCCTTCTCTTCTCCCAAATCTGGCCAAACAACCTCTCCAGACTCAAGTTGGGGCAGGGCTGGAGAATAGAGGGTAAGCTTCTTTTTGCTATATCCATCAGATATTGTCATGTTACCTAACCTACAACCAATGTAAGCATCAGCAATAGCCAACCAAGAACTTCCTAGTATGACAGGGTATCCCCCCAATGATGCCTTTAGAGATAAGACCATAAAGTCAGCAGGGTACTCCCAGGAATCCAAAGTGACTACCAGGTCTTCAACTACCCCATCAGGTTTGACAGTTGAGCTATCAGCAAGCTATAACATTGTAGGTATAGCCCTTAGGTCTGAAATATTAAGTCTTACAACCAGGTCCTTTGTCATGACACTGATAGCTGCACCAAGATCTACTAAAGCATTCTTAATTTGCAACCCATTAGCATTGATCTCCACAACAGGGCTTCCTAGATTTAAATATTTTGGGATGCCAAGCTTCCCTAGCATTAAGTCAGAGAGTTGACCTATGGCATGGATAGTTTGAGGGTCCTTCTTTTTCCTCCCTGGTTTCTTCAAACATGCCTCCTTGATGGCCTTGCCATAGATAGGTACTTCTTTGATTTCTTGGAATAAGGGGATTTTCACACATATATGCTTTAGCTGATCAAGGATGTCAAAGGTAGGTTCCTCTTGTTTTTTTACATTTTCACCTTCCAACCTTTGTGGGAAAGGAGGGGACACCTTATCAAATTCCTTAGGTAATGATGGAATCTGAATTGGCTCATTTGGTTGGGCTTGGTCATTGGTATCTTCTTCTTGGGCAATCTCCTTAGATGGAAATTCTGAGATTTTGGGAGGAGATGGTGTGGGCAGCACAGTTCCTGAACGTAAATTAATATTATTCAGGTTAAGAACATAGGCAGGCTGATGATTAGGATCAGCAAAATAGACTTGTTGTTGCTACTACGGTTGCTGGTTATTTGGATTAGGTGCTACCTGAGCAAGTAGTTGGGTTGGTTTTGGATTCTGACCTTGATTAGCTACATGAGGTGGCATAATGGATTGCTGCAGCGGTTGCTGTAGGAAACCAATGGGTGGATTTGACCATTGCTGGCCTCCTCTCCATTGGTTGGACTGCTGCCAATTCCCTTGCGGAGGCTGCCACTGATTTTGCTGTGGTGATTGCTAATTCCCTTGTGAGGATTGCCAACGGTTTTGCTGGGAATTTGGCCAAGGGTTATTCCACTAAGGTTGGGAGTATGGCCCATAGTTTGGAGGGTACTGGTTTTGCCATTGACTATTATATGAACCAAAATTTTGCAAAGGGTCCTGAGGCATACCTTGTCTTGGGGCCCATGGCCTGCGCTGAGCAACAAAGAACACTTCCTCCTCTCCTTCAATGGTTTTGAACTCAGTAGGGAGATGTTGTACCTCCAAATTGGCCACTGTTTTGCATCGACAATCTTTCTTTCTTTTTCGACAGTGGGGCAATATTCAGCTAACATTGCCTCGACTTCCTCTTTCTTCCTTCTAGCTTGCATAGTATCTAGTTGAGTAGCTACATCATTGATGATATCCTGCTTGAAGTCGGACAAGAGATTGGTAATCTCCCCTTTAGATATTCTAGAGCCACTTCCTTTTATAGAAGAAGGTCTAAACCCCCTTCCCTTCTTTACAGCTGCTCTGGAGTAATTGAGATAGATTTTCTTGATATCATCCCAATCACTTTGGGTGACATCACCTCCTACCATGAGGTCAAGGGCCTCCATGCAAGTATCATTGACTCCCCTTAAGAAGAGAAGTTTTTGAGATTCCTCATTCAGCTCATGATGAGTATTCTTCTGCACACTAAACAAGAATCTTGACACATAATCCTCCAAGGTTTCATCCTCCTTTTGTGACATTTTGAAGATGTCATCTCCTCTCAGATCATTTCCTCTACAATACTCTTTATATTTACTCAAGAACAAAGTCTTCATTTGATCCCAATTGTTAGCTACATTGCTTCCCAATCCCATGAACCATCTCAAGGCTACCTCCTTTAGAGTAGAGGGAAACAATTTCAGCTTGTGTGCTGAGGTTGTATAGTCATAGCTTCTACAAAGGATTTCAAATTCAAACAAGAAGGTATGAGGGTCCTCAGTAATAAGTCCATAGAACTTTGGCAGTAAGGAGGCAAGGGATGTTCTTGAGGTTATTATTGTCATGTAGGTCAGGGATTGGAAATGGAAAAATAGGATTTGCCATTCTTGGTTGTATTCTTGGATTAGCTCCTCGTTGATGAACTACAAGAGCAAGTGGATTATTTGATTCTATTCCTTGAGATAGGTTAAAGCTTAGTTCAGAGGAAGAAGATGAAGTAACTAAGTCTTGGCCAACATCTAGATATGGGTCGTCTTGGAATAGGTTTGGTTCAATCTCTTCAATATCTATGCTCCTAGGAAGGAATCTTCCAAATTGGTCTCTTCTTCTATGCATACATTAAAAGTAAACTAACTATGGAGATGCTGGAATGCAGAATTATAAACTAAAAATATTAAGAATGAAATCTGAAACTCTTTACTAGCATTCCTGTAATAGGTTCTTAGTTTGACACCATCCCCGGCAACGGCGCCAAAAATGTAGTGTTCTTTAATCAGCTCAATAACTAGGAACATGAATTCCTCTACTCAGGGATTGAACATCACAACTAGCAGTCATGACCTACTAAAGAACCTCATTTAATTATCAACCCAGGGATGTAAACTTGAAATGGGACAGCACAAGATATGCACTAATCACCCTTCCAGACATACATGATTCCTAAAATGCCTTATACTGGAATTTAAGTACTGGAAACAACTTTACTGTTTAACTTTGCTTGGAAATGAAAAACTCGAAAGATAACCTATTCTGCTCCTAGTGGCTGCAGGAACAGTTGACAGCTCTGTGTTTCTGCCAGCTACAGGAACAGTCACATTAACTTCTATGAAGGGAAATGCAGCTATTCTAACTTGCAGAATAAAAGTATGGATAGTTCCCTAAGTGGGCCCCCTTAGGTAGTGCCAAAAGTAGACAACAAATTAGGTGAAAAACTTCATAAGCTTTATTGATTCAATGCAAACAAGTATATGGCACAATCTCTTGGCTAAATTTCTAAAACTGAAAGTGTGTTACAATAGCGATTTTTTCTAGCCCCTTCTCTGAAGGAGAATGGGCTATTTATTGAAAACTGATCCTAACTACTAACCAACCTTCCCTTATAAAATGGGAGGCATTTATTACATTTAACCAACTTAAGTAAAGAGGTGAATGACAATGCAAGAACTAAGTCAAATTGGTTTAGCAGTTTTAAAGTGCCATCATCCTGGATTCATGGACCATCAAGACGACTGGCCTAGATTTTTGGAACACTCTCTCTACATGGTGGATGAGTTGAAACTGTCTCCTCATCTTTTGTTGTTGAACCAGTCTTTATGGATTTGGTCTTCAATTCTTCAAGTGGAAATTGAATTCCCTTCCTTCAATCGTGGTACCTGCAAAATATCTCGCCATCTTTTCCTGAGGAAGAAGGTTAGCTCAACACATTCATCCTTTAAGACAATCCATTACTTTATTCATTCATTCATTAAGTATTAAACTAAGGCAAACATTGTTTCAGATATGGCTGCAGGAAGTTTTGGTAGTGGAGGCTGCAGGAAGGTTTATGATCACAAAAAGCCATAAAGTATTTATCAGACTAAAAAAAAAATATTGAAGGTAATAATCATGGGACTTCTTATCACAATATACTCATCATATTTAAGTCATAAAAAGGTCTATATCCTATCCCATAAACAGACTGAATGTTTGTTTTAGTATAATAAAAACAACAAAGTATTTATAAAAGTATGATCAAAATGTGCCAAAAACTTGGCTCATCACTCCCCACATGAAGTTCATGATTAAAGAGTACAACAATGCCAATGACGTGTTGTTTGCTGAAATGGAATTGGGAAATTATTGTCCCTTTGCTTATTAGGAAGAATTCAAGCCTCAAGAAGAAGAACAAGTTGTAGAGGTTTTCCTAGTGAAATGCAGTCCTCTGACCAACTTGACCTATGTGCCTCAGAGCACAAAAATGTTAATGAAATCAGAAGATGAAGAACCTTTTGAAGATGGCAACCTAGGGTTGCTAGACGGTTTCCAAGAATTCATGGAGAAATGCGTATAAGATCAAACCAGTTTGGGAGCAAGGATGGATTTCCAGGACCTCTTGTTGCCAAGCTAATGTAGAGTTCACAACACTACCCACTTTGAGTTTGAGTGTTTCTTGTGTTGAACAATAGTGGAGCATATCAAAGGATTAGTTACTCCTCAAAAGGAGATGCCACTAGGGCAGCCTTCCCCCAATCATACCAAGCCAATACCTACTTCAGAGGTTATAGATGCAAGCATGCAGCCAAAAAAGAATGAACACATGATTTTACCCAATGTCAAAGATCCCTCTAAGTTCTAGATGCTATGCTTTGATGGATCCAAGTCCAAACAGGGAGTTGGAGCCAGATTCAAGCTTATTAGCCCTACGGGTAAGACCTATTTCACTACCCATAGACTTCAATGTTATTACACCAATAATGTAGCAGAATATGAAGCTTTGGTACATGGTCTTTTGATGGCTTTAAGAAAGAATGCTAAAATGCTACAAGTTTTTGGTGATTCCAAATTAGTGGTCAAACAAGTCAGAAAACTATACTCGTGTCATGATAGAAGACTAGCAAACTACATGCATAGAGTCTGGGATCTTTTAGAGAGTCTAGATACATTTAATATACAACATATCCCATGTTCTCAGAATCATACTACCAATGCCTTGGCTCAAGTAGCCAACACTTTGCAACCCCTATCTCTGTTTGGTCTCAAGAGATTCACCATAGAGTTTACTTCCACTCCATCTATGCCAGATAATGTCACTCATTTCTAGGTATTCAATGATGATAAACCAATCCTAGAGTTTATCACAAGTTCTAACATGTTTGAAACATAATTAATTGATGAAGCTAATCCAGAAGAAGTTGAATTAGATATAGAAGGGTTCATTAACCTCAAAATGAACACTATTCCATGAGGAATGGTTTAGCTTGAACTCATATTCAACTTAGATTAGATCAGGGATCAAGATCAACAAACAAAAAAAGATCCCATAAATAACTAGTGCAACACCCATAACCTCAGAACAACCGAGGAAGCCAAAAATGTGTTTTTTGGCAAGGTATGTACTGTAGAAGAATAGAAAGGAATCATTGATGCTTTGCAAAAGTATCATGATGTGGTAGCATGGAGCTATGAAGACTTGAAGACCTATGATACCTCCATTATCACACATAACATTCTTCTCAAGCCTGATGTGTGACCATTCTAGCAAAGACATCATCCCATCAATGCATTGCTAGAGCCCATGATTTACAAGGAAGTGCACAAACTACTTTAAGCCAGAATAATCTTTCTAGTTAGGCAATCCACATGGGTGGCCAACTCGGTCCCAGTAAGAAAAAAGAATGGAGAAATCAAATTATGTGTAGACTTTCGCAATCTGAATAGAGCTTCAGATAAGGACAACTATCCAATGCCTTCATTGGATGAGGTATTGTAGATTGTCAATGGCTCACAGATGAAGTCCTTCCATGGTGGGTACTCTGGGTACAACCAAGTCATGGTGTAGTATGAAGACCACCACAAGACAACATTCATCACCAAGTGGGGCACCTTTTCCTATAGACGAATGCCATTTGAACTTATAATTGTCAGCGCCACTTTCCAATGTGCCATGGACATTTCCTTTTAAGATTTGATTGGAAAGTGTATAGTAATCGACATGGATTATTTGAATTTGTTCTTGAAGAAGTGGAGCGATCATGTCTCTGACCTGTGCAAATTTTTTTAGAGGTGCTGAGAATTTGGAGTTTCTCTTAACTTGAAGAAATGCATCTTCGAGGTTACAAAAGGAAAATTTCTTGAGAATGTTATTTATGAGTGGGGAATTTCTATAGATCCTAAGCATATCTAGTATTTCCTAAGGATCCAACTGCTAGGTAGCAAGAAAGAACTAAAATCTTTCTTTGGAAAGATCAATTTTGTCAGGAAGTTTATCACAGGCTTTGCTAAAAATTTCAAGCCACTCAATGCCATGTTAAAACAAGATGCTAAGATCGAGTGGACCCCATAAGCAAAGAAAGCCTTTGAAGAGATTAATAAATAAATTGTTGAGGAACTTGTGCTAGTTAGTCCAGATTATCTGAAGCCATTCTACATTTATTCATTTACTTCAGATCACTCGTGTGCCAACATCTTGACTCAGAAGGATAATGATGAAAATGAACACCCGATTTCCTTTATGAGTGATCCCTTGAAAGATGTTGAATTAAGATACCAAAATGTGGAAAAAAAAGAATATGCTCTTGTTAGAGGAGTCAAGAAGTTTAGGCATTACATCTTGCACAATAAGGTGTTCACCATTGTTCCTGACTAAGCAGTGAAGACACCGCTCATGCAAAAAGAGTTGGGCGAACAAAGAGCCAAGTGGGTTACATTGCTACAGGAATACAACATGGAGATTCAACCCATGAAGTTGGTACAAGGAAAAGCACTCACTCTGATGATAGTTGAGATAATAGTTGGAGTGGGACCTGAACTTATAGTTCAACAATATTAGCTTAAGGATGTTTTCCTAGGGGAATGGTACGATGACATCATTTATTATTTGTTGAACAACAAGTGTTTTCCTCAGTTGCAAGGAGTTCAAAAGCATTCCCTCAGATTGGAAAGTAGCAACTACATGCTGTAGGGATCTATACTATACAAGAGGAATCATGAAGGTGTCTATCTAAGATGCCTTGGCAAAGAAGAATTAGATTGGGTCTTGAAGTAATTTCATGACAAATTCAGCACTCGTCATGGTTCTGGCCCTTCAACTACTCATTAGATTTGATGAGTAGGATACTATTGGATGACCAATTTCAAATATGCTCACAACCATGTTTGTACATTCCATGTATGCCAAACTTCTACAACCAGAGAGAAGAACGTTGTTGTACTGTTGCAAATAGTTTTGGAGGTGAGACCATTTAGACAATGGGGTCTTAGCTTAATTGGTCTAGTAAACTCGCCATCATTTGTAGGACACAAGTACATTTTAACTGCTTCTGATTATTGTGCTAGATGGATAGAATCCATTGTGTGTAGACAATGTACAACAAAGGTAGTTATGATTTTTCTTGAAATATTTATATTAAATCATTTTGGTTGCCCATATGGTTTAGTGTGTGATAATGGCCCTACATTTTCCTCACTTAAGTTCGTTAGTTGGGCCTTTGATTATGGAATTTCCCTCAATTTTTCATCCAACTACTATCCCTAGGGTAATGGCCTAGAAGAATCTACAAACAAGAACCTGATTACTGTGATTAAAAACCTGTTTGATAGGAATCCCAAGGACTGGCATACCTAGCTTTGTTTCGTCCTTTGGGAAAATCACACACACCACAAGGTTTCCCTTTGTAATTCCTCATTCCACCTCATTTATGACTTAGAGCCTATATTCCCAATACACCTAAAAATCCCCACCCTCCAATTCATTAATGAATTTTATGAAGAAGGGGATTGTAGAGAAGCTCACTTGGCTGAGTTGTTACACCTATAAGAAGTGCGTGATCGTGCTATAGAATTTTTTTCCAAACATCAGGGCATAGTCAAGAGATGGTTTGAATGTTGAGCCAAAATCAAGGCCTTTAGAATCACTAATATAGTCCTATGCTAGGACAAGTCCCACGAGAAGAAAGGGGGACATGACAAATTCGACAAGCTCTGGCTTGGTCCCTTTCAAATTGCTTAAATTCTCAGACACAATGCTTTCCGCCTAAAGACCTTAACTGGTGAAGATGTCTCGTTGCCCATCAATGGGAAACACCTAAAGCATTACTTCCAAGCCTGAGCTCTTTCAGAGCTGAACTTGTAAATACTTGTATATAAGTTAGTTTAGGTTGCTTTTGGTTTTCTTTTGTCTCATTGCCATGTGTTGCTTTTGTTTTGTTTGTTTCTTGACTATTTTGCTTTGATAAGGGTGTTCTTTGTTTCTATGATGGTGGCCATGCTCGTTCAATGAACCATTCACTCCACTGTCCACTCTTAGTGTTCTTTGGCTAAATATTCGCTCTCAACTATTGGTCTCTGATAGCTTCCATGGAATGGTTTCCTCATTTGAGCTTTGACATAGAATCCGACCTTTGGTTGAATCTTCCTTTCACATTCATCTCAGATCTTGCACAACATGCATATTGATGGTTTCCAAAGAGTTGTATAATGGCTATTATGACAACTTGGTAAGTGAAAAATATTAAGTATGCTCCAATGACCACTATGGTTCCCAAACCAATAGTAAGCTTCAATGCTTATATGGTTGAAAAAAAGAGGAAAGTGTTAAAAGAAGTATCAAAAGAAAGAAAATAAAATAAAATGATGAAATCAAGTAACTGTATTAATGTGTGGATAACTCTATTGGGGATATGGATTCCTAGTTGACAATAGAGCAATATCTATGGGGTCACAATGACAAATCCGCCAGGGCTATGGACGCCTAACTGGCAGCGGGGCAATGTCTAGGTTACTTTTTGGGTTGGATGATTTCTATAGCTTGCTATGTTAGATTAGCTACCACTGGTCATAGTTTCTGAGGGAAGGGAATGAATTCACTGAACACACACTTCTCAGATGTTTTGTAGGTTGACTCATCTAAGGATCCAATTCTCTTAGTTCACTTTTGGATGCCTCTCCTTGGTATGTGAAAATAGAGATTTTGGGTTATGAATGAGCATTTATTCTTAAAATTCTTGGGAGCGTTCCCCAACAGAGTCACCATTTGTTGTGCCTTCAACACATACGCCCCATTCGAAACGGGGACCCTCTCTTTCCTTCCCCTTATCGGGTCACTTTTGGTTTCCACCTCATTTTACGTGCACCTTGTTTAATGTTCAAAATGGTCAATGAGCTTTAGGGAAGTCATCTTGAGTCGACCATGTTTTTGCTTCCTCAAATTTTTGAAGTTTTAAGTCTTTGCAGGATCCCACTAGCTGTTTTCCTTAGCTCTCCAACGCTAGCATCCTTGGAACCCATTGGGTCCGCCCTGCTAGGCTGCCCCTCCCGGGCTTCTATCACCTTGTCACCATTTCAAATGAATTTCCTCTAGCGGCATTCTTCCCCTTGGAACTTGAAGCTCCTATCACTATCTATTCGCCACTGAACTATCAAACGACCATCGACTGGCTACCATCCGCCTAATGGGTCCCAATGATCCTGCTACCATTTTCAAATGATAGCCCGCCAACACAACGTCGACCATAGAGTCATTAAATGAGATGAATTTAATGCACCATTTTATATAAATAGGCCACTTTCACATGCTAGTTGATTAGAGAGAACTCAGAGAGCCATCTTTCAGTGCCGCCTTCGAGCCCGACAAGTGCCACCACTGATTCAAAGCATCTGCTAACTAATTTTCAACCTCATTCATTATATTTGTAAGGTAAGTTTTCAACCCCACGCATTGCTTCATGTTTTCTTTTATTTCTTACAAAATCGATGAATTTATAGAAGAGAAAAATCATGAACTAAGTAAAGTAAGTTAGGGCACACAAAATCCATGTGCAAAAATCTTGAGAAACCCTCAAAATCAATCCATATAACAACCACAAAACTTGCACTCCCCATCTTTGTTCTTTAGCCAGGGCTTTCGCCCCTTTCAAACCCGCGACTTCCCCTTGTCATCACTAGTGTTAGAAAATTGAACTTAAACTTGAAGCAGTAAAAGACCCCTTTGGGTTTTCCATTGCGGGAGGACCCCCTTCCTTAGAAAATCCAAATGAAAATGAAGAGGTCCAACGCACCTCTTGGATCCTACCTTGTAAGATTCCATCCCCGAGGCGCCACTCATGATCTAGCATCCCAAACAAAATTCTGACCCTCTCCATCCGATCATCAACTCTTGATCCTATCTTCACATATCAACTCCATTCGCCCTTCAAATGACCAAATGACATCATCCTTTCAGGCTCCGCCCTGTGGACCCCCATCCACCGACCACTGTATGGAGATCACCATCTCTCACAGCTTCGATAAATGACCTTCCTCCCTCTAGGACCCGACTCCATCATGGCCACCAAAATGAAAAATGAAATGATTAAGTGATGAGCCATTGTGGGTCATCTTCCATGGACTTCCATTGTCAAAACTTCATTGGGGTTTCACCATGCACAAGCGAAAAATAGTTTGCATCCTTTTTCCACCCAGGACCTAGCCTCCTCACTATCATCAAAATGTCTAGTAATTAATGAAGAAAGCACAGAGGCCTCATCTTTTCCCAAACCCAATCTGGCGGGTTTCTCCCATTGGACCATCGTAAGACATCCGCCCTCTCAAACAACAATCACCTAACGTCCTTCCTCCCTTTGATACCAAAAATGCCCAAACTACAAGTGAATGATACCATTTCCTTCTAAAACATTGAGCCCCACTCGGTGGAACTCCGCCCTCAAGATGTCATCTTGCCAGAGCTAGTCTCAAATGGTAGAATCCAGATAGCAAAGCTTCCTCCTAGTCCAGATTATCCAAAAGGTGATCTTTATTCCCTCTAATCATCAAAATGAATTTGACCCACATGCCTAGATAGGGAAACCTCTTTTGTTGACCCCACAAGCAGACCAAATCTCAAGGTGAGTTGGGATAGGTAGGCCGCTGTGCCCTAATTTCTATCCCTCCTATAGCTATTCTAGAATAGCCATCCACCTAGGGAAGTATGATCTTATGGACCCAAATTGCTCAAACTCTTCCCTGTGAAAGGTTAACACGAATTTGGAAGATATGTTAGGATACTTAAAGGATGGATTATCTAATCTAACATCATTTTGTAGGATTTGGCTAACTTTCCTGTATCTTTTATGCTTGAATGTGCTTACCCCTCTCTCACCCACAAGATTTATGGAACTAGGTGCAGGACCTTCAGATGCGACCATAGAGAAAGAAAACAACCAAAGCACCCTGTGGAAAGGAAGACAAGGACTAAATGAAATACAAGTTCTAGGGGGAACTTCTTAACTCCAAGATCACCACATCCTGGAAAGATATCACAGATACAAACATCAGATATGTCAAAATTGATGAATCTTAGCAAAGGGTCTAAATCAACCCTACAATAGAGAGTGCAAGAAATATCAAAAGTAGTGGTTTGGCTAAAGTTGCAGGTTTCCCTCTTGCCCTCATTTCCCCTGAGCTTGTTATGGCCTACAGAGAGGCGTACCAGGAGGAGACTAGAACCATAGTAGACCAAGATGGAAATGTGTTGGCTGACATGTCTCCCAAGTCAATAACAAGGACTTTTCACATCCCTATCTTCGGCGAGATGGAAATACCAACCAAGGATGATGGCAAGGTGATGTGGGATCAAGACCCCCTCAAGTGTAAAAGACTTATTAATCAATACTGGATGAAAGAGAAGAGGGGAAATGCTGTAAAGGTTCCCTAGAAGCTCTTCCGTAGTGAATTTTATGAGGATTACCATGATTTGGTGACCCTATTAAGCAGAGTAATGGGATTTCTGATTGCTGCCTACTTCCAAGAATGGATGTTGTACTTCATTGAAGATATTCTCTGTGGGGAAGCCAAGTTCTACTGGGCAGGGATAATCAGTGATTACTTCCATGAGCAATTTATAGCTGTAAAGAAGACTTCCCAGTTCTACATGACATCTTACTTGGTTTATTCTTTGGATAAATGGAAACAATACAAAGGCTTGTTTCAAGCTCTTGATGAGGAACCAGGAAGAGATTTGTAGGTTTATGATAGGTGCCCTCAATTGCAGTTTAGAAACTTCAAGAGGGACTACTATAGAATCAATGACGCTTTCATAGGTCATATTATCAGATTGCTCAGGGGTGAATTTGAGAGAAGAGTCTCCCATAGTGCCAGCACTTTCCTCAAACAATTTTCCTTCTTATTCATTTAGTTTCTAAAGTTTACATACATTCATGCTGAAGGCTTTTAAAAAAAAACCATACAAGGTACTATTGATTGTGTTTTACTGCACAGCAACAACTCAGATAGAATATAATATCCTATCTCTCTTGAAAGATAAATATCTATTAGCAAGCCTCAAGAGATAACCCCAAGGTCTCTAATGTGAGGTCTTGACAATGCATAAACAACTCAGTAACGAAATGTGAAAATGCTGGTAATCACAATGGGACCTTACTACAAGCAAAATACTGAATCAGTTTTATCAGATCTAACAACCTGATAATGCTTCAATCCTAAATCTAACCCAATAAATCAAAGAAAAAGAAAAAGATAAGGGTTTCGAAGAGATTTCTAAACTTAATACTAAACCTAAGCTTAACAATGAAAGTAACCAACACTTGAAATGGACCAATCCCTCAAAATTGATCTCTACTCGACCCAAATAAATCTGTGATCTCACAGAAAACAGTGCAATCTTCTAAGGTGTTAAAATTTTCAAATTATGAACAATCATTCAACAACCCTATTACAATTGAAATGAACAAATCCTCACAATTGAACTAAGCACAGTGAAATATCAAGTCCAGGCTAACTTTGCAAAGCAACTAACAATCAGTTGGTTGCGAAAAGTATGGACTGAAGGATTGCTGCAACATTCAAGTATTGTATCACAAACATTATCGAACCAAATATAACCTAAATATTAACCTTCTCAAAGCAATTTTAAAGATGGAATAACAAGAACCATGCAAGACAAGAGAAAACAAGTATGGCACCAAATCACAATGTCATTTCTTGTATTCAAATTATCCACTGTAGTAAAAATTATAGTTCTCTGTTACAACATTTGCTTGAGAATACGTACTTGCTAACTTGATACTAACTACTTAACTCACTTCTAATTAGCTCCACTCTATATTAATCTCTATATTCTAGTTACAAATTCTAACCTTCTAACCCTTTACAAAAGAGGTGACATGCCCAATATATAGAATCCCTCCAGAAAACTCATCAGCTTAGCAAGAACCTCGCAACATTAATGGCACAACAACTCAGCCAAGAGAAACCCACAATCGGTCAAATAAGCATTAAATGCACATTCCATCCAAGTCGGCTTGGGATCCACCATGCAGTTTAGACCAATGCATGGGAAGATAATAGGGAGGCACAAATCGCGCAACAGCCTATCATTAGCTCCCTTCCCTATTATCCCTGTTCTAATCTGGCTCCTCATGTAGTTTCAAGAATGCCCCATCTAGGTTGGCCATAGGTGGCAAAGGAAAAAACATAAGTTGATTCTCAATGGATGTAATCTCTTCTCTTGACCGTTTGACTGACTTATCCCAATCTACCTTATACGTTAGGTACTTATCAATAACTACAAGGTAGGTAGCCGCATCATCCAAATGGTACTTAGAAATAGACCCATCATCAAGTGGTGCATAGACATCATGCAACCACTTCCTCAATTGCTCTAGGCTCAAGGAAATGAATCCATTGTAGACACTAGCTAGGGTGTCATCAATCTACTTCCTTTGTTTATAAATCTTCTTCAACACCTTCTGCCTAATCTACAATGCCTCATACCACTCCCATGGTTCGACAACTCTAGAAGAAGGAAGGATCCCATCATTCACCAATCTGTCTTGGGTATATTCCATTATAGTTATGGTTTTCTGTAGAAGAAGATCTGTATCTTCCTTATCTTGGGCCAACACTGCCCTAAACCATTCAATTGCCATGATAGCATCCTTTCTTGTTGATAGGATTTCCTTAATACCTTCATCACCCTTTATTTGCACTCCTTTCAACCAATTCGTAGTGGCAAGGGTGGAAACTTTCATCTTTTCTAGCTCAGTTATGGTCTCCTAAGGTAGAGGATTTGTAGCAGAGGAAGAAGGGCTAATGGATTGCAGGGGCTTCATTAATTCCTCCAAGCACTTCCTGAGATTTTCATTTTCTTTCTTCAGCTCTTTCTTGGTCTTCATTTCCTCCCTCAATCTACCCACAATAACTGCACTAGAACCCTCGTAATCTTCAATGTCCTACTCGAATGATGTAGGTCCTAGGTTGAAAGTCTAAATATTGTAGTTATTTTTCAACCACATCATCCCTGTTTTTATCTAGAGCAAGGGTGGCAATATGAACAACTCGATCATGAGCTTCATCTCTTTCAATCCTTGAGATCACCCTAGCATTCTTCTTACCTTTATCTTTTCCAATTTTGGCTAGTAGTGCATCCCAATTCGGTGGAGTATCCTCCACAACAACCTATTTTCTCTTTATCTCTCTGTCAAGCCAATCAAGGACAGTGGACTCCAATTGCACCTCAACCTATTTCTCCTCCCATTGATCCTTAGGTGCCTCCTCACTCAAATTCTGCTTATTAGGAGTCCCATCTGTCTTGATTTCTTTCTTCTCAACATGCTCTTCTTCTTGTTCAGTTGAGGGAACCTTCACTGCTTCCTCTTTTGGTGGAGGGACTTCTTCAGTTCTGACAGGGGAATCCGCATATGCAACCATAGGGGACTGCATTATCTTTTCAACCTCAACCTTTGCACTGTAAAGTTCTCCTTCATGGAACTCTTCACCTTTAGTATCTAGGTGGTCTTCAGCATCCCCTAACTGACTTGGTTTACTTTTAGCCTCATGAGTGGGAGACACATCATCAGGCCGCTCCTCATGAGAAAGCACTGGAGGGAGATCAGCTCTAGGCACACTATCCCTGGGAGATGGAGTCCTAGACTTCCTTGCATACACTTTGGCCTTCTCCTCTGAGCTTTCAACATTTACCACTAGTGTAGTAGATTTTCCTCCCCAATCTTGGAGCTAGCCTTCTCTGACAATTTTATAATTCTTCTCCTTTTGGGCATAGGATCATTAGCCCCAGGATTCTATTTTTCAGTCTCTTTCTGCTCAGACTTCTTAGTCCTTGTCCTCTTCTTAGCCTTTGGCTTCCTCTATTTTTCTGCTTCCTGGGCCTCTATTTCTTGTACACATTTAATCTTGATTTTGAATGAGGAATCCAACTTACCCTTGCCCTTAGGATCATCCTCGGTGGATTCTTCAAAGGTGGAGTGGGGATCCAAATCTCCCATTAATGTATAGGTGCATTGTACACCATTATTTTCCAACTCCCATAGCTTATGTTTAAGCCACATCCTAGTGAATTTGAGAACTAGATCCACTAGTTGCCACAATTTTTCCTTTTCCTCCTCTGACCAATCCACATCACCAATTGGTCTATCCTTTATGGCCTCATAAGCATGACCATGGATCAAGTTCTCATTGTCCTCCAATTGATCAGGAACTACCTTCACATTATACAATCGAACTGACTCAACTGGAAGCCGGGAGAATTTCTTCTTTTTGACCTCAAATTCATCACTGCATTAGGCCCAATAGTCCTCCAAATTTACCTTATGGCTATATTCTTTGTTGGTTTTCTTTTGAGCCTCTCATGTGATGTCAAATCTAGATCTTTTGGAGTGGAAAGACAAGCCAAGAGCACTCAATTCTTCTTCTAAATCCTGGGCAGAACCAATGGAAGGAAAAACCTCTCCAGTGCCAATCCTTAGTGGGAAATCTCCACCAAAACTAGTCTTATGCTTGTCCTTCTTGACAACGGCATCAAAGTCACAAATCTACCTAGTTACTTCCAACAAGATAATGTGATCAGTGGGATACCTTGGAATTCTGTATGGGGCCCTTTGGCAGCCATCAATCCAGATGTAGGAGAAGGTTGGGAACTGAATAAGCCATGCTCCATATTTCTTGATGAGATCCTGGTCTGAAATCCTTACATGCTCTGCCTCCTGAAGCATTCTAGTGATATACATGGTAAATGCATCATTTTCCCTCCTATAGTCCGAGCTTCCTAAATAAAACTAAGGGAAAACTTCATAGATGATAACATGTCCAAAAATTCCCTTTGTATTCAATCCTCTATAGGGATGGAATATTGCAAGTGCATAGACCAAATACAAGGTCATTGTGAAGGTCTTTGTCTGCAACACATTGGACAATTGTTTATGAATTACTTGGCTAATGATCCCTGCCCAATGGTAATTAATATTTTCTTGCTCCATCCTCACAATGACATGGCACATCCAATTCTCAAATGTACCCGCACTCTTCAATCCAACCACCCTGCTAAGAAAGGTGATGGCATCATAGTATTCCTTCTTAAATTTTGCTCGGAACAGCTGCTTGGGCAGCTTGGAATAGTGAGACTTGGGCTTCTCCAGCCAAGAATTGATAAATTGTTGTGATTTCACCATTTGTTCATCATAGAACTCCTGGGATGCCTCAATGGTGAATCCCACCACATGAGATATGTCTGGCATATCGAATGGTTGGGCAATGGAGACAGGGTTGAGATTAGCAACAACTCTCCCTTGAGGACCAATTATTCTCTGTGTGTCCTGATCATAGTACCTAGCACACTCAAGGACCAACTCATAGCATTGCACCATAGAAGGGAAACCAACAACATGTGACAATCCTGATTCCATCATCCTTCTAGTCACCAAAGGAGGATCCTTAGCTGCCATCCTTGCTTTAAATTCCTCATAGTCTTAGAGGCCAACATTTGTATCAGTGATTTCTGACCAGACAGAAGTGATCTTACTCTTAGGGACCTTGCTCTTAATGTCCAGCTTAATCCTCTCTACATCAGACAATGAAGACCCCACTGCTGCCTTGCTTAATTCAGCCTGCACTCAACATGAAAATCATAGTAAAAACCATAGGAAAGAATCATGTTAATCCATCAAAACATCATTAGAATGCATCTCATATAGCCAAGGTGTTATTAAATCTCATATGAAATGATCACAACAAATTTTAGGTTTCAAGACCATCTGTAGAATCTGGGCCAGAGAGGAATTTCGGGAAATTCCAAACTGCTCGGATTCTAATGGAATGACCAAGAAACACCTACTTAACCATTAAACCTGATAATTTTTTATCAATAAACCACATGGGAGATCATAAGATAGCATGAATAAACCATAAAATGTATTGAAAATCACTAACACATCATGCTATTCCATATTCCTTAATATTTCATCAACTTTTGGGAAAATCCGCCAGAGACGGATTCCCACGAAGAACGAACCAAAGAGGATTTTTAGGAAATCTAGGAGATGGCGGATTTTAGAGAAATTCTGACTTGATGGACATATGTGGTTAAGGAAAATTTATGGACCAATGGAGATTCCAGAATGAAGGCTTCAGTAAGAGTCAGTCATTTCGCCGAGAAGTCTTGGCGGCTTCCGGGAGGTCACACCGAAAGATGTCATCAGAATGGGTTTCACTAAGACTTAGTGGTTCTAGTGTAACATTTTGCTGAATGGTGATATAGAAAACAATATCGATATGATCAAAGGGTAGTTGGGGTAAGGTCTTGGAAAATCTTGTGTGTCTCACCGACTTTCAGGGTCTAAGTAAACACTTTGGCTAGACTAAAGTTTTTGATATGACGTCTCAGCGAAGTTGCAATGTCCTGCCAACTAGGGATTGGTTTGAATTTGGCTAGAGGTCTCGCCGATAGTGCATTGTTTTGGCGATATGAAGTTCCATCTGCATAACCTCTTGCCGACAATATGTGGTCTTAGTGAAAGAAAATCTGAGGTCGCCAAGAAAGGAAGGGGTCACTGTAAGGTCTTGGTGACCACCGACAGTCTCGCTGAAAGTGAAGGCCTTGGCAAGAGCCGTGAGCTTGCCGAAAGGTCTTACCGACTTGGCAGGGTCTCAGCAACGAAAATGAATAGAGCCGGATGAAAGTGAAATGCGCTCGATGAAAGGTCTTGCCAAAGGATGGATGTCTCGACGAAGAAAATGGGTATCGGTATAACTAATAAAGCCCATTATGACCTCATGCCAACTAGGGCTTGTCTTGCTGAAAGCGAATATGAAAGTTTATGCCGGTGAGAGATTTTCTTATGGGGTGAGGTCTCGGTGAATCCTCTATGTCTCACCAACTGACACAGGAGACCCTATCGGTGTGAGAAATGGCATTGTCATGGAAATCCAATATGAACTTAGGAAGACCTCTTAGGTGAACCATAGGGTGATCGGTATGACATCTCCCCAATTTTGAAGGGTCACAACGAAGAAATTTTGGAAGGGACAGAGAGTCCTTATTTCATCTAGACACTGAACCAATGCAGAATTTCAAAAGGTTTAACTTAGGACCAGCCAGGGATGGACCCTTTCATAGATTTTCCTTGTGTTCCAGGTCAATTTTAAGATGAAATAACCTAACATGACATTTCCCTAGATTTCAAACCCTATTCATCTGCCATTAGTGCACAAGAAAGTTCAGAATTTAGTTGTTTCAACTTCTAAGTCGTTACTAGGGTTTACTAATTATTCTCAGGCAAGACTCATCGAAATACTGATAGACAAATGAACTCAACTCACCCAAGAGATCACAAATAACACAATGCTGACAACCCTAGCATGAAATGATCAAATATTCAAGAATTTGAATCCCACAAGCTTTCATAACATCAACATGCCATCCATAATTCTCAATCAAAGGCAAGGAAAATAAAAACATACCATTATAACACAAAAATTGATCCCAGAAGTAGCAAATACAAAGCCCAATGGCATCCACAAAGAACAGATGCAGGAATGCACAAGAAATTTCCACTAAATTAATCAATTCAATCCCAAATGCCTCAAAATGAAGTCAATCAAATGTAGGAAAGCACTCCTCAGCTCAAACAATAGCAACAATGAGCATGATGGCACAAAAGATCCCATAAATCAAGTTAAATACATCCTTCAAAGCACACGCGAAGCCATTAATGCAATCGACAGGACAGTCAAAGAAAAACTAGGAAGCTGACAATAGGGTGGAATCTAGGAAAATCCGGTGCACTTAGAAATCCACAAAGCCCAAAAATCCCAGAACAACAGTGCATAGCTGAAGTCCAAGCGGGATCCAGGAAAATCCGACCAGGGTGGAAAATCCCAAATCTGAGTAAAAACCCGAAATCTATCCAGAACTTAGGATTTTCAAAGAATAACCCAGGGAAACACTTAGGCAATAAAAATAAACATTTAAGCACATGCCTAAAGTAAGACAAAACCTCAAAATGAAAGGGCCAAAAAACCAAAACTAAAGTGAAAGAGGGTCCCTACTTTCAGCGGGGCATGTGTGCGAAAACTGCACAAAAGGTACCCCAGTATCCCAATGACCAGATAATACTATTAGAACTCTCTTGGTAGTTGTGGCATGAAGATGCCCTTCTAAGTAGCAAACAAAAGGTTGGGATTCCTTATCCCCTCTCCTTTGGCCAAGGACTATATGAAATCCACACATCCCAATGTGCTGAAAATTAAAACAAAGAGCTCATGGAGTATCACTTGAGGTTCCACACTGCTCGACTGTGAATGGACCCCTATGGAAAAATTAAAATGATGGTCATGGATGAATACAACCATCGAAATAGTGTTGAAGATTTATGGGCTAACTACAAGAATGATAATGAAGTGCGAATGAGGTACATGTGCATGACTGTGTATTTTGTAAAGAAGGTCAACTTGTTCCCCGTACTAGATTAGGTAGTAGAAGATGAAAAAATAGTAATGGATCCTTGGTTCAATTTAGTTTCCAACCTGTCATTTCCACTGATAAACTGGGATGAGCAAGAGGTTGACGACCTTGATATTCTATTCAAGCTTGTCAAGGCCAAAAAAAGAGTGGATTGATGGAATATTTTCCCAATTGAAGCAACAAGGGGTCACTTTGACCTATGAGGGGCTTGAGGAGGAGCTTGCAAGTGAAACAGATAATGGGATGACTGCTACCCCATTAGGACATATTTCAACATCTCCTCTGACCACCAAGTCAACAAAGAGAAAAGAAGTTGCGAAACAACCCAACCCCAAGGTATATGCAAGAAAGGCTTCAGAAGGTGAACCTTCCAAGAAACATAAGAGGTCAGGTAGTTTCTTAGAGATTCCTACCATCTAGGAGGACCCTCTCCACAAAGGAGACGAACTAGAGGCTAAGCAACCACAATCTCCACTTGCTACCTCTAACACTTTTGTTACAACCATTGACGCCCCTCCACATGCTTCTCAGGCGATGGTTGCTACTTCTCTGCCAACAGTGGATATCTCAGTCCACCTTGCTTCTTCTCCACCCACCATGTAGGTTGTAACCATTGAATCTTCCTCCACCTCCATGTCTTTGACAACATCACTTCCCCTAAGAACAACAATAATGCCAATTCCTACATTCTCACTTCCAGAGGTCTTCTCCCGATAGATGCAGAACATTCCTATGAAGCTGTCTAGGGTATTGACGAACCCAACTATTTAGGATGCCTTGGCATGAATTCTTGCTAATATTCCCACCTCCAATCCTCCAACTAAACCATTGGAGATGAAAGACACAATGGAAATATCAGAAGAATTGGAGTGACAAGAGAAGGAAGCCAAAAAAGAGATCGAGGAGGAAGTGGATAATTACCATGAGCATCTCAAGTTCCAGTGCCTACCAATTGATGAAGTGGTGCATGAGGGTGAAGAGAAAAAATCATCTGAGGGGGATGAAGATGTTGGAACCAAATATATTGTGGAAACCTTTGATGCAAACCTCGAGGAGGAGTTAGCTCGACAGTTGAAGAATGTTGGAGAGGAGGAAGAAAGGCATCCTTCCAAGGAAGAAAAGGAATCAGGTGACAAAATGGAGGAAGATACTGAACCTCCAACTAGGGAACATGACGGAAGCCCCATGTATGATGAAGAAATTCCTCCCTCAGGGGAACAAGAAGAGGAAAAGAAAGAACAAGATGAACCCAAAGAAGAGTCTCAAGCTAATAAGAGCCTAGAATGAATATCCTGAGGAGCATGAGCATGATGAAGAAGAAGAAAACAAAACTAAAAGGGAAGACAACCCCAAAGAGTACGTTGCCTCTAAGTCCCCATAGAAGGAGACTATGTACATTTGGGATTCTGATGAGGAATAAGGAGAAAAGACTGTGCAAGAGGCTCTGGGAAATAAAGAAATTGAGATCCAACACGCTCATGAAGAGGAAGAAGGTGGTCATGAATCATGAAAGGGGGAGTCTCATATGCTTGAGTTGCTTGAGAAATAATTAGTAAAGAAAATGCGACCTTAAAGGATCTGAGGGAAAGGCTGGAGGCCATCTTGGATCAAGCTTAGATAAGCACAAAGAAAGAAAAGAAGCCTAAGGTTAGATCCAAATTGACCATGGTTGCTTCCAGATCTAGGACTGTGCAAATAGCCACCCAGGTGGTGAATGAAGAGGGGGTAGGCTATAATGTCTCCACCATCAACTTGTGGATAGCAACCAGAGAACAAAAAATAGATCATCTCCAAGAGCCTATCGTCATAGTGGTACATCAGATGCACAAGGATAAGATTTCCAAGGAGGAACTCAAGGAACATGTGGCTGATTTGAAAACCTATATTCAATAGTGGTCATCAGTGGAGGAGCTTCCCACTGCATCCTGGGCATCGCCATAATTATTGTCCAAGGACCATATTGATCAGCTTGAGAAGAGAAGGAATTGGACGAAATCCACGAAGGAGTGGTTCAGATAGCTTGTCTACAATGGGAACATGGGCATAAGCTGTGTGGTCAGGACAGTGAACAAATTCTTGGAGTTGCAAAGAGTGTTCAAGGGAATAAGGAAGTTCTACACTAACTTCCCTGAGCTATACAGGATCACATACCCCAAGCTTGAGACTATCCTCAAGGTACCTGATGGATCTTGGGAAAAGGAATTTTCTTTGGCAAAAGGCAACCACTGGCTTGTAGAAATATGGAAGATGGGCCTAGATCACATAAAGGATGTATTAGAACAAGTGCTCCATGAAGTGGAGATTGGGATAGATTGGTTCAAGGAAGTCTGGGTTGTTTGTGAAGAACATATAAAGCTGATGACAGACTTCAATGTGCCAGTAGTTGAGTTGGATCTTGAGAAGATAAATCCATACTTCCACAAGAATATGGAGAACGAAAATAAGGATGTAATGAAATTGGATTTCATGGGATTTTCTACTTGAGCCTTTGCTCAGTCTGAGCAGGTAATTAAGAATGTGCAAAAAATTGACAAGGACTAGGATGCTATCACAAACAAATCAAGGAGATTCAATTTTTAGGTGATCCAATTTGATATATTGGAATGGGATAAGCTTTGAGCATTGATTTTTAAGTTTGTGGAGTATGCCACCATAAAGAGATATGAAGGAATTCATGTGATTGATGATGAATTCCTCACATTGTAGCTATAGAAAAGGGAAATCAAGAAAAAGATAAAAGAGCTACAGTGTTGTCACAAAAGGATAAAATAGGGAAAAGAAAAAGATGTAATTTTAAATTGTATTATATTTGAGGGTAGGTGAAACCCTAGTTTGTAGTGAATCTTGGCCACACAATGTAAATCAATCTTGGCCATTCATTTTTCTTTTTGAACACTATAAATAGGGGATCTCCTCTGATTTTCAAGAGAGATTTGAGTTGTTGTAATGACATATTGCTGAAATTTTAATAGAAGTTCATGTTTTTGGTATATTCTTGAGTTTCATATGCATGTTACATGGTTCTTCTCCCATAGTTAGATAATTTGAGTAGATTTAATTTGTTGTTATTCATGTTTTAGCTTGTTCTAGTAGATTAGTTGATGCTATTCATTGGTTTTGAAGAATTTTGCTGTGTGTTGGAAACTTTCCTTGTCCATAATTTTTGCTATTTATTGATGGTAGACAACTATGTAAAGTTAGTGTGGACTTAGATTGAAAGCTACTCTAAATTTCCATTGTTTTTTCATGATTATGGTGAATAAAATCAAATATTTGCAGTCCTTAGAAGCTTGCACAAATTTCATTAGACTGTGATATAATCTAGTTAAGTGAAATTCTATTTTAGGAAGGTTGTCCATAGTAGAATCCTCCATGATCACTGTTCATTGTTGAATTTTAGATCTAGGAACTCCTTCTCCTCCCTGCCCTTTTTTCCTTTTTTTTTTATAAATGACCTATGCTAAGGTTCATTGCACATTGTAAATCCAAATATTAAGTTAATATTGGAGTTTAAGACTGCTATTTGAACCTACAGCAATCGCACACCAACTTTCCCATCTCAGGAAATCCATTTTAAGATTCACCTTCCCTCCAACTTAGCTCCGTAAGTTTGCCTTGTGATTACCAACAAAGTCATATTGAACCAACTGAGAAATTCCATGCATGTCATGACTTGACACCCGAGAGACCTTGGGGTGATTTTAAGAAACTTGTTAGAGATTTCCTTTCAAGAGAGGTAGTGCACCTATACACTGCCTATGTTGAGAAAGTGCTAAAACACCCATCAACAAACACTATCTTTGAAGTTGATGAAGCATGTTGGATCTATTTGGGTCCTCATGAAGCATGTGTTTGGGTCACCCTCATTCTAATTCCACCCTAAGATGTTTTGGTGCCAACCTAATTTGAATTTATTGATGGATGGACAACTTTAGATATGTTTCAAAGTTGAGGATGGTATAAATTCAGGATGAGTTAGTGGTGAAGTGGTACACACAAGAGAGGTAAGTGCAAAGAAATATAGTAGATAGTTGTGAAATAGATGCAAATCAGTTGGTGTATGTGATGCGAGTGTGGCATATTAGTGTGAAGCCTAAATGTTGAGTTTCTGGATGTAGTAAGTTGGTGTACTATATCATTCATGCATGTTTGCAAGTGGCTAAGAAAATTATGGTGGAAATCTCAATTGCATTGAGATTGTCTTCTCACTATAACATATCTCTTCTATCTTCTTTGTATCTCCGTAGTAGTGAGCCCTCTAGGTTATTAGCCCTTTTGGATAGCGAGTCCTGATCTAGACAATGAGTCCTTGTTTTTATAGTGAGCCTTTTTGTAATTGATTTTGATATTCTTTATAGTGTGAGTTAATCTTCACTATGGTTTTTCCCTTATTGGGTTTTCCATGTAAATTTGGTGTTTTTGTGTTTGTTGTTTTTAGTTTCGGCACTTTCACTTAATGTTTAATCATTTTAGTAGAGTTAAGTATTATGATTGATCTAAGTTTTGATGAATGTTTTAAAAGATTTGAATTTGTAATAACTAATTCATCCCCCTCTCAATTGTCTTATTCAACATGATGAAGGATGAACTCAAGATGTGTGGGAAGAAACAATTATTAGAGGGCTTAGGAGCCTACAAAACCTATGTTCTTGGAAGAAAGAAGACTAGTGGAGGTATGAATCCAGGGAAACAAGTGAAGGAGGAATACACTATATGCGAGGGCTCAAACAGAGTTCAAAAATAGATCGTGGGATTCAAACAATATTTATTTACAGTTGACAAAAAATGTGAAATGGGGATGGAAGGATCATCAAAAATTTCAAGAGGCAATGATTTCTAGATGGAGGCAATGAAAATGGAGAAACAAACCAAGCAATCATTGGTGGTACTTGCAAGGGAGAGGATGGTAGGATAATTGGAGGAAAAGGCCTGATAGTGATGAAGATCTACTAGTAGGAAGTTAGAAAATAAATGTAGCTATAGGTGTGAACAAAATTCCCTACTTTCCTAGGATAGAAAATATATGACATGTTTTGTCTCTATAAGGGAGGGTAGTAGCTAGGAAAGTAGAAGAATTAAAGGAAAGAACATTTTTCATAATTTGGCCAGCAAATGATCGGCCTTGATTAGGGTAAGGAAATGGTGTGTTGTGAATTGGGGAAAACATATATCTCTTAAAACACTTCCTAATGGTTTCTACTTAGTTGAATGTCCCTTAGAGAGTGTGAAATGACAAATCTTGAACCAAGGCCCTTATATGATGGGAAAGCAAGGGATTTGTATTAAAGAGTAGGAGGGTTTTCAATCTCACAAAGGAATAAATTCATGAGATACCAGTATGGATAAGGCTATAAAATCTACTATCAGGATATTGGTTAGAAGAAACCCTTAAGGAAATTGGGGACAAGCTGGTAATATTCATTAAGGTTAAAAAAAATAGAGGAGAGAGAAATGGTATGTATGCCCATATATGTGTAAGGATTAAACTATATCTTCCCTTTCTAAAAGAAATATAAATTCTATTAGTGTTTGGGGTTCGACAACAAAATATTGCAATTGATGAAGTGGTGGAGAAGTGTAAATCATGTGGGAAATTGGGACATACAGAAGAGGAGTGTGAGCTTAGCACCAAGATAAACACTCAAGGATTATGAAAAAAATATTGTGAAGGATCACTAGACAAGGGCATGGTTACATTAGAGGAAAAGAAGTAGGAGAGGCATAAAAAAAGGTTGAGGAAGAGCCTAATGAAAACATGGGAGACTACAACTTGGAGGGGATCATGGTAGAAGAGCATGTAGATGGAGGTGAGGCAATGACAAAGGTAGTAGGGGCTCATTTGATAGAGGAACAAACATAATACATTAGCAAACAAAAGTGGGTACAAGAGAAGAATGGGGAGAGAGAGTTTAAAGATTCAGGTGAAGATACCATGGAGGGGGTGATAATGCAAGGACTAGAAAATATGGGGAACATAACTATAGTATATTTTCAATACTAGATAAGATTGTTAAGTGAGAACAAAGAAATCAACCCTCCCAAGGGAAATCAAGAAATAGAAATAGATGAGTTAGAGGAGGGGGAGGATAGTGATTTTAGTTGGGAGGAAGACGAAATAATGGAAATTAGAACCATAAAGCAAAGTTTTTGAAACACAATGAATCCAAAGTTGGGGGAAAGGAAATAGAGGGGCAAAAAGCTGAATAGAGTGTAGTATAGAAAGTGTACTCCTTTACATTTTCACACTATTTTTTCATCCACTTAATTAATTGGAATTAATTAAGCCTTTAATTTTTCCAATTATTCATCCACAAACCTAATTAATTTCATTTTCTGAAAGGGGAACCAACATTTAATCAATTCCTACACTTAATTACACATCTTGGAAAATGTGTGTCCTAGGTTTAGGGCCTAGGTCCCATTCACCCAAGGGTGAATGTGTCCTCCTAAGTCTTGGATCCAATTTTTAATATGTTTTTGGCAACACTTTAATGATCTAATTCAAATTGCTAAGGTCAGCTTGTGATGTTCAATTGTCGAGTAATTAAGGAAATATCAATAAATACAAGGTCTTTTTTATCAATTCAAACTAAGCAAAATTAAGGCAACTTTCACAAGAGAAAAGATTATTTTCAAGAGAATTTTAGAGTAGATTTACTAGTCATTTATTGTAGCATCTAATAACCTGTCATGATGTCAAGATTTTTGTGTGTTCATGCATGGTTTTGGAGCTAACATTGTGATGTAGGTTTCAAGTTTTCAAGAAACAAATCAAACATCCAATCAAGCTATTTCATGCAAGATCTAATCCTTAAAGAGGTTTTTTAGACTTCAATCCTCTAAGGGAAGCCATTAAAGGGTTTGGTGAGGTGTAACAAGCTTTTTTCATTCATCATTCCTTATATTTTATCATTATTTCACTATCAAGGTTTAATTACCAAACTAGATTTCGGCCAAGGAAAACCTTTATCTAGCAGAAAAAAAATTCCTCTTTATTTCTGTTTGTAGATTTGCAAGTGAAGAAGGATTGAAATTTCATCAAAAGTGAAATTTTTTAAAGTTGTTAAAGTTGTCAAGACACATAAATTAAGATCTTGAATTTATTTTTGAATTTTTGATCATGATAACTGGGGAAAACATCTCAAATCCATTTTTTTGTGCCATTTTCGCACACACACGCCATGGGAGGAAGGGACCCTCTTTTCTTTCTTTTTCTTGTTTTTGTGTTTTAGGTTCTACCTTTTCCCCTTAAGGGATGGGTCCTTTGAATTTTGAATTAATTCACCTTTGGTAATGATCATATTAGTATTTTGGGTGAGTGTATTTGCAATAATTGGCCTCATAATGAGCATGTAAAATAACCAAGTTCCTTAAATGTTCAAATGGGTTTAAGTTTGGGAAATCCTTCCCTGGGCGGATTCCCCAAAAACCTCCCCTTCGTTAAATCTTTCCATTAGTAGAATCCTCAAAAGTATCATTTTTGCAAAATTTGGACCTAGGTGGATTCTCTGAAATCCTTGTTTTTGGAGAATCCAAGACACCATAGATTGTTGGACACTAGGAACACTGAGAGGGGGGGTGAATCAGTGTTCCACAATATTTGATTTTCAAACCAAATCTTAAACCATCAACAACAATAATTAAACCCTCAATAGCATTCATAACATATAAACAAAAGGAAACATGCATACACATTAAAGAACACCATAACACCAGGATTTTTACGTGGAAACCCTATTAGGGGAAAAATCACAGTGGAGATTAATCCACAAAGTATACTCTGTTAAAAGTATGATGAAAGGGGAATGCACTTGCATTTAGGCACACTTCCTAGAGCTCACTGCTCAAAAGAGAAGGTTCATTTCCTTACAAAGTATAATTGAAATTACAACAAAATTTTGAATTGAGGATACAACATCTAAAAATGCCTGGATTTAGTTTCAATCATAATCAGATTCCAGATCTTTTGACCAGTTCACACTTCTGCTCTGCTTTTCTCTCCTATGAAAACCCTTCTGTAGCATAAACCAAATTTGCTCAACAAATCTTCCGAGATTAACCCAGATAGCTGCTCTACACTTCTTGCACAAAATCACTTCACACCTCATACCAAAATGATTTTTCTTTCTCCTTTATATATCTACTAATAAGATTTTTATTATATGTCGGATTCAAAAAAAAAAAATATATTCTTTCCCATGTCAGCTCAAATCACTAGTTAAAATTGATGTGTACCCTCACAATTCAGATAGACTATAGTAGGGTCCCAAATAAAAATTACAAACATAAGAAATAGTTAAGCACATACTCCTTATACATCCGCAAACACACCATACACAATAGGTCAGCTAGAATGAGAAAATAAATCATTCTTCCAAATCTCTTAACTTGTACTCTGATTAATGCAACACCACAAAACTTTCCAATAGGATAACATACATGCTAAACAAGCTTCCCTAGGGATCCACACCAAAAAATAGTGATTTGGTGAAGTGATCAGATCAACTTATCAACTGGATGTTTTGCTCTTCATTCTTTCTGCTAGTAGATTACAAAATCTTACTTGCCTTGCCGGTAGGAGCAATACTAACATTGTGGACCATACTACTGACTCTAGTTGCCATCAATGACAACATAAGAAGCAAAAAAAAATCTCTCCAAGCCATATTTCAACAATCTCCCCCTTTGGCATTGATGACAACACTTAGCAAAAAATGACTAAATGTCAAAACTCAAAAACCAAAATTATTGCTCCTTCTTAGGATGTCGAGGCATTTTTCATTGCATTCTCTCCCCCTTTGACATCAATGAAAAAGCTTCTACTACATTCACTGCACTTCTTTCCTTCAAAGTTCTTCTATTCTCTTCCCTTTAGCAAAATAGAGAGTTCAATCAAAATTTGGAAAGCTGCTGTACAAATCAAAAGATTATTTTATACTTAACTTTCATTTTCGGAAGAGATTTCTTCCTAGAGTCCACTACAATCCCAATAGCTATAATCAATTTGTTATTCTTTGATGTCCTATTGATAATATGGACAAGGGATTCAAGGATGGTGATGTCATCATTCAACTTTTCTCCTTTCTTTAGAATTTCAATCATTTGCTCTAGCCTACATTTGATATGATCTTTTACTTTCCAGAAAGCGTCCATAAGAGTATTTTTGGTGGAGTAAACCTTTGCATGCTCAACCTATAGAACATGAATCTTATTCTTAACTTTGTTGTCTTGATCCAAAAACATACTGTAGTCTTTCCCAATTCTGACAAGCTCATTCTCAAATTCTTGCAACTTTTCCTTGTATTTTCCAACCACATGAGGCCACCTAAGATAGTAATTAAAGATCTTATTGGCTGAATCAATGCACTATCTTAGCACATTCATTTTATTCTTTAGTTTATCAAGAGATAGTCTAAACTGCATCTTCAAATGATAAATTATTTCCTCCTCTTTTCTGTCCAGAGGAACAGAGTCCATATCCTCCTTGATACATTGAATTAGCTCATTTGGAAGTACATTTTGTAGACTCTCCAGTTCAATTTTTTTGTCAACACAATATCTTCCTAGGGTGTCCTTAATGAAATCATACTCATAATATGGTCCATTTAACCATATATTAGTTATATTTTGCATTCCATCCTCATCTTGAATAATCTGCAATATCTTTTCTATAAACAGAGCACCTTCTTCATCACTCTCTTCTACAATTTCCACATCTGGTTCAACTAGTTTTGGTTCTTCTCTTGGAGTATATTCCTCAGAGTCTTCATCAACTATATCCACAACCATCTATTCTTTTCCTTTTGCCTCAACTTTTGTTGACTTGGGTGCTAGAGGAGTGACACTAGCTAATTCTCTTTCTCTCTTCTGCCTTTTCTCCACCTTACCGAAGGATGATACAACTTCAGTTATTTTTACTAGAAGAGGAATAACACTTGCACCAAACCTTTCTAACAACTTCCTAAAGAAGTTTTCATAAAAAAAATCACCATTTTCAAAAGAGTTGAAATGTTCAAAAAATTTCTTGCAAACTGGTATATTTTCTTTCCACACCATATTGTCATTCAGAGGTAAGCAATTCAGGAAATATATCATAATGCATATAGCTAGGGTACCAAACCTGAAAGAGTAGCTATATCCTTGGTCAACTATACATTCTCTAACAATTGATCCTTCATCAAACCATATAGGTCAAAGTCTTCATTTTCTATTATCATTTTATGAGCAATATATACAACACCTACCGAGGTTGATCCTTCTTTGTTTCTAAAGAATATATTGTATGAGATTCCATGTGCAACATACCTTGTCAATGGATCTTTAATTGATGCAATTATCAGAGCCCTCTAATCTCTCCTTATTTCGGTTAGGGCTTTGACCTCAACATTTCAAATCAATTTTTTTTCAGAACATTACCAACATTGCACAGACCTGTTAGATTCTTGATTACATCCTTGGAGATTTGATAGGGTTTATCTAGAGTAAATATATCACTATCCAATCTATTCAAGATAAACCGAATCACTTCCGCATTGATGAAATGAGGGAATTCATTCTAGATATCCAAATTCTTATGCTTCAATCCTCCAAGCTTCCTTAATTCAGTGGGAGAAAACATATTTCTTTCATCCCTAAATTTTTGACTGCTATACTCATCCAGAGTTATTGTTCCTTTTATTTTTTTCATTTTTCGTATCGAGCAGGGTTCTATTGATCACCAAATAGATATGAGATTAATAAGCAACATAAATACCTGAAGAATTCGCTGTTAAATTTACCTTTCGCACCTTTGGAATTTTGCTAAAAAGGTTCTCCAATTATTCTCTTTCAATGCATGATGATAAATTAGGGTTCCAAATTCCCTTTTATAACTTCACATACTTAACTTCATGCCACATTAAATGTGTTTCCCTAGAATTTCCGGTTACTCTGCAAACTCAGACAACAAGTGAAGAATTCAACTTTGGACTTTCAACATTTCATCCAACACAACAAAGGATTACAGATACATTTTTCAAAGAATAACACAACTGCTAATGACATCCAATGATTTAGAGCCAACTATACACAGGGGGACAAAGGATTTTTCATGAGAGACTCCCCTTAGGCTTCTGGCCTAAAGTCAATTTTCAGAAGAGTTATCGAAGGGAGCTTCTGGTACAACCTTGTACCCTTCATCAGATTCATTTTTCTTTACCCATTTTTTCTTCATCTGATATCTTATCTCTTCCACATATGCTTTTTCTTTTCCTTTGTTTTCTTTCTATGAATTTCTTCCTTGATAAACTAGAATTCTTTTGTTCATGTTTATGTTCCTACAAAATCTTGCAATGCACCCAAGTTTGTTGCAATTTTAGCATACTAAATTTTTCTATCTATACCATCCATTCCACTGATTTCCTCCTAATATGCATTGATTAGAAACATGTCCAAATCTTCCATAGGTATAGCAATTAATGTTACTTGCACTGACAAAAATACTTTTGCATTCTAATGACTTATGACCAAAATTATTACATTTAAAACACTGACCAAAAAATGATGGGGTGCTAAAGTTTATCTTTCTTCTACATTGAGAAGCCATATGTCCAAATTTATTACAAACAAAGCAATATCCATTAAATTTCTAAGCATTGGGTTGCCTTACCGGATGTCTTGTGCCTTTGTTCTTCTTTTCAGGGTTCTTCTATTTGGATCCAGAGCTCTCTCCCTTCTCATAGCCAAAACCTCACTTATCATTTTCCTACTTTTGTCCCTTAGTTATCTCATCAAGCTTAGAAGAACTTATCCTGAACTTCTCCTTGAATTCGTTTGCAGTAGTAAGCTCATTTTTTAGAAGAAGTACCTATCTCTCAAGTTCTTGTTCATTGTTTCTAGATTGTTGTAGTTCAATCTCTAGTTGAATGAATCCACTATTAATTATGCTACATTATTTATATTTTTCTTTCAAGGACTGGGCCAAATTCTCCTCTTTCTTCTTTCTTTCTTTAGTCTCTTTGGTTAACTTTATTGCCATAGATTCCATTTCAAGCTTTAGAGCAACATTGTACTTAGCAAGATTTTCACATTCTTCTGTTATTTCTCTTAGGGTTTGATTTAGATGGACAACATCTAGACCTTTGTTTTCTTTTTGCTTCAACTAGTCACATAGTTCCTTCCTCTTTTCCCTTGACTCATTTATTTTATCCTTTAGTGATTGAATGAATTTTTTGGAAGCCACAAGATTTTCTTTGAGTTCCATGACCTCTACTTTAGATTGATCAAGATCATCAAGTGCCACCATAAGCTATTGTTGAAGACCACCAACGTCTATTGTAATTCAAGATCCACCTCAAGTTGTTAAACTTCAAAAGAGGAACCTGCTCTGATACCAATTATTGGACACTAGGAACACTGAGAGGGGGGGTGAATAAATGTTTCACAATATTTATTTTCAAACCAAATCTTAAACCATCAACAATAATTAAACCCTCAATAGCATTAATAGCATATAAATAGAAGGAAACATGCATACACATTCAAGAACACCATAACACCAAGATTTTTTTGTGAAAAATCTGTTTGGGGAAAAACCATGGTGGAGATTAATCCACAAAGTATACTTTGTTAAAAGTATGATGAAACGGGAATGCACTTGCATTTAGGCACACTACCTAAAGATCACTACTCAAAAGAGAAGGCTCACTACCTTACAAAGTATAATTGAAATTACAACAAAATTTTGAACTGGGGATACATCATCTACAAATGCTTGGACTCATAATCAGATTCTGGATCTTTTGACCAGTTCACACTTCTACTTTGCTCTGCTCTGCTATAGAAACCCTTATATAGTATAAACAAAATTATCTCAACAAATATTCTAAGATTAACCCATATAGCTGCTCTGCACTTTTTTGCACAAACTCACTTCACACCTCATACCAAAATGTTTTTCTGATCTCCTTTATATATCTGCTAACAAGAGTTTTATTACATGTCAGCTTCAAAAAAAATATAATATTCTTGCCCATGTCAGCTCAAATCACTAGTTAAAATTGATGTGTACCCTCACAAGTCGACTAGACTATAGTAGGGACCCAAATCAAAATTACAAACATAAGAAATAGTTAAACACATACTCCTTATACATCCACAACACAACATACACAATAGGTCAGCTAGAATGAGAAAATAAATCATTCTTCCAAATCTCTTAACTTGTACTCCAACTAATGCAACACCACAAAAATTTCCAATAGGATAGCATACATGCTAAATAAGCTTCCTTGGGGATCCACATCAAAATAGTGATCCGGTGAAGTGATTAGATCAGCTTATCAACCAGATGTTCTGCTCTTCATTCTTTCTACCAGTAGATTACAAAATCTTACTTCCCTTACCGGTAGGAGCAATACTAACACTACGGACCATATTGCTGACTCCAGTTCCCATCAATGACAACACAAGAAGCCAAAAGCAATCTCTCCAAGACATATGCCAACACAAATTCCCAAAATTCTATATAAATGCCTTGTCATGTATTTTACTTCGCTCTACACACAAGCAATTTTCCATTAATGTATCCTTTGGCTTGATTTATAATGGAATTTGAGTCTTTTTGATGCCATTAAGATTTTTCCATTTTAAGAGTTTTTTGTTTGGAGAGATTTGAAGTGCTTGAACAGGTTGGAGCTAGGGTTTTTGAGGATCGTGTGTGTGAATTTTGGTGATCATCACTAAAGTTTGTATGGTGTGATTTGTGTAATCCATTTTCACCATTTAGATCACAAGGTAGGGTCTAAACCTCCTCAGTATAGCTTTGAAAATGAATTTAATGGTGATTCAAATGGTTATTTTTCCCTAGGTCCTAATTTAAATTTGCATTTTTTGTTGATCATCAAAACTATGAGTCTGAACCCATTTCATATTGATTTGCACACACATTTTAAAGGGGTTTGAATCTTTCAATTTAGCATTGAAGTGGGTTTGTGTTTTGAAATGATTGCTATTATTTTATTTTTATTTACATTCAAAGCATTTATTTAATTTATGGCATCATTTTGGCATAACCGATGAACTAGGGTTTACATTTTGGATATCAATCTTGGGAACTCCATTGATCTTGGACTTAATGGGAATGGATTAGGGAATCCTTGAGTTGTTTGAAATATTATTAATAATTAATTCAATTGCCTTCATGTTACTCTAATACTGCTAAGTACGTTAATTTTAAAGCCCTATCTTGTTTTATGGTGAAATATGGTTAGAGATGCCCAAATGTATGCTCGTTGAAATTCAATGTATCTAGGATTGAACATTGATTTGAGTTTTTTTTGGTAATGGCATTCGAAAGTTGAGTTGTTGGTAGATGATAAAATCATAAGTGTGGCTTTCTAAATATCAATATTTTGTGAAATCCTTAGTAGTTTGCAATGGCCAACATACATTCTATCATGAAATGTCTATGAATTTGAAATTCCAAAAGTCTCTTGTCCTTTGAAAAATTTGTGTGCTTGTGGAATCCCCAAACATTGCCTTTTCATGAAATCCTTTACCTTATGCATTACCCGAATACTTGGCTTTCATAGAATTTTCTCTTTCTTGGATTACCTAATGCTTCACGATTGTCATAATGTTGAGTTCCTTGATGCCATTTGAAATATCATTTGTGTTTAATGCTTAAATCTCAATTTTCCAATGCATTTAAGTCATAAGTGGGGTTGCATAATGCTTGGTAATTATTTTTCCCATGTGTTATTGTGTTTCAAAAAATCCATAGGCTTGAGGATTATTTGAAGGGTGTTTCTTTGCGGATTCTGTAGGGACTTGGATTCCTTGAAAATCCTTAAGAAGCTAAAATCCATGAAACTTATGAAAATCTAAAAGCTTCTATAACTTGGATTTTAAGGATTTTGATCTTGGTTCTTTGAGAATTAATGATTCTTATGAGATGTTACCTATTTCTTTATGAAATATCATGATAAATATAATTATGCAATGATGTGATGATTAATCTGGCTTTTCATTTTAAGTGATTATGGTATTTTTCCTAGCCAAATGTAGGAAAAGTCTAGCAAGGCTAAAACTAGAAAGGGGAAAACAATTGAACCAGTCAAAGAAGAGCCAACCACTAGAGTAGAGAAAATGAAGTATGATTTTAAAGGAAGAATCCTAGAGTCTAAGATAGCTTCTTACTGGGAGAAGGTTGGAGACACAAATATGGGACATGTGGACTAAGAAGACCTCAAGTAGAGAATGTACTAAAATGCTCCCACTCCATTAGCTAGAAGATTGGTGAAGATAAGATTATCAGAAGCAGTAGGATTTCCTCCATCATTACAATTTCTGAAGCTAATTATGGAGTGTGCCAAACAATATGATTCAAATAGAATAGTTATAGTGGGCCCTTAGGGTAGAATAATGGCTAATCTAATAGAGGAGTCACTGGTAGAAGCATTTAATATTTCCCCACATTAGAAGTCGGTGAAGCTCAACATGGATGCAACAAAGAAGTTTCACACTAATGATAAAAATCAAGAACTGGAAATAATGAATTCCTCTTGGATTGATAAGCCTAATTCCCATTATTCTAAGTTTCCTAAGAAACTACATAGAAGTGATTTCATATTGTATTACAATGATATGATCACTCTTCTCAATAGAGTGATGGGGTTAGAGAAAGTTTCAGTGTTTAAAGATGATGTTCTATGTAATAGCCCAAATTAAGAAAGGGGTCAATTATCATTGGGCTCGTATATTTAGTGATAACTTAGACAAACAATTGAGAGTTGTACAAGATACAAGGAAATTTACTATGACCTCCTATGTAGCCTACATGCTTGCAATAAATTGTAGGTACAAAGGTCTAAGCTACAAAGGTGCAATGGCCAAGATAGAGTGTTTAGCATTTACCCTCAACTTCATCTCAATACCTCAAACTACATGAAGGTCAATGATGCCTTTACTATGTATATTACAAGTAATTTACAGGAGGCATTGCATTTAATCATTTCAGCTGATTCCATGGAGTTAATCAAAAAGTATGAGTACCAGTTCATTCAGTTTCTTAAATTCACATACATTAGGATCTAGGGTAGTCCTAAGGTACCTTATAAGCTCCCAAGGTATCCAACTAATAAGGTTATATTTCTAGAAGTAACAAGGCAGTTGGTTGCTTTTGATTCAATTTTGAAGTATGCATAAGACTAGAGGTGGTGGGGAATTCCCCTTGGTAGTCAATGGATGCAAAGCCTACCCAACAATTCATAGTGCTCAAAATTCATAGGTAGAAATGACATAGCTTCATAAAGTCTTACATTCAAATAGAGATAATTTTGATCCCTATGAAGTAGCACAAAAGCTTTCCAATAGAGAGTATAGGAATGAAGATAATATAGAAGACTACTAGGCCAATTGTAGAAATGAATTGGAGGTAATCAAAAGAAAGTTTTCTATACTATCATTGAAGATGATAAGACTCTATGGAGTAGTACAAGTACCAAATCAATTTTAGGATGAAGAAGAGGTGATACAATACCATGATTACATGCAATATAAAAATAAGCCTCTTCCTACTATAGAGGCTAAAAAGAAGTGGTAGAGTTGGATCAAATTAATTCATCCATTATCAAATATTCAAAACACTAGGTGAAGCATAAAAAAATGGAGATGGAAGTTGATGGAATTAAGCCCACATATGAGCTAATGGGAGACTTGGAGTCTTAGTCTTCCTCAGATGATTCAGATAAAAAAAGAGGATGTTCCTACTACCCAAGGAGAATAATCTAAGGAAGATAAACCTCTTATCATCAAGAGGAGAACCAAAGGTCAGTCCAAGGAGAAGGCTAAGGCTGTTGAACCTAAATGATAGTGAATACCAAAGAAAAGAAAGCCCACCAAGGATATCCCTCAAGAAACAACAAAATCTCAACCTTCCAAGAGAAGAAAATTAGTCAAAGGAGGGAATAAGGGTGCCTCTCCTTTGAAATGATGAAAGAAAAGTAAAGATAGTGAAGAAGAGGGAGAAAATAAAGGAGCAATTGAAATTGAGAGTTCTAGAGTTAAAAATCAAGTATATACTAGGAAGAATTCTGCTAGGACTAAAGTACCACTCCCAAATGTGGAAGCTTCAGAGAAGATGTCTGAAGAGTTAGAAAAAGTTGTAAATGAGCCATCATCTGAGAGGGAGGAAGCCACAAAAGAATCTTCCATAGAGAATACTCCTCCTAAGTCACCTCATCACTCCAATAAAGAAGAAGGAGAGATAACAAAAAATGTAGCAGAGGCCTCCAAAGAATAAGAACAAGAAGAAGAGGAGCCTGAGACTCCAAAAGATGGATTCCTTAGCAATCTTGGAGAGCATTTGGAGGAGAATGTCTCTAAAGTAGAGAATAAGGAAGAGAAGGAGCCTGGAAAGACAAAATAATTTCCTTTTGAGTCACCAAGGGAAGAGAAAGCACAATAATTAGATAAAGAAGATGATAATGAGGGGAAAAATAAATCAAAGAATGTAGAAGTTGATAATTCAAAAGACCTCAGAGGACAAAATAGTTCTCTTATTGATACCAATTTAGAATAATCTACTACCTTTGATTGGTTGAAAGAAAGTTTAAAACATAATTCAGTTGTTACTAAAGAGATAGTTCCAAATTGGGATAGGTTTTGGTAGGTTTAGGAAGAACTAAAGAGAGAAAGAAGGCCAAAGCAGTCTCTAGAATTGTGAGAGATGAATCCAACAATAGGATATTACACATTGCTACTCCCACAACTAAAAAGTGTAAAGATGAAGCCACCCCTATAGATTATAGTTTACATACAATTAATTTGGGACTATCTACCAAGAAGTAGGAGATTTAAGATTTAAAGGATTTTGTAGATACAATCTTAAGAAGACTAGATAAGGAGGTGCAAGCCAAGGAAAAGGTGAAGAAATAGGTAAAGGAATTGTAGAAATACATTCAACATCTTGTTAAGCCTCCACAGACTCAAGATTAGTTAGGTACATCTACTTGGGCTAACATATTATCCAAGGATTCCATTAATGAAGTAGAAAAGATGAACAAAATTGTATAGGTAACCAAACAATAGATAAATAGGGTGTATCAAAAAGGTATTGTTTTAATTGAGGAGATTTTGTAGTTGCATGAAAAAAATTTATTCTTTTCTAGATGATGTACAACAAATGGCATCGGATTGTAAAGGAACTGATGATCAATCCATGAAAAGGCTAGTAAAGGTAATGGAAATTTCCAGATAAATATTGGTCAAAGAAGATATTCTTTTCTTTGAGGATGTGGATAAGCCTAGATAGTGGATTGAGGCTTTAGATTTAAAAGAGAAATCATGGAAAAAACCTTAGAGAAATTCTAGAAATGAAAAAAAATTGGATGATATTCTGGGTGGATGTTTACTATTTTAGATATCATGATTGGAAGGAAAATCAACAGGGAATACTTGAATATCGACCAATTGAAACAATGGTGGAGAGAAGTGTATACTCAAGTTGAGGATGGGTCAATTATAGAAAATCATCTAGAAGATGCATCCATGTGCATCACTATTTTGCATAAGTACTAGGAAATGAAGATTGATTGGGATAAATCTTTGGAGAAATATGAAGAAGAATTAAAAATAAACTAATTTAAGACTAAAATTTATCCAAATTCCTAGTCAGGATGACCTCAATAAAGTGTTTCACAAAGTTTAAGAATTTTATAGAAAGCAACAAATGGGAAAGGAGGGAAACTAGAGAATTACTTTGAGCTTTGGTATACCTCATCAACCAATTGGAGAAACAAGTTAGCCATCTAGAGAATAGTTTCTGGGAATTTTATTTAATTTTGATATATCATTTGGTACATGATTTTAAAAGATTTATTTCAAAAAATGGGCATAAAATTATATTAGTCTCCCATGTTTTGGCCAACCTAGGTTAGGTTCCCTAATTTATTTTTGTCTTGGCCAACACATGTTTAATGTAATATATATATATATATATATTAGGTCTTTCCTCATTAAAAAGACTGATTCTAGAATTGTTACAAATTTTGGTGAAGTGAATACATGAGAAGACATTGGCTTGGTGATATTTTCTATTTTATTTCATCTATGTGCATGTTTCCTATGTTTCAAAGTTGTTTTAGTTGATTTAGTTTAGTTATTTCATGTTGATGATAAAGTATTTGAGGTGTTTGAGGAATCTTTGGTCCATACTACTGGTGGCTTTCTAATTGTAAGTTACTATGTATAGTTATCACATGCGTAATATTATTGCAATAGTTCAATTGTGGGTGTTTATACATTTCATGCTAGTTTTGGGTGAGTGTTTGAATGCTTCACAATATGAAAATATTTCATACCATTGGATATTGCACTATTCATGTTATACTATAGATCTTATCTTGGTTAAGCAGGAATTGGTTATTGAAGATTGGTCCACCTTGAATGCTGCATTATTTTCATGATTACACTTACGATTTAGAATTAGAAATCTCTCTAAACCCTTATCTTTTAATACTTATTTAAGAAGACTATTAGAGTAGGATTGAGATCATCATTGAATTGCTACATTTGATGAAAGAATCATTTTCATATCATAGATCTAAGAAATTTTTTGTTAGGGTTCATATTTATTCCAGATCTTACAAAACCCTCATTGTTAACTTAAGAG
This sequence comes from Sequoia sempervirens, assembly GCA_007258455.2. Classification (NCBI taxonomy): domain Eukaryota; kingdom Viridiplantae; phylum Streptophyta; class Pinopsida; order Cupressales; family Cupressaceae; genus Sequoia; species Sequoia sempervirens. Next base: position 437,608,823 of record VDFB02270651.1, read on the forward strand.
TTTCAACTTTTGTTTTACCATAAATGCCCCTTATGATTACCAAAAAATCACATCATCACTAAGTTATTTTCTGTATTGTCAAGACCTGAAGTTATAGACCTTGGGGTTGTTTCCTGAAGTTTATTGATAGGAATTAACTTTCAAGAGAATTGGCGCTAGAAGGAGGGTTGTTTGAAAAAAGATGGATCGGATTGGGTCATTCTCTCCATAAAGGTTTTACAGAGTTACCAGATCTACACCAAATAAGTGAGAGTTGCAAGAGTTAAATTCCACACCAAGGTTAGAAGAACCAAGAAAGGGGAAGCTTCATCATATGTATCACCCACTCAACCTCCTACTCCATCTTCTCCACCATCCACATCACCTATTCCTTCATTTTCACCTTCCATTCCATCTCATATTATTGTAAACTAGCCATAGGTTGGTGTAACTCATCCATTACCAACCCCACCTCCACCAATGGATTGGTTAGCAAATAACCCATCACCCTTGTCGTCCAAGGACTATCATGAAATGCCTAAAAATCCTGAGAACTTCTACTCCAAGTTCCATACAAATGATCCTCATAGGACAGTTGAAGAACACATCAAGATCTTCCAGACTACTCTTAAGGATAGGAAGATCAAACACAAGGATGTTTCTTGCAAGCTCTTTCCACATTCATTGGGCAAAGAAGCATTTTAATGGTACATACACTTACCTACTTGGTCAATTACTACTTGGGATCAAATGTATAATGATTTTCTACAAAAATTCAAAATCCTTGTCAGTCCTAATGATTTGTATTAGAAATTCATGTTAGTTAGAAGGGAAATTAATGATCCCATATGTTCCTTTAATAATAGGTTCCATCGTGCATATACTAGATTACAACTTGCATATGTTGTTGATGATGCTTTTGCTAGGACTATTTATTATTCTGCTCTAGATAGTCTTACTTCTACATTAGTTAAAAGGATGCATCAATCCCCAAGGACCCTAGTGGACACATAAACAAAAGCAGTCAAGGCTAGTAGTGATTTGGGACATCATTTAACCAAAAATTTTCCTTCATTAGGACCTGTTGCTAGCCTAAGATAGATTTAAGGGTTGAACCAAGCTTTGGAAAATAAAGCACCCTTAATGAATCAAGCACCTTAGCTGCCATTGGTGCCACACCCAGGTCCACCATTGAGTCAAGCTCAACCAATCCCTAGCTATTTGTAGAACTCTAGTCAACCAATCTATCCTCAACAAGCTAAGATCCCCTCATATTTGCAAAATTTAGAAGTACCATCTTATCAATAGAATTCTGGAACACATCCTATTTATCTACAGAATTCTATCCCAACATAGAGAAATAGAAAAAAAGAGAGAATATATGAGTTGGTTGAACAGGTCAAGAAATTGACTACAAAAGTCACTTATTTGAGAAATCAAAACAATCAATTACAAGCTTCACAAATGAGTATTAAAGCTAATTACAATCAAGATAACTATGATCTTGGGCAAGGTTTTGGACATAGTTTTGAAAGAGGACAAGGATCTAGATATAATTTGAAAAGGAGGAAAGCTCCAAGGAAAAATAGAGCTTGGAACACTAGGCCTAATAATGGAGGAGTCCCAACACCATTGGATCCATTGAGCAATCTAGAAAAGTCCTCAAGTGGAGTATATTTAATTGAAGTTGCATTGTATGGATGGTGCAAGATTCATTAAACAAATAAGCATTTTGAATTGGACTATCCAGAATTCCAGGCTACTGCTACAATATTTTAGATGGAGGTATAGCATGCTACTAGTAATGATATTTTAGGTGGACATGAGATTTTTCCTTCATAGTCATATGATTCAATCCTAGTGCTGAAGCATTCTTCTTTTCCTATAAGTGAAGAAAATCAACCCAAAGAGGAGTCTGCTGAAGATGGTATCAAAATAGAATATGTTTGCAATGAAGAATCATTATCCCAACTCTTTGAGAATGGTGATATTTTTTATAATGGTCCCAAAGATGAGGAAGAATCAAGCATGGAGGAGTTTCAGATGTTTCATTAGTGCTCTATGCTTTATAATTTATGAAATAGATAGGCCAAAGGCCCTTTCACTACTTCTATCTCACTAAATAATCTCAACATACCACTAGCTCCTAATGGGAGCAATAATCCTTCCTATCCAAAGGTGCCAACACAATATCTCACCAAAGGAGGATAGACTAATTTCAGCAAAGGAAGACAAGTGGATCAACCCAAAAATGACCAATCTGAAGTTGATGTGGAGAAAATGGGAGAATATGTCACTAAGGAGCTTAAAAGGGTAAAATTTGGTCTTTCCACTTTTGAACTATTAAGAGTGCCTACAATTAGATTTTTTTTTTTTTTAGATATTTGAATGGAAACACACCTTCTAAGTATTCACAAGATGCTACTATAAAGAAGGTTACATTTAGTACTGTTGAGAATGAACCAATGATCAGAGAAGTTGTGTAAAAGGCTCAAAATCAGCAACCAATTAAAGATCAAGTCAAACAAACGACAAAAGATCAAGCTCAAACATAAACCAAAGATAAAAGAAAGGAGAAGGAAAAAACTCAAGTGGATCAAGTGGATACTTTGGTGAGTTTATTTCAAGGGAAACCTAAAACCCCTCCTTTCTTTCTCACTATTCATTTATTTGGAAAGAATTTACACAATTGTTTGGTGGATTCAATAGCATCCACAAATTCCATTCCATTTTTTAGTATGTAAGGATTTAGGCATCACTCCGCTCACTCTAAATGAAAGGTTACTCAATCGAACAAGATAGAGGTGAGTGTGGTTGGAGAGTTAAATAGAATTCCAATGTAGGTTGCATCAAACCTAAGGGTGGAACAAATGATTAACATTCAGGTGGCTAATATCCCTGATAGCTATGGTATGATATTAGGTAGAGATTTCACAATAGCACTTAATGGTTACATTTCTACCAAACATTCACATATGTGGCTCCCATGGAAAGGAATGCCTAATCAGATTCCCATAGAATGTGATCCAAGAATGAAGTTTATGATTACTGAGCATAACAATACAACCAATGAAGTGTTGTAACCAAGAAATTATGTCCCCATTGTAGTAGTAGATGAAACAAAAGAAATAGAGGAAGCTTTTATGTTACATGATGCACCAAAGGACCTAAATCAACTTCCTAGTAGCATAGAGGTAATAATCGAATCTAATGATGATGACTCACAAGTTGATAGTAAAATTAATCTTCTTGAAAGTTTTAAGGAATTTATTAAGAAATGTCTGGAGGATCAAGTTAGTCTTGGAGGAAGGATGGATTTCAAAGAATTCTTGTTCCCTAGTTGGTGTAGAGTACATGATGCATCACATTCCTAGTTTGAATGTTTCCTTTGCCATACAGTTGTTGATCAAATCAAGAGGTAGATTAGTCCAACAACAGTCAAAACAGATAATTAGAAAATCTAGACTGAACCAAAATATGAATAGGAGAATAGTCTAAAAGATGATCCTTTGCTCAAAAATGATATATGTGTAGTGAATTCAAAAGGTACACTCCCCACCAAGTTTTGGACTTTGCGCTTTGATGGTTCTAAATCAAAACAAGCTGTAGAAACCTAAAAATTATCATTAGGCCTATGAATTAATTAAATCCCCTTTTTCATCTTTGATATTTAAATAATTAACATAATTATTTAATTATTATCTAACATCACAAAATATTCTATTAATTAAATAATCTAAATTATTTAAATAATTCATTTTATCCTTCTATCTCTTTTTTTGATTAATTAAATAAATTTATATTTATTTAATCATTTATCATTTTCTACTATAAATAAATAATTATGAAAATTATTTAATTATTCACTTTTGTCATCTTCTGTCATGAATTAATTAAATTTTATTTAATTAAATGACTTATTTTTCCTCTCACTTTTTGAATTAAATTTCTATTTAATCAAAAATTTAACTCACTTTTTCCTCTTGCAATGAGATAATGATTCCATTATTTCAAAATACAATTCCCCTCTTCAAACTACTTGATTTTGTCAAAAATCAGTTAATTTCCTCTTTCTCTTCCACTTTCGATCTTATCCCATCTTTTGTCATTTAATTTCAGCCATTGATCAAAATAAAAAAGAATTGATCTCATCAATCCATTTTTCCATCTAACTCTCTGAAAATAGCACTGCCATTTATCATTTTGAGAGATCTAGAATTTATATGCTATCATGTTGTTGATAATAATCTTTGATATTTTGCTTTATCTTAATCATAGGGTAATATTTGCATACTCGATCTAAGGGCCACAATATTTATAGTAGAATGGAGAAGAGTTATGGAGGTCATCTAATGGACACATGAATTTGGGGATAAAATTTCATTTTTTTTAATGTTCATGCTTTTCATTATTCTTCGTAGTTGATTAGGATTTTTGAATTACTAATTAAATGTTTAGTTTCATTAATTTCTAATTTTCCCTAATCGCACAAGGAGTTGGGGCAAGCTTTGAATTAATTAGTCCAATTGGTAAGATATTTTTTGTAGCACATAGATTACAATTTCATTTTACAAACAACATAGCAGAATACGATTATTCAGTACATGGATTATTGATGAATTTGAGAAATAAATTTAAATATTTATAATTTTTTGGAGATTCAGAGTTGGTTATAAAGCAGGTAAGGAAGAATACTCATGCCATGACAAAAGGTTAACTAATTATAGATATAGGGTATGTGATTTGATAGAAGGATTTGATGCATTCAACATTCAGTTGATTCCCCATCACAAAAACTAGACAACTAATGCATTAGCTCAAGTTGCTAGTACTTTACAACCCTTATCGTTGTCTACCCTAAAAAAGTTCATAGTTGAGCTCACTCCAACTCCATCAATGCCCAACAATGTCACTCATTTCTAGGTATTCGAGGATGACAAGCATATTCTATATTTCATCACTAGTTCAAATATTTTTTCTTCATAGATTATTGATGAATTGGAACTAGAAGAAGCAAAATTGGATATGGAAGGAGTGATTAATCTGAAGAAAAATACAATACCTAGAGGTATGGTACAACTAGAAAAAATATTTTATTTTGATAAAATAAGATATCAGAATCAGTGGACCAAAAAAAATTCAACAAATAATTAGTATGACACACACAATATGGGTACTGTAGAAGAGGTAAAGAATTTATTTATTGGAAAATTATATACACCAAAAGAGAAGGAAGGAATATGCAATTCCTTGTATTGATATCAAGACATTATAGCATGGAGTTATGAGGATCTCAAAGCCTATGACACATTAATCATCACACACATGAGCCTACTTAAACTAGATGTGAAGCCATCTAGGAAGAGACAAAGACTGATAAATGCATTGCTTGAGCCTATCATTCAAAAGCAGGTGATGAAATTGTTGTCTACTTGTATTATCTTTCCTGTTAGATATTCTACATTGGTGGAAAATCTAGTACCAGTATGCAAAAAGAATGGTGAAATAAAACTATGTAGATTTTAGAAATCTGAGTCATGCATCTAAGAAAGATAATTATCCAATGCTATCATGGGATGAAGTACTATTGATTGTTAATGGTTCTCAAATGATGTATTTTATTGATGGATATTTAGGTTACAATCAAGTAATGGTTCAATATGAGGATAGACATAAGATATCCTTCACAACAAAGTGGGAGAATTTCGCATATAGGAGGATGCATTTTGGTTTAATCAACAGTGGAGCAACATTCCAAAGGGCTGTGGATATTTCATTCAAGGACTTGATAGGAAAGTGAATTATCATTTACATGGATGATTTGATAGTCTTTTTAAAGAGAAGGGGCGATCATATTTCAAATCTATGTAAAGTATTTCAAAAATGCAAAGAATTTGGCATCTCCTTGGATCTTAAAAAGTGCATCTTTGGAGTGATAGAAGGAAAATTGTTGGGGCATGTTATTTCAGAGAATGGCATATCCATTAACCCTGAGCATATCCAAGCCATACTGAAAATTCAACCTCCCAACAGTAAGAAAGAAATGAAGTCATTTTTTTATAAGATCAACTTTGTCAGAAAATTCATTATTGGTTTTGTTGAAATTGTTAAGCCTTTGAATGAAATGTTAAAACAAGATGCTAAAGTAGAATTGACTCTTGAGGCAAAGAAGGCCTTTGAAGAAATTAAAGGACCAATAGCTGAGGCCCTAATCTTGGTAAGTCCAGATTATTCTAAGCTATTTTATATATGCTTGTTTGCTTCTAAACATTTGTGTGCTACCATGTTGACGCAAAAATTAGATCAAGGGGATGAACATCCAATTGCATTTATGAGAACTCCCTTGAAAGATGTTGAGTTATGGTATCCCAGTGTTGAAAAATTGGCGTATGCACACTTCATGGTGTGAATAAATTTAGGCATTATATTTTGAGAAATAAGGTGTTTTCAATCATTCCAAGTCTAGCAGGTAAGCTTTTACTAATGCAAAATGAGTTGGGTGAGAGATAGGCCAAATGTGTGACAATGTTATAGGAATATGATATAGAGATACAACCCATGAAACCAGTTAGGGGGCAAGCATTGACCCACACAATAGTTGAGACTAATCCAAAACTCATAGAACAATAATATAACATCAAAGATGTTTCTCTAGATGGCTAGTATGATGATGTAGTGTATTACTTGCTAAATTAGAAATGTCTAGCACATCTCAATATGGTGCGAAAAAGAGTGTTATGGTTGAATAGTAGTGGTTACATGCTGAAAGGAGCTATATTTTATAAGAAAAAACATGAAGGTATCTATCTTTATTGTCTTGGAAAAGAAGAAGCAGTTCATGTAACGACTGAGTTTCATGATAAGTTTGGGACAAGCCATGGTTTAGCTCCATCCACTGTAAATTATATTCTCCAAGTTGATTACTATTGGCCAACTTTGTTCAAAGATGTTCATGCTCATGTGTGATCTTGCCACACATGTTAGACCACTGCAAGCAAGGATAAGCATGTTTTTCCGCTACAACCAGTGGTTGAAGCACGACCCTTTGCACAATGGGGACTAGAATTTATTGGTATGATCAATCCACCTTCTTCTGTAGGACATAGGTATATTCTAATTTCTACTAATTATTGCACTAGGCGGACGAAAGCAATCCCATGCAAACAATGCACAACTAAAAGTGTTATTAAATTTTTAGAGGATTATATCATTACACACTTTGGTTGTCCATATGCATTTTTTTGTGCCAATGGCCCTACATTTGCATCATTTAATTTTTTTGGGTTGGATTTTGATCATGGGATAATTCTTAAGTTTGATTCAAATTACTATCCTCAAGCTAACGTTCTAGTTGAGTCCACAAATAAGAATCTGTTAACAGTTATCCATAAATTGCTTGACAAGAGCCCAAAGGATTGGCATACCTAGCTGTGATTTTCTCTTTGGGAAGATCATACACATTAAAAGACTACTTTAGGGACTTCCCCATATTATTTGGTTTATGTTTTAGGACCTATTTTTCCTATTCAACTAAGGATTCTCACCTTGTAGTTCATCAATGAATATTATGAAGAGGGGGAACATCTTGAAACTCACTTGGTTGAAATTCTCCATTTGGAGGAAAAGAGGATGAATCCATAGAGAACTTTACTAAACATTGGGGCATAGTTAAGTGTTGGTTTGATTGTAAAGAAAAAAATCAAGGCCTTTAGGATTTTTGATGTGGTCTTGTATTGGGACAAATCCCATGAGAAGAAAGGGGAGCATGGAAAATTTGACAAGTTTTGGCTTGGCCCCTTTCAAATTTCTAATATTTTAGGAGATAATACTTTTCACTTAAAGACTCTCACTAGAGAGGATGTCACATTGCCTATCCATGGGCAATATTTAAAGCATTAATTCCTTGCTTGAGTTGTTTCAACTCAACCCTATATATAGTTAATTTTAGGTATTTTCTATACGTTAGCTTGCTTTCATTTCCTTTTGGGTTTGTTTTCTTTTTTTTTTCTTTTGCTTAGGTATAGGTTATCTTTTGTTTTTTTTTGTTTTCTTGCATCAGTTAGCATAGGTTTTTAGTTTTGTTTTTCCTTTTTGGTTTGAGGTTTCCTATGTTTCCCAAGTTGGGCAATTTGAATGCCTGGGACTATTTTGAGTATTTTCTTGGGAAACTTTGATCATGTTTTTTCTAGAATGGATGATTAAGGTCCTCCATTTAGTGTCACATGGTCTAAATGAATAAAGAGGATGAGTCATTGGCTTGTTTTAATTCTAGAATATGTTGAAATATTGTATCTTTCACACATCTTAAAATATTAAGGTTGTTGTAGGTTCCTTTGTGAGGTCTTGCTAAGTGAAAAATATTAGATTTCTACTTTAGTGCCATTGTGATTCTCAGCCCTAAGTGTGAGCTTCATTGTTCATGGGTTGAAAATAAGAAAAAGAAATGAAAATAAAAAATCTGATAATATGAAAGAAAGAAAGAAAATATTGGAAATCAAAAGACTTTCAATCTTTAGGAGGATTCAAATAACTCTACCAGGGCTATGGATGCCTGGTTGGCAGTAGAGCTATGTTTGAGAGAATCACATCGATAACCTCGCGGGCCTATGGATGCCTGACTGGAAGTGAGGCAATATCTCAGATGCTTTTGGAGTTAGAATCATTCATGTAGTTTAACTTGAATGAGCTTGGTTTTTGCAGTAGCTTAAGGAAGGAAATTAATACATCTGCACACACTTGGATTTCCAACACATGAAAGGTTAGTTCATCTAGATGTTTTGAGTCTTTAGTTTAATAGTTGACCTAATGTGAGGATCAAAACCAAAGATTTTGGGTTCTTGATTCTATTGCAAGAATGGATAAATGAATGAAGGTGTTGTCATTGATGTCAATTGGTCAATTGGTTATCTACTAGTTTTTGTTGGTTGTATATGTTGAGGATATTGAGAAAATTGTATTAAAGAAAGTCTACAGGTATTCAGTTGTTGTTCTGAGTAATGATCTAATATTTTCCCCTATGTTCATGCGGTTTAGATATGTTGGTCATGGTTGTTAAAGGTTGCTATATATAGATTTTTGGTTGTTGGTTCATTGTGAATTTCAAGTTGTGTTCACCAGTTGTGAACTATGTTTTTCTGTGTTTTGGTTGAGGTTTGGGAGAAAATTTATTGGTCCATATTTCTCTTTGATGAAGTCTTTTGACTTTTAGTTCTAGATTTTATTTTTTTTGGTTTCTAGAAGTTTCAAGCTTAATTGTTCTATGTGTTTTACAGTAGTTTGGCTAACCTTGTGTTAAGCACTATCTTTGAAGTTGATGAAGCATGTTGGATCTATTTTGGGTCCCCGTGAAGTGTGTGTTTGGGGTGCCCTCATTCTAATTCCACCCTAGGATGTTTTGGTATTGACCTAATTTTTATTTGAATTTGGATGGCTAAATTTAATATTATTCAAGGTTGGAGATATTATAAATATAGGATGAGTTAGTAATGGAAAATATACAAGAGAAAAGAATGAAGATAAGTGAAAGAGTATACACGAATTTGATGTTATTCAGAAAGTGTTTGTAAGTTGTGTGTGGCAAATCAATGTGAACTTAATGCTAAGTTTCTGGATGCAATTAGTAGAAGGAAAAGTCTATCTTTCATGCAATTTGATCAAGTGATTATGGTGGAATCCTTTGTTGCATTGGGATTGTGGTCTCTCTATAACAAGTCTTCTTTTTCTTCTTTGTATCTCTATGGCAATGATCCCTCCAAGTTGTATCCCTATTCGACAATGAGTCCCTTTTTTTATAGTGAGTCCTTATTTTAGGTAGTGAGCCTTATCTTAGGTCGTGAGTCCTTATTTTAGTCAGTGGGACTTATCTTAGGCAGTGAGCCTTGTTTCAAGTAGTGAGCCTTTTATAATCACTTTTAATATTCTCTATAGTGTGAGTTAATTGTCATTGTGGTTTTTCCCTTATTGGTTTTTCCATGTAAATCTAGTGTTATTGTGTTTATGTGTTGGATTTGAGTTTTTGCATTGGAATTTGATGATTAATCATTTAAGAAATTTTAATTATTAGTTCCGGTGATTGAATTTAAGGTTAAAAATTGTGACAACCGATTCAATCCCCCCTCTTAGTTGTACTATTCAACAATTGGTATCAAATCTTGGTTCCTTGGTGAAGAGCTTAATCACTTGAGGAAGGTCTGAGATGGCTAGAAAAATGGTCTTTGATTATCTGAGGTTTGATGGAACTAATCATGGTATCTGGAAAGTATTGATGGAAGAATATCTAGAGTATTATAGATATGATGTGGAGAAATATTACAAGAATCCTTACACTCCTCCTACTAATGGTATAAGTACACCTAAAGAGATTAGAGCACATGAAGTGAACAATAAGGTGAAGTTCATCTTGAAGAATAGTCTAGTACATTTTGAGTTGATTAAGGTTTAGAATTTGAAGACAACTAAGCAAGTCTGAGATGCTTTAGAAAGAGCAAACAATGGTGATGAAATAGTTAAAGAGGAAAAATTGAAAAATTTGGAAACATAGTTTGATCTTATACATTTGTTTGAAGATGAAAATGTTAAATCTTATGTATAGAGATTGGATGAGGTAGTGGCTAGAATGAGATCTCTTGGTGCTACTATAGATGAAACCAAGATTATAAAGAAGATTCTTAAAACTCTTCTTGATGCTTATAGTGAGAAGGTGAGTGCTATTGAGTAGAAAATAGATTATAAGACTTGTACTAAGGATATTCTATTAGAATTTTTGACATCTTATGAGATGAGGAAGTTGAATCTAAAAAATGGAGGAAAATCAAAGACTGTCTTTAAAGCTACAAAAGTTGAAGATTCAAATGAAGAGAACTTTGATGAAATAGAAGCTAAATTTGTGAGAAGAATGAGAAAAGGCTCTAATAAGTATGGAGGTAAATTTCCCTTTGAATGCTTTAGTTGTGGAGAAATAGGTCATTATGTTGCAAAGTGTCTAAAAAGAGCTAAAAGGAATAAACAAAGTTATGAGAAAGAAAAGAAAGGAAAAAAGATTAACAAAGCTTACTATGTGAATGAGAATGCTAGTATTTCAGATGAAGATTCAGAATATGAAAATGCAGATGACAATGAATGCTTGTTCTTGGTGATTAAGGATGAACCTACTCCTACTTATTCAGAAAAACAGGTAAAAGAAATCCCTCCGAAGAAGGAGAAGGAGAAAAATGGAGGTACAATTATCTCTACCCTACATGCTAAACAATAAAATAATTTTTGGGTAGTTGATAGTGGTTATTCACATCACATGGCTGGTGATAATAGTAAGATTTTTAAACTTGAGAAATATGATGGAGGCTTGGTTATGTTTGGAGATGATACTGGTACTAAAATATGTGGGATAGGTTCAGTAAGTTTTGATGGAAAGCATCACACTGACAATGTTTACTATGTTAAGGTTTTGAGGCATAATTTTTTGAGCATTAGTTAGATGTGCAGAAAGGGATATGATCTTGTGTTTAAGGATGGGAAATGTGAGATCCAAAAAGGATCCAGAACATTGATTTCTATAGGAAAGAAATATGAAGGGAATATCTATCAACTTAAGGGTGTTGATGAACAATGCTTTATGACTTAGATAAATGAAAGTTGGTTATGGCATATGAGAATGTGTCACATGAATTTTCATAACTTGGTAAGGATTAGTGATGTTCAAGCCATGAGAGAATTATCAAGAATTACAAAGCCTATTAATGTTATTTGCAGGAATTGTAGTTTGGGAAGCAAGCAAGAAATCATTACAGATCAAAGGAACAATCTACTACTAGACTATTGGATTTAGTTCATATAGATCTTTATGGTCCTATGAGAGTGTGAAGTCAACTTGGTGAGAGGTACTTTATTCTTTTAATTGATGATTATTCTAGATATACATGGGTTACATTTCTTAGAGAGAAATCACATGCATTAGATAGATTCAAGGCATTCAAGGCTATGGTTGAAAATGAAGTGAATTTGAAGATAAAATGCTTCAGATCTATTAGAGGTAGAGAATTCACCTCCCATGAGTTCAATATGTTTTGTGAAGTGCATGGAATAAAGAGACAATTGTCTACTCTGAGAAATCCTTAGCAGAATGGAGTTGTTGAAAGAAAAAATAGAAAAATTCAAGAGGTTGCTAGATCAATGATCACTGAAGCTAGATTACCAGAAGTTTACATGGAACAACTGCAATAATTTTAGTTAACAGATCAACCAGATATGGTGTGTAGATTGAAGAAAGATTTATATGGATTGAAGCAAGCTCCTAGAGCTTGGTATACAAGGTTAGACAAGTATTTGATTCAGCAAGGATTTAATAAAGGTACGACAAACAACAATTTATACTTTAAGATTGAAAATGAGAAAATCTTGATTGTAGTTGTATATGTTGATGGTATTATGTTTAGAGGAAATGAAAAGATGTGCAAGATGTTTGCAGAAGAGATGCATAAAGAATTTGAAATGTATATGTTTGAGGAGGTGAATTTCTATCTTGGGCTATAGATTAATCAAACAAAGAAAGGAATTTTTATTTCACAGTCTAAGTATGTGAGAGAGACGTTGAAGAATTTCATGATGGATGGATCCAAACCGGTATGTACTCCTATGGTGACTAATTGAAAATTAGGTAAAGATGATGATTCACCTAAGGATGATCAGAGCAAGTATATATCTATGATTGGCGGATTATTGTATTTGATTGCTACTAGACCAGATATCATGCATGCAATTTGTCTTGTGGCTATATTTCAAGAAGATCCAAAGGAAACACATGTTGTTGCTGTTAAAAGAATATTTAGATATTTGAATGACACTCTGGATTATGGATTGTGGTATCCTAAAGATACTGACTTTACACTTAGTGCCTATATAGATGAAGATTGGGATGGGTGTGTAGATGACAAAAAGTGTGCAAGTGGTGGTGCATTCTTTATTGGATGCAGATTGGTGGCATGGTTGAGCAAGAAGCAAGATTCAATCTATTTGTCTATTGTTGAAGTTGAGTATATTGCTATTGTATCTTACTGGACACAAGTTCTACAGATGAAATAGATATTGAAAGATATCATAGTACTATATGATGATCCCATTTCTATCTTTTGTGATAATACTAGTGCAATTAACATTTAAAAGAATCCTATGATTCACTTGTGGATGAAGCATATATCTATCAGATATCATTTCTTAAGAGAGGTCATGGAGAATGAATTCAAGCTTGAGTATGTTATGAAAAAAGGATCAGATTGTTGATATATTTGCAAAGGCTCTTCCTAAAGATACTTTTGAGTATCTCCAGGAGAAGTTAGGGGTTATTTCCCCTCCTTTCATAAACTAAGATGCATCAGTCTGGTGGATTCTTGGTTATATCTTTTTGGACTAATATTTTGGTGGCTACCTCTCAGGGGGAGCAGGTAGTTTCAGGTGTTGTCATTGTGAGTATTCTATTTTCATGTCAAAGGAAGATTCAATGAACATATATATTTTTCATTTTCCATTGATGTCAAAGGGGGAGAGAAACCATGTGAAAAGGAGAGAAAGCTAATGAGAGAAAGAAGGTAATGAGGAAGATGATCTTCTGAGGGGGAGAAGCAAAAAAAAATATTGAGAAGTATATTCAAAACTGGTATGGTGTCTTTGATGATTTTTCACATCATGAGTTTCCATCAATGACAAAGGGGAGATTATTGCAAGAATAGAGAAAGGAATGAAAGTGTTGTCATTGATGTCAACTGGTCAACTAGTTATCTACTAGTTGTTGTTGGTTGTATATGTTGAGGATATTGAGAAAATTGTATTAAAGAAAGTCTATAGGTATTCAGTTGTTGTTCCAAGTAATGATCCAGTATTTGCCCCTATGTTTGTATGGTTCATATATGTTGGTCATGGTTGTTGAAGGTTACTATATCCAAATTTTTGGCTATTGGTTCGTTATGAAGTTTGAGTTGTGTTCACTAGCTATGAACTATGTTTTTTTGTGTTCTCGTTGAGGTCTAGAAGAAAAGTTGTTGGTTTAGATTTCTCTGTAATGAAGTCTTTTGACTTGCAATTCTAGAGTTAAGATGTTTTTGGTTTCTAGAAGTTTTGAGCTTAACTTTTCTATGTGTTTTACACTAGTTTGGATGACCTTGTGTTAAGCACTATCTTCAAAGTTGATGAAGCATGTTGGATCTATTTTGGGTCCTTATGAAGCATTTGTTTGGGTCACCCTCATTATAATTCCACCCTAGGATGTTTTGGCACTAACCTAATTTGTATTTGAAATTGGATGGCCGAATTTAATCTTTTTCAAGGTTGGAGATAGTGTAAATACATGATGATCTAGTAATGAAAAATATACAAGAGAAAAGAAGGAAGATAAGTGAAAGAGTAGACATGAATTTGATGCTATTCAGAAAGTGTGTGTAAGTTGTGTGTGGTAGATCAGTGCAAAGCTTAATGTTGAGTTTCCAAATGCAATGAGAAAAAGATGAACTCTATCTTTCATGTAAGTTGATCAAGCGATTGTGGTGGAATCCTTTGTTGCATTGGGATTGTAGTCTCTCTATAACAAGTATTATTTGTCTTCTTTATATCTCTGTGGAAGTGAACCCTTTGGGTTGTAGCCCTATTGGATAGTGAGTCCTTGTTCCAGAAAGAGAGTCCTTGTTTCAAGCAATGAGCCTTATCTCAGGTAGTGAGTCCTTATTTTAGGCAGCGAGCCTTATCTCAGGTAGTGAGCCTTGTTTCAAGAAATGAGCCTTTTGTAATTAGTTTTGATATTCTC
>VDFB02270651.1:437623689-437701369 GCA_007258455.2 Sequoia sempervirens
GATAGACCTAAGCATCAAGCCTCCGTTGCAAATGTAGATGATGGCTCTCCACAGAAGAATGAAGAGCCTTGTTACCATGCAATATAATAAGATCCTTGAAGCCTTATGCTTACAATAATTATAAGATCAATATAAGAAGAGCCTTGTTACTATGCAATATAATAAGATCCTTGACTTACTGATGCTTTACTTTTTTCATGATATTATAGAACATTTTTATGGGTTGTTGGAAAGTCTTCCCTTGGGCTACTGAGTTTGGTTACAAGTGATTCATCCAAGTTATTAATCTCTATCTTGTTCTTATTAGATATAGTCCTCCTTTAATATATTTTATACTGGACTCCAATTGAAGTAGATTATTATATTGTATGAAGCAGAGTTTATTTTCATGCCACATTGTACTATACCATATACGTTGCATTTTGAATAATGTTTTAGTCAAATTTGAAAGTAGTAACTGGGGTAATGAAATAAATAAAGGAAAGATTGCAAATTATGTTTGTTTACTTGCTCCTCTTGTTCAACCTGATAGTGACTATAGAATCACAAGCTATGCTAGTAAAAGCAATGGGAAAGAAAGGGGTTAAAAGAGGGAGGCCAACTACATCAAAGAAGGAACCATCACCCTCTCTGGAAAATAATGAAAATACAAGTAATAACATACACAATAAGAACCTAGAAGATCAAAATCAAACGAAAAGGGGTAGAGCAAAGGGGTTGAAAAGAGAACCATATCCTGTTATGGAATATGAAGAAAAGGGAAAGAATGATGGAAACTCTGGTGAATTGGTGGATCGAAAACAACTTTTCGAGTTAAATCACTGTGAAGGTTTTCTTATTACACCTATTTTCTTGAATCTCATAAGCTAGCTTGGTTACAGTTTGTGTGTGAGTGACTAATTTGTGTGCTCTTGAGTTCTTGTGATTTTGTTTTTGCATGGGTTAATTAATTTAATTTGAAAGTCTAGGTATGTGTTAGTGTATATATAAAGATGATTCCATTATATGTGTGACATGCCTTTGTCATTGTGTTGGAATGTTTCAGCATGCTGTGTTTTTCTTGGCAGTGAAAGAAAAAATTATTTGTAGCATTGGTATTCATGTTTCCAACCTGCTAAAGTATCCTCAAAGATAAAGTTCTACTCTTTGTTTATTTTAATTTTCATACTTGCACATTTCATAGTTTTCTAGTATGTCACTTCTATCTGATCTTGTCATAGTGACTTATCAATCCGCTGAGAAGCATTCCAAGGCAGATATAGTAGAAATATAGGATTGAACAAATGATGATAATGAGAAAAAGTTACCTAAAAGTCAGTTGGAATTCATTTGTAGTATCAAAGCATACATAAAAGGGTGCCTAGGTCTATGCTTTATCAACATTAAGTGGCAGAAGGAGAGGTATTTTATAGAGCATCAACCAAAACATGCACCTAACTGGAAGGTGAGTTAGCGACATGAGGCTTTTGAAAGTGTGCCTAGCAGTCATGAAGCAGTGAGCAGCAGGTAAAAATGGTGCCTGGGAGGATCTAAAATGATGTTTTGAGTGGCATGATGGATGATAATAGGCACCTAGACTGACAAGACTAACTGAAATTGGTGCCTAGCATTTATTTGACTGAGCTAAAAGGCAGGTACATCAAGGATAGGTGCTTGGAGTGGATGTTTATGCAATGTGAAGCAATGGTTTGAATTTGAAAGATGTGTAATGCAATGTAATCAATAATATGAATAAATTTTAATTATTCAGTTATGTACTCATGAAGCAATCTCGTATTGCCCTAGGTTGACTTTGTAAAAAACTATATTGTAATTGAAATTTTTCATCCATCGCAAAGATTCAGTTGTTACTTATGCAATGTGAGGTAATGCTTTGAGTTTGAAAGATGTGCAATGCAATGTAATCAGCAATATGAATAAACTACATAATATAACCATTCTTTTTATGCTATTGTACATCAAGATATTTAACCATTGCTCATTTGATTAAAATTTCAAAGAGTTTAATTATGCACATGAGGAGGCAATTAAATTTCGATTGTCAACTTCTATATATGAAATTATCCAATAATCAAGTGTATGTCCATATACAAAAATGGCATCAACGCCAAATCAAACAAAATTTTACAATATGTGGCATATGCCATCTCGGTAACTATTCAATATTTACATGCCAAAATGTATATCTCATTCTAAACTACTGGTGGATCATCAAAATGGAGCCTCTTTGAAGCACTCGTTGCCTCTGAAGGTAGCTACACAAGAAAAAGTCAAACCACAATTGAGATTAGTTATACTATATAATTTAAAATCGAATAATTAACATCAAAATCAATATACATTAAATTATAATTGAACTCTAAAATTGTAATCTTGATTACCTGAAATATCTGTCTCTTCAAAGGGTCGGGAGTTCTAGAATATGCCCCTCTCAAAGAACCGACCAAACCATCTTTTGTAATTTCAATCTATATAGGTGAACAAAAACATAAAACTGATCCAAGTTAGTATACAATTGTCAATAATAGGAACATATAAATACCAAACACAAAATAAAATGAAGACATACTTCTTTAGGTTGATCTTTTTCTTTTTATTCTCCTTTTAGGTGCGTTTCATTGCCACCTCCTCCTTGAGGTGCTTCTTGAACACTACTCCTTCAACTGTTCCAATATGTAACGCCAGTGTTGTGGCCTTGTCAACAAGGACGATAGCTCATAATTCCTCGCGACATAAAATGACAAGTACATATGAAACTACCAATCTATGTTGATGTATGTATAATCAATATAAGATCTTAAAATTTTAATTCAATCAAATTTGAGTTCAATTACCTTGCCCTTATCCAACATTACACTTCCATATAACTGGATAAGGTCGCGACTCAAGCCAGATAAGGTATTTCCTACAAGAGGAAAATAAGATAACATATAAGCATATTATATAATTTCATTTTAATGACAATTCAAAGGACAAGAAAGCACAAATAAATGTAAATGAGTGAGTGCAAAAATATATATCAGGTGTGTCTAGGCTAAAATGAAATGGCCTTCAGAGGTAAGGAACCGCCACATTTGTCGTACTCCTCCCTCAGACATCAACTGTTAAATAGACTAGTGTAAATAAATATTAGTACATTATACTATCTCTTATTAATATTCATTTAAAACAAATGCAAGTTATGAATTCACAACTTAAATTTTACCTATGTCACTATTCCAATGTCCCCCTCTCTAGCAGGAGAGGACTCTGTACGGTGTGCTCCACTCCCCTGCATCTGATCTATAATGTCCACATCGTGGAAGTCATAATCGGAAGTGTCTAGGGGATGCTCAGCAGGCTCTACAAGAGGACCCAAGCATATTTGGCGGCACATGGAGTAAGTATGTGGTACACAAATATGTGGACCTGACGAGGATGATGCAGCAACACTCGAGCCATCACCAACATCACTAGAATGTGGTTGAGCTACTACAGAAGCATGTGAAACCAAAAGAACACCAAAGAGTGAATAGCGGATAGTTCATGTGGCTGCATCCTCGCATAATATCTAGATGGTAAGCACTGGAGGTGGCAGAGGAAGCAGCGCAGGGAGGGGAACATGTGGGCTGGATATTACTCTAACTCTGCTCTATCTCCAAGCATACTCACCAATGCCCTAGAAGGTCTAATGTCAGCAATTGACATGATGCCCCTAACACAAACTCAACTTATACTTTTTATAAAGTGCAAATGGTACATCCAAATTGTTCGGGTGGTTTTAAAACCATACACCACCCATCCCAAAATTTCTTTACAATGTCTCTATGAGTGCAATTCATTTTATAGAAAGTTTTGTTTTATTAACATTAACTAGCAAACCAAGGGGTTAACAAATAAAGAGGCTATTTGGGCTTTGGTTATTCCAAGATCTTTCACATCATCATAGGACAATCCACATGCATAATATTCTCTCATGTCTTCTTGCCACGAATGAAAGGCATTATGTTGCAAGGAGAGGGTTTCTATATTTTTAATTATTTCTTTCATTGTGTTTGACATCGAAGATAATCGAGGGACTCTCATATAAACTTCATAAATGGAAGTGGTGGAGGTGGAGGTGGAGGAGGTGGAGGAGGTGGGGAGGTGGAGGGAGGGCGGTGTGGTGGAGGGTGGTGGGGTGGTGCATTTTTCATTGTCCAGCAACCATAATGCTTACGATTCAATATAAAAACAAATCAATCTAATTAAAATTAGACAATATAAATGAAAATATTATAAAAATACCCTAGTTTTAAAAAAATCCAACAAAAACCCTAGTTTTTAACAAAAATCTATAAAATTCTCTAATTTTTAATCCAAAAACATAAAAAAAACTATTTTTAAATCAAAATACATTACAAACATTCAATTTTCATCAAAATCCATACTAAACTCAAATTTTCATAAAAATCTATCAAAACCACCCAACTATTTAGGTCCAACCTTTACTGGGAGAGTTATCAAACCAATTATAGGGAAGCCATAACCATCATGAGCTTTTAATCATGCTTTTGATTGTTCATAATCGTCTGCATAAAGTTCATGTACATACAATAACTCTTTTTTTATCATATTCACTATGTACATGGGATCAATGAGTATTCCCCTTTTCAGGTTTCTGCAAACTTGATATAAAGAAGACCATCCAGTGTAGTTATAGAAGAATCAATATATGTAAAAGAAATGTCAAAATATAAAATATTATGGTTTTGCTTTATGATTTTGAATATTAATAATGTTTATAAAGATGGAAAAATCATTATCATCTTCTTCATTATCATCGTATTGAACAAAGTTTGTTGAATGAATTGGTAATGGGCTTGTAAATATTTGTAAGTATTGATTAGGTGAAAAAACCAATTTATTTCCTTTGTCATTAATAGGTCATCCAACTGGATTTGATTAGAATGAGGTCTTGCACTTGGTTATAAATATACTTACATCTTTCCATATCATGTCGAGGTGTACGATGATATTGAAAAAATGTTTTTGCATTAAAGTTTGGTGGTAAAGGTTTAATTGTTTGAATATGACTAATTGGAGGAAGTTGAATCATATTCTTGTTTAACTATTGCAACATGATCACATGGAGAGAATCAAACAACTATGAAAATTTCCTATCTCATGGCCTAAATTTATATCTATAGTTATGTTTACAGTAGTTACTTTTGTCTCAATATTATGAGCAGTTTGACATGAATGTTTATCAAGTAATGATTTTTTGTTTTTTCTTTTTAAATGATTGATAGTTTTTTTGAGGCATGACTTATATGATTGACCAATAGGAGCCTATGAAGGGGTACCATCATACCAACTAATCGATATTCGATAATCATGAAGGGTTATACAAAAACGTGTTAAGGATGGATATTTCATTAGCAATTTCTTATCTTGAATATTAGGTTGTAAGTTACCTATAAACACCCTTTGAATGTCAACATCTTGAAGACTATAGGAGAATTTCAAATAAAGGGATTAGTATCATTTCATAAAGTTTTTTATTTTCTCTTTAGGTCCTTGATTACAATGAACTAAATTTGTTAATGTAACTTGAGGACTGATGTCCACTTGAAAGTGTTGGAGGAAATCACTAATGAGTTGTGTAAAGGAGGTAATTGATTGTTTGACAATGAACAAAACCAATCCAAGGCCATATCTTTCAATATCTAGAAAAGAGTTTCACTATGAGTGAATCTTCAAAAATAAAGTCTCTACACAAGGTAGTAAAAACTAACAAATGGTTATTAGGATATTTTTTACCATTGTACTTTCCAAAGTGAGGTATTTCAATGTTTTGTAGTATAGGTGTATTTAAAATAGTGAACATTAATGAACTATGTGTAAGGTATTTTGGATGTTTACTATTGGTTTGATTTTGGTTTAAGTTTGAAATTTGTTGTTGTAATAATGTCATGCTTTAAATAAAAAAGTTGATTTATCACAAAATCATTGGGCCACATGTTGTGAGAGTTTTTCAAGTATGGTGAACTAGTATGGAGGAATGGTGGGATATTATATTTCATGTTTAGGAGGGGTGATGAATATGGAGGTGTTATAGGTGAAGGGACAAAACTATTATAATTTCCACTAGAAATTCCTAAGCGAGTTTAAACCATTGTTATATTCCATCATTGATGCTATGACTGGAGGTGTAAAGTTGGGAATAGAAGGCATTATTGTGGGAGAGGAAACTTATTTTCCAAAAGGATTTTGAGCATTAGTCAAAAATTTAGTGAAACTAGCTACCAAAGGAATATTAGAATCTACTATATTAGCTAGGCTATGTAACACTTCTATCCCTTCCTAATCATTTACCAACTTCCCAATGCTATCCAAAAGAGGGATTGCTTCTCCATCCAAAGGTTCAATGCTTAAGAATTGTTGAATTCATTGTAGGTCTTTATCCAATTATTCTAGATTACCATTGGGGACCTTAGAAATAACATATGCCAAGTCCACATAAATGTTAGGTTACAAAAAAGACATGGGTAATGTAGGACTAGGGAGGGAATATAAGATGGATTGGGTAGACATAATACATTGAGTGAAAAAGTTATAAGAATCAAGCTCAACATTGGTTATGATTGCAACATAGGAAGCCATAAGTCTACAACTACATCTCACATGGGTATTAGTGAAGTGACACAAGGTCATGAAGCTCATAAATTTTCTACAAGATTCAAAACAATTTAATGCTCATACAATGAAGGGAAAACACAAAATAGTCACAAAAACTAAAATAATTTGCACACACAAAACCCAAAACAACATAAGAATCATAGAGATAGAACTATGATCCAAATCTTTGTCAAAACTGATTGGACAGGGAATTGGCACCCTAGACTGATGAGGTTGATTTTTGTTAAATTTAAAATCTAAAAATGAGATATAGTATCTGAGGATCCTAATTGAAGATGTTTAGGTCTGCCAATAGGAATACTTTTAGAAATGCACAAAATTTTAATTTTATATACATGCAGCCATAATGCCTGATTAAATATAAAAACAAATCAATCTAATTAAAATCAGACAATATAAATGAAAATAGTTTAAAAATACCCTAGTTTTTTTTAAAAATCCAACAAAAACCCTAGTTTTTAACAAAAATCTATAAAATTCTCTAATTTTTAATCCAAATACATAAAAAACACTATTTTTTCGTGAAAATCCATTGCAAACATTCAATTTTCATCAAAATCCATGCTAAACTCAATTTTTTCATAAAATATCTATCAAAAAACCCTATTTTGAAAAAAATCAACTAAAATTAAACAAATCTAATTGAAAATTTGATTAGAGCAAATAAAAAATTAAGAATCTAACCTGTTGTAGATGGATTTGAAATCGGATATCTGATTTGCGCTTTCCACTGTGCGCCCACCACGGTTAAGCCGAATGAAAATGAGTTTTGGTCGGTTTCATTCGGCCCGAAATAATATATGTTTACAAAATCGGATATCCGATCCAAATCGGATATCCGATTTTGTAAACATATATTATTTTGGGCCGAATGAAACTGACCAAAACTCATTTATATCTTATCTAAATCGGATATCTGATTTGGATCGGATATCTGATTTAAATCGGATATCCGATTTGAATCAGATATCTGATTTGAATCAGATATCCGATTTGAATCAGATATCTGATTTGAATCGGATATCCGATTTGAATCGGATATCCAATTTTCAAATCTAGGTTTTTGCTTTGCCTCGGTAGTCACCCGAGCCCCATAAAGTCAACTCAGCATTTTCGTGTTTTTGAGTCGTAGAAACACGTATTTTTTTCTCCATTGCCACTTTTTGGCATACCATGATCCTGCACATGCCCACAACACAAGTGCAATAAACATTTCAAAGAACCCTGTTATAAATTCAAGAACAAAACACATATATATCAATTTTTGAGAGAAAAAGTGTTGGACAATGAAGTCAGATTGGAGTATGTGACAACAAAGGAACAAATTGTAGACATATTTACTAAGACTCTTCCAAAGGATAATTTTGAGCATCTTAGGGAGAGGTTGGGGGTCATTGGCCCTCCAAACTAAGTGCACATGAAGGTGCGTCAGTCTAGTGAATTCACAAATTCTTTATTTATCTAGATTGATAAATAGGTCTACTCCACAGGGGGAGTAGAAAAGGTTTTCATTGTTGTAGTATGAGTTTACTCCTAAGGGGGAGTGATCAGAGTTGTTGGTATTTTCCATTGATGTCGAAGGGGGAGATAAATTCATGTGAAAACCAATTGTAGAGGTAGAGAAGGTGTTCTCTCGGGATATTTTGAAGGATGTCATCTTTGATGGTTTTTCACATCATGTGTTTCCATCAATGACAAAGGGGGAGATTGTTGCAAGTATGCAAAATTTTTGGTGGTGTTGTCATTAATGTTGTCATTCATATCAACACAGTTCAGTATGTTGCAAATTGTACATGTATAACTAAGATGTTGTGAGTACATGGAGCTATCTTTATGGTGTTGTAGATGTGTTGGTTTGATGAGTTTCTAAGTGCTTTTGAGAAAATTAATAAAGAGAAGTCAGAGTGAAGAATGTGTTCAAAATGTGCTCCGTGTTTCTCCTGTGTTGATCCTATTCTTGTACATATTTGAATATTTGATAATGATGATATTGTTGTGATATATCTTGAGTTTTAGCATTTGGTGTGATAGTACATGAAAGTTATGTTCATTGGTGTGTGAATTGTTCTAGCAGAGTTGATCTTCTGTGGACTAAGAGAATTATTTTTGCTCTGTCGTCCTCCACTATTTTGTTTTAGATCTTGTGGATCTAGGATATATCTTGAGATGGTTTTCTCTAGGTTTTGGAAAAGAAGTTTGAAGTTTGGTGATCCAGAAGTCATGTTTCAGTGTTTCAGTATGAGTTTGCACAATCCAGATGGACTAGTGAAAGGTGTTAAGAGTTTGGATCATATTGCATTTGTTGTAGATATATCTGAAGAAATATGAGATGTATTCTCATGCATAGTGAAGTGTGTTGTGGCGTTTGTGTGTCATCTTCTTGTTGGGAAGTGTGTACATCAATGTTCATTTTTTTTTCATTAGGTTTGGCCGACTTGGTGTTTACACTTCATTTGAAGAATAAAATTAGATTGAGGAAGCATGTAGTTGATTTGAGAAATTATTTTTTGTGGTCTTAGTTAAATGTTTTATTGTTCCACTCCCATTCCTTTCCACTGTGGGAATGTTGTTGACCTAATTTGAATTTATGAAATGAGGTATTTGTGGCCGACCTTGGAGAAAGATTCTAAGGTTGAGGATGGTATAAAAGAAAGTTGAATTATGAATAATTGGATGATAGTGTGATGAAATTTTTTGAAAGTGAGCCACAAATCATAAGAGAAAAAGTGTGAGAGTGAGTGAGTTGAGATAGTAGTTCTTTATAATGTTGGATTCCTAAAGGCAGTGAGCTAAAGGTTTGTACGATCCTTATTCAAAGTTGTGGATGTGTGTAAATTTTTGTGGTGGATCTTTTGTTCTCTTTTGTATCTATAGGTAGTGAGCCTCCCTATTGGTCAGCGAGTCCTTTCTATAGGAAGTGAGCCTTTGTACTTGGATAGTGAGTCCTCTTCTGGGAAATGAGCCCTTGGTAGTGAGCCTCTGTATTCAGTTTTATAATATTTTTATATTGTGAGTTAACCCTCACTGTGGTTTTTCCCTTATTGGGTTTTCCATGTAAAAATCTGGTGTTCATTGTGTTGATTTACTTTTTGTTATTTGTGTTTCATGATCTTACTTAATAACAAAATAGTTTGGTTGTGAATTGATAAGTGCTGAAGTCTTAAGTTTGAATTTTGTGACAACTGATTCACCCCCCCTCTCAGTTTTCCTGCACCTATTTAACACTCTCTAGGCTTATCCACATCCTCAGAGACAAGAATATATTCTTTGACCAATATTTCTCTACAAATTTCCATTACCTTTACACTTTGATGCCATCTATTGTACATCATCTAGAAAAGAAGAAATATTTTCATGCAACTACAAAATCTCCTCAATTAAAACAATACCTTTCTAATACACCCTATTTATCCATTGATGGGTTACTTGTACAGATGTTTTAATCTTTTCTACTTCATTAATTTCATCCTTGTATAATATGTTAGTCAGAATAGATGTACTTTCTTGTTCTTGAGTCTGTAGAGGCTTAACCAGATTTTGAATATATTTTTTCAATTCATCTACTTGTTTCTATAGCTTTTCCTTGGCTTGTATCTCCTTATCTAGTCTTCTTAAGAATGCATCTATAAAATCCTTCAAATATTCAATCTCTTTCTTGGTCGATGGTCCCAAATTGATTGTTTGTACACTGAAATCTGCAGGGGTAGAGTCATCTCTACTCTTTTGAGTTGTGGGACTAGCAATGTGTAATACCATGTTGGATTCATCTCTCACAATTCTAGAGACTACTTTGTCCTTCTTTCTCTCTTTAGTTCTTCCTAAACTTGCCAAAAAACTATCCCAACCTAGAACTATCTCCTCAGTAACCACTGGCTTAGGTTTTAAGCTTTCTTTCAACCAATTATGGGTAGTATATTCTTCTAAATTGGTATCAATATGAGGACTATTTTTCCTTTGAGGTCTTCTAACTTATCAACTTCAACATTCTCTAAATTTTTTTTCCCCTAATTCTCGTCTTCTTTTTCTGATTGTTGTGCTTTCTCTTCCCTTGGTGACTCAAAAGGAACTTCTTTTGTCTTTTTAGGCTCCTTCTCTTCCTTATTCTCTACTTTAGAGACATTCTCCTCCAATTTCTCTCCAAGATTGCTAAGAAATCCATCTTTGGGAGTCTCAAGCTCCTCTTCTTCTTGTGCTTGTTCTTTGGAGGCCTTTGTTGCATTTTATGTTATCTCTCCTTCTTTATCAAAGTGATGAGGTGAATTAGGAGGAATATTCTCTATGGAATCTTCTTTTGTAGCTTCCTCCATCTTAGATGGTGGCTCATTTTCAACTTTTTCTAATTCTTTAGTCATCTTCTCTTAACCTTCCACATTTGGGAGTTGTACTTTACTTTGAGGAGAATTTTTTCTAGTATATAATTTATTTTTATCTCTAGAACTCTCAATTTCAATTGATGCTTCTTTAGTTTCTCCATCTGTATCACTATCTTTACTTTTCTTTGATCCTTTCAAAGGAGAGGCACCCTTATTCCCTCCTCTGACTAATTTTATTCTCTTGTAAGATTGACCTTTTGTTGTTTCCTGAGGGATCTCCTCAGTGGAATTTATTTTCTTTGGTATTGGTTGTATTTTAGGTTCACCAGCCTTAGCCTATGCCTTGGACTGACCTCTAGTTCTCCTCTTGATGACAAGAGGTTGCTCTTCCTTAGATTCTTCTCCTTGGGCAACAGGAACATCCTATTTTTTTTCTCTAGAACATATTCTAAGGAATATCGAGAATCCAAGTCTCCCATTAGCTCATATGTGGGCTTAATTCCATTAGCTTCCATCTCCAATGTTTTATTCTTCACCCATTTTTATGAATATTTGATAATGGAGGCATTAATTTCATCCAACTCTACCACTTCTTTAGCCCAGTCTATAGGAGGAAGAGGATTATTTTTATATTGCATGTAATCATGGTATTGTATCACCTCTTCTTCATCCTCAATTTGATCTAGTGCTTGTACTACTCCATAGAGTCTTATCAAATTCAATGATAGTATAGAAAAATTTCTTTCGATTACTTCAAATTCATCTCTATAGTTGGCCCAATAGTCTTCTATATTATCTTCGTGCTTGTACTCTCTATTGGCAATCTTCTATGCTACTCCATAGGGATCACAATTATCTCTATTTGAATGTTGGACTAGATGAAGGTGTGGCATTTCTACCTCTGAATGTTGAGTACTATGAATTTTTGGGTAGGCTTCCCATCCATTGACTTCCAAGGGGAATTCCCCACCAACTCTAGTCTTATGCATACTTTTAAAAATTGAATCAAAAGCAACCCACTTCCTTGTTACTTCTAGCAATATAACCTTATCAGTTGGATACCTTGGGAGCCTGTAAGGTACCTTAGGGTTGCCCTAGATCCTGATGTATGTGAACTTAGGAAACTGAATGAACTAGTACCCATACCTTTTGATTAACTCCCAGGAATCAATTGAAATTCTTACATGTAGTTCCTCCTATAAAGTCCTTGTAAAATACATAGTAAAGGCACCATTTACCTTCCTATAGTTTGAGGTATTCAAATGAAGCTGAGGGTTGATGTCATACACTCTATCTTGACCAATTTCACCTTTGCAGCTTAAACCTTTGTATCTATAATTCCTTGCAAGAATCTAGACTACATAGGAGGTCATAGTGAATGTCCTTGTATCTTGTAAAAATATTAATTGTTTTTCCAAGTTATCTCTAATTATACTAGCCCAATTATAATTGATCCCTTTCTCAATTTGGGCTATTACATAGAACATCTAGTTTTAAAACACTGAAGATTTCTCTAACCCCATAACTCTATTAAGAGGATTGATCATATCAATGTACTCCAATTTGAAATCACTTCTATGTAATTTATTTGGAAACTTAGAATAATGATACTTAGACTTATTAATCTAGAAGGAATTCATTATTACCAGTGTGTAATTTGGATCATCAATATAAAACTTATTTTCTACATCCATGCTGAACTTCACCAACTTCTGATGTGGGGAAATATTAAATGCTTCTTCTAGTGACTCCTCTTTTAGATTATCCATTATTCTACCTTGAGGGCACACTATCACTATTCTATCTGAGTCATAGTGTTTGGAACACTCCATAATTAGCTTTGGATACTACACTAACAAAGTAAATCTTTCCTGCTTGTGCTAATCATGTCTTCACCAATCTTCTAGCCAATGGAGTGGGAGCATTGCAGTACATTCTCTGCTTGAAATCTTCATAGTCCAAATTTCCTATATTTGTGTCTCCAAAATTCTCCTAGTAAGAAGCCATCTTAGACTCTGGGAGTCTTCTTTTAAAATCATACTTCATTTTCTCTACTCTAGTGGTTGGCTCTTATTTGACTAGTTCAGTTGTCTTCCCCTTTCCAGTTGTAGCCTTGCTAGACTCTTCCTAGATTTGGTTAGGAAAAACACCATAATTACTTAAAATGCAAAGCCAAATTAATCATCACATCATTGCATCATTAGATTTTATCATGATATTTCATAAGCAATAGGTTACATCTCATAATCATCATTTATGCTCAAAGAACCAAGATCAAAATCCTTAAAATCCAAGTTATAGAAACTTTTAGGTTTTAATGAGTTTTGTGGATTTTAGCATCTCAAGGATTTTTGAGGAATCCAGGTCCCTATGGAATCCACAAAGAAACACCCTTTGGTGGAAAAATAATTACAAGCATTATGCAACCCCCCTTATGACTCAAATGTATTGAACAATTGAGATTTAAGCCTTAAACACAAATCATACTTCAAATGACATCAAGGCACTCAACACTATGAAAATGATGAAGCATTAGGTAATCCAAGAAAGATAAGAATCTACGAAAACGACGTATTCAGGTAATGCATAAGGTAAAGGATTTTGTGAAAAAGCAATGTACGGGGATTCCACAAGCACATGGATTCCATGAAGGAAAACAGGCTTTGGGAATTTCAAATTCATGCACATTTCATGAAAGAATGTATGTCAACCATTCCAAAATAATAAGGATTTGATGAAAGCTTGATATTTAGAAAGCCACACTTCTAATTTTATCATCTAGCTATGACTCAACTTTTAAATGCCATCACCAAAAAGAAAAATCAAATCAATATTCAATCTTAGATACATTGCATTTTAATGAGCATAAATTTGGACATCTCTAACCATATTTCATCATAAAACAAGATAGAGCTTTAAAATTAATGTACTTAGCAATCTTAATTAGATCAACATGAAGGAAATCAAATTGATTATTAATAAAATTTCAAACAACTTAAGGATGCCCCAATCCATTCCCACTAAGTCCAAGATCAATAGAGTGCCCAAAATTACCCAAAACTTAAACCCTAGGTCATCAGTTATGCCAAAATGATGCCCTAAATTCAATAAATGCTTCAAAGGTAAATGAAAATAAAATAATAGCAATCATTTCAAAATACAAACCCACTTCAATGCTAAATAGAAAGATACAAACCCCTTTAAAATGTTTGCGCTAATCAATATGAAATGGGTTCAAACTCATAGTTTTGATGATAAACAAAAAATGCAAATCTAAATTGTGACCTAGGGAGAAATAGCCATTCGAATCACCATTAAATTTTTCTAAAAAGCTAGACTGAGGAAGTTTAGACCCTATCTTGTGATATGAATGGAAAAAATGGAGTACACAAATAACACCCTAGAAACCCTAGCGATGATCACCAAAATTCACACACATGATCCTCAAAAACCCTAGCCCCGACCTGTTCAAGCACTCTAAAGCTCTCCAAACACCAAAATTTTCAAATGGCCAAATCTTAATGTCACCAAAAAGACTCAAATCACATTATAAATCAAGCCAAAGGACACATTAATGGAAAATTATCCATGTGCAAAGTGAAGTAAATGACATGGCTAGATGTTTAGAAGGAATTCAGGGAATCTGCAGGGTCACAGATTCTCTATAAAGAAGGATTTTGGAGAATCCGCCCAAGTCAAGATTTCACAAATATGAGACTTTCATGGATTTTGTTGATGGAAAGATTTAGCAAAGGGGAGGTTTTCAGGGAATCTGCCCAAGGAAGGATTTCCTGAACTTAAACCCATTTGAACATTTAAGGAACTTTGTTATTTTAGATGCTCATCATGAGGCCAATTGTTGCAAAGACATTCACCCAAAATACTAATGTGATCATAAAAAAAAACCAAAGGTGAAATAATCCAAAATTCAAAAGACCCATCCCTTAAGGGGAAATGGAAGAACCTAAAATACAAAGGCAAGAAAAATAAAGAAAAGAGGGTCCTTTCCTCTGATGGGGCATGTGTGCAAAAATGACACAACAAATGGTGACTCTCCTAGGGAAATGCTCCAGAGCATTTCAATGATAAACTAGAATCTATTGAATAGGACAACTGAGGGGGGGTGAATCAGTTGTCACAAATTTTAACCTTAAATTCAATCATCGGAACTAATATTTAAAACTACTTAAATGATTAATCATCAAATTCCAATCTAGAAACTCAAATCCAACACATAAACACAATAACACCAAATTTATGTGGAAAATCCAATAAGGGAAAAACCACGGTGAGGATTAACTCACACTATAGAGAATATCAAAGCTGATTACAAAAGGCTCATTGCCTAAGATAAGGCTCACTGCCTAAAATAAGGACTCACTACCTGAGATAAGGCTCATTGCTTGAAATAAGGACTCTCTTTTTGGAACAAGGACTCACTGTCCAACAGCGCTACAACTTGGAGTGTTCACTTCCACGGAGATACAAAGAAGACAAAGAAGACTTGTTACAGAGAGACTACAATCCCAATGCAATAAAGGATTCCACCACAATCACTTGATCAACTTACATGAAAGATAGAGTTCACCTTCTTCTCACTGCATCTCGAAACTCAACATTAAGCTTTACACTGATCTACCACACACAACTTACACACACTTTTTGAATAGCATCAAAGTCATGTCTACTCTTTCACTTATCTCCCTTCTTTTCTCTTGTATATTTTTCATTACTAGATCATCATGTATTTACACTATCTCGAACCTTGAAAAAGATTAAATTCAGCCATCCAACCTCAAATACAAATTAGGTCAGCACCAAAACATCCTAGGGTGGAATTAGAATGAGGGCGACCCAAACACATGCTTCATAGGGACCCAAAATAGATCCAACATGATTCATCAACTTCGAAGATAGTGCTTAACACAAGGTCATCCAAACTAGTGTAAAACACATAAAAATTAAGCTCGAAACTTCTAGAAACCAAAATCATCTTAACTCTAGAATTGCAAGTCAAAAGACTTCATTACAGAGAAATCCGAACCAACAACTTTTCTTTCGGACCTCAACCGGGACACATAAAAACATAGTTGATAGCTGGTGAACACAACTCAAACCTCATAATGAACCAATAGCCAAAAATTTGGATATAGCAACCTTCAACAACCATGACCAACATATATGAACCGTACAAACATAGGGGAAAATACTGGATCATTACTCAGAACAAAAATTGAATACTTATAGACTTTCTTTAATACAATTTTCTCAATATCGTCAACATATACAGCCAACAACAACTAGTAGATAACTAGTTGACTAGTTGACATCAATGACAACGCTTTCATTCCTTTCTCCATTCTTGCAATAATCTCCCCTCTTTCATTGATGGCAACACATGATGTGAAAAATCATCAAAGACACCATACCAGTTTTGAATATACTTCTCAAGATTTTTTTTTGCTTCTCCCCCTCAGAAGATCATCTTCCCCATTACCTTCTTTCTCTAATTAGCTTTATGTCCTTTTCACATGCATTCTCTCCCCCTTTGACATAAATGGAAAATGAAAAATATATATGTTCATTGAATCTCCCTTTGACATGAAAATAGAATACTCACAATGACAACACCTAAAACTACCTGCTCCCATTGAGAGGTAGCCACCAAAATATTAGTCCAAAAAGATAGAACTATGAATCCACTAGACTAATGTATCTCCAAATGCATCTTATTTTATGAAAGGAGGGGCAATAACCCCTAACTTCTCCCAGAGATACTCAAAAGTATCTTTAGGAAGATCCTTTGTAAATATATTAGCAATCTGATCCTTTTTCAGAACATACTCAAGCTTGAATTCATTCTCCATGACCTTCTCTCTTAAGAAATGATATCTGATAGATATATGATTCATCCACAAGTGCATCATAGGATTCTTTGAAATGTTAATTGCACTAGTATTATCACAAAAGATAGAAATGGGATCATCATATAGTACTACGATATCTTTCAATATCTGTTTCATTCGTAGAACTTGTGTCTAGTAAGATACAACAACAATATACTCAGCTTCAACAATAGACAAAGAGACTGAATCTTGCTTCTTGCTCAACCATGCCACCAATCTGCATCCAATAAAGAATGCACCACTACTTGTACTCTTTTTGTCATCTACACATCCATCCCAATCTTCATCTATATAGGCACTAAGTGTAAATTCAGTATCTTTAGGATACCACAATCCATAATCCAGAGTGCCATTCAAATATCTAAATATTCTTTTAACTACAACATGTGTTTCCTTTGGATCTTCTTGAAATCTAGCCACAAGACAAACTACATGCATGATATCTAGTCTAGTAACAGTCAAATACAGTAATCACCAATCATAGATCTATACTTGCTCTTATTAGCC
Source organism: Sequoia sempervirens (assembly GCA_007258455.2). Classification (NCBI taxonomy): domain Eukaryota; kingdom Viridiplantae; phylum Streptophyta; class Pinopsida; order Cupressales; family Cupressaceae; genus Sequoia; species Sequoia sempervirens. The sequence goes on from VDFB02270651.1 coordinate 437,641,076, forward strand.
TTAGGTGAATCATCATCTTTACCTAATTTGCAATCATTCACCATAGGAGTACATACCATTTTGGATCCATCCATCGTGAACTTCTTCAACAACTCTCTCACATACTTAGACTGTGAAATAAAAATTCCTTTCTCTGTTTGATTAATCTATAGCCCAAGATAGAAATTCATCTCCTCAAACATAGACATTTCAAAAAATTTATTCATCTCTTCCACAAACATTTTTCACATCTTTTCATTTCCTCTAAACATAATACCATCAACATATACAACTACAATCAAGATTTTTTCATTTTCAATCTTAAAGTATAAATTTTTGTTTGTCGTACCTTTATTAAATCTTTGTTGAATCAAATACTTGTCTAACCTTGTATACCAAGCTCTAGGAGCTTGCTTCAATCCATATAAAGCTTTCTTCAATCTGCACACCATATCTGATTGATCTGTTAACTAAAATTCTTGCAGTTGTTCCATGTAAACTTCTGGTAATTTGGCTTAAGTGATCATTGATCTAGCAACCTCTTGAATTGTTCTATTTTTTCTTTCAACAACTCCATTTTGCTAAGGATTTCTCAGAGTAGACAACTGTCTCTTTATTCCATGCACTTCACAAAACATATTGAACTCATAGGAGGTGAATTCTTTGCCTCTAATAGATCTTAAGCATTTTATCTTTAAATTCACTTCATTTTCAACCATAGCCTTGAATGCCTTGAATCTATCTAATGCATCTGATTTCTCTCTAATAAATGTAACCCGTGTATATCTAGAATAATCATCAATTAAAAGCATAAAGTAACTTTCACCAAGTTAACTTCACACTCTCATAGGACCACAAAGATCTGTATGAACTAAATCTAGTAGTCTAGTAGTAGATTGTTCCTTTGATCAGTGATGATTTCTTGCTTGCTTCCCAAAATGAAAATTCCTATAAATAGAATTAATAGGCTTTGTAATTCTTGATAATTCTCTCACGACCTGAACATCACTAATCCTTACCAAGTTATCAAAATTCATGTGACACATTCTCCTATGCCATAACCAGCTATCATTTATCTGAGTCATAAAGCATTGTTCATCAAGACCCTTAAGTTGACATATATTCCCTTCATATTTCTTTCCTATAGCAATCAATGTTTTGGATCATTTTTGGATCTCACATTTCCCATCCTTAAACACAAGATCATATCCCTTTTTGCACATTTGACTAATGCTCAACAAATTATGCCTCAAACCCTTAACATAGTAAACATTGTCAGTGTGATGCTTTCCATCAAAACTTATTGAACCTATCCCACAGATTTTAGTACCAGTATCATCTCCAAACATAACCAAGCCTCCATCATATTTCTCAAGTTTAAAAAACTTACTATTATCACCAGTCATGTGATGTGAATAACCACTATCAACTACCCAAAAATTCTTTTCTTGTTTAGCATGTAGGGTAGAGATAACTATACCTCCATTTTTCTCCTCCTTCTTCGAAGGGCTTTCTTTTACCTATTTTTCTAAATTAGTAGGAGTAGGTTCATCCTTAATCACCAAGAAGGCATTCATTGTCATCTAGATTTTCATATTCTGAATCTTCATCCGAAATACTAGCATTCTCATTCACATAGTAAGCTCTATTAATATTTTTTCCTTTCTTTTCTTTCTCATAACTTTGTTTATTCCTTTTAGATCTTTTCAGACACTTTGCATCATAATGACCTATTTCTCCACAACTAAAGCATTCAAAGGGAAATTTACCTTCATACTTATCAGAGCCTTTTATCATTCTTCTCACAAAGTTAGCTTCTATTTCATCAAAGTTCTCTTCATTTGAATCTTCAACTTTTGTAGCTTTAAAGACAGTCTTTGATTTTCCTCCATTTCTTAGACTCGACTTCCTCATCTCATAAGACATCAAAAATTCTAATAGCATATCCTTAGTACAAGTATTATAATCTATTTTCTACTCAATAGCACTCACCTTCTCACTATAAGCATCAAGAAGAGTTCTAAGAATGTTCTTTAGAATCTTGGTTTCATCTATAGTAGCACTAAGAGATCGCATTCTAGCCACTACCTCATCCAATCTCTATATATAAGCTTTAACATTTTCATCTTCAAACATATGTATAAGATCAAACTATGTTTCCAAAATTTGCAATTTCGCCTCTTTAACTATTTCATCACCATCATGTACTCTTTCTAAAGCATCTCAGACTTCCTTAGCTATTTTCAAATTCTAAACCTTAATCAGATTAGAATGTACTAGACTATTCTTCAAGATGAACTTCACCTTATTGTTCACTTCAAGTTCTCTAATCACTTTAGGTGTACTTAGACCATTAGTAGGAGGAGTGTAAGGATTCTTGTAATATTTCTCCACATCATATCTACAATACTCTAGATATTCTTCCATCAATACTTTCTAGATACCATAATTAGTTCCATCAAACCTCAAATAATCAAAGCCCATCTTTCTAGCCATCCCAGACCTTCCTCAAGAAATTAAGCTCTTCACCAAGGAACCAAGCTTTGATACCAATTGTTGAATAATACAATTGGGTAAAAGCACAAAACTATGTCACACTTTCAGCCAAATAAAGTAATTCGACCGAATTAATTTTGGCCGACCAATTTTCGGCTGATAGGGTTTTGATTGAAGCCATGGGGCAGTGACATGGCGCCTACGTGTCACCACTCTTTTGGCCGAGTGACTTTCGGCCGAAAATTTCTCGGCTGAAAATGTCTCAATTGAAAATATCGAGATAAAAAAAAAAAAAACTAGCCCCACCATTTGGAATGCTCGGGCGAAAGAGTTGAGGGCGAGAGTGTGTTAGCCGAGGTCAAGACCAACAACACCCCTATATATCCAGGTTTCGTCTGGGGTTATTTGTTGGATTCTTTGATTAGCGTTTTGTGTGTTCTATTTAGTCTGGGACATTTTTTCAATGTATTTTGTGTTAGGGTTTCATTGATATGTGAAAATAAAATTTTGTCATCTATTTTATTGGCTGAAAGATATGAAAGTTTGTGTTGTTTGTGATATTGATGAAGGAAATACATTTATTTGGTTGTGATTTTTGGAACATTATTATATTTCGATGTTTAAACAGTTTTCTCTAGTGGATTAATAATTTGGGGTTTTGTGAGAAAAGTGAGATATTACTGATTTATCTTGCTATGTTGGTTTCTAATCAATGACCTAATTGTCAAATTCATCCATACTATATATATTTGGGAGGTATTTGATATTAGCCAACATATATATATATATATATATATGTTGGCTAATATCAAATACCTCCACGCCACACAATATTTTCTTTACTGACAACAAAAATATTAAATAAAACCACACACCAATGTCACTAGAGCCAAGTAGCTTCAAATTTTGATTTTAGTCAAAATAAACAATAGATTATTTTGAATATTAATTATTGTACCATTCAGTAACACACAACGTGACCAATAAGCCCTCCAATACTCTGAGAAGAGGAGTCATCAGAGAGAAGGCAAGTGCAAACAATGAAATTGGTTTCCAACCTATTGTTTTATCTGTTTACGCTTTAGAATAGATCTGTTTGTACTTTGTAGTTTTTCACACCTAGCAACATAAGAAATCAATCATTAATGTCCATGGTAATGTAGTCCACACCTACCCTTTATATGTCAAGTCTTACTTGCTCTTGATTAGATAGAAATGTATTTGGAATTTTGGACAGAAGTCACCAATACAAAGCCAAGTTTGGTAGAAGTTGTAGTGGAAAGTTATCTTGTCATGGAAATAAGACAACTACACCACCTTCAGAAAATGTCAACATCATATAACAAAGATCATATTTGCAATGGCCATTGCCAAAGATTTAAAAACCTGTAAAATAAGCAGGTTTCTTACCTTACATGCCTGAGGTTCTTTGATAGCCATGTTCGTATTTATTCATTAATAAGATTGATAAATTGTTAACAAGCCTAATGAAACAATACCTTTCCCAAAAAAGATCACAAGTGCCACTTTTGTTGATGGATACTAGCATATGGATAGTCATACTACCACACAATATAACAAGAGAGTTGACATATCAAATTTGATAATAGTAGGAAATGCCTCACTTTTTAGATTATAGCACAACTATATCTCCCAAAATTCAATCACAAGGAGAAAGAAGAAAGCAATCAATGAAACAATTTTCCAGGTTGAATTTGTTCTGGAGCAGTCAAATTTAATAGGAAAGGTAGCAAATGGACTTATCTTCTTGTTACCACTTATCATTTCTTGCAACAGAAAAATTCAAAAACATGCAACTAGAAACTATCAAGAGCAAAGTGCCAATCCTTGAAAATCCTAATAACCATCAGAAATGACCCAGACATGAACATATAGCATGTGATCTAATTAAGAATGAAAAGAGATTAAAGATGAAAGTGAAATAAAATGTTTATACTTTATTGTATATACACATCTTGTTAGAGCACAACATATAAACTATATTGACTATAAGACTGAATAGGCTGGAAATTAATCTCAACAAATCAACAGAAGTAAGACTTCTCCATCAGCAGTTGCACATCAATTCTATCAATGTGAATTACTGTAACGAATTCCTGTGTCTTATCAATTTCTAGCATACATAATTCAACTTACTATCAAGAATTTATTATCCCACAAAAGAAAGTGTCTATCTAGCATTTTTCCACATTCAAGGTTTCAAAATAATGAACTGTAACATGTGATAGCCATATACTCATCACATATTTACATGATTCAATCACAAATTTTGCTAAAGAATTACCTATTTTCAGAAACACCGTGACGAATTCTACAGTAAAATAAAATTACTGCCTCCTCTTAAAATTCTGACATAGGCAACCAATTGTTTCATATAAAAGGCTTGCATTGCTAGATTTCATTTACATGTAAAAAAAACTAAAAAGGTTATGCATTATGCAGAAAAAATTCCCTCAAAGTCCAAATTGTATGGTACAGAAGAAAATTCACACCTCTGAGAACCATGACTTATGAGAACTATACAAACACAACCTCTGAAAGCATAATACTCATAAAAATTTGTTGGTCAAGACATGATGTCTCCCACATGCATGATAAAAAATAAATAACAAAAGAATAAATACACCCTTAACCATCAGATACTTGATAGTTGTCCCATAAACAAAAGGGCCATGAGACCTATTCTTGAGTTGAAAGCTAACTTGTAGTTGAAAATAAAGAGAAAAATGGCTCAAATATAAGTAATGTGTACATATTACTTATATGGGTAAATTCCTACTCTTAAGTGGGTGTGGAATAAATAAAAATCAAATGGTAGTTACATAATCACAACATGAAACAATGGTTAATCTTGTGTAATGATTTCATATGTAACTGACCCACAACAAGACTTACATCATTAATCTTGTTAGATTCCAATGGTTAGATCCTAGAGATTTTCTAATTGACCTACAACAAGACTTACATCATTAATCTTGTTAGATTCTAATGGTTAGATCCTAGAGATTTAAGAAATTATGGATAGATTTAAGCTAGCTCATGTTCTCATAAATAGGCTAACTATAACTTTTTAGCTCCCATCCTAATCAACATACCTACTAGTCATATGAGACACCCATATAAAATTCCATAATTTGAATGATAGTTACAACAAGACTTACATCATTAATCTTGTTAGATTCCAATGGTTAGATCCTAGAGATTTGTTAATTGACCTACAACAAGACTTACATCATTAATCTTGTTAGATTCCAATGGTTAGATCCTAGAGATTTAAGAAATTATGGATAGATTTAAGATAGCTCACCCTGTACTGAAAAGTTATAGAGTACACAAGAAGCATAGCATACATTTTAGTATGATAACTACAATATACACATATACACATGTGTATATGTATGTATGTGTGGACATGTATGTGTATGCACTTGAGTGTACATACATGTACAATGTATGTGTATGCACTTGAGTGTACATACATGTACATGTGTACACAATAAATATAAATGCATGTGTGTATGTACATACATACATTTTTCCTAAATTTACATTTCTATAAATTCAAAATTGAAAACCCCAAATTTTTAGTTCACCATATGTATGTATGGACATGTATACATATATGTATGCACATGCACATGTACATATATGTGTATGTGTGTACATGTATACATTCATGTGTACATAGTGCACATATATATACATGTACATGTGTACATGTATATGTATGTATTATATATATATATATGTGTGTGTGTGTGTGTATGTGTGTATATATGTATATAAATTTTGTATGTATGTGTATGTGTGTATGCATATATATATATATATATATATATATATATATATATATATGTATGTATGTATGTGTGTGTGTGTATGTACATGTACATGTACATGCATATATGTATGTATGTATGCATGTATATATATGTATGTGTATGTATGTGTGTATGTGTGTATGTATATGCATATATATATATATGTATGTATGTGCAATACATATATATGTGTATGTGTGTATGTATGTATGTATTATATATGTATGTGTATGTGTGTATGCATGTATGTATGCATATATATATATACATATGTATGTGTGTATGTATGTATGTACTTGAGTATGTACATGTACATAAATATATGTATGTATATGTACACAGTGCATGTATATATATATATATGTGCAATATGGACATACATACATATACATATGTATATATACATAATATCACACACACATATATATGCATGTATATACATGTACATACACACATACACAAACACACACACACACACACACACACACATATATATACATGTATATACATGTACACACATGCACTCCCACATACATACATGTGTGCATACATACATATAGATATATGCACATGTACATATGTACATACACGCATACACATATATATATAGGTATATACATGTATATACATGTACACATGCACTCCCACATACATACATGTGTACATACATACATACACATAAATGTATATATATGTACATGTACACAAATGTATTGAAAGTCTCAGATTTGGAGTTGTCAAATTTCTTATGTTATCTAAGTTGTTACAAAAGGTGAACTATTGAGTTAAGTTCATTGAAGAAGAAAATAAATTATATGATTCAAAATAAAGGTCATTCCATGCTTACAAAGCCAAGGTTTCTAATCAAACATAGCATTCTTGAGGCCTAAATTCATCTTTCATGAAAGAAAAAGATGATATCAAAGGAGATATTGTGCCTACAAAACATGTGTACAATGTTTATATTTTATTCCTAAGGAATTTATTTCAAAGAATTTTAGTTATTACTTTAATATGTTTTAAGTTAGATCGAAAAATTAAGGAAATGTTAACCTTTTTATTTAGTGTTTGATTTAAAAAATAATTGATTACAAAGAAAGGCTATATATATGTGACCAATTGTAATGAAGAGTATTTTTTTATTTTGATCAGAATTTTAGTATAGAATGGTTGAAAGGATAAATATATTTTTTCCATATTTATTCTTGATTGCATATTACATGCATCTATGATTTAATAGGTTCACATAGAGATAGATATATAAAGTTTGAACTAGATCTCATTAGATACATTTAAATTTAAAAATGTTTTCTAGTTTTGAAACTTGAAAATTTTACATTTAATTTAAATATATATATTTTTTTAGTTTTGAAAAAAATTCAATTTAAATTTTTTTAGTTCATCATGTAATTTTGTTTTAATGATATGCAGATCTCTATCTAGATTTATATATATCATGGCCGATGAGGGATCTCATCATTCCCCTCGTTCTAAGCAAGAAGCTCAAACTAGATCAAATCTATTTCAGGATAGTATTGCTAGATTGGACAATGCTCTAAAATGTTTAGAGAAAATAATTCACAACTCCCCCAATTTGGCTAATTGAGATAGATTAGTCACTATTAGATAGGAGATTATTAAGATTACCTAGACAATTCAATCATACAATCCTTATGATGAAATCAGCATTGAGCAGTTTTATTTTTCTCTTGCTAGGAGCGTTACTGGCATAGTGAAAAATAGAGAAGTTGCCAAATTAGTTTTAGGTGAAAATGTGTTATCCATGTTCCCATTTTATAGAGGAAAAAATAAAATTAGAGGATATGTGGTTACGAGGTGTGAAGATCCTCTTGTTGCACCATTCATATACCCTAGATGGTTGGTAGCACATCATAGATGGCCTCACAATGACGAGCTGCCACTGTATTTTGTCAAACAGTTATATGTAGAATTTCATTTACATATAGAGGTGGACTACATATCTTATCCTGAGCATGTTGGCCAGGGTAAAGGCCATTTTTCTAACAAACCATAGTTTAGACCTTCAAATTTGCCACCGCTTGTGGACAAGAGGGCATTAGTTGGCCCAAGCCTTTTGGTTTTATCAAAATGTTTGGAATTGGCAGCAGTAGGGGAGGTAGCAATAGGCTCCACTCAGAGTCAAATTTTTGATAACATTGCCCCTATTACAACGTAGATTTATTAGATTTCATCTGATCAAGTTGGTAGATACTTATTACGCCCACGAATCAACCTTACTCCCATTGAGGCTACATCTGCATCGTATGATCCATTTATTAGTTCCGATCTACCTACTCTTGCAGATGTCGAGCATATGACCCACACAACTCTGCGTAATACATGTAGACTCTCAATTTTGGATTTACTAGCAGCATATCAGGTTATCAGTGAGGACCATGAGATTTCTCTTGACAGGGTACCAAACTTTATTAGACAGCGATATCCTTATACACATACGAGCCACAGGGTGGCAAATGCAGCTCAGGATATTCCACATCAGCCTATAGGATCCCATGCACATCATGTTTCTATTGATCCTTTAGCTTGTCCAGGTAGTCATCAGGATGTTACAAGTCACGTTGAGGCTACTGCGACACCTGATCCTATCCATGGCACATATAGTCGACTTCTTTTTTCCACTGATACTGTACATGCTACAGAGCTCCTTGTGATGTCTTTACATTCTCATGATCTTAGTGACATTGGTAGAGCCATCAAGCAAGAACGAAAGGTACTTTCAATTTATAATTTAAATACATATATAAAATTGTGTTCTAAAAAATTATGTAATGCATTTAAAAACTTCTAGTTGTTTAACTCCTGATTGAAATTCTGTGCTTGAAAATTTTAAGTAGTATGGTAATTTGTCAAACTTTGGAAATTTGGAGCATGATGGCGATCCCGCACAGTATGCAGATGAGGTACATTTAAATTTAATAAAAATAATAATTACTTGATGTTTAAGTTTGAACACATTGAACTCAAGTACATTGTAATTTTTGATAATTTTACATATATGTACTTGAACACATGTAGGGGTTGGGACGAGGCTCAGTAAATAGATCGGGAGATCTTGGATTGGGACATGGATCCACAAATCTTGGATCAGCAGAGCGATCGGTCCATGGATCGAGGGAGAGGTTGAGGGAGAGATCGAGGGATAGATCGGGCCAGAGATCTGTTGATTCTATTCATACCAGACATCCCTCTCTTTGAGATTTGTCTTATAGTATTACATGTTTGAGATCATATTATTACATGTTGGAGACACTTTTTATGATTTATGTAATGAACATTTTCACATGTTTTTTACTTATGTTTTATGGTACACATATATATACTTGTTATGATTTACATGCCACATTCATACATTTATGTTTTATGGTTTGAATCTAGGTTTGTTATATGCGTGCATTATTATGGTTTGATGTTCACTTACATTACATCTATAAATACATCGTGCATTATTAGTTTATGGTTTTATTTATTTATCAAGGAACAAGTACCTTTATTTAAATTTAAATTATGGTTTGTTCAAATGCACTTTTTGTACATATCTAAATTTACATCGTGAAATCAAAATGTTGGACTCCACTATCTAATGGTTTCTATTTGTAAATTTAAAAAGATGGACATGTACATGTAATTAATTTAAATAAATAGTTCAAATGATTTTTTCTTTAATAAATAGGTCAAGAAATAGAAAAAATTGAATGCAAATATGCTTGAGATTAATGCTATATTTTAAAGTAGAACATAAGAATGCAATTGGAAATAGATGATAGTTCTTGAATTCTTTAAAGCTCTAAATGTTCATTTTTAAAGTTAGTATAGGTTAAATACATTTAAATTGTGCATATATCATGCTATACATGAACCTAATCTAATTCCATATAATCTAATACACATGTTCATTTGAATGTGCATGCAAAGAATTCTTGAACTAGATGATGAGCTATACTTGTGTCCAGTTGAATGTAAATGAAATCAAATTATATATATATTTGAAAGTGTTCACTTAAGAATTCCATATAATTCAAAGAAAGCATGTAAGCTATAAGTGGAGTTGAATGTAAATGAAATCAAATTTCTAGTCTTGAAAGTTTAAGAATTCCATGTGGAACATTTATATATATGCAATTGGAAATTGATATATATATTTAAATCTTGAAAGTCATGCACATTTAATATAAATTAAAAATTGATGACAATTCTATATAAATTAAAAATTGATCAATCCATATTTAATTGTACTGGAAAGATGGACCATTACATACATGGTCTCAAGCTATACATGGTAAACAAAGTTAAATTGATGCCAAAATGTAGCTATCTCAAGCACCCTGAACACCATCACTATGATTCACTACAATGTTCATATATTCCAATGCACCTTGAGGTGAACAAGAAAGACCAAACCAAGAGAACCTGGATACAATCTAACATTAAAAAAATGGATAAATAATAGTTCTATACTTAAAAGATAGGAGCTAATGTTCTTAAGCAAATTTGGATTTTAAAGATGAAATCAAATTATAAGGTCAAGTGATTTTTTATTAGGAGATTGGATTTGAAATGGATGATAGTCCAGATTAAGGATAAGGTACCTAGATGTTGAAAGCTTTGGGTGATGACGAAAGGACAATATGATGTATGGACTAGATTGAGACCAAGTAACCAAATTTTGATGTTCAAGTGATGATTTTTTTATTAAGGATGGAGAATGGATGTATGGTTGAGATGGATGTAGATGGATAATTTTTAAATGATTCTAGGATGATTATGGTTAAATGGGTTATTACTTGATAAAGTGATCTTAACTTGATGATTAGGATAAGGGATGCTTACCTGATGAAAATAATAAAATTAGGATGTGATGATTAGGATACATGAAAATCCAGATGATCATTTGAAATTATTGAATGTTGTGCATTAGTAATGTATACAAAATAAAGAAAACTAGAGACACCATTTATGTCTAGATTCTTCACCACTCAAACACCAAATCAACTAGATAATTATATAAGTTTGTGGAGTTGAATTTTCAAATGGAATGAAAGATTCATGTGAACTTAAGAATTTCATGGAACATAAATAAATTTAAATTCAAAATTGGAACATAGACTAGGTTTTGTACAAATTGTTGTATATATATATATATATATATATATTTAATCTAGCTCATGTATATAAGTGGAGTTGAACAAATATTTAAATACAAAGATTTGAAAGTGAAATTTTAACAATTCCATGTCAAACATAAAAATACAATCAAGGAATCTAGAGAGATGATATAAAGGAATTTCTAGAGATTCTTGAGTGAACTTAAAAGAATGAACCATGTCCAACATGTAAAAATGAAATTGGAAATTTAGATGATTTAAAGGGATTTAGGAAAAATGTAAATGAAAACATTTTTAAAGTCACCAGGTTTTGTATCAAGCATATATACATGATCTAACATACATGTCACATTCTAAAAAAAAACCCATTCTAAATCATGTCACATGTCCAATCAATACAAATATATATATTATAGATTTGGAGTCATAAATGTGTACATATATCCAAAAAACAACTTAAAGCTCCTGGTACATAAAATATAGATCCTCTCTATCTTTAATTATCTCTAAAATCTTTTCATGATCTTCAATAGGCAACCTCCACTTTTGTTTGGCACGTCCTCTTTTAGGTAAAGTTTCTAAATTTATTTTTGTTGCCAAAAATAAGTGACTGTAATGTAGAACCTTTTTTCTTGGCCTATAATATCATTTTTATCTATCTTTATTTGTTGATAATATGTGCCTTCAATAACAACTGATCCAATGGGATACTCTTGTCCATCACCATCTGTCATCGATTCGACCAATTTACTTTTTGGTTGCGTACATCTTAGTAGATAGTAATCTACACCTTCCACATTTTTAGGATCTGCAACTACAACGAAAATATCTCCTGTACACAAACCACATATATACATATTTAAGTAAATTATACATTTAAAAGTTGTAAAAATTTATATTTTATATTTGAAACTTACTTAAACATAGAATATATATAAATTTAAATCTTGATTTTAACTAAATTAATCAATTTCCATACCTGTAACAACTAAAATAGATACACATTCATAATCAGCTGAATATAGTGGATCGTAGACATTGACATTGTCATCTTCAGCAAAAGGAGGCATTGATATTAATTGTTTCATTTCCCATTGTGAAACATACCCATCTCTAATATTCTCACATTGATCAATATTTGCATTACCCTCAATGCAATCAATACAAAAACATGATTTTTCTCACATTAATTGAATAAGGCCTACTACTCCTCGTTGTCATGATTTGATGTAGATTTCTAATACCATGAATTGCTTGACAATTATAAGGATTTGATCGATCAATATCTGTTTAAATTCAAACTTGAAAATTCAATTTGAAATCATGTATGTACTTGAACTTTGAAATTCAAATTTTTAACAAATTTTGACTAGACATGTACCTGTAACTTCCCAAAAATACCGTGTGTTGTATGTTGAGTCGCGAGCAGAAAAATGACTTTTGCACCATTCAACAATTCCGTTTGCATTTCGTATGGCATTACCTACAAGTTACACACAAGTTAGCAGAATTTTTCACCTATTACTTTCAAGGAACTTAAAAGAATTTAATTTAGTTAAATTAAATATATATATATCTAATCTTTTAAAAAATATCAAGCTAAATTGGACATATATATATATGATGAAAACTTTACATACCAAAAATTTCATGTTGATGAAGTGCACACTTCACACATGCTCCTACTCCATCATGCTCTCCTTTCCATGTCCACTCTCATAAAAATTCCACAAAAATTTGGTGTTGCATCTAGCATGTTGACTGCTTAACCAAACGAAGGATTTTGCAAACTTAAATTGTCCTATGAAGTTACAAATAGTTAAACACTTGAAAACCAAATTAGCTTCAAAAAAGTAATTATATATATAGATTTAAGCAATCAAACAATTTAAGTCTCAAAGTTAAAAGTAAATATAAATTAAATAAAAATAATTTAAAAAACAATGTACTTACCAGCACATCCATCAGACCATATCCAGTGTTGTTCTTGATTTATGCCACGTCATCTTAGGTCTTCAAAAAACATTTTGAAACAATGAGCTACATAGCTTCTATCATGATTCGTATCATCACTGATATAAAAGTGAGCCTCTTTGATGATAATTCTATCATCTTTGCTACTTTGTATTACATTGACCGCTAACTCTGCATGCATGTAGCAAACTTGCATGAAGATTGCAACTTTCTTTGAATGATAATATTGACTTTGGATCTCAGTTTGAGGACTAAATGAATAGTTCTCAGAGAAATCTACAATAGAGAGAATACAACCTGGTGGAAAATAATTCTTTGAATAACGAAATTTCTTAGCTTGCCATCTTGCACCATGACAATGTTGGATATGTGGATATATGATATTGCGAAATTTACTCATGAATTCATTGTAAGGCAATCCACTCTCTTTGAGAACAATTTTTTTGGCCTCAACTCTTGACTTCGTTAAGTATGTCCCATATTCAAATCTCTTCCAAGTAACTTGCATTTCATTATTGTCAACATGTAAAAGATTCTTCAAATCTCCACAATCATTACATACATTTTTTATACACTGAACATTGAATTCATCTGAATTTTCTGATTTTTCACATAGAAGAGACTTCACAAATTGTGTTGTGCTTCTAGGGATGGCTAAATTTCGATCAATTGCTGCCATAAATTTTCTATATGATTGTAGGTGTAGATCAAATTCAACATGATTTCGACAACAACAAGTTTCACGTACTTTACTTATACGTACAAATGATGGTTGTAGTGTTTCAAGCATCCTTTGACAAATCTTCACATTTGAAAATTCTTATTTAAATGCTTCAAAAAGTTCACTTTGTGTTGTATCTATAAAATGTTTTGGATGAAAAAAATTTGTACCATCATCACCTATTATTTGTATAGTATCCCTTCTATTGGAAGAAACACGAGAGTGGGTGGTCCAATATTCAACTACTTGTTTCTTTACATCTTTTGAAATTATATCTTTTCGAGGAACCCTACAAATATTTACCTAATTTTTCTCAATTTTTCCATCTATTTCATCTCTCTTTTCAATATATCTTTGAATAGTTCTCCTAGAAACATTTAGTAATTCAAAAATTGCTTGAACTTGTCTTCTATGTGATAATTTCTTACTAGAAATTACACTCATCAACGCTCTACGTGCAACACTTAAATCACTAGATCGACTCTTCTTTTCAATACATTCTAATGCTTCTTGCAGGTTTTCAACAATTGTTTGTTTTAAATCTGATGACCTTTTCCTATTATCAACCCCTAACAACTCCAAAACAGGGGTCATTTCTTTTCATCTAAATAACTTTGCAATTAACTGTGCTCTTCCAATTAGAGATTTATCTTCAAAAAATTCATCCCATATTTTTTTAGAGTGTAATTTTAATGTACTTTCAGATAACATATTTTCAGATGAAATATTATTGAAAAGAGAATCTTCATCCATCTCCATCAAATTTTCCATACCATAGTCCAAAAAATGTATATTAGTACTAGGTTCAGTTTGTTCTTGTACCTATACGTCACCTTGATCATCAATATTTTCCATGGGTTGTTGTTCAGTAGATGCTCCTTCATCCGCTTTTCTCTTTATTTTTCTTACTCATGTTCGATCATACTTCCTCGATCTAGCCCTTGGATTTTCCATCACAAATTACACTCAAATTTGAATTCGTGCCTACATACAAATTTGTACACACATGAGCTTTCCATGAAACATGTACATGTAATATAGCATAAATATTTTAAAAAGCTTGTAACTAGATGCAAAACACAAACATAAAATATTTAAACAAAAGTCTTTAATAAACATAAACATGCAAAACATAAAATATTTTTAATTGAATAATACATATATATGTATACAATTCTATATAATTCTCAAATAAAACTCTATATAATTCTCAAATAAAATTATATATAATTCTCTTGAAATAATTCTTTATAAATATATAATTTTACATAAGACACTTAAAATTATAAATAATTCTCAAATAAATAAATAAAAAATAAACTTCTTGATAATGATATCTTTGATGTTTTTTATATAAATTTACTAATTTCATAAGTATGCTAATTTTATGTATATATATTGGAAATAAAAGTAAAAACAAAGGTAAATTTAATAAAACACAGGTATTTAAGGAGGACATGTAAGAACAAGAATGGAAGAACATAGAATTGGTGATCAATAATAATGAAATCTAAGAATTTAAATAGTGAAAACAACAAATGCATTTATATTCAAACAATTTTTAAATAAATAAAATAATTGTTCAATAAATAATGTAAATAAAATAAAATAATATTCTTTCTATATAATTCTTTATAAATATATTTCTACAAATATTTCTTTGATGTTAATATTTTAATAAAAAAATAGTGAAAACAAACTTCAAATGCATTTTTCATAAAAACATAATCAATTAAATAAGTTGAAGATCAATACAGACCTTAAAAATATCTCTACTCTTGTCCAAATGCCTTTTTTTTTTTGAAATAAGTCTTGTAAATTTCTGAAATTATAAACCTTCTAAAATGTCGAAATAAACCTTCTTTAATCGAAAATAGTCGAATATTTTGAAATATTTGTTATTTTTGATTTTTTTAATTTGAGAAATTAGAAAGAAAATATATATATTTTTTAATTTCAATTATTTTCAGCCGAGTTGTTATCGGTCGATCCGTTACCGGTCGAGAGGGTTTCGGCCAAAACATTGTCGACTAAAAATGCCTAGTTGGCATCCTACATGGTAGCCAACTCATCATTTCTCAGAATTTTTTGAAACATTCATCTTTGATAGAGTATTTCTCTAGTCAGATTGATCTTTTTGCAAAATATAAAAATACCCTTTTGTAGAATCCAAATATATAATTTTTATAATATTTTGATTAGTTTTAATATGTTTTATTTTTAAAATAATGCAAGTAGGTTTTAAAAATAAAAATAAAAGGTTGATTAGATATTTAAAAAAAGATAGTAAAACTTATTAAAATGTTTTAAATATTATATGGGGCACAAGAGAAGAGAGTCTACTTCAAAAGGGTATTTTTTTTAAAAAAAATGATTAAAAAAATTGAAATTAGTTTACGATTTGTGAAAACTGTCAAATTATGACATGTTTGACTTTAAAGTGTTATTACGAGAAAAATATACATCAAAATATAATTTTTTTTTCCATGCACAAGATATTGAAATTACCTATTTGGAAAAAAAAAATAGGGAGAAATGAAGTTTTTTTCAATTTGTTTCTTGACGGCCTGTGAAGTCACTCTTTTATGAAATTTTCAGCATTCCAAAATTTTTCCTTAAATTGATAAAAACATAATGAAAACAATTTTTTTAAATTTTTTTAAAATTACAGGAATAAACTACACCAAAAGTTCTACATTTCATTAGTTTGCACCATTTTGAAATTCAAAACATAAAGACCACTTTTATGTGGTCAAAGTTCAAAAAAAAATTGTTGTTGGCTGATTCCTTTATAAAGTGTGACATAGGTTTGTGCTTTTACCCAACTGAGAAGGGGGAGTGAATCATTTGTCACAACTTTTAACCTTAAATTCAATCACCAGAACTAATACTTAAAACTGCTTAAATGATTAATCATCAAATGCCAATGCAAAAACTCAAATCCAACACATAAACATAATAACACTAGATTTATATGGAAAAACCAATAAGGGAAGAACCATAGTGAGGATTAACTCACACTATAGAGAATATTAAAAGTGATTATAAAAGGCTCACTACTTGAAACAAGGCTCATTGCCTAAGATAAGTCTCACTGACTAAAATAAGGACTCACTACCTAAGATAAGACTCACTACCTAAAATAAGGACTCACTATCCAAAACAAGGACTCATTGTCCAATAGGGATACAACTCGAAGGGATCACTGCCACAAAGATACAAAGAAGAAAAATAAGACTTGTTATAAAGAGACTACAATCTCAATGCAACAAAGGATTCCACCACAATCACTTGATCAACTTGCATGAAAGATAGACTTTTCCTTCTACTCATTGCATCTGGAAACTTAGAATTAAGCTTTGCAGTGATCTACCACACACAACTTACACACACTTTCTGAATAGCATCAAAGTCGTGTCTACTCTTTCACTTATCTTCCTTCTTTTCTCTTGTATATTTTCCATTACTAGCTCATCCTATATTTATACTATCTCCAACTTTGAAAAATATTAAATTCATCCATCCAACTTCAAATAAAAATTAGGTCGGTACCAAAGCATCTTAGGGTGGAATTAGAATGAGGGTAACCCAAACACACACTTCACGGGGACCCAAAATAGATCCAATATGCTTCATCAACTTTGAAGATAGTGCTTAACACAAGGTCGGCCAAACTAGTGTAAAACACATAGAACAATTAAGCTCGAAACTTCTAGAAACCAAAAAAAAAGTAATTCTAGAACTACAACTCAAAAGACTTCATTACAGAGAAATATGGACCAATAAATTTTCTCTCAAACCTCAACCAGAACACAGAAAAATATAGTTCACAACTGGTGAACACAACTCAAAATTCACAATGAACCAACAACCAAAAATTATATATAGCAACCTTCAACAACCATGACCAACATATCTGAACCGCATGAACATAGGGGAAAATATCATATCATTACTTGAAACAACAACTAAATACCTATAGACTTTCTTTAATACAATTTTCTCAATATGCTCAACATATACAGCCAACAACAACTAGTAGATAACCAATTGACCAATTGACATCAATGACAACACCTTCATTCCTTTATCCATTCTTGCAATAGAATCAAGAACCCAAAATATTTGGTTTTGATCCTCACATTAGGTCAACTGTTAAACTAAAGACTCAAAACATCTAGATGAACTAACCCTTCATGTGTTGGAAATCCAAATGTGTGCAAATGTATTAATTTCCTTCCTTAAGCTACTGCAAAAACCAAGCTCATTCAAGTTAAACTACATGAATCATTCTAACTCCAAAAGCATCTGATATATTTTCTCACTTCCAGTTAGGCATCCATAGGCCTGCAAGGTTATCGATGTGATTCTCTCAAACATAGCTCTACTACCAACCAGGTGTCCATAGCCTGGTAGAGTTATTTGAATCCTCCTGAAGATTGAAACTCTTTTGATTTTCAATATTTTCTTTCTTTCTTTCATATTATTAGAATTTTTATTTCCATTTCTTTTTCTTATTTTCAACCCATGAACAATGAAGCTCACACTTAGGGCTGAGAATCACAATGGCGCTAAAGTAGAAATCTGATATTTTTCACTTAACAAGACCTCACAAAGGAACCTACAACAACCTTAATATTTTAAGATGTGTGAAAGATACAATATTTCAACATATTCTAGAATTAAATCAAGCCAATGACTCATCCTCTTTATTCGTTCAAACCATGTGACACTAAATGGAGGACCTTCATCATCCATTCTGGAAAAAACATGATTAAAGTTTCCCAAGGAAATACTCAAAATAGTCCCAGGCATGCAAATTGCCCAACTTGGGAAACATAGGAAACCTCAAACCAAAAAGGCAAAACAAAACTAAAAACCTATGCTAACTTATGCATGAAAACAAAAAAAAACAAAAGAAAACAAAAGAAAACAAACCCAAAAGGAAACGAAAGCAAGCTAACCTATAGAAAACACCTAAAACTAACTATATACAGGGTTGAGTTGAAACAACTCAAGCAAGGAAGTAATGCTTCAAATATTTCCCATGGACAGTCAATGTGACATCCTCTCTAGTGAGAGTCTTTAAGTGAAAAGTATTATCTCCTAAAATATTAGAAATCTGAAAGGGGCCAAGCCAAAACTTGTCAAATTTTCCATGCTCCCCTTTCTTCTCATGGGATTTGTCCCAATACAAGACCACATCAAAAATCCTAAAGGCCTTGATTTTTTTGTTACAATCAAACCAACGCTTAACTACGCCCCAATGTTTAGTAAATTTCTCTATGGATTCATCCTCTTTTCCTCCAAATGGAGAATTTCAACCAAGCGAGTTTCTAGACGTTCCCCCTCTTCATAATATTCATTAATGAACTACAAGGGGAGAATCCTTAGTTGAATAGGAAAAATAGTTCCTAGACCATAAACCAAATAATATGGGGAAGTCCCTAAAGTAGTCATTTAATGCGTATGATCCGCCCAAAGAGAAAATCATAGCTAGGTATGCCAATCCTTTGGGCTCTTGTCAAGAAATTTATGGATAATTGTTAACAGATTCTTATTTGTGGACTCAGCTAGACTGTTACCTTGAGGATAGTAATTTGAAGAAAACTTAAGAATTATCACATGATAAAAATCCAATCCCAAAAATGTCAATGATGCAAATGTAGGGCCATTGTCACAAAAAAATGCATATGGACAGCCAAAGTGTGTAATGATATAATCCTCTAAAAATTTAATAACATTTTCAGCTATGCATTGCTTGCATGGGATTTCTTTTGTCCACCTAGTGCAATAATTAGTAGTAATTAGAGTATACCTATGTCCTACAGAAGAAGGTGGATTGATCATACCAATAAAGTCTAGTCCCCATTGTGCAAAGGGTTGTGCTTCAACCACTGGTTGTATCAGAACAACATGCTTCTCCTTGCTTGCAGCGGTCTGAAATGTGTGGCAAGATCGCACATGAGCATGAACATATTTTAACAAAGTTGGCCAATAGTAACCAGCTTGGAGAATCTGATTTGCAGTGGATGGAGCTGAACCATGGATTGTCCCAAACTTATCATAAAACTCAGTCGTTACACAAACTACTTCTTTTCCAAGACAATGAAGATAGATACCTTCATGTTTTTTTATATAAAATATAGCTCCTTTTAGCATGTAACCACTACTCTTCAACCATAATACTCTTTGTTGCATCGTATTGAGATGTACTAGAAATTTCTAATTTAGCAAGTAATATACTACATCATCATACTAGCCAAATAGAGAAACATCTCTGATGTTATATTGTTGTGTTGTGAGTTTTAGATTAGTCTCAACTATTATGTGGGTCAATTCCTACCCCCTAACCAATTTCATGGGTTGTATCTCTATATCATATTCCTATAACATTGTCACCCATTTGGCCTATCTCTCACCCAGCTCATTTTGCATTAGTAAAAGCTTACTTGCTAGACTTGGAATGATTGAAAACACCTTATTTCTCAAAATATAATGTCTAAAGTTCTTCACACCATGAACTAGTGCATACACCTATTTTCCAACACTAGGATACCATAACTCAACATCTTTCAAGGGAGTTCTCATAAATGCAATTGGATGTTCATCCCCTTGATCTGATTTTTGCGTCAACATGATGTCACACAAATATTTAGAAGCAAACATATATATATATATAATAGCTTAGAATAATTTGGACTTACCAAGATTGGGGCCTCAGCTATTGGTCCTTTAATTTCTTCAAAGGCCTGCTTTTCCTTAGTTGTCCATTCTACTTTAGCATCTTGTTTTAACATTGCATTCAAAGGCTTAACAATTTCAACAAAACTAGTAATGAATTTTCTGACAAAGTTGATCTTATCAAAAAATGACTTCATTTCTTCCTTACTGTCAGGAGGTTGAATTTTCAGTATGGCTTGGATATGCTCAGGGTTAATGGATATGCCATTCTCTGAAATAACATGCCCCAAAAACTTTCCTTCTATCACTCCAAAGATGCACTTTTTTAGATTCAAGGAGATGCCAAATTCTTTGCATTTCTAAAATACTTTACATAGATCTGAAATATGATCACCCCTTCTCTTCAAAAAGACTATCAAATCATCCATGTAAATGATAATGAACTTTCCTATCAAGTCCTTGAATGAAATATCCATAGCCCTTTGGAATGTTGGTCCAATGTTGATTAAACCAAATGGCATCTTCCTATATGTGAAATTTTCCCACTTCGTTGTGAAGGATATCTTATGTCTATCCTCATATTGAACCATTACTTGATTGTAACCTAAATATCCATCAAGAAAATATATCATTTGAGAACCATTAACATATATAGTACTTCATCCCATGATGGCATTGGATAATTATCTTTCTTAGATGCACGACTCAGATTTCTAAAATCTACACAGTTTTATTTCACCATTCTTTTTGCATATCGGTACCTAAGTTTCCACCAATGTAGAATGTCTAACAGGAAAGATAATACATGTAGACAACAATTTCATCACCTCCTTTTGAATGATAGGCTTAAGCAATGCATTTATCGGTCTTTGTCTCTTCCTGGATGGCTTCACATCTAGTTTAAGCAGGCTCATGTGCGTGATGATTAACATGTCATAGGCTTTGAGATCCTCATAACTCCATGCTATAATTTCTTGATATCAATACAAGGCATTGAATATTCCTTCCTTCTCTTTTGGGGTATATAATTTTCCAATAAATAAATTCTTTACCTCTTCTGCAATACCCATATTGTGTGTGTCATACTAATTATTTGTTGAATCTTTTCTGGTCCACTGATTCTGATATCTTATTTTATCAAAATAAAATATTTTTTCTAGTTGTAACATACCTCTAGTTATTGTATTTGTCTTCAGATTAATCACTCCTTCCATATCCAATTTTGCTTCTTCTGGTTCTAATTCATCAATAATCTATGAAGAAAAAACATTTGAACTAGTGATAAAATCTAGAATATGCTTGTCATCCTCAAATACCTGGAAATGAGTGATATTGTCAGGTGTTGATGGAGTTGGAGTGAGCTCAACTATGAATTTTTTTAGGCCAGATAGCAATAAGGGCTGTAAAGTAATAGCAACTTGAGCTAATGCATTAGTTGTCTAGTTTTTGTGATGGGGAATCAACTAAATGTTGAATGCATCAAATCCTTTTATCAAATCCCATACCCTATATCTATAATTAGTTAACCTTTTGTCATGGCATGAGTATTCTTCCTTACCTGCTTTATAACCAACTCTGAATCTCCAAAAACTTGTAAATATTTAAATTTATTTCTCAAATCCATCAATAATCCATGTACTAAAGCCTCGTATTTTGCTATGTTGTTTGTAAAATGGAATTGTAATCTATGTGCTACAAAAAAATATCTTACCAATTGGAATGATTAATTCAAAGCCTACCCCAACTCCTTGTGCGACTAGGGAAAATTAGAAATTAATGAAACTAAACATTTAATTAGTAATTCTAAAATCCTAATCAACTATGAAGAACAATGAAAAGCATTAACATTAAATAAAATGAAATGTTATCCCCGAATTCATGTGTCCATTAGATGGCCTCCATAACTCTTCTCCATTCTACTGTAAATATTGTGGCCCTTAGATCGAGTATGCAAATATTAGCCTATGATTAAAATAAAGAAAAATATCAAAGATTATTATCAACAACACGGTAGCATATAAATTCTAGATCTCTCAAAATGATAAATGATAGTGCTATTTATAGAGAGTCGGATGGAAAAATGGATAGATGAGATCAATTGATTTTTATTTTGATCAATGGTTGAAATTAAATGAGAAAAGATGGGATAAGATCAAAAGTGGAAGAGAAAGAGGAAATTAACCGATTTTTGACAAAATCAAGTAGTTCGAAGAGGGGAATTGTATTTTGAAATAATGGAATCATTATCTCATTGCAAGAGGAAAAAGTGAGTTAACTTTTTGATTAAATAGAAATTTAATTCAAAAAGTGAGAGGGAAAATAAGTCATTTAATTAAATAAAATTGAATTAATTCATGACAAAAGATGCCAAAAGTGAATAATTAAATAATTTTCATAATTATTTATTTATAGTGGAAAATGATAAATGATTAAATAAATATAAATTTATTTAATTAGTCAAAAAAAGAGATAGAAGGATAAAATGAATTAATTAAATAATTTAGATTATTTAATTAATAGAAGACTTTGCGATGTTAGATAATAATTAAATAATTATGTTAATTATTTAAATATCAAAGATGAAAAAGGGGATTTAATTAATTCATAGGCCTAATGATAATTTTTAGGTTTCTATAGCTTGTTTTGATTTAGAACCATCAAAGTGAAAAGTCTAGAACTTGGTGGGGAGTGTACCTTTTGAATTCACTACACATATCATTTTTGAGCAAAGGATCATCTTTCAGACTATTCTCCTATTCATATTTTGGTTCAATCTAGATTTTCTGATTATTTGTTTTGACTATTGTTGGACTAATCTACCTCTTGATTTGATCAACAACTGTATGGCAAAGGAAACATTCAAACTAGGAATGTGATGCATCATGTACTCTACACTAGCTAGGGAACAAAATTTCTTTGAAATCCATCCTTCCTCCAAGACTAACTTGATCCTCGACACATTTCTTGATAAATTCCTAAAAACTTTCAAGAAGACTAATTTTACCATCAACTTGTAAGTCATCATCATCAGATTCGATTATTACCTCTATGCTGCTATGAAGTTGATTTAGGTCCTTTGGTGCATCATGCAACATCAAAGCTTCCTCTATTTCTTTTGTTTCATCTACTACTACAATGGAGACATAATTTCCTAATTACAACACTTCATTGGTTGTATTTTTATACTTAGTAATCATAAACTTCATTCTTGGATCATGTTCTATGGGAATCTAATTAGGCATTCCTTTCCATGGAAGCCACATATGTGAATGTTTGGTAGAAATGTAACCATTAAGTGCTCTTGTGAAATCTCTACCTAATATCATACCATAGGTATCAGGGATATTAGCCACCTGAATGTTAATCATTTGTTCCACCCTTGGGTTTAATGCAGCCTACATTAGAATTCTATTTAACTCTCCAACTACACTCACCTCTATCTTGTTCGATTGAGTAAGATTTAATTTAGAGTGAGCGGAGTGATGCCTAAATCCTTACATACTGAAAATGGAATGGTATTTGTGGATGCTATAGAATCCAACAAACAATTGTGCAAATTCTTTCCAAATAAATGAATAATGAGAAAGAAAGGAGGGGTTTCAGGTTTCCCTTGAAATAAACCCACCAGAGTATCCACTTGATCCACCTGAGTTTTGTCCTTCTCCTTTCTCTTATCTTTGGTTTATGTTTGAAATTGATCTTTTGTCGATTGTTTGACTTGATCTTTAATTGGTTGCTGATTTTGAGCCTTTCTCACAACTTCTCTGATCACTGGTCCATTCTCAATAGTACTAAATGTAACCTTCTTTATAGTAACATCTTGTGAATACTTAGAAGGTTTGTTTCCATTAAAATATCTAAAAAAAAAAATTCTAATTGTTGGCACTCTTAATAGTTCAAAAGTGGAAAGACCAAATTTTACCATTTTAAGCTCCTCGGTGACATATTCTCCCATTTTCTCCACATCAACTTTAGACTAGTCATTTTTGGCTTGATCCACTTGTCTTCCTTTGCTGAAATTAGTATGTCCTCCTTTGGTGAGATATTGTGTTGGTACCTTTGGATAGGAAGCATTATTGTTCGCATTAGGAGTTGGTGGTATGTTGAGATTATTTAGTGGGATAGAAGTAGTGAAGGGCCTTTGGCCTATCTATTTCATAAATTATAAAGCATAGAGCACTGATGAAACATCTAAAATTCCTCCATGTTGGATTCTTCCTCATCTTTGGGACCATTATAAAAAATATCACCATTCTCAAAGAGTTGGGATAATGATTCTTCATTGCAAACATCTTATATTTTGATACCATCTTCAGCAGACTCCTCTTTGGGCTGATTTTCTTCACTTTTAGGAAAAGGAGCATGGTTCAACACTAGGACTAAATCATATGAATTTGAAGGAACAATCTCACGTCCACCTAAACTGTCATTACTAGTAGCATGCTATACCTCCATCTAAAATATTGTAGAGTAGCCTGGAACTCTGGATAGTCCAATTCAAAATACTGATTTGTTTAATGAATCTTGCACCATCCAGACAATGCAACTTCAATTAAATATACTCCACTTGAGGACTTTTCTAGATTGCTCGGTGGATCCAATGGTATTGGTAATCCTCCATTATTAGGCCTAGTGTTCCAAGTTCTTATTTTCCTTGGAGCTTTCGTCCTTTTGAAATTCTATCTAGATCCTTGTCCTCTTTCAAAACTATGTCCAGAACCTTGCCCAAGATCACAATTATCTCGATTGTAATTAGCTTGAATACTCCTTTATGAAGCTTGTAATTGATTTTTCTAATTTCTCAAATAAGTGACTTTTGTAGTCAATTTCTTGACCTGTTCAACCAACTCATATATTCTCTCTCTTTTTATATTGCTCTATGTTAGGATAGAATTTTGTAAATAAATAGGACGTGTTCTAGAATTCTATTGATAAGATGGCACTTTTGAATTTTGCAAATATGAGGGGATCTTAGCTTGTTGAGGATATACTGGTTGGCTAGAGTTCTACAAATAGCTAGGGACTGGTTGAGCTTGACTCAATGGTGGACCTGGATGTGAGACCAATGGCAGCTAAGGTACTTGATTCATTAAGGGTGCTTTATTTTCCATAGCTTGGTTCAACCCTTGAATCTGTCTGAGGCTAGCAACAGGTCCTAATGAAATAAAAGTTCTTTTTAAATGATGGCCCAAATCACTACTAGCCTTGAATGCTTTTGTTTATGTGTCCACTAGGGTCCTTGGGGATTGATGCATCCTTTTAACTAATGTAGAAGTAAGACTATCTAGAGCAGAATAATAAATAGCCCTAGCAAAAGCATCATCAACAACATATGTAGGTTGTAATCTTGTATATGCACGATGGAACCTATTATTAAAGGAACCTATGGGCTCATTAATTTCCCTTTTGACTGACATGAATTTCTAATACAAATCATTAGGACAGACAAGGATTTTGATTTTTTGTAGAAAAGCATTATGCATTTTATCCCAAGTAGTAATTGACCGAGTAGGTAAGTGTATGTACCAGTAAAATGCTTCTTCGCCCAATGAATATGGAAAGAGCTTGCAAGAAACATCCTTGTGTTTGATCTTCCTATCCTTAAGAGTAGTCTGGAAGATCTTGATGTGTTCTTTAGTTGTCCTATGAGGATCATTTGTATGGAACTTGGAGTAGAATTTCTCAATATTTTTAGGCATTTCATGATAGTCATTGGACGACAAGGGTGATGGGTTATTTGCTAACCAAGCCATTGGTGGAGGTGGGGTTGGTAATGTATGAGTTACGACAACCTGTGGCTAGTATACAATAATATGAGTATGAATGGAAGGTGAAAATGAAGGAATAGGTGATGTGGATGGTGGAGAAGATGGAGTAGGAGGTTGAGTGGGTGATACAGATGATGAAGCTTCCCCTTTCTTGGTTCTTCTAACCTTGGTGGGATTTTTAACTCTTGCAACTCTCACTTATCTGGTGTAGATCTGGTAACTCTATAAAACCTTTGAGGAGAGAATGACCCAATCTGATCCATCTTTGTTCAAACAACCCTCCTTCTAGCACCAATTCTATTGATGGTGGTTTTAGCACTACAACAATACATATAGAATACAAGTATCCTATCAATAAACTTCAAGAAACAACCCCAAGGTCTATAACTTCAGGTCTTGAAAATACAGAGAATAACTCAGTGATGATGTGATTTGTTGGTAATCACAAGGGGAATTTATGGTAAAACAAAAGTTAAAACTCTTAAGCCAACAATAAGGGTTTTGTAAGATCTAGAATAAATATGAACCCTAACAATAATTTTCTTAGATTTGTTATATGAAAATGACTCTTTCATCAAATATAGCAATTCAATTATGCTTTCAATCCTACACTAATAGTTTTCTAAAATAAATATCAAAAGATAAGGGTTTAGAGAGATTTCTAATTCTAAATCCTAAGTGCAATCATGAAAATAATGCAACATTCAAGGTGGATCAATCTTCAATAACCAATTCCTACTTAACCAAGATAAGATCTACAGTATAATAGGAATAGTGCAATATCCAATGGTATGAAATATTTTCAGATTGTGAAGCATTCAAACATTCACCCAAAACTAGCATGAAATGTATAAACACCCACAATTGAACTATTACAATAATATTAGGCCTGGGATAACTATACATAGTAACTTAAAATCAGCAAGCCACCAATAGTATGGACCAAAGATTCCTCAAACACTTCAAATACTTTATCATCAACATGAAATAACTAAACTAAATCAACTAAAACAAGTTTGAAACATAGGAACCATGCACATAGATGAAATAAAATAGAAAAGATCACCAAGCCAACGTATTCTCATGTATTCACTTCACCAAAATTTGCAACAATTCTAGAATCAGTCTTTGTAATGAGGTTAGACCTAATATATATAAATTTTACATTAAACATGTGTTGGCCAAGACAAAAATAAATTAGGAAACCTAACCTAGGTTGGCCAAAACAGGCTAGACTAATACAATTTTATGCCCATTTAATTTTTGAAATAATTTTTTTTAAATCATGTACCAAATGATATATCAAAATTAAATAAAATTCCCATAAACTATTCTCTAGATGGCCGACTTGTTTCTCCAGTTGGCTGATGAGGTATACCAAAGCTCAATGTAATTCTCTAGTTGCCCTCCTTTCCCATTTGTTTCTTTCTATAAAATTCTTGAACTTTGTGAAATACCTTATTGAGGTCGGCCTGACTAAGAATTTGGATAAATTTTAGTCTTAAATTAATTGATTTTAATTCTTCTTCATATTTCTCCAAAGATTTATCCCAATCAATCTTCATTTCCTAGTACTTATGCAAAACAGTGATGCACATGGATGCATCTTCTAGATGATTTTTTGTAATTGACCCATCCTCAACTTGAGAATACACCTCTCTCCACCATTGTTTCAATTGGTCAATATTCAAGTATTCCCTATTGATTTTCCTTCCAATCATGATATCTAAAATAGTAAACATCCACCCAAAATATCATCCAATTTTTTTTCATTTCTGGAATTTCTCTAAGGTTTTTTCCATGATTTCTCTTTTAAATGTAAAAGCCTCAATCCAATAGCTAGGCTTATCCACATCCTCAAATAAAATAATATCTTCTTTGACCAATATTTCTCTAGAAATTTCCATTACCTTTACTAGCCTTGTCATGGATTTATCATCAGTTCCTTTACAATCTGATGCCATTTATTGTACATCATCTAGAAAGGAAGATTTTTTTTCATGCAACTACAAAATTTCCTCAATTAAAACAATACCTTTCTGATACACCCTGTTTATCCATTGTTTGGTTACCTATACAAATGTTTTCATCTTTTCTACTTCATTAATGGAATCCTTGGACAATATGTTAGCCCAAGTAGATGTACCTAACTAATCTTGAGTCTACAGAGGCTTAACCAGATGTTGAATGTATTTCTACAATTCCTTTGCCTATTTTTGCACCCTTTCCTTGGCTTGCACCTCCCTATCTAGTCTTCTTAAGACTGTATCTACAAAATCCTTCAAATCTTCAGTCTCCTACTTCTTGGTAGATAGTCCCAAATTAATTGTCTATAAACTATAATTTGTAGGGGTGACTTCATATTTACTCTTTTTAGTTGTGGGAGTAGCAATGTGTAATACCTTATTGTTGGATTCATCTCTCACAATTCTAGAGACTACTTTGGCCTTCTTTCTCTCTTTAGTTTTTCCTAAACCTACAAAAACCTATCCCAATTTGGAACTATCTCTTCAGTAACCACTGAATTAGGTTTTAAACTTTCTTTCAACCAATCAGAGGCAATAGATTATTCTAAATTGGTATTGTAGACATCAAAAATGTACTGATTGACATCGTGCATCTGATCCTGACTTACTAGCATCGTTTCTTCCTAAATCATCCCTCAGTCTAACCGTTTAATCAAATTCCCTTATCTGATTAAATTCATCAATATTCATCTCTTAATTAAATAAATTATTTTGTCTAATTAAGTCACTTTCTCTTGTTAATTAAATCAATCCATCTGATCTAATTATCCCTATTTAATTAAATAATCAATTTATTTGATTAAATCTCTAAAGTCTATCCATTAAATAAAATAAATTAAAACCTTATTTAATTTAATCTAACACCATCCCTTTTAATTAAATAAATCAAAATATTTATTTAATTAGCCTCTTATCATATTCCTCTCTTATCTGATTTAAATAAATCCATAAATCTAAGTCAAATAAGTCACATCATCTAATCTCCTGTTAAATTAATTAACCTTTGATTAATTTAATCTAATCTCATGTCACATCCTCTAGATAATGCAAGTTGCATGAAAATAGATTTAATTCATTTATTAAATCTCTATTTTCCTCACAAGGCATCTTTTGGAATATTCTCTCAATTTGAATTCAAAAATTCCAAGTCAACATGTACATCCAACAAGGCAAAAACCTCTTACATTTCCTTTGCCTTGAGCCAAGTGGCATTTATTGCATTTTCCTTCCCTCTTACATGTCATTTCAACAAATTTGAATTTCAAATATTGGCATTTATTGGCACAAACCCCAAATCTTGCACAACCATCATCCATTCATAGCTTGACAAGTGGCACCATATCATTGGATGAATGTTAGTCCCACATTGCTCAAATTTGGGCATTCATCCATCTTGAAATCCTATAAATGAAGAGCTCCTCTCCTCATTTTATAATCCACAATCTAAGCAAAGTTATCATGCTAAAATACTTAGCCATTTCCATCCATCATTCAAATTCTTAGCTAGGATTTTTGTAGATTTGGCTTGGAGTTCTCATCATTTGTCAAAGTGGATCAACATCATCTTCAACACATCAAGATTTGATCATAGGGATTGGGAAAGGGCCAATTTTCACATCAAATTGGCACCACTTCCCCCATGGGATCAAGTGTTTGCTATTTGAATTAGGATTGAATCTAGTTTTTATCATTTTCTTTGTGTTCTTGCTTATTTTCTTTCCTATTTTGAGTTTGCAAATGGATTTCATGGGGAATCCTTCTTTTGGCTTGTAATTCCTTGTCTAACTTGTTTATTCATGTTGTTTTGCAGGTACTAGGAAAAGGGTTCGTACATTTGGCGCTAGAAGGAGGGCTTGACATCAACATTTCTAACATTTCCTCAAAATTTTTGCGTTTTCTTGACACACAGGAAATTCCAATGCGGGCTCGTCAGCATCGCTGTTTTAGTACTGTGGGCTAGTCAGCATTGCTGTTTTAGCGCCATTGGGCTCATCCCTCCAAAAAATTCAAATTTTTAACTCCGCCGCTGGACTCACCGATCTGCAAAAGTTTCAAAAAATTTATAAAGTCCAACGCTGGCAGAAACTATGACGCTGGGCGAAACAGCAATGCAATCGTGCTCTCTATCTCGACACAAAGTGCCGCTGACTGGTAAGCGGCATTGTAAGAGCGACGTTGGGAGGAAAAATAGCAACGCCTTCACGAGTTGCAATGCTAGAACACAGTAAAAGGGAGAAATTTAATTTTTAGCACATGCTTTTAATTTATGGTTGCTTCTTCCTCTGTTTTCTGCTTTTTAATTTCTGTGTTTTTCCAGAACCTGACTGTTTCTCTCCTTTGTAGGTTGGAAATTGAAAACTAAGGGAAGAGGAGCATGGTGATGATATTTTTTCCAATCAAAGTGTTTTTAAACACTTAAATGTTTGTTAACACTTCCTTAGGAATTTTTCATCTTTTCATCTCTAGAACACTAGTTTTCATTTGGGCTTAAAAAGAACTTTTCAATTCCATCTATTGCAAAGGTTAAAATGAACAATAGGATCAACAACTTACTAAATTTTGTTTATGGGATTAACAAATTGAACAAATATTTATCACTTGTCTTTTTGGTGCTCTAAAATGAACTCACATATTGCTTTGAGGATTTAAAAAGAACAAGTGTAGTTGTGTTTTTCGTGAGGGCTTACTTAGAATAAAGCCATTGCAAAAGGACGTATGCGCTTCTCTCACGCTTTATAGTGATCTTGAGAATCAAAAGGCCTTTTCCATGACTTTGGGTTAAGACAAAGCAATCACCTCCACACTTCGATTTGGGCTTAAAATTGAACAAACTCTTGTGCGAGTGTGAGTGGGGGCTTTGTTGCATACATTCTCTCTCCTTGTTGCCAACAAGGATTGATCGAGTTATGAATATTGTTCTTCATTCACTTTTTTTTATCCTAGAGGGCCTGCCTTGGGGAAAAAGTAATCACCCAAGGGAACGACTCAACTGGTAACACTCTAAAGCCAAGAGTATTTCCAGCCTAGATATAAATGTGGATATTGGACGAAACACCAATATCACGTGGTTGACTCTGACAAGATGGATCCGAAAGGGGACTCTTGCCATGTTGGGTCAACTCCTATGAACAAAAAGTCCTTACTAAAACCCATGTGCTAGAATTTTCCAAAATCCTTTTATCTATTTGTTGGTGCAAGAACGGTCATTCTAAAGACACCCCACACTTTTACAGTCTTTTAGTAGAAATGGAAAGCATGCCATGGGAGTTTCATGGGTGTTGATGCTTGGCTGCCCCGATTGACATTAATGAGCCATGGAGGGGAGCCAGTGGGGTCAAGCATCTAACCATTCGCTAGAGATAAGCGTAGCTGGACTTGTCCAAGTGGGAATCCAACAAATGTTGTCTTACACATCCATAGGATTGTACTTGTTCTTGGGTTACAAATGCATTGCTTGATTGAAAACATCATTAAAACAAATACTTAACACTATAATTCAAATTTCAAACCCTTTTGAAGACAAATACAATTGACTCAATCCATATGTTATTGCTTTCCCTTGTGATTCACATCCTTAAAGGTTTCTAAGCATTGGATTATATCTCAATTTTTCTCCTTAAGTAAATAGTAGGAAACCCTTGCCTTAAGTTCATTAAATTTCCACATAACATATCTTGTGGGATTTGAGGAAATTAAGACATTGGACATCTTAGTTTGAAAACCTAATTGAAGAAAGTTTTTTTGGTAAAATAAAGACATTAAGCAAAGCTAAGCAAAAGGATCTTTCATATGTTATTGTAGAATCCAAAAGCACAAATCATTGATTGAAAATCCGAAAATTAATGTTCAAATGAAATCATTTCTTTGTTACAAAGGTCTTTAGGAAGAATTTGCATGCTCTTCAATACCTAGATCTAGGAAAACAAAGTGTCCTTTTTTAGGTTCACCTAAGGATCAAAACAAATCAAACTTCTTTCATCCATCCTTCAAAACATCAAACATCAAATCCATCTCACAAATCATCTTTTGAAAAATCTTGAAATCATCCTTGATACTAGGCTTTGTGGCAAAATCAAAAATCATCCAAAACATTGAGACTATATCCTTGAAAACATCAATCAAAATAATTTTTGGCTAGGTATGTGTAGATGCATCCTTTTGCATATACTTAGTCAAAATTATCAAAAATCATCTTCTCTAGCTTAGTGTATGTAGATGAATCCTTCTTCATATGCTTAGTGAAAACAAATCATCTTGTTTGAATAGGTGTGGTTAGATGCATCGTTCTCCTCACACATATTCAAATTATCATCCTTTGAAAAAATATATCCCTTAGATCATTATCAAACATCTTAGGGTACTTTTGTTCAAAATCAAAGTCAAGGACAAAACCACAAATCCGAAATCCAATCAAATCAAAGTCCTAAAAGCCTAGTGTCTCATTCAAGATTTATCAAAAGCCAAAACATCCATATCATCCATCCTTAATCATCATCATCATATCATCATCACCTTTGATCCTCAAAAGCATCATAAAACTTTATACTTTGGGACATAAAGTATAGATCATTCCAAAGAATCAAGAGATTCAT
This sequence comes from Sequoia sempervirens, assembly GCA_007258455.2. Lineage (NCBI taxonomy): Eukaryota > Viridiplantae > Streptophyta > Pinopsida > Cupressales > Cupressaceae > Sequoia > Sequoia sempervirens. The sequence goes on from VDFB02270651.1 coordinate 437,674,303, forward strand.
CTCCCATATTCTCGAAGATTGATCCTTGTTTTATGGTTCAAACGAGATCTCAATACAAGAAGAGTATGGAAGCCAACAAAGAAACACCCGCTTCAAGCGATCTTAGCCAAACAAACATAGAAATGAATCCAGCTGAATCAAGTAATCCTTTGATCCTCTCATCATCGCAAAATCCGCAAGAGGAAAACCAAGAAGAGGACCTTACTTTTGGAATGTCTCGCAAAGAAATGACAGAAATGCTCCAAAATCCGGACAACCATAGAATCATCAACATCATCATGAGACTTAACCATTCGTTATACATGCTTGAATTAGCAAAACAAGGGGCCAAGTTGTCGGTGGATTTTGATGTGAGTACTATTGTGGACACATCATTTCCCCCAATCTCATCCACCATCCCCATTTCATCTACACCCCCATCCCAAAACATCACACAAAACATTCTGCAAATCACGACATCATTTGCTCCAACGCAACCAAATGTCAACAAGGGAAACACATTTCTCAATTCTCTTCAATCAAATCCCCTTGTTAATAATCAAAACATAGACGCAAATACCACCTTGGAACAAAGCATACCCAAAAACCCGTTACACAAGAATGTTCCTCTCACATTCCATCATGATCCATCATCATCATTTTTTCACGCAACACCACAAACACCTCTTCTCACAAATTCATAAGAAGAGGGAGATACGTTTGGACTAGGGGGCTTATTCGACACCAGAACATTCTCGCAACAACTCACACCCCTCACCTTTCTGTCTCTTCCACCATTGGAATCATCATCCGCACCACTCCTTGGTTTGGGGTTGCCTCCCCTACCAAGTATCAATCAAACCTACATCCCAACCATCAATCAAAGCATTGCACCAAACACTCAAAATTTATCATTGATATCGCAACAAAAAACTATAAATACACAAGCAATGGCAATATCATCACAAAGCATGGTATCACAAGGACCAATCACATCAATACCATTATCCAACACACAAAACATCAACACAATATCATCATCTACCATCATTCCAAATCCACCACCACCTCCACCACCACCAACGTTCACCACATCAAATCAATATGATGCAACATTGTAAGCTGCTTTTGAAAGAGGATACCAACAAGTGCAAAAACAAAAAGCCGTGCAACAAGCTGCTCAAGCCGCACAAGCTGCCCAAGCTACACAATTCGTATTACAAGTGCAACAAGCACAACAAGCCCAAGCTTTATTGCAACAGCAACAACAACAAGCTGCCCAAGCTGCACAAGCATTGCAAGCACAAAGGGTCGCTCAAGCACAACTATTATTGCAGCAACAAGCCACGCAAGTGCAAGCAGCACAAGCACAAGCACAACTTCTTGCACAAGCAGTGCATTTGCAAGCATATCAGCAAGAATTAAAGCAATACCAAGAGCAACAAGAAGTAGTAGAATTGGCAGCCCAACAACAAGCGTTGTGGGAACAACAACAAGCACAACAACAAGCATTGTTGGAACATCAACAAGCGCAACAACAAGCACAAATCCTAGTGCAACAACAACAAGCATTGTTTATCCAAAAGCAAGTAGAAGCCTACTTCGCTCGCCAAAACACACAGATACCATCGAACAATGCACCAAACAACCCATCCACCCAACCGGTGATTGGAACATCTCAAAACACCTTCATCCCACCCCCTAATTCACAAAATGATGTGATGACACAAATCAGGTTGCTCTCGCAACAAGTGCTCGACCTTCAATCAGGGTGAACAACCAAAATGCCAAGCAACTTGTGTCCCTATCCATTTGATAGGAGCCTAGACATGAAACCATTCCCCAAGGGATTTGAAATCCCAAAATTTTACAAATATCGAGGGATGGGAAACCCTAAAGATCACATCAAGGAATTGCAGGTTCATTGTATGGAAGTCGCATATGATGATACTTATCTGATGCGGCTATTCCCTAGAAGCTTGGTCTTGCTATAGAATGGTTCTCTCGCTTACCTTCAGGCATTAGAACATTCCAAGAAATAAGAGATGCATTCATTAGGAACTATGCATGTAACATTGCAATGGATGTCAGTCTCGAAGAACTATACGCTCTAAAACAAGGAAAGAATGAATCTTTTGCTTCATTCCTTCAATGATGGCGATCCAAGGCCAATAAGAGTAAGTGGACCATGCCAGAAGAACAAGTCTGCACAATCATCACCAACCTTGAAAGCCGCTTAGCATTCCATCTCAAGGTTCAGGGTATCACTATATATGAACAATTGATCTCCGAGGCGCTCAGCATCGAAAGAGCTCTTGCGACCCAACCCGCCGAATCAACGTCATATCACGAACAACAAAACAATCGTCCACCATCAAATTACAATGATAAACCTTATACATGGGAAAGAAACAAGAACGTTACTAATGATGGTATTATCGATGCCAAGGTGGTCATTAGTGCCCCATGCCAACATACACCCGCACCACAAATCCAAAATCAACACCAAAACACTCATCACACCACATACCAAGCCAACAACAACCCTACCATCAATAACCTCAATGACCAAAGGGGACCGCCTCAATGCAAAAGCTATCCCAAATGAAAATACACCATTTTGGGAGAATGATTGGAGGAAATAATGAAAAAATTGATCGACGAAAAACTTATCAAGCCTCCTACATTTGAAAATTACCAAGAACCTGATGTCAAACCTCTGTGGTATAACGAAAATTAGCTTTGTGAATTTCACAAAATCAAAGGCCACACCACAAACAGCTGCATGAGACTCAAAAACATTATCCAAGATCTCATCGATAAGAAAATCATAAACGTGGAACAACCTACGGGAAATTAGGATCTTAAAATCTACACGAATTCGATGTCGAATCATGGCAACAAAGGAAATAAAAATGATAAAGGGAAGGGCAGTGTAAATCATGTGTATGAAATAGTCGTTGCCTCCTTAAATGAAGACTGCATGGTCATCACCATCAAGGGCGCCCATGCCAAAGATTGTGGAGTCACCACAAGAGGTGGCAAAGTCACCATTGCAGGATTGTCCCAACCAAATAGAATCCCTTCATCTAGATCCGTTCTGCATAGCTACAATGTTGTAGAACAACTCAAGAGAACGCCAGCACACATCTCCATCATGGAGTTGTTAAAAATATCATCAGTGCATAAAAATATTCTCGAGGAAACATTAGCCTCATCCACTATCCCGCAGATCTCGATGCAGACCAATTCCAAGCTATGGTCGGCAATATCATAACACCTAATCTCCTTACATTCTCTGATCAAGATTTCCTAGCCCAACCATCTCACAATCGTGCACTTCACTTGGAATCCATTGTAAAAAGGAGAAAAATCAAAAGGGTCTTGGTGGATGGAGGTGCAAGCTTGAACATATGTTCCTTAAGCCTCATAAAATAGTTGAAGATATCAGAAGATTCCATAGAAAAAGGAAAGGGCATCATGATCAGAGCATATGATGACCAAGAAATATTGTCTCAGGGCATGATTAAACTCCCTATTCAAGTAGGGCCAACGCTCATGGAAACCACATGTCAGGTCTTGGACCTCAAGCTGCCATACAATATCCTCCTGGGTTGTCCATGGATCCATGCGATGAAAGCTGTAGCATCAACCTTTCACCAATGTGTGAAATTTACACATAATGGACAAGAGGTTATTTTCCATGGAGATCCTGAATTGTTCTCATACTACAAGAATCTTGAAGCCAAATATTACAAAATCCCCCAAGTGCCGAAAAATGATGAGGGCCCATCCACATCATACATCGATCCTGCCATGCTCACATCCACTTCTGAGACAGAGACACCCACCATTCCCACCATATCAGACATCAAGCTCATCATCCAAGAGGACGGTTGTGGAAGTTACAGGATCCCTAACAATGCTTTCATGATAGGAGAGTTACCACAATCTCCTATATCACGAGGATGCCCACAAGAAAAGCAAGCTTCCACATCGCAAACATCTCCTGAAGACTATCCTGAATTCAAAAAATGGGGAGACCTTGTCCATGAGGTCATTGAAGCAGATCCATCACACATGCTCTATCAAGATGAAAGACCAACACCAGAATTACCAATGGATGAGACAAGCAAAGGCCTACACATGATGCTTGCAATGGGCTATAACAGAAATCAAAGACTAGGACAAAATGGAAATGGCCTCATAATACCTATCATGCCAAAGATGCAACCCATAACAAATATTTTTCTTGGATGTACCCCTCTGAGAATAACCATATGTGGCTGAAGTCCTCCAATTAGAACGGTTAATATTTCTCCTCAGCTGGTACTAGTGCAAGTACATTCACCAATAGTCACAGATAGAGACACACATAATTTCATAACTGAGCCCTATATTAGTAGCGATGATGAGGATACCTTGACCAATGTACCTAGGTTATTCGAGGACACCACCCTTTGCATGATTAGTACCTTATCATTCGAATCCAATCATCAAAATCATGAGATCCGCCTAGTCTACCCCCAATTGATCGACTATGACCAACGAGGACCACCAATTCTCGATACATTCGAAAATGATGAGGCGCTCTTAGAATTCATGGGATTGAGGGATAACATTCCAAAGGGAGATCACAAGGTAGGATTTATAATGGAGTTGGACACACACGCCTATTACGGGGAAATGATTGAATCCTTCAGTCACAAAAGTGAGAAACTAAGAATCATATCCAAGTCCTTGAGTGAAAACCACACTGTGGCACTCTCTGACAAGGAAAAAGTAAAAATAAAGGACATATCCAATGGTGAAAAGCTCTCTGAGGCACCCAAGGATGAAGGATTTAATCTTCCTCTAAGAGCTATTCATCAAGAGAAGTCAGCAGTCTTGGCCGAAAAGAGAAATCCAGTCAACTTAGGAACTAAGGAGACCTTGCATATCACATTCTATGTGGAATCACTATTAACAGAAGAGCAAGAACTCCTAGCAGCATTCCTAAAGGAAAGGAAAATAAACTTTGCATGGAGTTACGCTGACATGCTAGGGCTTGATCCAGAGACAGTGGTCCATCATTTAGCAGTATATCCAGAAGCAAAACTAGTCAAATAGAAGCTTCGCAAAATTCATCCTCAAATTGCCTTATTGGTCAAAATGGAGCTCAAAAAGTTGTTAGATGCAAGATTCATATGACCAATTGATTATCCAGAATGGGTATCAAACTTGGTTCCTGTTTCAAAACTTGGTGGAGCCATTAGAATCTATACGAACTTCAGAGATTTGAACAAACCATGTCCCAAGGATGATTTCCCACTTCCCAATATAGACATGATAGTAGACATGAGAGTAGGGCACGAGATGCTATCACTAATGGATGGATTTTCAAGATACAATCAGATCATGATAGCAAAAGAGGATCAACACAAGACAACTTTCACTTGTCCATGGGGGACTTACTGCTGGAACATGATGCCATTTGGCCTAAAGAATGTAGGTGCAACCTATCAAAGGGCCATGACACTAATATTTCATGATATGATTCACAAGAGGGTGGAGGAATATGTTGACAACATCCTAGAAAAATTCATAAAAAGACAAGATCATATAGCAACCCTAAGTGTTATCTTTGACAGACTAGAGGAATACAAAGTTAGATTGAATCCCAAGAAGTGCATCTTCGGCATACAATCAGGTAAACTACTAGGATACATAGTCTCCATGAGGGGTATCGAGGTGGACCTGGCAAAGGTAAAAGTAATCCTCGAGATGGAAGCACCAAAGACATTAAAACAACTGAGAGGTCTCCAAGGTAGACTTCAATCCATCTGACGATTCATAGCACAACTAGAAGACAAGCATAATCCATATTTTCACCTACTCCACAAGGGGGTAGCATATAAATGGGATACAAAATGTGAAGAGGCATTCAACAAAATTAAGGAATATCTATTGACACCACCAGTCTTAATGCCACCCATCCCAAGAAAGCCATTGATCTTATATGTATCAGCAACAACAGCAACCCTAGGAGCTCTCTTGGCTCAGCATGATGAAAATAGAATGGAGAGGGCTATCTACTATATCAGCAGGACAATGGTCGGTCATGAGCTAAATTACTCATTCATTGAGAAAGCTTGCCTCGCTATAGTGTTTGCATGCCAAAAATTTAGACATTACATGTTTGCACACAAGATAAAGCTTATTGCAAAAATTGATCCCCTCAAGTATCTATTATCAAAGGTGATGCTCATAGGCAGAATGTAAAAATGGGTAATGATACTGTCAGAGTATGACATCAAGTATGTAGAGCGAAAATCCATTAAGGGACAAATTATTGTAGATCAATTAGCAGAAACACCCATTTATTCTGAGAATCCTCTCATCTCAAAGTTTCCAGATGAGTCTATCTTTAACCTCAATGTAGTTGATCACTGGAAACTATACTTCGACACCTCATACATGTAGCACGGATCATAAGTTGGTGTCTTCTTCATCACTCCACAGGGGGACTGCATACCAAAGTCATACAAACTAGCATTTCCTTGCACAAACAACATAGCAGAATACGAGGCTTTGACTATAGGTCTTAGGATAGCAGTGCAATGGAATATCATAGCTCTCAAGGTGTATGGGGACTCTCAGTTGATCATAAATTAGGTCAATAATGAATATCAGACTAAGGATGACAAGCTCACTCCATACAAGAAATTGGTGGACACTAAAAGAATTTGTCATTGACATAACATTTGAGCAGATTCCAAGAACCAACAACAGAGCAGTAGACGCCATGGCTACAATTGGGTCTCTATTAGACATCCCTCATAATGTGCCGAAATATGAATTTTTGATTGAGTAGCTTCTCGTTCCCACATTCGAGGTACTAGAATCGAAATATGTGTGTGAAATCGTTGGTCCCGATGATCCTTGGTACCATGACATCTACACATATCTTTGCATAGGAGTCATACCTGCTGACCTACCATCAAGCCTAAAATGAACCTTTATCAAAAATGCATCTAGATTTGTGATCCTAGGTGATACCTTATACCGTAGAAGCATAAAAGGTACCTTGCTACGCTATCTAAATGCTGAGGAGGAATTAATTGCTCTAACTAAGGTTCATAATAGTATCTATGGCTCACACTCGAGTGGAATGACCATCGCCAAGAAACTGTTGAGGCTGGGGTATTACTGGCCCACAATGGAAAGAGAAGCACAGGATCATGTTAAAAAGTGTTTACAATGTCAGCAGCATGGGGATCTTATCCATGCTCTAGCTCAAGAGCTTCACCAGATCGTCACACCATGGCCCTTCTCACAATGGGGACTCAATCTCATTGGAAAAATTAGACCCACCTCATCAAATGGTCACAAGTTCATCCTCATTGTAACTGAGTACTTCACTAAGTGGGTGGAAGCCATACCCATGACGTATATCACTGGGAAGTAGATCTCAAAATTCATCCTGAACTACCTCATCTATCGTTACGGTGTCCCACAAGCCATTATCTCGGATAATGGGACACCCTTCAAGAACTAATAAGTTCACGACTTGTGCGAGAAATTCAAAATCTAGCATCGCTTCTCCACCTCGTACTATCCCCAAGGCAACGGCCAAGCAGAAGCAACGAACAAAACCATCCTTAAAATCCTCAAGAAAACAGTCAATGATAGAGGTCATGACTGGCACTTGTAGCTTAATCCCTCCCTCTGGGCTTATCGAACCAACATCTATACACCCACCGGTGCCACCCCATTCTCCTTGGTCTACGGATCAGAAGTTGTCCTCCCCATTGAGATCGAGCTCCCATTCCTCAAAATATCATTGCAAAACCTCATCACTGATGAGGACTATTTGGTATCAAGATTAAACGAGCTAGAGTTACTGGATGAGAAATGCATAGATGCTCTAAATCATCTGCAAGTCTATCAAAATAGACTCAAATGGAGCTACAATAAAAAAATTAGAAGCAGGACTATCCAAGTTGGAGAACTGGTCTTAAAAGAAAATCAGAAGAATGTCCCAAATCCCAGCAGCAAAGGTAAGTTCAAACCTAATTGGTTAGGGCCTTTCATCATAACAACAAGTTATAAATCAGGGGCATATCAACTATCAACACCTGAAGGGGAACCTCTGTAGGAGCCCATGAATAGCTCCCATCTCAAAAAAATTTATGTCTGATTCTTTCAGGGTATAAAACCAAAAATCCAAAAAATAAGAAAAAGTCTTGAAAAAAATGGTTACTTAGGTGAAAACTTGGCAAATAGGCGTCTTGGTGACAACAAACAAATCAAAAAAGAAAAAAAAGAAAAAAAAGGATCAAAAAAATTGTCCTCTAGTGAAAACCACTTTTGTGGCACTTTGGGAAAGTACCTTGGTGAAAACCTGGCAAATAGGCGCCTTGAGTAAATAAGCACTTTCCATCCACAAGGATCTTTATGGCTTGATTTGCATCATCCCTCCATTTTTCCTCCATCATTCATCGCATTCCGGTCTCCATCCATCACACATTCACTCGCATCTGTACCATAGCTTGGTCCTGGGTTCGCATCATGATCCCTCCTAGTACTACTCGGCCCATCCTCAAGGTCAGTTTGTCCTGCCTTTATCAGAGTAGTCTATTGCATCATGCTAGGGGCATATTCTCATCAGATCGGATTCGTGTATGGTCTTAAAGTCCTCAAAATCAAAAAAATCCAAAAACATCAAAACATCAGAAAATCCAAAAACATTCAAAACGTATCAAAATCCAAAAATAGGTCAAAAAGGTTATTCAAAAACCAAAAACAAGGTCGTCTTATCAAACTACATCATCTCTGAGCTTGAATGTAGGTAAGGTTGATCTTTGATCATCCCCCAAGACATTTAGGCCAGTCCTATAGGAGTCCATCATAATAAACTGACATTTCATCATGTGTATCTTCATTTGTAAATCGGTCAAGTCGTCAGTCGAACTACGTGGTCTCTGCATGTATAACATAGGCAAGGCTAATCTATCAATCAGCCCTCAAGACCCCTAGGATAGGTCTTTAGGTTAATCTCTTGGTCAAAATCTCAGAAAATCCCAAAAACATCAAAAAATCCAAAAATTAAAACATTTGCAAAACTGTAAAAAAATACCAAAAATAGCCTCAAAACATTGCAAAACATCAAAAACATCCAAATATTTGGAAAAATCCACCCGCCTCATCTCGCTCGCACCCGCAATAACACCACTCACAATAAACTGATCGTCATCATTAACCTTTGGTGAAACAGTCAGAAACAGGCCTAGCAAATACAAGAAAACTCCACAACGTCAAGTCTAAAGTCTAAGTCAGTGCGTAAGCAAGTTGGTTATCTCTTCGTATTGGTAACACATGATCTGAATGGTCTCATATCAATCATCCCTTATAAATGAAATGGCGTGCCACCATCCACTAACATTTCCTAGGATGAATCCTTCCTACAATGGGCATTATCTTTTGGCAATAAGTTTCGGTTATCATCTTAGAAAACATATCCTTTTTCCGTTAGCAGTATTGAAGAGCATCAGTTTGTTTCTTTACTTGGTCTTTATCTTTTGACTTATCTTATTTTTCACTCATTCCAAGGATGTCTCGATGATATCCCAAAACAATGAATTTAGAGAAATAGGAATGGGGAATGATCATTATCTTTTCTCTATTGTGCTTGTTGGACGTTCTTGCAATATAACCTCAGCAAATACTTGCTTTGTTAGGTATGTATGGAAGAGGTCTAGGGAAACTTTTTGACTATTACAGGGATAGGTTTACCTTTCTATGTTTTGGTTTGAGGTGTCTGAAACTTCCAAAGTACATCCTAGCAAGGTTTCCGTATGTCAGGTGTGAACAAGAATACTCCTATCTATTTGTTGAGTCAAAGTCCATCACACTAAGTACCACGCCATCCTGGTTTACTATACCTTGATACCTCGTACTACGTGTGCTATTAAACATAAGAAAATTTTTCCCTTTGAAAATCCCAATTCCACGGCAAATAATAATAATAATAATAATAATCATCATCATCATTTGCATTTGTGTCATCATGCGTCTTGTTGAAATGACTTCTTCTTTTCTTACTAACCGCACTAACAAGGTACTATGATAGTCGATCATCATCACCATCATCATCATCGATCTTGCATCCACAAATCATTGGCACATCACATAAACATATCATATAGGAAACACACGCATTGCATTTTAATCATCATATAAATAGGTTATCATAAACATTTTTCATAGATAGGTGCATACATGTCATCGCATTTCACCTATTGCATTGCATCGCATAGCATTCATTTGCATTTCATAACCATTTCATATTACCATCTAAATCATCACATAGCATCTATAAAAGCATTCCATAATCATTTTTGCATAATCATAAGCAAATAGGAATATAAGCATTTAATTCATTACGCATCAGCATATCACTTTGCATTAACATATCATTGCATCACATACATTATTTAGGATAATAACATTTGTTATTCTAAAGCATCTCATAAAACCATTTGCATCATATCACGACCATCACATCATATTACATCCATTCATAAATCATCTCATAATTAAGTATTATTACACACATTATTGCACATCATGGCATCGCATACATCATTAGAAATAAATGCATCCAGAGGAACATCATTGCAAAGCATATAGAAATAAACCATCCATACATAAATAAAAGTACATAGTACATCTCATCAAAATCGGCTCATATATCATATCATCAATGTCACTATCATAGTACAAAAGAATAATAATCGGATCATTGTACATATATGTCAATTAGTACAAAATGCCCATCGGGCTATCAAAAACGAGCCCATAAGGCACAAAAAGGTACATCGTAATATCTTGATCAAGCTCGATCTATGTGGATGCTGCCCTCACCCCTATCACCGTGACCCTTTGGTGGTCTCTAACTGGCCCGCTCTGAGTACTCTGGGACCCAATCTGCTCTAGGTATGTGGTCGTGGTAGGCCTGGCAGTAGTACTCTATCTCTTAGATAGCATCCCTATAGGATCGGACTGGCACGGTACCCTGAGACAAGGAGGCTGTCATACTCTCAATCTGTTGCCTGTAGCCTAGCTTTGTCGCTACCTATAGCTCTGCAACCTATCTCTACTACATAGCCTTATCCCTCTTTGCTCTAAGCTGCTCCCTCTCATCCTATGTTTGGTGCCTCTTGGTTGTCACTGCCTATACCTGTGCCTGTAACTGTAAAATCAAGGCATCCTGTGCATCTTCCTGCCCTACTAGCTGTGCCTGGGGCTGCGCATAAACCTGACCCTCACCCTCAGCTCGTGGTGGTGGGACTGGCGGATCCTAATGTTGGTCTTGCATGGGAACATCCTTGTGACCTAGCAGAACTGGGGGCATCCATGGTAGATCCTATCAGATCTCGATTCTCGGTCCTCACCCTCATGCTCATCCTCTACCTCTGCCTCTGACCCTATACGCCTCTGGATCCTCACCTGGAATGGTCAACCGGAGGGGAGCTCTGAACCAATCTCTGTAGGCCTGTGTAGTCCCTGGGTCTGCCAAGCCTTGATCATAAGCCCAAGGTCAGACCACCAAGTGTCAAAAGCTGTCAACTACCTCTGTCATAGGAATACCAAGCCCCCATGACACCTGTGTCATGCTGCATGCAAAAATGGTTACGTAGCCATCATCTGGCCGATCCTATGGCTCTCCGAACTGACGTTGTATGCGCCTAGGAAGATATCGCTCAATCATGGTGTGCTCCTAACCCTGCATGTATCGATCCTGATGACAATAGAAGAGTTGATCTACATCGTCAGCCCATCCAGGCTGACCGAGGTACGGTCTCCAAGTGAACACGAGCATCTCGTCTAGGACTCACCTCCAGTAGGGGATCCTGTGCTCTCCAGTGTGTGTAAAGGACACACCACCTCTGTATCATGTCACCAGAGCATCCTTTGCCCCCATCAGAACTGGAACCACCCATGGACATAGCACAAAAATGTGCTCCCACGCCCAAACATGAAAGAGTGTCACTCCAGTTCCCAGTGCTCTACCATCCACATACGCGTACTCATGCAAATCCCTGTAGAGTGAAGCCATAAGGACAGGCCCCCATGCGAACCAAACTGGTCTGTCCCGGACCATCCTCTCCCAGTAGTATCCCCATCTCAAACTAAAATACCGCCCTCGTCTATCTAGGGCAACCAAACCTGAAATAATTGTTGCAATCGCCCAACGGAAGGGGGGTGCTATGACTCTATACCGCTCCAACTCGATCTGTCCCTTGCAGTAAATGATATCTTGAGTGGCGAGGAGTCAGGTGCAGCACTCGTGACCCTCTTCCATATCATAGAGCACCCAACGGCCATGAATGGGCAATCGAAGAATGCGCCAAATGTCCTCCAATGTGATGGTTTCCTCACCAGTGGGAAGATGAAATGACGATGTCTCATTGTGCCACTGCTCTACCAGCATTGAGAACATCCCAAGGTGTGTGCGCACGGACGTCGTGTACGCAATATGCCATAATCTTGTAGCCCCCAGCCAATCCTGGTCTATGTTGCTAAAGTCCCGTAGGATGCTCGTCAAATTTCGTGACTGGTGCTCCCGAGAATAAAGCTCCCTAGGCCGATCCTGCAGTAGGGAAAGTCAGCATGTTAGTTTTTTTTGAAAAAATCCTGACCTAACGCTCCAAACTTGTTTCCAGTGGTGCAGTTTATGAAGGCATCGTAGTTTGAATTTTCTCAAACTCCGACGCTGGACCCAAAATTTGGCCACAAGGCACCGTCGTGGTGTACTTTGACCCCCAGCATCGCAATTTTCGTGAAAAGCGCACCACCGTAGCACATTTTTCCAAACTAGCCCGCCGAGTTTGAGCTGAGCCCGAGCCCAACGATGGAGTTTTTAAACTCCGAATTGCACCGCTGTGGCGCTAAACTGCACCGCTGTGGTGCAAAAAGGCTAAAAGTGGTGCACTTTAAACACCGAGCGGCGCCACTAGAGGCGATCTCATCATTAAACATGTAATAAATGCTTTAAAATGAAAAAAATAAGCATTAGTTAGGGTCACATATCGGGGCACCGATGCTAGGTGGCCACTGGTAGGTCCAAAATCGGTCTGAAATATGCAGAGGAAGCTATCGTTGCACCCTATCGTCAGGAGGTCAAAGCTCAAATCTCAAGGTTTGCTAGCGGAGGTGTGTGAAAATGCCTTTAAAGTGACCCCTTGGGCCCCTTTTAAGCCTAAAAATTAGGGTTTTTTGACCCTCTAGGGCTGTCCTGCTAGGGTTTTGGATCTCCGAACCTGTTTTCATCCGTTGGAGGCTTTTTTTTCATCATTTTATTGCGTTTAGACACATTTTAGCCTCCCGAACCCCTTTTAGACCTATCGGGCACTTTGTCACCTTTTTTCGCGAGACCACCCAAAAAATTGAAATTTTCGTCTGATCTCTCGAGGGGGAATTATAATGGGATTTTTCTCTCGCCATGCAGCAGTGGGGCAAGTTTTTAATATCAATTTTTGGCTTTGATCAAGATCGTTTATTCTTTGAATCAACACAACGAGTGCATTGCTTCAAAGAGGGGCAAAATGTAGACATAAAAATGTACTGATTGGCATCGTGCATCGATCGACTTACTAACATCATTTCTTCCTAAATCATCCCTCGGTCTAACCGTTTAATCAAATTCCCTTATCTAATTAAATTCATCAATATTTGTCTCTTAATTAAATAAATTATTTTGTCTAATTAAGTCACTTTCTCTTGTTAATTAAATCAATCCATCTGATCTAATTATCCCTATTTAATTAAATAATCAATTTATTTGATTAAATCTCTAAATTTTATCCATTAAATTAAATAAATTAAAACCTTATTTGATTTAATCTAACACCATCCCTTTTAATTAAATAAATCAAAATCATAGTGTTTGACACACTCCATAATTAGCTTCAGAAACTACAATGATGGAGGAAATCCTACTGCTTGTGCTAATCCTATCTTCACCAATCTTCTAGCCAATGGAGTGGGAGCATTTCACTAGATTCTCTACTTGAGGCCTTCTTAGTCCACATGTACCATATTTGTGTCTCCAACCTTCTCCTAGTAAGAAGCTATCTTAGACTCTAGGAGTCTTCCTTTAAAATCATACTTCATTTTCTCTACTCTGGTGGTTGGATCTTCTTTGATTGGTTCAATTGTCTTCCCCTTTCTAGTTTTAGCCTTGCTAGACTTTGCCTACAATTGGCTAGGAAAAATACCATAATTACTTAAAATGAAAAGCCAGATCATCACATCATTGCATAATTATATTTATCATAATATTTCATAAGAAATAGGTAACATCTCATAAGCATCATTAATTCTCAAAGAACCAAGATCAAAATCCTTAAAATCGAAGTTATAGCAGCTTTTCAATTTTCATAAGTTTTGTGGATTTTAGCTTCTTAAGGATTTTCAAGGAATCCAAGTCCCTATAGAATCCGCAAAGAAACACCCTTCAAATAATCCACAAGCCTATGGATTTTGTGAAACACAATAACACATGGGAAAAATAATTACCAAGCATTATGCAACCCCACTTATGACATAAATGCATTGGAAAATTGAGATTTAAGCATTAAACACAAATCATTTTTCAAATGACATCAAGGAACTCAACACTATGAAAATCGTAAAGTATTAGGTAATCCAAGAAAGAGTAGAATTTGTGAAAGCCAAGTATTCGAGTAATGCATAAGGTAAAGGATTTCATGAAAATGAAATGTTTGGGGATTCCACAAGCACACAAATTCCGCAAAGGACAAGAGACTTTGGGAATTTCAAATTCATGGACATTTCATGATAGAATGTATGTTGGTCATTCCAAACTACTAAGGATTTCACAAAATCTTGATATTTAGAAAGTCGCGCTTCTAATTTTATCATCTAGCAACAACTCAACTTTCAAATTCCATTACCAAAAATAAACTCAAATCAATGTTCAATCCTAGATACATTTAATTTCAACGAGCATACATTTGGGCATCTCTAACCATATTTCACCATAAAACAAGATAGGGCTTTAAAATTAACATACTTAGTAGTCTTAGATCAACATGAAGGAAATTGAATTAATTATTAATAATATTTCAAACAACTCAAGGATGCCCCAATCCATGCCCATTAAGTCCAAGATCAACAGAGTGCCCAAAATTCTTATCCAAAACATAAACCCTAGTTCATCGGTTATGCCAAAATGATGCCATAAATTAAATAAATTCTTTGAATGTAAATGAAAATAAAATAATAGCAATCATTTCAAAACACAAACCCACTTCAATGCTAAATTGAAAGATTCAAACCCCTTTAAAATGTGTGTGCAAATCAATATGAAATGGGTTCAAACTCATAGTTTTGATGATCAACAAACTATGAAAATTTAAATCAAGACCTAGGGAAAAATAACCATTTGAATCACCATTAAATTCATTTTCAAAGCTAGATTGAGGAGGTTTAGACTCTACCTTGTGATTTGAATGGTGAAAATGGAGTACACAAATCACACCCTACAAACCCTAGCGATGATCACCAAAATTCACACACACGATCCTCAAAAACCTTAGCTCCAACCTATTCAAGCACTTCAAAGCTCTCCAAACACCAAAATCTTAAAATGGAAAAATATTAATGGCATAAAAAAGACTCAAATTGCATTATAAATCAAGCCAATGGATGCATAAATGGAAAATTGCTTGTGTGTAGAGCGAAGTAAAATACATGACAAGGAATTTATATAGAATTTGGAGAATCCGTGTTGGCATGTGGCTTGGAGAGATTTTTTTTGGTTTCTTGTGTTGTCATTGATGGCAACTGGAGTCAGCAGTATGGTTTGTAGTGTTAGTATTGCTCCTATCGACAAGGGAAGTAAGATTTTGTAATCTACTGGCAGAAAGAATGAAGAGCAGAACATTTGGTTGATAAGCTAATCTGATCACTTCACCAGATCATTATTTTTTGGTGTGGATCCCCAGGGAAGCTTGTTTAGCATGTATGCTATCCTATTGGAAAGTTTTGTGGTGTTGCATTAGTTGGAGTACAAGTTAAGAGATTTGGAAGAATGATTTATTTTCTCATTCTAGTTGACTTGTTGCGTATGTTGTGTCGCGGATGTATAAGGATTATGTGTTTAACTATTTCTTATGTTTGTAATTTTGATTTGGATCCCTACTATAGTCTAGCCAACTTGTGAGGGTACACATCAATTTTAACTAGTGATTTGAGCTTACATGGGAAAGACTATTATATTTTTTTTGAAGCTGACATATAATAAAACTCTTGTTAGCGAATATATAAAGGAGATCGGAAAATAATTTTGGTATTAGGTGTGAAGTGATTTTGTGCAAAAAAGTGCAGAGCAACTATATGGGTTAATCTCAGAAGATTTGTTGAGAGAATTTTGTTTATACTATAGAAGGGTTTATGTAGGAGAGCATAGCAGAGCAGAAGTGTAAATTGGTCAAAAGATCCAGAATCTGATTATGAGCTTCATTGGAACTGAAACTAGACATTTGTAGATGATTTATCCTCAATTCAAAATTTTGTTGTAATTTCAATTATACTTTGTAAGGTAGTGATCCTTCTCTTTTGAGCAGTGAGCTCTAGATAGTGTGCCTGAATGCAAGTGAATTCCCCTTTCATCATACTTTTAATAGAGTATATTTTGTGGATTAATCTCCACCATGGTTTTTCCCCTAACAGGGTTTCCATGAAATTTTTTTGGTGTTATGGTGTTCTTTAATGTGTATGCATGTTTCCTTATGTTTATATGCTATGAATTATATTGAGGGTTTAATTATTGTTGATGGTTTAAGATCTGGTTTGAAAATAAATATTGTGGAACATTGATTCACCCCCCCTCTCAGTGTTCCTAGTCCAATAATTGGTATCAGAGCAGGTTCCTCTTTTGAAGTTTAACAGCTTGAGGTGGATCTTGAATTAAAATAGACATTGGTGGTCTTCAACAATAGCTTATGGTGACACTTGATGATCTTGATCAATCTAAAGTAGAGGTCATGGAACTAAAATAAAATTTTATGGCTTCCGAAAAATTCATTCAATCACTGAAGGATAAAATAAATGAGTCAAGGGAAAAGAGGAAGAAACTATGTGACTAGTTGAAGCAAAAAGAAAGAAAAAGTATGGATGATGTCAATTTGAATCAAACCCTAAGAGAAATAACAGAAGAATGTGAAAATATTTCTAAGGACAATGTTGCTCTAAAGATCGAAATGAAATCTATGGCAATAAAGTTAACCAAAGAGACTGAAGAAAGAAAGAAGAAAGAGGAGAATTTGGCCCAGTCCTTGAAAGAAAAAATTGAAGAATGCAACAGAATTAATAGTTGATTCATTTAGCTAGAGATTGAACAACAACAATCTAGAAACAATGAACAAGAACTTGAGAGATAGGTACTTATTCTCAGAAATGAGCTTACTACTGCAAACGAATTCAATGAGAAGTTAAGGATAAGTTCTTCTAAGCTTGATGAGATAACTAAGGGACAAAAGTAGGAAAATGATAAGCGAGGGCTTGGCTATGAGAAGTGAGAGAGCTCTGGATCCAAATAGAAGAACCCTGAAAAGAAGAAAAAAGGCACAAGACATCCGGTAAGGCAACCCAATGCTCAAAAATTTAATGGATATTGATTTGTTTGTAATAAATTTGGACATATGGCTTCTCAGTGTAGAAGAAAGATAAACTTTAGCACTCCATCATTTTCTAGTCAGTGTTTTAAATGTAAGAATTTTGGTCATAAGTCATTAGAATGCATAAGTATGTTTTTCAATGCAAGTAACATTAATTGCTATAATTGTGGAAGATTTGGACATGTTGCTAATCAATGCAGATCAGGAGGAAATCAGTGGAATGGATGGTATAAACAGAAAAATCTGGTATGCTATAATTGCAACAAACTTGGGAACATTGCAAGATTTTGTAGGAATAGAAACATGAACAAAAGAAGTCTAGTTTATCAAGGAAGAAATTCACAGAAAGACAACAAAGGAAAAGAAAAAGCATATGTGGAAGAGATAAGAGATCGGATGAAGAAAACATGGGTAAAGAAAAGTGAATCTGATGAAAGATACAAGGTTGTACCGGAAGCTCCCTCCGGTAACTCTTCTGACAATTGACTTTAGGCCAGAAGCCTAGGGGGAGTCTCTCATGAAAAATCATTTGTCCCCCTGTGTATAGTTGGCTCTGAATCACCGGATGTCATCAGCAGTTGTGTTATTCTTTGAAAAATGTATCTATAATCATTTGTTGTGTTGGATGAAATTTTGAAAGTCTGAAGTTGAATTCTTCATTTGTTGTCTGAGTTTGCAAAGTAACCGAAAATTCTAGGGAAACACATTTAATGTGGCATTAAGTTAAGTATGTGAAGTTATAAAAGGGCATTTGGAACCCTAATTCGTCATCATGCATTGAAAGAGAATAATTGGAGAACCTTTTTAGCAAAATTCCAAAGGTGTGAAAGGTCAAATTAGCGGTGAATTCTTCAGGTATTTATGTTGCTTATTAATCTCATATCTATTTGGTGATTGGTAGAACCCTGCTAGATACGAAAAATGAAACAAATCAAAGGAACAATAACTTTGGATGAGTATAGCAATCAAAAATTTAGGAATGAAAGAAATATGTTGTCTCCCACCGAATTAAGGAAGCTTGGAGGATCGAAGCATAAAAAATTGGATATCTGGAATGAATTTCCTCATTTCATCAATACATAAGCGATTTAGTTTATCTTGAATAGATTGGACAATGATATCTTTACTCTGGATAAACCCTATTGAATCTCTAAGGATGTAATCAAGAATCTAACAGGTTTGTGCAATGTTGGTAATGTTCTAAAAAATAAATCAATTCAAAATGTTGAGGTCGAAGCCCTAACCGGAATAAGGGGAGATCAGAGGGCTCTAATAATTTCATCGATTAAAGATTTGTTTACAAGGTATGTTGCACATGGAATATCATACAAGATCTTCTTCAAAAATAGAGAAGGATCAGCCTCGAAGGTGTTGTATATATTGCTCATAAAATGATAATAGAAAATGAAGACTTTGACCTATGTGGTTTGATGAAGGATCAATTGTTAGAGAATGTACAGTTGACCAAGGATATAGCTACTCTTTCAGGTTTGGTACCCTATATATATGCATTATGATGTATTTCCTAAATTGCTTGCCTCTAAATGATAATATGGCGTGGAAAGAAAATATACCAGTCTGCAAGAAAACTTTTGAACATTTTAACTTTTTTGAAAATGGTGAATTTTTTTATGAAAACTTCTTTAGGAAGTTGTTAGAAAGGTTTGGTGCAAGTGCTATTCCTCTTCTGGTAAAGATAGTTGAAGTTGTATCATGCTCCGGTAAGGCGGAGAAAAGGAAAAAGAGAGAAAGAGAATTAGTTGGTGTCACTCCTCTGGCACCCAAGTCAACAAAAGTTGAGGCAAAAGGAAAAGAATAGATGGTTGTGGATATATTTGATGAAGACTCTGAGGAATAAACTCCAAGAGAAGAACGTTGAACCAGATGTGGAGATTGTAGAAGAGAGTGATGAAGAAGGTGCTTTGTTTAAAGAAAAGATATTGCAGATTATTCAGGATGAGGATGGAATGCAAAAGATAACTGGTATATGGTTAAATGGACCATCTTATGAGTAGGAGTTCATTGAGGACACCCTAGGAAGATACTGTGTTGACAACAACATTGAACTGGAGAGTCTGAAAATGTACTTCCAGATGAGCTAATTCAATGTATCAAGGAGGCTATGGACTTTGTACCTCTAGACAAAAAAGAGGAGGAAATAATTTCTCATTTGAAGATGCAGTTTAGACTATCACTTGCTAAACTGAAGAAGAAAGTGAATGTGTTATGAGAGTGCATTGATTCATCCAATAAGATCTTTAATTACTATCTTAGGTGGCCTCATGTGGTTGGAAAATACAAGGACAAGTTGTAGGAAATTGAGAATGAGCTTGTCAAAATTGGGAAGGACTACAATATGTTTTTGGATCAGGACAGAGAAGTTAAGAATAAGATTCATGTTCTGCAAGTTGAGCATGCAAAGGTTTACTCTACCAAAAATAATCTTATGGACGCTTTTTGGAAAGTAAAAGATCATACCGAATGTAGGCTGGAGCAAATGATTGAAATTATAAAGAAAGGAGAAAAGTTGAATGATGACATCACCATCCCTGAATCCCTTGTCCAAATTATCAATAGGACATCAGAGAATAACAACTTGATTATAGCTATTGGGATTGTAGTGGACTCTAGGAAGAAATCTCTTCTAGAAATGAAAGTTAAGTATAAAATAATCTTCTAATTTGTGCAGCAGCTTTCCAAATTTTGATTGAACTCTCTATTTTGCTAAAGGGAAGAGAATAGAAGAAATTTGAAGGAAATAAGTGCAGCGAATGTAGTATAAGCTTTTTCATTGATGTCAAAGGGGGAGATAATGCAATGAAAAATGCCTGGACATCCTAAGAAGGAGCAAAAAATTTTGTTTTTGAGTTTTGACACTTAGTCATTTTTTGCTAAGTGTTGCCATCAATGCCAAAGGGGGAGATTGTTGGCATATGGCTTGAAGATATTTTTTTTGGCTTCTTGTGTTGTCATTGATGGCAACTGGAGTCAACAGTATGGTCCACAGTGTTAGTATTGCTCATATCAGTAAGGGAAGTAAGATTTTGTAATCTACTGGCAAAAAGAATGAAGAGCAGAACATCTGGTTGATAAGTTGATCTGATCACTTCACCAGATCACTATTTTGTGGTGTGGATCCCCAGGGAAGCTTGTTTAGAATGTATGCTATCCTATTGGAAATTTTTGTGGTGTTGCATTAGTCAAAGTACAAGTTAAGAGATTTGGAAGAATGATTTATTTTCTCATTCTAGCTGACCTATTGTGTATGGTATGTTGTGGATGTATAAGGAGTATGTGCTTAACTATTTCTTATGTTTGTAATTTTTATTTGGGACCCTACTATAGTATATCCAGCTTGTGAGGGTACGCATCAATTTTAACTAGTGATTTGAGCCGACATGGGCAAGAATATTATATTTTGTTTTGAAGCCTACATATAATAAAAATCTTATTAGCAAATATATAAAGGAGATCAAAAAATCATTTTGGTATGAAGTGTGAAGTGATTTTGTGTGAAGAAGTGTAGAGCAGCTATCTGGGTTAATCTCGGAAGATTTGTTGAGCAAATTTGGTTTATGCTACAGAAGGGTTTTCATAGGAGAGAAAAGCAGAGCAGAAGTGTGAACTGGTCAAAAGATCTGGAATCTGATTATGATTGAAACTAAATCCAGGCATTTTTAGATGTTGTATCCTCAATTCAAAATTTTGTTGTAATTTCAATTATACTTTGTAAGGAAATGAACCTTCTCTTTTGAGCAGTGAGCTCTAGGAAGTGTGCCTAAATGCAAGTGCATTCCCCTTTCATCATACTTTTAACAGAGTATACTTTGTGGATTAATCTCCACTGTGATTTTTCCCCTAATAGGGTTTCCACGTAAAAATCCTGGTGTTATGGTGTTCTTTAATGTGTATGCATGTTTCCTTTTGTTTATATGTTATGAATGCTATTGAGGGTTTAATTATTGTTGTTGATGGTTTAAGATTTGGTTTGAAAATCAAATATTGTGGAACACTGATTCACCCCCCCTCTTAGTGTTCCTAGTGTCCAACAATCTATGGTGTCTTGGATTCTCCAAAAACAAGGATTTCAGAGAATCCACCTAGGTCCAAATTTTGCAAAAATGATACTTTTGAGGATTCTACTAATGGAAAGATTTAACGAAGGGGAGGTTTTTGGGGAATCCGCCCAGGGAAGGATTTCCCAAACTTAAACCCATTTGAACATTTAAGGAACTTGGTTATTTTACATGCTCATTATGAGGCCAATTATTGCAAATACACTCACCCAAAATACTAATATGATCATTACCAAAGGTGAATTAATTCAAAATTCAAAGGACCCATCCCTTAAGGGGAAAAGGTAGAACCTAAAACACAAAAACAAGAAAAAGAAAGAAAAGAGGGTCCCTTCCTCCCATGGCGTGTGTGTGCGAAAATGGCACAAAAAAATGGATTTGAGATGTTTTCCCCAGTTATCATGATCAAAAATTCAAAAATAAATTCAAGATCTTAATTTATGTGTCTTGACAACTTTAACAACTTTAAAAAATTTCACTTTTGATGAAATTTCAATCCTTCTTCACTTGCAAATCTACAAACAGAAATAAAGAGGAATTTTTTTTCTGCTAGATAAAGGTTTTCCTTGGCCGAAATCTAGTTTGGTAATTAAACCTTGATAGTGAAATAATGATAAAATATAAGGAATGATGAATGAAAAAAGCTTGTTACACCTCACCAAACCCTTTAATGGCTTCCCTTAGAGGATTGAAGTCTAAAAAACCTCTTTAAGGATTAGATCTTGCATGAAATAGCTTGATTGGATGTTTGATTTGTTTCTTGAAAACTTGAAACCTACATCACAATGTTAGCTCCAAAACCATGCATGAACACACAAAAATCTTGACATCATGACAGGTTATTAGATGCTACAATAAATGACTAGTAAATCTACTCTAAAATTCTCTTGAAAATAATCTTTTCTCTTGTGAAAGTTGCCTTAATTTTGCTTAGTTTGAATTGATAAAAAAGACCTTGTATTTATTGATATTTCCTTAATTACTCGACAATTGAACATCACAAGCTGACCTTAGCAATTTGAATTAGATCATTAAAGTGTTGCCAAAAACATATTAAAAATTGGATCCAAGACTTAGGAGGACACATTCACCCTTGGGTGAATGGGACCTAGGCCCTAAACCTAGGACACACATTTTCCAAGATGTGTAATTAAGTGTAGGAATTGATTAAATGTTGGTTCCCCTTTCAGAAAATGAAATTAATTAGGTTTGTGGATGAATAATTGGAAAAATTAAAGGCTTAATTAATTCCAATTAATTAAGTGGATGAAAAAATAGTGTGAAAATGTAAAGGAGTACACTTTCTATACTACACTCTATTCAGCTTTTTGCCCCTCTATTTCCTTTCCCCCAACTTTGGATTCATTGTGTTTCAAAAACTTTGCTTTATGGTTCTAATTTCCATTATTTCGTCTTCCTCCCAACTAAAATCACTATCCTCCCCCTCCTCTAACTCATCTATTTCTATTTCTTGATTTCCCTTGGGAGGGTTGATTTCTTTGTTCTCACTTAACAATCTTATCTAGTATTGAAAATATACTATAGTTATGTTCCCCATATTTTCTAGTCCTTGCATTATCACCCCCTCCATGGTATCTTCACCTGAATCTTTAAACTCTCTCTCCCCATTCTTCTCTTGTACCCACTTTTGTTTGCTAATGTATTATGTTTGTTCCTCTATCAAATGAGCCCCTACTACCTTTGTCATTGCCTCACCTCCATCTACATGCTCTTCTACCATGATCCCCTCCAAGTTGTAGTCTCCCATGTTTTCATTAGGCCCTTCCTCAACCTTTTGTGATGCCTCTCCTACTTATTTTCCTCCAATGTAACCATGCCCTTGTCTAGTGATCATTCACAATATTTTTTTCATAATCCTTGAGTGTTTATCTTGGTGCTAAGCTCACACTCCTCTTCTGTATGTCCCAATTTCCCACATGATTTACACTTCTCCACCACTTCATCAATTGCAATATTTTGTTGTCGAACCCCAAACACTAATAGAATTTATATTTCTTTTAGAAAGGGAAGATATAGTTTAATCCTTACACATATATGGGCATACATACCATTTCTCTCTCCTCTATTTTTTTTAACCTTAATGAATATTACCAGCTTGTCCCCAATTTCCTTAAGGGTTTCTTCTAACCAATATCCTGATAGTAGATTTTATAGCCTTATCCATACTGGTATCTCATGAATTTATTCCTTTGTGAGATTGAAAACCCTCCTACTCTTTAATACAAATCCCTTGCTTTCCCATCATATAAGGGCCTTGGTTCAAGATTTGTCATTTCACACTCTCTAAGGGACATTCAACTAAGTAGAAACCATTAGGAAGTGTTTTAAGAGATATATGTTTTCCCCAATTCACAACACACCATTTCCTTACCCTAATCAAGGCCGATCATTTGCTGGCCAAATTATGAAAAATGTTCTTTCCTTTAATTCTTCTACTTTCCTAGCTACTACCCTCCCTTATAGAGACAAAACATGTCATATATTTTCTATCCTAGGAAAGTAGGGAATTTTGTTCACACCTATAGCTACATTTATTTTCTAACTTCCTACTAGTAGATCTTCATCACTATCAGGCCTTTTCCTCCAATTATCCTACCATCCTCTCCCTTGCAAGTACCACCAATGATTGCTTGGTTTGTTTCTCCATTTTCATTGCCTCCATCTAGAAATCATTGCCTCTTGAAATTTTTGATGATCCTTCCATCCCCATTTCACATTTTTTGTCAACTGTAAATAAATATTGTTTGAATCCCACGATCTATTTTTGAACTCTGTTTGAGCCCTCGCATATAGTGTATTCCTCCTTCACTTGTTTCCCTGGATTCATACCTCCACTAGTCTTCTTTCTTCCAAGAACATAGGTTTTGTAGGCTCCTAAGCCCTCTAATAATTGTTTCTTCCCACACATCTTGAGTTCATCCTTCATCATGTTGAATAAGACAATTGAGAGGGGGATGAATTAGTTATTACAAATTCAAATCTTTTAAAACATTCATCAAAACTTAGATCAATCATAATACTTAACTCTACTAAAATGATTAAACATTAAGTGAAAGTGCCGAAACTAAAAACAACAAACACAAAAACACCAAATTTACATGGAAAACCCAATAAGGGAAAAACCATAGTGAAGATTAACTCACACTATAAAGAATATCAAAATCAATTACAAAAAGGCTCACTATAAAAACAAGGACTCATTGTCTAGATCAGGACTCGCTATCCAAAAGGGCTAATAACCTAGAGGGCTCACTACTACGGAGATACAAAGAAGATAGAAGAGATATGTTATAGTGAGAAGACAATCTCAATGCAATTGAGATTTCCACCATAATTTTCTTAGCCACTTGCAAACATGCATGAATGATATAGTACACCAACTTACTACATCCAGAAACTCAACATTTAGGCTTCACACTAATATGCCACACTCGCATCACATACACCAACTGATTTGCATCTATTTCACAACTATCTACTATATTTCTTTGCACTTACCTCTCTTGTGTGTACCACTTCACCACTAACTCATCCTGAATTTATACCATCCTCAACTTTGAAACATATCTAAAGTTGTCCATCCATCAATAAATTCAAATTAGGTTGGCACCAAAACATCTTAGGGTGGAATTAGAATGAGGGTGACCCAAACACATGCTTCATGAGGACCCAAATAGATCCAACATGCTTCATCAACTTCAAAGATAGTGTTTGTTGATGGGTGTTTTAGCACTTTCTCAACATAGGCAGTGTATAGGTGCACTACCTCTCTTGAAAGGAAATCTCTAACAAGTTTCTTAAAATCACCCCAAGGTCTCTCGGGTGTCAAGTCATGACATGCATGGAATTTCTCAGTTGGTTCAATATGACTTTGTTGGTAATCACAAGGCAAACTTACGGAGCTAAGTTGGAGGGAAGGTGAATCTTAAAATGGATTTCCTGAGATGGGAAAGTTGGTGTGCGATTGCTGTAGGTTCAAATAGCAGTCTTAAACTCCAATATTAACTTAATATTTGGATTTACAATGTGCAATGAACCTTAGCATAGGTCATTTATAAAAAAAAAAGGAAAAAAGGGCAGGGAGGAGAAGGAGTTCCTAGATCTAAAATTCAACAATGAACAGTGATCATGGAGGATTCTACTATGGACAACCTTCCTAAAATAGAATTTCACTTAACTAGATTATATCACAGTCTAATGAAATTTGTGCAAGCTTCTAAGGACTGCAAATATTTGATTTTATTCACCATAATCATGAAAAAACAATGGAAATTTAGAGTAGCTTTCAATCTAAGTCCACACTAACTTTACATAGTTGTCTACCATCAATAAATAGCAAAAATTATGGACAAGGAAAGTTTCCAACACACAGCAAAATTCTTCAAAACCAATGAATAGCATCAACTAATCTACTAGAACAAGCTAAAACATGAATAACAACAAATTAAATCTACTCAAATTATCTAACTATGGGAGAAGAACCATGTAACATGCATATGAAACTCAAGAATATACCAAAAACATGAACTTCTATTAAAATTTCAGCAATATGTCATTACAACAACTCAAATCTCTCTTGAAAATCAGAGGAGATCCCCTATTTATAGTGTTCAAAAAGAAAAATGAATGGCCAAGATTGATTTACATTGTGTGGCCAAGATTCACTACAAACTAGGGTTTCACCTACCCTCAAATATAATACAATTTAAAATTACATCTTTTTCTTTTCCCTATTTTATCCTTTTGTGACAACACTGTAGCTCTTTTATCTTTTTCTTGATTTCCCTTTTCTATAGCTACAATGTGAGGAATTCATCATCAATCACATGAATTCCTTCATATCTCTTTATG
Organism: Sequoia sempervirens; assembly: GCA_007258455.2. Lineage (NCBI taxonomy): Eukaryota > Viridiplantae > Streptophyta > Pinopsida > Cupressales > Cupressaceae > Sequoia > Sequoia sempervirens. The sequence goes on from VDFB02270651.1 coordinate 437,700,917, forward strand.
GTGGCATACTCCACAAACTTAAAAATCAATGCTCAAAGCTTATCCCATTCCAATATATCAAATTGGATCACCTAAAAATTGAATCTCCTTGATTTGTTTGTGATAGCATCCTAGTCCTTGTCAATTTTTTGCACATTCTTAATTACCTGCTCAGACTGAGCAAAGGCTCAAGTAGAAAATCCCATGAAATCCAATTTCATTACATCCTTATTTTCGTTCTCCATATTCTTGTGGAAGTATGGATTTATCTTCTCAAGATCCAACTCAACTACTGGCACATTGAAGTCTGTCATCAGCTTTATATGTTCTTCACAAACAACCCAGACTTCCTTGAACCAATCTATCCCAATCTCCACTTCATGGAGCACTTGTTCTAATACATCCTTTATGTGATCTAGGCCCATCTTCCATATTTCTACAAGCCAGTGGTTGCCTTTTGCCAAAGAAAATTCC
>VDFB02270651.1:437701469-437728563 GCA_007258455.2 Sequoia sempervirens
CCAGATCATCACATCATTGCATAATTATATTTATCATAATATTTCATAAGAAATAGGTAACATCTCATAAGCATCATTAATTCTCAAAGAACCAAGATCAAAATCCTTAAAATCGAAGTTATAGCAGCTTTTCAATTTTCATAAGTTTTGTGGATTTTAGCTTCTTAAGGATTTTCAAGGAATCCAAGTCCCTATAGAATCCGCAAAGAAACACCCTTCAAATAATCCACAAGCCTATGGATTTTGTGAAACACAATAACACATGGGAAAAATAATTACCAAGCATTATGCAACCCCACTTATGACATAAATGCATTGGAAAATTGAGATTTAAGCATTAAACACAAATCATTTTTCAAATGACATCAAGGAACTCAACACTATGAAAATCGTAAAGTATTAGGTAATCCAAGAAAGAGTAGAATTTGTGAAAGCCAAGTATTCGAGTAATGCATAAGGTAAAGGATTTCATGAAAATGAAATGTTTGGGGATTCCACAAGCACACAAATTCCGCAAAGGACAAGAGACTTTGGGAATTTCAAATTCATGGACATTTCATGATAGAATGTATGTTGGTCATTCCAAACTACTAAGGATTTCACAAAATCTTGATATTTAGAAAGTCGCGCTTCTAATTTTATCATCTAGCAACAACTCAACTTTCAAATTCCATTACCAAAAATAAACTCAAATCAATGTTCAATCCTAGATACATTTAATTTCAACGAGCATACATTTGGGCATCTCTAACCATATTTCACCATAAAACAAGATAGGGCTTTAAAATTAACATACTTAGTAGTCTTAGATCAACATGAAGGAAATTGAATTAATTATTAATAATATTTCAAACAACTCAAGGATGCCCCAATCCATGCCCATTAAGTCCAAGATCAACAGAGTGCCCAAAATTCTTATCCAAAACATAAACCCTAGTTCATCGGTTATGCCAAAATGATGCCATAAATTAAATAAATTCTTTGAATGTAAATGAAAATAAAATAATAGCAATCATTTCAAAACACAAACCCACTTCAATGCTAAATTGAAAGATTCAAACCCCTTTAAAATGTGTGTGCAAATCAATATGAAATGGGTTCAAACTCATAGTTTTGATGATCAACAAACTATGAAAATTTAAATCAAGACCTAGGGAAAAATAACCATTTGAATCACCATTAAATTCATTTTCAAAGCTAGATTGAGGAGGTTTAGACTCTACCTTGTGATTTGAATGGTGAAAATGGAGTACACAAATCACACCCTACAAACCCTAGCGATGATCACCAAAATTCACACACACGATCCTCAAAAACCTTAGCTCCAACCTATTCAAGCACTTCAAAGCTCTCCAAACACCAAAATCTTAAAATGGAAAAATATTAATGGCATAAAAAAGACTCAAATTGCATTATAAATCAAGCCAATGGATGCATAAATGGAAAATTGCTTGTGTGTAGAGCGAAGTAAAATACATGACAAGGAATTTATATAGAATTTGGAGAATCCGTGTTGGCATGTGGCTTGGAGAGATTTTTTTTGGTTTCTTGTGTTGTCATTGATGGCAACTGGAGTCAGCAGTATGGTTTGTAGTGTTAGTATTGCTCCTATCGACAAGGGAAGTAAGATTTTGTAATCTACTGGCAGAAAGAATGAAGAGCAGAACATTTGGTTGATAAGCTAATCTGATCACTTCACCAGATCATTATTTTTTGGTGTGGATCCCCAGGGAAGCTTGTTTAGCATGTATGCTATCCTATTGGAAAGTTTTGTGGTGTTGCATTAGTTGGAGTACAAGTTAAGAGATTTGGAAGAATGATTTATTTTCTCATTCTAGTTGACTTGTTGCGTATGTTGTGTCGCGGATGTATAAGGATTATGTGTTTAACTATTTCTTATGTTTGTAATTTTGATTTGGATCCCTACTATAGTCTAGCCAACTTGTGAGGGTACACATCAATTTTAACTAGTGATTTGAGCTTACATGGGAAAGACTATTATATTTTTTTTGAAGCTGACATATAATAAAACTCTTGTTAGCGAATATATAAAGGAGATCGGAAAATAATTTTGGTATTAGGTGTGAAGTGATTTTGTGCAAAAAAGTGCAGAGCAACTATATGGGTTAATCTCAGAAGATTTGTTGAGAGAATTTTGTTTATACTATAGAAGGGTTTATGTAGGAGAGCATAGCAGAGCAGAAGTGTAAATTGGTCAAAAGATCCAGAATCTGATTATGAGCTTCATTGGAACTGAAACTAGACATTTGTAGATGATTTATCCTCAATTCAAAATTTTGTTGTAATTTCAATTATACTTTGTAAGGTAGTGATCCTTCTCTTTTGAGCAGTGAGCTCTAGATAGTGTGCCTGAATGCAAGTGAATTCCCCTTTCATCATACTTTTAATAGAGTATATTTTGTGGATTAATCTCCACCATGGTTTTTCCCCTAACAGGGTTTCCATGAAATTTTTTTGGTGTTATGGTGTTCTTTAATGTGTATGCATGTTTCCTTATGTTTATATGCTATGAATTATATTGAGGGTTTAATTATTGTTGATGGTTTAAGATCTGGTTTGAAAATAAATATTGTGGAACATTGATTCACCCCCCCTCTCAGTGTTCCTAGTCCAATAATTGGTATCAGAGCAGGTTCCTCTTTTGAAGTTTAACAGCTTGAGGTGGATCTTGAATTAAAATAGACATTGGTGGTCTTCAACAATAGCTTATGGTGACACTTGATGATCTTGATCAATCTAAAGTAGAGGTCATGGAACTAAAATAAAATTTTATGGCTTCCGAAAAATTCATTCAATCACTGAAGGATAAAATAAATGAGTCAAGGGAAAAGAGGAAGAAACTATGTGACTAGTTGAAGCAAAAAGAAAGAAAAAGTATGGATGATGTCAATTTGAATCAAACCCTAAGAGAAATAACAGAAGAATGTGAAAATATTTCTAAGGACAATGTTGCTCTAAAGATCGAAATGAAATCTATGGCAATAAAGTTAACCAAAGAGACTGAAGAAAGAAAGAAGAAAGAGGAGAATTTGGCCCAGTCCTTGAAAGAAAAAATTGAAGAATGCAACAGAATTAATAGTTGATTCATTTAGCTAGAGATTGAACAACAACAATCTAGAAACAATGAACAAGAACTTGAGAGATAGGTACTTATTCTCAGAAATGAGCTTACTACTGCAAACGAATTCAATGAGAAGTTAAGGATAAGTTCTTCTAAGCTTGATGAGATAACTAAGGGACAAAAGTAGGAAAATGATAAGCGAGGGCTTGGCTATGAGAAGTGAGAGAGCTCTGGATCCAAATAGAAGAACCCTGAAAAGAAGACAGTGGGGTGGAGACAGGTGTCTGAGAAGAACTTAGATGTGGTTGGGGCAGGGCATGGATATGAAACTGAGACAGGAGGAATGAACCTGTATGTCCTGAATGAACATGGGGGTTGTGTTGGTATGGAGTGTTCATGGGGTGGTGGAACAGAATGTAGTGGTGGGAAGAATAGAGGTGGAATAGGTGGAGGCGTGGAGGTGACAAACATAGGCTAGGCATAGGTGGGGTGTGAGCAGGATGGAGACCGGAGTCGTTGCTGGTGGAGGAGACAGGAAGAACGTGAGGACCAGGATGGAAAGTGGTAAAAGTGGAAATCTGATAGAAAGATACAAGAGTTGTACGGAAGCTCCCCTCGGTAACTCTTGACAATTGACTTTAAGGCGAAGCCTAGGGGGAGTCTCTCATGAAAAATCATTTGTCCCCCTGTGTATAGTTGGCTCTGAATCACCGGATGTCATCAGCAGTTGTGTTATTCTTTGAAAAATGTATCTATAATCATTTGTTGTGTTGGATGAAATTTTGAAAGTCTGAAGTTGAATTCTTCATTTGTTGTCTGAGTTTGCAAAGTAACCGAAAATTCTAGGGAAACACATTTAATGTGGCATTAAGTTAAGTATGTGAAGTTATAAAAGGGCATTTGGAACCCTAATTCGTCATCATGCATTGAAAGAGAATAATTGGAGAACCTTTTTAGCAAAATTCCAAAGGTGTGAAAGGTCAAATTAGCGGTGAATTCTTCAGGTATTTATGTTGCTTATTAATCTCATATCTATTTGGTGATTGGTAGAACCCTGCTAGATACGAAAAATGAAACAAATCAAAGGAACAATAACTTTGGATGAGTATAGCAATCAAAAATTTAGGAATGAAAGAAATATGTTGTCTCCCACCGAATTAAGGAAGCTTGGAGGATCGAAGCATAAAAAATTGGATATCTGGAATGAATTTCCTCATTTCATCAATACATAAGCGATTTAGTTTATCTTGAATAGATTGGACAATGATATCTTTACTCTGGATAAACCCTATTGAATCTCTAAGGATGTAATCAAGAATCTAACAGGTTTGTGCAATGTTGGTAATGTTCTAAAAAATAAATCAATTCAAAATGTTGAGGTCGAAGCCCTAACCGGAATAAGGGGAGATCAGAGGGCTCTAATAATTTCATCGATTAAAGATTTGTTTACAAGGTATGTTGCACATGGAATATCATACAAGATCTTCTTCAAAAATAGAGAAGGATCAGCCTCGAAGGTGTTGTATATATTGCTCATAAAATGATAATAGAAAATGAAGACTTTGACCTATGTGGTTTGATGAAGGATCAATTGTTAGAGAATGTACAGTTGACCAAGGATATAGCTACTCTTTCAGGTTTGGTACCCTATATATATGCATTATGATGTATTTCCTAAATTGCTTGCCTCTAAATGATAATATGGCGTGGAAAGAAAATATACCAGTCTGCAAGAAAACTTTTGAACATTTTAACTTTTTTGAAAATGGTGAATTTTTTTATGAAAACTTCTTTAGGAAGTTGTTAGAAAGGTTTGGTGCAAGTGCTATTCCTCTTCTGGTAAAGATAGTTGAAGTTGTATCATGCTCCGGTAAGGCGGAGAAAAGGAAAAAGAGAGAAAGAGAATTAGTTGGTGTCACTCCTCTGGCACCCAAGTCAACAAAAGTTGAGGCAAAAGGAAAAGAATAGATGGTTGTGGATATATTTGATGAAGACTCTGAGGAATAAACTCCAAGAGAAGAACGTTGAACCAGATGTGGAGATTGTAGAAGAGAGTGATGAAGAAGGTGCTTTGTTTAAAGAAAAGATATTGCAGATTATTCAGGATGAGGATGGAATGCAAAAGATAACTGGTATATGGTTAAATGGACCATCTTATGAGTAGGAGTTCATTGAGGACACCCTAGGAAGATACTGTGTTGACAACAACATTGAACTGGAGAGTCTGAAAATGTACTTCCAGATGAGCTAATTCAATGTATCAAGGAGGCTATGGACTTTGTACCTCTAGACAAAAAAGAGGAGGAAATAATTTCTCATTTGAAGATGCAGTTTAGACTATCACTTGCTAAACTGAAGAAGAAAGTGAATGTGTTATGAGAGTGCATTGATTCATCCAATAAGATCTTTAATTACTATCTTAGGTGGCCTCATGTGGTTGGAAAATACAAGGACAAGTTGTAGGAAATTGAGAATGAGCTTGTCAAAATTGGGAAGGACTACAATATGTTTTTGGATCAGGACAGAGAAGTTAAGAATAAGATTCATGTTCTGCAAGTTGAGCATGCAAAGGTTTACTCTACCAAAAATAATCTTATGGACGCTTTTTGGAAAGTAAAAGATCATACCGAATGTAGGCTGGAGCAAATGATTGAAATTATAAAGAAAGGAGAAAAGTTGAATGATGACATCACCATCCCTGAATCCCTTGTCCAAATTATCAATAGGACATCAGAGAATAACAACTTGATTATAGCTATTGGGATTGTAGTGGACTCTAGGAAGAAATCTCTTCTAGAAATGAAAGTTAAGTATAAAATAATCTTCTAATTTGTGCAGCAGCTTTCCAAATTTTGATTGAACTCTCTATTTTGCTAAAGGGAAGAGAATAGAAGAAATTTGAAGGAAATAAGTGCAGCGAATGTAGTATAAGCTTTTTCATTGATGTCAAAGGGGGAGATAATGCAATGAAAAATGCCTGGACATCCTAAGAAGGAGCAAAAAATTTTGTTTTTGAGTTTTGACACTTAGTCATTTTTTGCTAAGTGTTGCCATCAATGCCAAAGGGGGAGATTGTTGGCATATGGCTTGAAGATATTTTTTTTGGCTTCTTGTGTTGTCATTGATGGCAACTGGAGTCAACAGTATGGTCCACAGTGTTAGTATTGCTCATATCAGTAAGGGAAGTAAGATTTTGTAATCTACTGGCAAAAAGAATGAAGAGCAGAACATCTGGTTGATAAGTTGATCTGATCACTTCACCAGATCACTATTTTGTGGTGTGGATCCCCAGGGAAGCTTGTTTAGAATGTATGCTATCCTATTGGAAATTTTTGTGGTGTTGCATTAGTCAAAGTACAAGTTAAGAGATTTGGAAGAATGATTTATTTTCTCATTCTAGCTGACCTATTGTGTATGGTATGTTGTGGATGTATAAGGAGTATGTGCTTAACTATTTCTTATGTTTGTAATTTTTATTTGGGACCCTACTATAGTATATCCAGCTTGTGAGGGTACGCATCAATTTTAACTAGTGATTTGAGCCGACATGGGCAAGAATATTATATTTTGTTTTGAAGCCTACATATAATAAAAATCTTATTAGCAAATATATAAAGGAGATCAAAAAATCATTTTGGTATGAAGTGTGAAGTGATTTTGTGTGAAGAAGTGTAGAGCAGCTATCTGGGTTAATCTCGGAAGATTTGTTGAGCAAATTTGGTTTATGCTACAGAAGGGTTTTCATAGGAGAGAAAAGCAGAGCAGAAGTGTGAACTGGTCAAAAGATCTGGAATCTGATTATGATTGAAACTAAATCCAGGCATTTTTAGATGTTGTATCCTCAATTCAAAATTTTGTTGTAATTTCAATTATACTTTGTAAGGAAATGAACCTTCTCTTTTGAGCAGTGAGCTCTAGGAAGTGTGCCTAAATGCAAGTGCATTCCCCTTTCATCATACTTTTAACAGAGTATACTTTGTGGATTAATCTCCACTGTGATTTTTCCCCTAATAGGGTTTCCACGTAAAAATCCTGGTGTTATGGTGTTCTTTAATGTGTATGCATGTTTCCTTTTGTTTATATGTTATGAATGCTATTGAGGGTTTAATTATTGTTGTTGATGGTTTAAGATTTGGTTTGAAAATCAAATATTGTGGAACACTGATTCACCCCCCCTCTTAGTGTTCCTAGTGTCCAACAATCTATGGTGTCTTGGATTCTCCAAAAACAAGGATTTCAGAGAATCCACCTAGGTCCAAATTTTGCAAAAATGATACTTTTGAGGATTCTACTAATGGAAAGATTTAACGAAGGGGAGGTTTTTGGGGAATCCGCCCAGGGAAGGATTTCCCAAACTTAAACCCATTTGAACATTTAAGGAACTTGGTTATTTTACATGCTCATTATGAGGCCAATTATTGCAAATACACTCACCCAAAATACTAATATGATCATTACCAAAGGTGAATTAATTCAAAATTCAAAGGACCCATCCCTTAAGGGGAAAAGGTAGAACCTAAAACACAAAAACAAGAAAAAGAAAGAAAAGAGGGTCCCTTCCTCCCATGGCGTGTGTGTGCGAAAATGGCACAAAAAAATGGATTTGAGATGTTTTCCCCAGTTATCATGATCAAAAATTCAAAAATAAATTCAAGATCTTAATTTATGTGTCTTGACAACTTTAACAACTTTAAAAAATTTCACTTTTGATGAAATTTCAATCCTTCTTCACTTGCAAATCTACAAACAGAAATAAAGAGGAATTTTTTTTCTGCTAGATAAAGGTTTTCCTTGGCCGAAATCTAGTTTGGTAATTAAACCTTGATAGTGAAATAATGATAAAATATAAGGAATGATGAATGAAAAAAGCTTGTTACACCTCACCAAACCCTTTAATGGCTTCCCTTAGAGGATTGAAGTCTAAAAAACCTCTTTAAGGATTAGATCTTGCATGAAATAGCTTGATTGGATGTTTGATTTGTTTCTTGAAAACTTGAAACCTACATCACAATGTTAGCTCCAAAACCATGCATGAACACACAAAAATCTTGACATCATGACAGGTTATTAGATGCTACAATAAATGACTAGTAAATCTACTCTAAAATTCTCTTGAAAATAATCTTTTCTCTTGTGAAAGTTGCCTTAATTTTGCTTAGTTTGAATTGATAAAAAAGACCTTGTATTTATTGATATTTCCTTAATTACTCGACAATTGAACATCACAAGCTGACCTTAGCAATTTGAATTAGATCATTAAAGTGTTGCCAAAAACATATTAAAAATTGGATCCAAGACTTAGGAGGACACATTCACCCTTGGGTGAATGGGACCTAGGCCCTAAACCTAGGACACACATTTTCCAAGATGTGTAATTAAGTGTAGGAATTGATTAAATGTTGGTTCCCCTTTCAGAAAATGAAATTAATTAGGTTTGTGGATGAATAATTGGAAAAATTAAAGGCTTAATTAATTCCAATTAATTAAGTGGATGAAAAAATAGTGTGAAAATGTAAAGGAGTACACTTTCTATACTACACTCTATTCAGCTTTTTGCCCCTCTATTTCCTTTCCCCCAACTTTGGATTCATTGTGTTTCAAAAACTTTGCTTTATGGTTCTAATTTCCATTATTTCGTCTTCCTCCCAACTAAAATCACTATCCTCCCCCTCCTCTAACTCATCTATTTCTATTTCTTGATTTCCCTTGGGAGGGTTGATTTCTTTGTTCTCACTTAACAATCTTATCTAGTATTGAAAATATACTATAGTTATGTTCCCCATATTTTCTAGTCCTTGCATTATCACCCCCTCCATGGTATCTTCACCTGAATCTTTAAACTCTCTCTCCCCATTCTTCTCTTGTACCCACTTTTGTTTGCTAATGTATTATGTTTGTTCCTCTATCAAATGAGCCCCTACTACCTTTGTCATTGCCTCACCTCCATCTACATGCTCTTCTACCATGATCCCCTCCAAGTTGTAGTCTCCCATGTTTTCATTAGGCCCTTCCTCAACCTTTTGTGATGCCTCTCCTACTTATTTTCCTCCAATGTAACCATGCCCTTGTCTAGTGATCATTCACAATATTTTTTTCATAATCCTTGAGTGTTCATCTTGGTGCTAAGCTCACACTCCTCATCTGTATGTCCCAATTTCCCACATGATGTACACTTCTCCACCACTTCATCAATTGTAATATTTTGTTGTCGAACCCCAAAAAATGATAGAATTTATATTTCTTTTGGAAAGGGAAGATATGGTTTAATCCTTACATAGATATGGACATACATACCATATTCTCTCTCCTCTATTTTTTTTACCTTAACGAATCTTCCCAACTTGTCCCCAATTTCCTTAAGGGTTTCTTCTAACCAATATCCTGATAGTAGATTGTATAGCCTTTTCCATACTGGTATCTCATGAATTTATTCCTTTCTGAGATTGAAATTACCCTCCTACTCTTTAATAAAAATTCCTTGCTTTCCCATCATATAAGGGCCTTGGTTCAAGATTTGTCATTTCACACTCTCTGTGGGACATTCAACTAAGTAGAAACCATTAGGAAGTGTTTTAAAAGATATATGTTTTCCACAATTCGCAACACACCATTTCCTTACCCTAATCAAGGTTGATCATTCGCCTGACCATTTCATGAAAAATGCTCTTTCCTTTAATTCTTCTACTTTCTTAGGTACTACTCTCCCTTATAGAGACAAAACACATCATATATTTTCTATCCTAGGAAAGTATGGAATTTTGTTCACACCTATAGCTAGATTTATTTTCTAACTTCCTACCAATAGATCTTCATCACTATCAGGCCTTTTCCTCTAATTATCCTACCATCCTCTCCCTTGCAAGTACCACCAATTATTGCTTGGTTTGTTTCTCCATTTTCATTACCTCCATCTAGAAATCCTTGCCTCTTGAAATTTTTGATGATCCTTCCATCCCCATTTCACATTTTTTGTCAACTATAAATAAATATTTTTTGAATCCCACCACCTATTCTTGAACTCTATTTGAGCCCTAGCATCTGGTGTATTCCTCCTTCACGTGTTTCCCTAGATTCACACCTCCACTAGTCTTCTTTCTTCCAAGAACATAGGTTTTGTAGGCTCATAAGCCCTCTAATCATTGTTTCTTCCCACAAATCTTGAGTTCATCCTTCATCATGTTGAAAAATACAATTGAGAGGGGGATGAATCAATTGTCACAAATTCAAAGCTTTTAAAACATTCATCGAAACTTAGATCAATCATAATTCTTAACTCTACTAAAATGATTAAACATTAAGTGAAAGTACAAAAATTGAAAACAACAAACACAACAACACCAGATTTACATGGAAAACCCAATAAGGGAAAAACCACAGTGAGGATTAACTCACACTATAGAGAATATCAAAATCAATTACAAAAAGGTTCACTACTTGAGAAACAAGGCTCACTACCAAAACAAGGACTCGCTGTCTAGATCAGGACTCACTATCCAAAAGGGCTAATAACCTAGAGGGATCACTAGCACAAAGATACAAAGAAGATAGAAGAGATATGTTATAGAGAGAAGACAATCTCAATGCAATAGAGATTTCCACCACAATTTTCTCAGCCACTTGCAAACAAGCATGAATGATATAGTACACATTCAGCTTACTACATCCAGAAACTTAGCATTTAGGCTTCACACTAATATGCCACACTCACATCACATAAACCATCTGATTCACATCTATTTCACAACTATCTACTATATTTATTTTCACTTACCTCTCTTGTGTGTACCACTTCACCACTAACTCATCCTACATTTATACCATCCTCAACTTTGAAACATATCTAAAGTCAGCCATCCATCAATAAATTCAAATTAGGTTGGCACCAAAACATCCTAGGGTGGAATTAGAATGAGGGTGACCCAAACACATGCTTCATGAAGACCCAAATAGATCCAACATGCTTCATCAACTTCAAAGATAGTGTTTGTTGATGGGTGTTTTAGCACTTTCTCAACACAGGCAGTGCGTACGTGCACTACCTCTCTTGAAAGGAAATCTCTAATAGCAAGTTGCTAAAAATCACCCCAAGGTCTCTTGGGTGTCAAGTCATGACATGCATGGAATATCTTAGTTGGTTCAATGTGAATTTGTTGGTAATCACAAGGAAGACTTACGAAGCTAAGTTGGAGGGAAGGTGAGTCTTCAAATGGAGTTCTTGAGATGGGAAATTTGGCGTGCGATTGCTACAAGTTCAAAAAATAGTCTTAAACTCCAATATTAACTTAATATTTGGCTTTACAATGTGCAATGAAACTTAGCATAGGTCGTTTCTAAAAAAAATGGAAAAAGGGTAGGGAGGAGAAGGAGTTCCTGGATCTAAAATTCAGCAGTGAACAATGATCATGGAGGATTCTACTACGGACAACCTTCCTAAAACATAATTTCACTTAACTAGATTATATCACAGTCTAATGAAATTTGTGCAAGCTTCTAAGGACTGCAAATATTTGATCATTTATTCACCATAATCATGAAAAAACAATGGAAATTTAGAGCAGCTTTCAATCTAAGTCCACACTAACTTTACATAGTTGTCTACCATCAATAAATAGCAAAAAGTATGGACAAGGAAATTTTCCAACACACAGCAGAATTCTTCAAAACCAATGAACAACATCAATTATTCTACTAGAACAAGCTAAAACATGAAGAAAAACAAAGTAAATCTACTCAAATTATCTAACTATGGGAGAAGAACCATGTAACATGCATTTGAAACTCAAGAATCCACCAAAAGCATGAACTTCTATTAAAATTTCAGCAATATGTCATTACAACAACTCAACTCTCTCTTGAAAATGAGAGACCCCCTATTTATAGTGTTGAAAAAAAAAAAATGAATGGCCAAGATTGATTTGCATTGTGTGCCCGCGATTCACTACAAACTAGGGTTTCACCTACCCCCAAGTATATTACAATTTAAAATTACATCTTTGTATTTTCCCTATTTTATCCTTTTGTGGCAGCACTGTAGCTCTTTTATCTTTTTGTTGATTTCCCTTTTCTATAGCTACAACGTGAGGAATTCATCATCAATCACATGAATTCCTTCATTTTTGTTTATGGTGGCATACTCCAAAAAATTAACAATCAATGCTCAGAGCTTATCCCATTCCAATATATCAGATTGGATCACTTGAAAATTGAATCTCCTTGATTTGTTTGTGATAGCATCCCAGTGCTTGCCAAATTTTTGAGCATTCTTAATTACCTGCTCAGACTGAACAAAGGCTTGAGTAGCAAATCCCATGAAATCCAATGTCATTACATCTGTAGTTTCGTTCTCCATCTTCTTGTGGAAGTATGGATTTATCTTCTCAGGATCCAACTCAACTACTGGCACATTGAAGTTTGTCATCAGCTTTATATATTCTTCACAAACAACCCAGACTTCCTTGAACCAATCTATCCTAGCTCCACTTCATGGAGCACTTGTTCTAATACATACTTTATGTGATCTAGGCCCATCTTCCATGTTTCTACAAGCCAGTGATCACCTTTTTCCAAAGAAAATTCCTTTTCCCAAGATCCATCAAGTACCTTGAGGATAGCCTCAAGCTTGGGGTATGTGATCCTGTATAGCTCAGGGAAGTCAGTGTAGAACTTCCTTATTCCCTCGAGCACTCTTTGCAACTCAGCTTATGCCCACGTTCCCATTGTAGACAACTTATCTGAACCAATCCTTCATGGATTTTGTCCAATTCCTTCTCTTTTCAAGCTGATCAATATGTTCCTTGGACAATAATTGTGGTGATGTTGAGGATGTGGTAGGAAGCTCCTGCACTGATGATCACTATTGAATATAGGATGTCAAATCAGCCACATGTTCCTTGAGTTGCTCCTTGGAAATCTTATCCTTTTGCATCTAATGTACCACTGTGACAACAAACTCTTGGAGATGATCTATTTTTTGTTCTTTGGTGGCTATCCCCAAGTTGATGGTGGAGACGTTATAGCCTACCCCCTCTTCATTCACCACTGGGGTGGCTATTTGCACGGTTATAGATCTGGAAGCATCCATGGTCAATTTTGATCTGACCTTAGGCTTCTTTTCTTTCTTTGTGCTTATCTGAGCTCAAACCAAGATGGCCTCCATCCTTTCCCTTAGATCCTTTGAGGTTGGGGTTTTCTTTTCTAATTATTTGTCAAGCCACTCAGGCATCTGAGACTCCCCCTTTGGTGATTCATGACCACCTTCTTCCTCTTCATGAGTGTGTTGGATCTCAATTTCTTTATTTCCCAGAGCCTCTTATGTGATCTTTTCTCCTTCTTCCTCATCATAATCCTAGATGAACACAGTCTCCTTCTATGGGGACTCAGAGGCAACATGCCCTTTGGGGTTGTCTTCCCTTTTAGTTTCCTTTTCTTCTTCTTCATCACACTCATGCTCCTCAGGATACTCCATTTTTGGGCTTTTATTAGCTTGAGACTCTTCTTTGGGTTCATCTTCTTCTTTCTTTTCCTCTTCTTGTTCCCCCGAGGGAGGAATTTCTTCATCATGCATGGGGCTTCTGTCATGCTCCCCAGTTGGAGGTTTAGTGTCTTCCTCCATTTTGTCACCTGATTCCTTTTCTTCCTCGGAAGGATGCCTTTCTTCCTCCTCTCCAACATTCTTCAACTATTGAGCTAACTCCTCCTCGAGGTCTACATCAAAGGTTTCCACAATATATTTGGTTCTAGCATCTTCTTTATCCCCCTCAGATGATTTTGTCTCTTCACCCTCGTGCACCACTTCATCAATTGGTTGGCACTGGAACTCGAGATGCTCATGGTAATTATCCACATCCTCCTTGATCTCTTTTTTGGCTTCCTTCTCTCATCACTCCAATTCTTCTGATATTTCCATTGTGGCTTTCATCTCCGGTGGTTCAGTTGGAGGAGTGGAGGCATGAATATTAGCAAGAATTCATACCAAGGCATCCTAAATAGTTGGGTTCATCAATACCCTAGACAGCTTCATAGGAATGTTCTACATATGCCAGGAGAAGACCTCTGAGAGTGAGAGTGTAGGCATTGGCATTTTTGTTGTTGCCAAGGGAAATGATGTTGTCAGAGACATGGAGGTGAAGGACAACGAAGAGGTGGTGGAAAAAGAAGAGTTAATGGTTACAACCTACATGGTGGGTGGAGAAGAGGCAAGGTGGAATGAGATATCCACCACAAGCAGAGAAGTAGCAACCATCACCTAAGAAGCAGGTGGAGGGGTAGCAGTGGCTGTAATAGCAGTGTCAAAGGTAACAGGTGGAGATTGTGGTTGCTCAGCCTCTAGTTCCTCTCCTTCATGGAGAGGGTCCTCCTAGATGGTAGGAATCTCTATGAAACTTCCTGGCCTCTTATGTTTCTTGGAAGGTTCACCTTCTAAATCCTTTCTCGCATATACCTTTGGGTTGGGTTGTTGTTTTGTAGCTTCTTTTCTCTTCCTTGACCTGGTGGTCGAAGGAGATGTTGAAATCTATCCTGATGGGGTAGCATTCATCCCACTATCTATTTCACTTGTAGGCTCCTCCTCAAGCCCCTCATAGGTCAAAGTGACCCCTTGTTGCTTCAATTGGGCAACTATTCCATCAATCCACTCTTTTTTTTTGCCTCGACAAGCTTGAATAGAATATCAAGGTTGTCAACCTCTTGCTCATCCCAGTCAATCAGTGGCAATGATAGGTTTGAAACTACATTGTACCAAGGATCCATTACTGTATTTTCATCTTCTACTACCTGATCCGGTACGGGGAACCAGTTGACCTTCTTTACAAAATACACAGTCATGCGCATGTAGTATCTCATTCACACTTCATTATCATTCTTGTAGTTAGCCCATAAATCTTCAACACTATGTTGATGGGCGTATTCAGTTGCGACCATCATTTTAAGTTTTCCATAGGAGTCCATTCACAGTCGAGTAGTGTGGAACCTCAAGTGATACTCCATGATCTCTTTATTTGAATTTTTAGCACACTGGGATGTGTGGAGTTCATATAGCCCTTGGAAAAAGGAGAGGGGATAAGGAATCCTAGCCTTGTGTTTGCTACTTAGGAGGGCATGTGCATGCCACAACTACTGAGAGAGTTCTAATAGTATTATCCGGTCATTGGGATACTGGGGTAGCTTGTATGGTTTTTCTGAAAATCCTTCAGCATGAATGTATGTAAACTTCAGAAACTAAATGAATAAGAAGGAAAATTGTTTGAGGAAAGCATTGGCACTATGGGAGACTCTTCTCTCGAAGTTACCCCCAAGCAATCTAATAATATGACCTATGAAAGCATCATTGATTTTGTAGTAGTCCCTCTTGAAATTTTTGAACTACAATTGAGGGTACCTGTCATAAACCTTCAAATCTCTACCCAGTTCCTCATCAGGAGCTCAAAACAATCCTTTGTATTATGCCCATTTAGCCAAAGAATAAACCAAGTAAGATGCCATGTAGAACCAAGAAGTCTTCTTTATAGCTATAAATTGCTCATGGAAGTAATCACTAATTATCCCTACCCAGTAGAACTTGGCTTCTCCATGGAGAATCTCTTCAACAAAGTACAACATCCATTCTTGGAAGTAGGCAGCAGTCATAAATCCCATTACTCTACTTAATAGGGTCACCAAATCATGGTAATCCTCATAAAATTCACTGTGGAAGAGCTTCTAGGGAACCTTTGCAGCATTACCCCTCTTCTCTTTCAACCAGTATTGATTAATAAGTCTTTTACACTTGAGGGGGTCTTGATCCCACATCACCTTGCCATCATCCTTGGTTGGTATTTCCATCTCACCAAAGATAGGGATGTGAAAAGTTCTTGTTATTGACTTGGTAGAAATGTCAGCCAAAACATTTCCATCTTGGTCTCCTATGGTTCTGGTCTCCTCCTAGTATGCCTCTCTGTAAGCCATAACAAGCTCAGGGGCAATGAGGGTAGGAAGGAAACCTGCAGCTTTAGCCAACCCACTACTTATGATATTTCTTGCAATCTTTGTTGTAGGGTTGATTCAGACCCTTTGCTTAAATTAATCAATTTCTACATGCCTGATGTTTGTATTTGTGATCTCTTTCTAGGCTATGGTGATCTTGGAGTTAAGAGGTTCCCCTTGGAACTTGTATTTCATTTAGTCCTTTTCTTCCTTTCCACAGGGTGCTTTGGTTGTTTTCTTTCTTTTGTCTTTCTCTACGGCCACATCTGAAGGTCTTGCACTTGGTTCCATAAATCTTGTGGGTGAGAGAGGGGTAAGCACATTCAAGCATAAAATATATAGGAAAGTTAGCCAAATCCTGCAAAATGATGTTAAGTCAGATAATCCATCCTTTAAGTATCCTCACATATCTTCCAAATTTTTGTTAACCTTTCACAGGGAAGAGTTTGAGCAATTTGGGTCCATGTGATCAAACTTCCCTAGGTGGATGGCTATTCTAGAATAGCTATAGGAAGGATGACAATCAGGGCATGACAACCCACCTATCCCAACCCGCCTTGAGATTTGGTCTTCTTGTGGGGTCCACAAAGGAGGTTTCCCTATCTGGGCATGTGGGTCAAAGTCATTTTGATGATTAGACAGCATAAAGATCACCTTTTGGATAATAGGGACTAGGAGGAAGCTTTGTTATTTGGAATCTATCATTTGAGAATAGCTCTAGCAAGACAACATCTTGAGGGTGGAGTTCCATCGAGTGGGGCTCGATGTTCTGGAAGGCGATGACATCATTCGCTTGTAGTTTGGTAATTTCGGGTATGAAAGGGTGGAAGGACATTAGGTGATTGTCGTTTGAGAGGGTGGATGTCTTATGGCTGTCCAATGGGAGCAACTTGGAAGATTGTGTCTGGGCAGAGATGAGGCCTCTATGCTTTCTTCATTAATTACTAGATAGTTTGATGATAGTGAGGAGGCCGAGTCCCAGGTGGCAAAAGGATGCAAACAATTTTCCACTTGTGCATGGTGAAACCCCAACGGAGTTCTAACAACGAAAGTCCGCAGAGGATGACCCGTAATGGCCCATCACTTAACCATTTCATTTTTCATTTTGGTAGTCATGATGGAGTCGGGTCCTGGAGGGAGGAAGGTCATTTATTGATGTTGTGAGAGATGGCGATCTCACTACAGTAGAGGCCCAAAAGGATGATGTCGCTTGGTCATTTGAAGGGTGAATGGAGTTGATAGGTGAAGATAGGATTAGGAGCTAACGATCGGATGGAGAGGGTTAGAATTCTATTTGGGATGGCAGATCATGAGTGGCACCCTGGGGATGGAATCTCACAGGGTAGGATCCAAGAGGTGCATTGGACCTCTTCATTTTCATTTGGAGTTTCTAAGGAAGGGGGTCCTCCCACGATGGCAGACCCAAAGGGGTCATTTACTACTTCAAGTTTAAGTTCAATTTTCTAACACTGGTGATGACAACGGAAAGTCGCGGGTCCGAAAGGGGTGAAAACCCTGGCTGAAGAACAAAGATGGGGAGTGCAAGTTCTACGGTTGTTATATGGATTGATTTTGAGTATTTCTCAAAAAATTTGCACATGGATTTTGTGTGCCCTAACTTACTCTACTTAGGTCATGAGTTTTCCCTTCTTTAAATTCATCCATTTTGCAAGAAATCAAAGAAAACATGAAGCAAGGCACGGGGTGGAAAAATTTCCTTACAAACCTAATGAATGAGGTCAAAAATTAGTTAGCAGATGCTTTGAATCGGCGGTGGCACTTGTCGGGCTCAAAGGCGGCACTGGAAGATGGCTCTTTGAGTTCTCTCTAATCAACTGACAGGTGAAAGTGGCCTATTGATAGAAAATGGTGCATTAACTTCACCTCATTTAATGACTCTATGACAGATGTTGGGTTGGTGGGCTATCACTTGAAAATGGCAGCGGGATCAATGGGACCCATTAGGTGGGCGGTAGTCAACCGATGATTGTTTGATAGTTTGGTGGCAAATAGAAAATGATAGGAGCTCCAGGTTCCAAGGGGCAGAACGTCGCCAGAGGAAGTTCAATTGAAACGGTGACAAGGCAATGGAAGCCCAGGAGGGGCGGCCCGACAGGGCAGACCCGATGGGTTCCAAGGACACCAACTTTGGAGAGCTAAGGCAAACAACTAGTGGGATCCCGCAAAGACTTAGAACTTCAAAAATTTGAGGGAACAAAAACATGGTCGACTCAAGATGACTTGCTTAAATCTCATTGACCATTTTGAACATCAAACAAGGTGCACATAAAATGAGGTGGAAACCAAAAGTGACCCGACGAGGTGAAGGAAAGAGAGGGTCCCCATTTTGAATGGGGTGTATGTGTTGAAGGCACAACAAATGGAGACTCTGTTGGTGAACACTCCCGAGCATTTTAAGGATAAATGTTCATTTAGAACCCAGAATCTCTAGTTTTGTAGACCAAGGTGAGGCATCCAAAAGTGAACTAAGAGAACTGGATCCTTAGCTAAGTCAACCTACGAAACATTTGAGAAGTGTGTGTTCATTGAATTCATTCCTTTCCCTTAGAAACTATGACAAGTGGTAGCTAATCTAACCAAGCATGCTACAAAAATCATCCAACCCCAAAAGTAACCTAGACATTTCCCCACTGC
The DNA here is from genome assembly GCA_007258455.2 of Sequoia sempervirens. NCBI lineage: Eukaryota > Viridiplantae > Streptophyta > Pinopsida > Cupressales > Cupressaceae > Sequoia > Sequoia sempervirens. Next base: position 437,720,167 of record VDFB02270651.1, read on the forward strand.
CAGTCAAGTTTCCATAGCCCTAGTGGAGTTGTCATTGTGACCCCATGGATATTGCTCTGCTGTTGGCTAGGTGTCCATAGCCCCAATAGAGTTATTTGTACACTGATACAGTTGCTTGATTTCATCGTTTTATTTTCTTTTCTTTCTTTTGGTACTTCTTTTAACACTTTCCTCTTTTGTTCAACAGTATAAGCATTGAAGCTTACTATGGGTTTGGGAACCATAGTGGTCATTGGAACATACTTAAAAAAATTTACTTATGAAGTTGTCATAATAGCAATTATACAACTCTTTGGAAACCATTAATATGCATGTTGTACAAGATCTGAGATGAACATGAAAGGAAGATTCAACCAAGGGTCGGGTTCTACATCAAAGTCCAAATGAGGAAACCGTTCCATGTCAGCTATTAGAGACCAATAGTTGAGAGTGAATATTTAGCCAAAGAACACTAAGAGTGAATAGTGGACTGAATGGTTCGTTGAATGAGCATGGCCACCACCATAGAAACAAAGAACACCCTTATCAAAGAAAAATATTCAGGAAACAAACAAAAAAAAAGAAACACATGGAAATGAGACAAAAGAAAACCAAAAGAAACCTAAACTAACCTATATACAAGTATTTACAGGTTCAGCTCTGAAAGTGTTCAGGCTTGGAAGTAATGCTTTAGGTGCTGCCCATTAACAGGTAACGAGACATCTTCACCAGTTAAGGTCTTTAGGCAGAAATCATTGTCTCTAAGAATTTAAGCAATCTGAAAGGGACCAAACTAGAGCTTGTCAAATTTTTCATGTCCCCCTTTCTTCTCATGGGCCTTGCCATAGCATAGGGCTATATCGGTGATTCTAAATGCCTTGATTTTGGCTTGGCAGTCAAACCATCTCTTGACTACACCCTAATGTTTGGAAAAAAATTCTATAGCATGATCACACTTCTTCTAGGTGTAACAACTCATCCAAGTGAGCTTCTCTATGATACCATTCTTCATAAAAGTCATTAATGAACTGGAGGGTGGGGATTTTTAGGTGGATTGGGAATATAGGCTCTAAGTTGTAAATGAGGTGGAATGGGGAATCACCAATGGAAACCTTGTGGTGTGTGTGATCTACCCAAAGGGCGAAACAAAGTTGGGTATGCGAGTCCTTGGGATTCCTATCAAGCAGTTTTTTAATCACAATAATCAGGTTCTTGTTTGTAGATTCTGCCAGGCCATTGCCCTGGGGATAGTAGTTGGATGAAAACTTGAGGTAAATTCCATAATCCAAGGCCAAACTAGTGAACTTAAGTGAGGAAAATGCAGGGCCATTATCACACACTAAACCATATGGGCAACCAAAATTATTTAATATAAATATTTCAAGAAAATTCATAACTACCTTTGTTGTCAATTGCCTACACAAAATGGATTCTATCCATCTAGTGCAATAATCGGAAGCAGTTAGAATGTACTCATGTCCTACAAATGATGGCGGGATTACCGGACCAATGAAGTCAATACCCCATTGTGTGAATGGTCTCACCTCCAAAAATGTTTGCAATGGTACAACAACATTCTTCTCTCTGGTTGTGGCAGTTTGGCAGAGATGGAATGTACGAACATGGTTGTGAGCATCTTTGAAAATGGTCAACCAATAGTATCCTACTCATAATATCTGATGAGAAGTCGAAGGGCCAGAACCATGACGAGTGCCGAATTTTTCATTAAATTCCTTCAAGACCCAATCTGCTTCTTCTTTGCCAAGGCATCTTAGATAGACACCTTCATGATTCCTCCTATATAGTATAGATCCCTGCAGCATGTATTTGTCACTTTCCAGTCTGAGGCATGCTTTTGAACTCCTTGCAAGTGAGGCAAACACTTGTTCTTCAACAAATAATAGATGATGTCATCATACTATTCCCCTGGGAAAACATCCTTAAGCTGGTATTGTTGAACTATAAGTTGAGCTCCCACTCCAACTATTGTCTCAACTATCATTCGAGTGAATTATTTTCCTCATACCAACTTCATGGGTTGAATCTCCATGTTGTATTCCTAGAACAATGTAACCCATTTGGCTCTTCGTTCTCCTAGCTCATTTTGCATGAGCAGTGTCTTCACTGCTTGATCAGGAACAGTGGTGAACACCTTATTGTGCAAGATGTAATGCATGAACTTCTTGAATCCTCTAACAAGAGAATATTCTTTGTTTTCCACATTTTGGTATCTTAATTCAACATCTTTCAAGGGAGCACTCATAAAGGAAATCGGGTGCTCATTTCCATCATTATCCTTCTGAGTCAAGATGTTGGCACATGAGTGATCTGAAGTAAATGAATAAATGTAGAATGGCTTCAGATAATCTAGACTGACTAGCATAGGTGCCTCAACAGTTGATTTCTTAATCTCTTCAAAGGCTTGCTTTTCTTATGGGGTCCACTCGATCTTAGCATCTTGTTTTAACATGGCATTGAGTGGCTTGACAATTTCAGCAAAGCCTATGATAAAATTCCTAACGAAGTTGATCTTTCCGAAGAAAGATTCCAGTTCTTTCTTGCTGCCTAGCAGTTGGATCCTTAGCAGAGACTAGATACGCTCAGGATCTATAGAAATTCCTCGCTCAGAAATAACATTCCCAAGCAATTTTCCTTCCATGACCCCGAAGATGCATTTCTTCAGGTTAAGAGAAACTCCAAATTCTTGGAACCTCTAAAAAAAATTGAACAGGTTAGAGACATGATCGCTCCACTTCTTCAAGAACATAGTCAAATCATCCATGTAGATGATTATACACTTTTCATCAAATCTTAAAAGGAAATGTCCATGGCACATTGGAAAGTGGCACCGGCATTGATGAGCCCAAATGGCATTCGTCTATAGGCAAAGGTGCCCCACTTGGTGATGAATGTTGTCTTGTGGTAGTCTTCATACTACACCATGACTTGGTTTTACCTAGAGTACCCATCAAGGAAGGACTTCATCTGTGAACCATTGACAATCTACAATACCTCATCTAATGAAGGAATTGGATAGTTTTCCTTCTCTGAAGCTCTGTTTAGATTGTGAAAGTCCACACACAATTTTATTTCTCCATTATTTTTTCTTACCGGGACTGAGGTGGCCACCCATGTGGAGTGCCTGACTGGAAAGATTATTTTGGCTGAAAGTAGTTTTTGCACTTCCTTGTAAATCATGGGCTCCATCAATGCATTGATAGGACGATGTCTTTGCTAGAATGGTCACACATCGGGCTTGAGAGGAATGGTATGTGTGATAATGGAGGTATCATAGGTCTTCAAGTCTTCATAGCTCCATGCTACCACATTGTGATACTTTTTCAAAGGATCAATGATTCCTTTTCTTTCTTCTATAGTACATACCTTGCCAAGAAACACATTTTTGGCTTCCTTGGTTGTTCTGGGGTTGTGGGTGTCACACTGGTTGTTTATGGAATCTTTTTTTGTTTGCTGATCTTGATCCCTGATCTGATCTAAGTTGAATATGCATTCAAGCTAAACCATTCCTCATGGAATAGTGTTCATTTTGAGGTTAATGAACCCTTCTATATCTATTTCAACTTCTTCTAGATCAACTTCATCAATTATTTATGTTGCAAACATGTTAGAACTTGTGATAAACTCTAGGATGTGTTTATCATCATTGAATACCTGGAAATGAGTGACATTATCTGGCATGGATGGAGTGGAAGTCAACTCTATGGTGAATCTCTTGAGACCAAATAGAGACTAAATAGAGACAGGGGTTGCAAGGTGTTGGCTACTTGAGCCAAGGCATTGGTAGTATGATTATGAGAACATGGGATCTGTTGTATATTAAATGCATCTAGACTTGCTAAAAGATCCCAGACTCTATGCCTATAGTTTGCTAGTCTTCTATCTTGAAAAAGTATAGTTTTTTGACTTGTTTGACCACTAATTTGGAATCACCAAAAACTTGTAGCATTTTAACATTCTTTCTTAAAGCCATCAAAAGACCATGTACCAAAGCTTCATATTCTACTACATTATTCATGCAATAAAACTGAAGTCTATGGGTCACGAAATAGGTCTTACCCATAGGGATGATAAGCTTGAATCCGACTCTAGCTCCCTATTTGGACTTGGATCCATCAAAGCATAGCATCTAGAACTTAGAGGGCTCTTTGACATTAAGACCAATCATGTGTTCATTCTTTTTTGGCTTCATGCTTTCATCTATAACCTCTGAAGTAGGTATTGGCTTGGTATGATTGGGGGAAGCCTTCCCTAGTGGCATCTCCTTTTGAGGAGTAACTAATCCTTTGATATGCTCCACTGTTGTTTGACACAAGAAACACTCAAACTCAAAGTGGGAAATGTTGTGAACTCTACTTCAGTTTGGCAGCAAGAGGTCCTAGAAATCCATCCTCACTCCTAGACTAAGTTGATCTTGTATGCATTTCTCCATGAATTCTTGGAAACCGTCTAGCAACCCTAGGCTGCCATCTTCAAAAGGATCTTCATCTTATGATTTCATTAACATTTCCATGCTCTGATGCACATAGGTCGAGTTGGTCAGAGGATTGCATTGCACGAGGAAAACCTCTGCAACTTGTTCTTCTTCTTGAGGCTTGAATTCTTCCTGATAAGCAAAAGGACAATAATTTCCCAATTCCGTTTCAGCAAACAACATGTCATTGATGTTGTTGTACTCTTTAATCATGAACTTCATGTGGGGCTCCTAATCTATTCAAATCTGATTTGACAACCCTTTCCATGGTAGCCACATATGAGGAAAATTTGTTGCAGAATACCTGTTCAATGCACGTGTGAAGTCTCATCCCATGATAATTCCATATGTGTCAGGGATATCCACAACTTGGATGTCAATAACCTACTACACCCTTGGATCTATAGCAATTTGCATGGGGATAATTTTGATCTCCCCAACAATGTTAACCTTTGTTTTGTCCAACTAGGTTTCTTTTTTCCTTGAAGGTGTGGAGGTAATCCCAAGGGCTTTACATAATACTAGAGGTGTGACATTGGCTGATGCTCTAGAGTCAATTAGACAATTGTGAAAATTCTTACCAAATACCCGGATGGTGGTGTTTCCAACTTTCCTTGGAAGAGGCCCATAGGTTTGTCCACCTGAGCTACTTGAGCTTTGTTCTTATCGTCGGCTTTATCCTTAGTCTACACAGATGGCCGGTCCTTGTGGTTTTTCCTATTGTTTTGATTTGATTCCTTTATAGGTTGTTTACTCATTGGCTAATTTTGAGGTGGATCAGCCTTCTTGCCATGAATTTGCTAAATAACGGGTTCACTTGGAGGGTCTCTAAAAGAGACTCTCTTGGCTAGTATTTCCTATGCTACCTTAGAGGAAGGAGTCCCATTAATAACTCTAAAGAAGGCATGCCTAACTACAAGAACCTTGAGTAACTCAAAGAAAAACAAGCTAATTTTGACTTTCTTGAACTCCTCGGAAACATATTCACCCATTTGTTCAATTTCAGTTTCAAAGGCTCTGCTTATGGGTGGGAAAGGAATGTTGTTTGGGGTGGCAGATCATGAGCGGTGCCCTAGGGATGAAATTCCGCAGGGTAGGATCTGAGAGGTGCATTAGACCTATTCATTTTTGTTTGGTTTTTCTAAGGAAGGGGGTACTCCTGTGATGGCGGACCCAAAGGGGTCATTTGCCACTTCAAGTTTAAGTTTAGTTTTCTAACACTGATGATGGAAACAAGAAGTCACGGGTTTGAAAGGGGTGAAATCCATGGCTAATGAACAACAACGGGGAGTGCAAGTTCTAGGGTTGTTATATGGATTGATTTTGAGGGTTTCTCAAGATTTGAGCACATGGTTTTTGTGCACCCTAACTTACTTTACTTAGTTCATGAGTTTTCTCTTCTTTAAATTTATCCATTTTGCAAGAAATCAAAGAAAACATGAAGAAGGGCATAGGGTGGAAAACTTACCTCACAAATCTGATGAATGAGGTCAAATATTAGTTAGCAGATGCTTTGAATTGGTGGTGGCACTTTTCAGGCTCGAAGGCAGCGCTTGAAGATGGCTCTCTGACTTCTCTTTGATTGAATGATAGGTGGAAGTTGCCTATTTATAGAAAATGGTGCATTAAATGCACCTCATTTAATGACTATATGACAGAGGCTGGGTTGGTGGGTTGTCATTTGAAAATAGTGGCGGGATCGTCGAGACCTGTTAGGCGGGTGACAGTTGACCGATGGTCATTTGATAATTTGGTGGAAAATATATGGAAATAGGAGCTCTGGGTTTTGAGGGGCAGAACATCGCTAGAGGAAGTCCTTTTGAAACAACGAAAGGGTGATGGAAGCTTGAGAGGGGTGGCCCAACAGGGTAGATCCGATGGGTTCTAAGGATGCCAGCTTTGGAGAGCTAAGGAAAACGCCAGTGGGATCCCACAAAGACTTAGAACTTCAAAATTTTGAGAGGGAAAAAACATGGTTGACTCAAGATGACTTCCCTAAAGCTCACTGACCATTTTGAACACCAAACAGGGGGCACAGAAAATGAGGTAGAAACCAAAAGTGACCCAACGATTCGAAGGAAAGAGAGGGTCCCCATTTTGAATGGGGCGTGTGTGCTGAAGGCACAACAATGTTCAACACAAGGTTGGCCAAACTAGTGTAAAACACACAGAACAATAAACCACGATCCTTCTAGATATCGAAATTAGCTTCATCACGATCACAACAACTTAACTCTAGAACCACAAGTCATAAGACTTTACCAAAGAGAAATACAAACCAAAAGATTTTATTCTAGACCTTAACCAAAAACACAGAAAACCTCAGTTCACAACTGGTGAACATAACTCTCACTATATAATGAATCAGGAGCTAAAAATTTGGATATAGCAGCTTCTAACAACCATGACCAACATATCTAAACTACATAAACATAGGAGTAAATATTGAAGAAAAACTTGAAGCAACCACTGAACACTTGCAACCTTTCTTTAATAAAATTTTCTCAATATCCTCAACATGAACAACCATTAACCTGCAACCATGACATTAATGACAACAACAACTAGTTGATGGCCAATTGATTGATTGACATCAATGACAACACTTGCATTATTTTCATTCTTGCAACAATCTCTTCCTTTATCATTGATGGAAACAAATGATGTGAAAAATCATCAAATACAACATACTATCTCTAAATACACTTCTCAAGATTTTTCTTTTTGTTTATCCCCCTTAGTAGACAATCTTTTTCACATTCTTTCTCTCCTCTTTTTCATATTCTTTCTCTCCTCTTTTTCACATGCTTTCTTTCCCCTTTGACATCAATGGAAAAGGAAAAAGATATTTTACATTGATTTCCACTTTGACATATAAAACAAAATACTCATACAATGACAACACATGATACTACCTACTCTCCCTGAGAGCTAGCCACCAAAACATCAATCCAAAAGAAAGATAGATCCATAGATCCACTGGACTGATGCATCTCCATATGTATCTAGTTCAAGAAAGGAGGGGTAATGACCCCTAACTTCTCCTAGAGGTACTCAAAAGTATCTATAGGAAGATCCTTTGTAAATATATCAGCAATCTAATCCTTCATAGGGACATACTCAAGCTTTACTTCATTCTCCATAACCTTCTCTCTCAAGAAATGATACCTAATAGATATATGCTTTGTCCTTGAGTGCATCACTAGATTCTTTGAAATGTTAATTGTAGTTGTGTTAGCATAGAAAATAGAAATAGGATCATCACACACCACTGGATATATTTCAATGTGTGTTTCATCCATATAACTTATGTACAACAAGATGTAGCAACAATATATTTAGCTTCAACAATAGACAAGGAAACTAAATCTTTCTTTTTACTCAACCATACCATTAAATTGTAACCAAGAAAGAATGCACCACTACTTGTACTTTTCATGTCATCTACACATCTAGCCTAATTTTCATTTGTATAAGCACTTAGTGTAAAGTAAATATCCCTAGGATACCATAACCCATAATCCAGAGTGTCATTCAAATATCTTAATATTCTTTTAATAGTAGCAACAAGTGTTTCTTTAGGAACTTCTTGAAATCTAGCCACATTGTAAGTGCATAGATTTGTGACACAATTTTGGTGTCAAATTGTAAAAAAAATGTAACAAGCCATATTGCGCTTGCCAAATTTGGAGAGCACCAAATTTTGCACTCTCCAAATGGCTTTACCATTTGGAGAGTGCCAAATTTGGTGCTTGCCAAATGTATTGAATTTTTCAATGAATGTTTGTGAACTCTTTCTTCTTCTCTTTCTCTACCAAGGAGACTATATACATGAAATAAACATTTAAGTTTAAGTTGACATTTACTTTCTTATACTTTAAGTTATATTTCATGTATATAGTTTTAGGATGTTTGAGAGTGGTTTC
>VDFB02270651.1:437731867-437767021 GCA_007258455.2 Sequoia sempervirens
ATAAATTACTACATGACTAAAATTTTAGTCACATGACTAAAAATTCTAGTCACGTGACTAACACTAGTAGTATTTGAAAATTAAATGACTAATTTGGTCAATTATAAGTGACTAATTTGGTCAACAGATAAAATCACAACTAAATGACTAATATTAGACAAATAAAAATGACTAAATAAATGACCATTACTCCTCTATTCTTTTTTCTTTTGAATTTGATCATAATCCATAGAGCTTAAGCCCCCCTCATGGGACCCCTACCTAAGTGGGCCATTTGGCCACATAGGTTGGTGCACCAAAAATACCTATTGTGTAAAGTTAAAACCTGGGCTTATTGTCTACTGAAAGGTTTTTCAAACAAGGGCTTTATTTTTCCCCTCTTTTTACTATTTATTGAGCTTTAATAAGCGTACCCTAAAACCCTAACGATATTTTATTTTCAAGTTGCAGCTCGTAAAATTAGACAAGTGAAAGATCAATACTAGCGAGGAGAGTTTAGAGGAGTGGAAACCAATAGCGAGCAAAAAGTAGCAAAAACTACTAACAGTATAACACAATTTGGGTAGAATCTTCAGGTTAGTTATGTGACAAATTGCATCATCTTTAATATCAAACTGCAATTCCTTCCTACCACTACTACACATAAGGGGATTTTAAGACATTAAATAAGACAAAATATTAATTTTATCTTAAATAAATATTTTATGTTTAAATTATATTTTTAATTTTCTAATTGTCTTAAATTAAGACAATAAAAAAAAACTTTTTTAAAATAATTTTTTTACGCCGAAGGCGTATCCAATTTGAAATCCCCAACCTAAATTTTGCATTCAATGGTACAAATTTTCTAAGAAGTCTTCATTGATGAACAAACTGATCCTTCCCATTGATTTATTTGGTCAGATTAAATCTTAAATGTAGTTCATTGTGGTCAGGGGATGTACGCAGGCTAGTTGCAATAATGAATCTTTATGTTCTGATTGTCTAGTCATAATGGTGTCGCATTGAAGATCAACAGGTTTTAGAGATAGTAGATATTTGAGCTGGAGACATGATTTTTCTAGCCTTTATATGTAACCGTGTAAAAAAGTTTGTATGCCAGTGTGAGACTATTTCCGGTCAAACATAACACTTGTTTAAAGTTCCTTCATTGCGCTATCTATCAAAGTTCCTCCTTCAAGTTATCAAGGTCCTATTTTTTGTCATAAAAGCGTAGTTACTGGCATAGCCACAGTAAAACTACAAGTTTCATATCGAGTTAGTGATTTAGACCATCAATTAGAGTGTTGTATGTAACAATATTTGGAGAGCAATGACTAAGTTTCATTCCAGCTACCAACCTTAGAGCTTCATCTTCCTTGCCCACCTTGCAGAGACCATTAATTAGTGTACTGCACACAATAATATCAAGAAAAATGCCAGATTGTATCATCTCAGCAAATAAAAAAAGAGTTGCATCTACTCTGCCTCTTTTGTAGATCCTATCAATTAGGGTGTTGTATGTAGCAATATCAGGAAAACAATGTGTGTGCCCCATTCTATGCAAAATACCAAGTGCTTCCTCAATGTGATCCCCTTTACATAGAGTCTTTATGAGAGTGTTATAAGTGATAACATTTGGATGTATTTCCATCTTTCATTTCAACAAGAAGGGAGTTGATTCTATGTAGATCAGTAGAGTTACCAAGGCCATTTAAAAGTGTGATGAAGGCTACAACATTGAGAGGAAGCCATTCAATTATGGCTAAATGTAAAAGGTTCCAGGCATTGTTTGTGTTTCCCAATTTACAAAGGGCATTAATGTATTGAGTGAAGTGCAAAACATTAAATTTGTGTGTGATGTGAGGAGGGGATTTCTCCTGTTTGCATGTGTGGTGAGATGAGGTTTTGTGTTGTTTTGTAGAATGAGGCGAAGTTACCTGTTTAAAGAGGGGGCATATCCATTTAAAGTTGTGCATCAAATCTTCATCTCCATCTTCATGTGGTTAATAGAGCATAGCAAAGCAAAACAAAACCCTAAAATATCTTCTCTTCCCTCGTCAACAAATAAACATAAATGCAAATACAATTTCGCTCATGAGGAAATAAAAGCGCCTATGTTTCTTGGTTAGCAGTTTCTATTGATATAGTATAGTTTAATATATGCTTTAAGTTTTAAAAAATTATGTTTATAAAAATTCTTAAATTTTCTTAATTAAATAGGGGTCACAAGTTAAACAGTTATATTATCTTTCATGTTTATATTTTTTGGTAGATATTTTTTTTTAATTTTTAAATAATTATTTATAAAAATAAAAAGAATTAAAAAGTGAAAAATTGAAAATATTTTATAAATTTTATACATTGAATGATTTTACTTATTATATATATATAATTTAACTTTAAAAAATAATTTATAAAAATGACACAAATATTCAGCATACCCAATTGCACACCTAAAGTGCAATAGCTAGTTTATTACCCTCTTCTCCTTCATTTTCCCTCCCTCATTACGTGGAAGGCTTCCCCACGCTTAGTCCAAAGGCTCAGAAATATGATGAAATGCCTTGCAGTCGTTCATCATTTTTCCAAACTCTTCATTGTTGGTATTGAGCTTCTCCACTTGCCATAGATGGTTGAGCATTTACTTAGGTCATTCAATTTATGGTTGTTGACTGTTAAGTCGTCGGTCTATAATGCACATGAAAGAATCTACCTTAAAGACTCAGGTGGGTGACATGGGCTATGTTGGGCATCATTAAATGCAAATCCAATCTGCCTCCATTGCTGCCTCAATTTATGCGCAGGTGGCAAGGAATATTTCTGCAAAATATTTATCCCAAAAATCAGAGTAATGAATGTTGAGGTAATCGACATCAACCCTAAATTGATTTCATAGAATCAGTCAATTCATATTTGTGTTTCTGGTAAAATCTTGTCTTGAATTGAAGCAAAAGTCTAGTAGCTCTAATTTCCACCATTCTTAGACCTACTTTTTGTTTATTGTTAATAGCCTGAAGCAACATCTCTTGGGAGAATCATTGGTTTCTTGCACCTTACAAAAATCCCCGGTGGTATGGTTTCAAGCAATTTCTGGCCATTTTTTTCTCATCGGCATCATTGATAGCAGGACACAATTTGTGCAAATTCTTGTGGTAAGCCACTTGCCATGGCTTGGGAGATTTTCCCTTGTAAATTCACACGTAACTACATCGTGTGTGTGTGTGTATACATATATTCTTTCTCATTTTCCAAGTCCAAGGATACATCCCTATTTAGCTTTGGGCTTTCCTGTATCAATAAATGGACTCAAAATTCTTGTGGTTAAGACTGTTTAGAAAAACCTTTTCACTCAAAGCTTCACATAGGCAGGATTCACTTCACTTTGAACGGGCCAAACACCTTGTATTGGGTATCCATATTTTTTATTTTGTCTCCTTGATCAAGATGCTTCTTTCTCAAATGGTTTAGATGTTTAGATATAGGAAAGTTGTCTATGTGTGTTTATAAACTTTGTAGCAGAAAAGAGGATAATTTCCTTTACTATATCGCTTATCGACTTAAACAATTATGTTTACTTTTGGTCATTTTCTTCAAAAAAAATTTACTATACTTTCATGCCTAGATATTGAGCTAATCCTTTGCTTCATGACTGCAACGCCTCTCCTTCCAATTAACAACAGCATTTTTTCACAAGAAAATTCAAAATTGTTACTACCTTTGAAATCCACTTGAACTAACTTCGTCAATGCTCTTGACCTATATAAGTTAACTGATTATTATAGATAAATTTAGAGTGAAGTACCAGTTTAATCTGTTCCATGTTGTATACTTTTCTTGTTGAAAAGATATAAAAAAGAACTATAGTAGCTCTGTTAAGACTTTGTAGGGAACAACACACTAACAAAGAACTAGAAGGAAGAGAATAAAACAAAATTTGTATTACCATATATCCAAAAAGGTTTACATTTAGAAAATTAGTACAAACTACAGAGCCTCTACTTTGTTATCTTCCACTTTTCTTCTCTGACACTTTGCTACTGCAACTTATGTTCTTCCCAGCTGAAAAACTACAATTAGGGGAGAGGATCTAGTAGTTGAGCAACCTAACTTTGTGCTTCTAATTATCCTATGTGGAAATTTGAAATGACTCTCAATTTTTTACAGCAGCTTACTTGGAAAGTCCCCTGCTTTTAGCTTTCATTTCAGGGCCACACCAGCAAATATGATGCCACATCAACATGATTTTTGTCATGGTGTAGTTGACCAATACTTGTGCATTCACATCATGGGTATTTGAGAATTGATGTGGCATTACATGATTGGTTTCTTTTTAGATCAAAGGAAAACATTTTGTTTAATTATGGGTGGTCATGTCACAACTATTGGTCATTATATAAACAACTACTATCACAACTATTGGGCATTATATAAACTACTATCACAACTATTGAAACATGATCAAGTATTGGGTCCTCTCCCCAACTCATTCTTCTATATTTTAATTCCTGCTATCTTCTCTAAAAAAATTTCCACTCACTTCAAATTCAAACTCACCTGACTCTATTTAGTTCACATAGAATCAACATTTAAGATTTGGAACTGGCATTAGAGATTTGATCTCCAATAAATAATTTAAGTTAGCTGGTTGCAGGAGTAGTAAATGTTCCCATATCCAAGAGATCTGCATTTGATCTGTCTCAAGATTACAAATTCCAACATTTCCTAGCTTAGAATTTGAGCACGTTTCTTAATTTCAATTTCATATTGATCTACTGCTAACTGCTTTTTGCTATAAGTTTAATTGTTTGCATATCCTCTTCCTTGTGAACTAACCCTTTGTTCTGAAGTTATTTGAAGCAAACTTATATCCTATAGTTCAGATTGAGAGTAAGAGTAAGATCCTACCTTTCAAAAAAATCTATTAGTTCTATATCAACTGAATTTGAAGCTGTCAAATTATTAGCTTGTGTTTCTATAGAGCACTCCAACTCCTCAGAAAAACCTTCAAAAGTTGTAGCAATTGATAGACATAACATTGGTCCTACAAATTCTTGCAATATTCACATCAAACATTAGAAAAAGAGTAAACTGTTAGACAATTGGGTGCTCCTATGAATGTACTGACTATAACAATAATTGCTTCTTATCTTCAGTGCCAACATATTGAAAGTATTTCTATAAGATAAGTGTAGCATTGAGCATAATTGTACTACTGACTGATGGACCAATTAACTGTTGATTATTGACAGTTTTGACTTCTTAAGTCTATCATTGACCATAATTGCACTGTTGACTAATAGAAGACTACAAGATAGATTGCTTTTGTTGTTTGACTAGGAAAATTAATTATCTTTAGCCAAGTTGGCTATTGTGCTTAATTGAATGTATTAACTTTTGAGAAATGAAATATAATTGTACACGAATGATTATTGATGAAATAGACTTTCATTAGCAAGTTGGTTTTTACAACAAATGTACTTAAAATCATTAGATCCTTAGTTGATATTATTCATGAGAATAAGGAATACGGTACTTCACTGAGGTAGCTCTAGGTCCAGTCAAGCATATGTGGATTGTTTCATATAAAATAACTCTTGTCACTGATTGTAGGGTCAAATTGGGTATCCCATGTCCCTAGTAAGTGACATTTAAATGTCTCTAGATGATACGATCTTGATTTTCCATCTTTTAGTTGCTCCACCAAGTCATTAGATTTTTAACATTGTACTTGAGCTACTAATCCCATGAGCACTGATGAAAGTGGAGGAAATCCTAGGTCAAGAACTTTATATGTTAAGGTTGTCATGGACGAGGTTCCTTATCTGAGGAAAGAAATTTTGAAGTTGCTCTCCAAAGATTCCATAAGTAGACAACTTGATCCTGAGATTAAAAATCATTGATTTTTCTTGATTGTGATGTCAGGATAGAAAAGCCCCCTACCCAATTTGTTTGACATTTCCTAGCACTATTATTTTAAGCTGTATCAAGCTATTAAAAAGGTGTATTATTATTATTCAACTAGGAGAGTTGGAATCATATCTTCCAAAGTTTGAGTAGATACTTGACTAAGTGTAATGATGACATTGTTGAATTTAGGAGACAAATTGCTTATCAAAATAGCTTTGCATCCTCATCACCACTGAAGCATTCACTTATGTTAGTTGTCAAAGGAGAGATCTCAGGCTACTCATGTTGATAGACATGGCAGTTTTATCAACCATCTTGAATTTGAAAAGCTAAAGCTTTAGAGAAATTTTTGTATTAACTGCTTTTACTCCAAATAGTGTATTCAAATTATCTTAGTTTCCTTAGATATTTTGTCAGACCTATATGATTGTAACTTGGAATTGGAGATAGCAAGACCAATAATAGATTTGGATTTATCATCTTTGCTCTACCAATTTAGTAATTTATTGGCATTTGTAGGTGGTTTCCCATTTCCATTTATTATTCCCCATAGGTTATTGTGCATCAGTTGCATTTTAATTTTTACTTTCCAAGTGTGGAAGTTGAGGCTAAAATATTTATCTATAGGAATTTCTATATCTCAAAAAAGTACAAAATACCCCAAAAGATATTCAGAAAAATTTAAAACTGAGTAAATATTTTGAATTATATATTTTTTGATATTATAGATTTGAAACCAAAAATACCCACAACTTTCTAGCATTACCTGTGTGCCCTAATTGTAGGATGAACAATAGAAAATCAAAAACTTAATGTCCTAATCACTAAAAAAAAATGATGTCAGTTGGTGCATGCCTTGGCTAGGTCTTCTTTGGAACCTCAACCTTCAAATGTGTATGTGTGCAATTTTTTTGGTGCATAACCTCTACAAACTAATGATTTTTGCTTCTGAAACATGTCCAAAAGTCATGATTTTCACATTTGAAATGTGTCAAAAAATCCCATTTAAATTTTGTGAATCATAACCTTAAAAAATCTGTGATTTATTTTTTTGAAAAATAGCAAACAGTTTGTAACACTTTTGTGACTCCATGATTGATAAAAATTTCTGCATTTTTTACCTGTTTCTACCTAAGATTACTACTTCGTGTTTTTTATCAAACCTAGACCCATGATTTTTCCTTCAACTCGTGATCCACAATCTCTATAGATCTTGTGATTTTTCACATGACCTTCACTTCTCATGCTTTAATTAAAACCTAGTTTGCACAAATTTTCATGTGATCCTCTACTCTCATACCATATTGCAAAATATAGAACACAATATCATTCTATTAGATATTGAAATGACTGTTACAATGAGGTTCATCTTCTTATGTAGAGTTTGGGAGATGTAATTGAGAAACATAAAGGGGACATATCCTAGCATCTAAACACTAAAAATAGCAATGGAAATAAATCACTTAAGTGACTATGTTGATGTTATTACAAAGGTAAGCCTTATACTCTTTAGCTTTGCACTTAGCGCCAAGTTTTTCATCCCATAGATCCTATTATTAGATCCTCTAAACCCCTTTTGCAGGCATAGTGTTTGAAAGGGAATAGGGCTAAGCTAATTTTTCTCACCTATTACTTCTCAGGGAAAAATACATAGAATCTTATCTGATTTGGAGCTTGCAAAATAGAAACATAGTAAAAAAGGCATTGATTGTAAATCTAGTTTTACAATGATTAACTTTCTTGAAGTTGAAAAACTAGTTCCCTTTCAACCCTATTTTCTTACTTTTAACCCTCTCAACCAAATTCTCTAATGATTAATTTTATCCTTTGCTTTAAAACACCTTGGTAAGTATTGGGGAATATGGCTCTTTCATTTTTGAGAATTTTTGCAAGATATATCTTTCCGTGACTTGATCATTTAAGAAAAAGGCATTTGATTTTCTCCTATTGATAAATTGTGCAAACTTCCTTATGTCTTTACACTCTCCATAGTCATGCATACATAAGCATATAATCATTCATGAATTGTGCTTGAGTAATGGCCTCCACTCCTAAAATCCTTAGATCTTGTAGTTTTTTCTTCTTTTTTTCTCTTCATTATTCTGCCTAAAGATTGTACAAAAAATGTATAGTTAGTTAGATGGTAGGTCTACTCGATGCAAATGCCTTGAAGATTTATAGAAGTCTTGTGGAGAGCTTCTAATTAGAAGATAGAACATGGGGTAGCATGACACTGCTTCACCTAGCCTCATCATTCCTAAGTGAACCCAAACCTATTAACAATTTTGTTCAAAAGACTTCTATAAACCTTTGTTACAAGCCTTAGATGTTCATGTATCCAACTGCAATAGCAACCAATTCCAACCAGTAGTATACATTGAATGGATGAGCTTATTACCAACAGTTACATTATCTGGGATCTATCTTTCTTTAATGAAGCCCACTTATTGCTCAGAGGTTAACCCAAGCAGGCTAGGATTTAGTATATTATAATTTTGGGGTTGATTTTATAGAGTGTTTTACAAGGTAGGTGGGTTGATTTTGTTCCTATACGTGAATCATAGCTCATGTGTTTTGTTGAGAAAATCTGACATAGTTTGTTTTTGCATAAGGGCTTTGTATGATGTGTTAAATGTTTTATGCAAGATTTATGCTTTTTGAAAATATTTAGTATGTTTCATACAAGTTTTTTTTAAAAAAAATTGGTATAGTTTAGTGGGAATTGTTCAATTTGTGTGTAAAACATTTTATGAGTTTTTGCTTTGTTTTGTTATGTGCTATATGTTGCAAGTAAGTGGTCAAAATGATGCAAAGTTGGACTTCAATGCAGTTCAACGAGGGGATGCAGAATAGCTCAAAATTTGTATCGGGTTATCCGTGCCTGTGTAGAAATGGGAGACAAAAATTCCATCATAAGCATTCATGATCAAGGAGCATGTGGGAACTACAATGTTGTGAAGGAAATAATCTACCCTAAGGTATTATCTATCTTTGGGAAGACTTAGTATCATTTTACACATGGTGTGTACATCTAGAATAACAACATATTATATTTACTATCACTGGTTAAACAGGGGGCAGAAATTGACATAAGATCCATAGTAGTCGAAGATGAAATGATGCCAATTTTGGAAATGGAACAGGTAATATTCATTTTTTCTTGGTTATCTACTAAATATGGGAATTTAAAATATTTTTGATTAGGAAAAGTTGGTTTAGATGCTATAAAATTTTCAAGTCAATTAAATTATCTAGATGTCTTTTGTTTTAGGAAACCTTGAAACAAAGTAAGACATAAAATTCCTAGAGTCAATTTGGGCAGAGTATCTTTCACAAG
Organism: Sequoia sempervirens; assembly: GCA_007258455.2. Classification (NCBI taxonomy): domain Eukaryota; kingdom Viridiplantae; phylum Streptophyta; class Pinopsida; order Cupressales; family Cupressaceae; genus Sequoia; species Sequoia sempervirens. The sequence continues at coordinate 437,741,094 of VDFB02270651.1, forward strand.
ATTAATTACCAACATCTGGTATGAAGAAAATTAGACAAGTTTTAAATAGCAACTTGAATTGTTGAAGGGGAGAATAGATGTCTTTTTTTGAGAGGAATGCTTGTTGATTTAGGTTTTAATAATCCAAATGTATTGTGATCTAGTATTTATGATTTCTGAAAATAAAACAAATTATCTTTAAGTGCAATTATGAAAGCTATGTTTCTTTATTTAGACAAGAAACCAGTGGGTTTCCCATCTTACCAATTGAAAAGCTTGGTCAGTACTTCTAATTATATTCCATACACGATGGCCTTTTTTTTACTATAAAGCAACTTGAGAAATAAGTTATCAAATTCAATCAAGACTTTTACAAACTGTGTTCATGCTAGCCAACTTTTACTAACTGTTTATCAATGTTAGCTGTCTTAGTTGACTGATGATGAATCTACTTTGTTTGTAAATGATCTATTGGTTGTAGAATAATGGATTCTGAATTTTGATTAATTATCTAATGTTTCTTCTTTTTGTTATTGCATATGGTTATATAATCAAAATAGAATCATAGGTATAAATATATCTAGTGCATTGATAAGCCTCAGAATAAAAAGCCACAAGATGTCATATTCATTCCTTGCTGGTAATGTGATGGCAACATAAATTTGTTTAGATTATTGACGTGCTCCTTCAAGACTGTGTAATCATGGGGGTCTATTAACTAGATATTGTATTGATTACAAAGATCTTGTGTTAATTCTAATCATGGCTCCTTAAGATTAACTAAATCTTAGTTGATATAAAAAGAACAATTTGTACCTTTTCCGTTTACTAGTAATAATGATAGCTATAAATGGAGGGCCTCTCTTGAAACATTAGAATGGTGGAAGCAGACTTATTATATGAAAGACAATCAAGTTGATTAGTGAAATAGAATACCATCATGCAGGCTAATGGGTTCATGGAATCTATCATTCACAAATGGAACTTTGCAAGCTACATTTGTTTCTTGTCATGCCTTGGTCCTTTGATGGTTTGTTCTTGTTATTTTTATTTTTTGGTGAATGATTGATTCCATTGGCCTACAAGCCTGTATTCTATTTCACTTTAATCATCTTGATTGTCTTACATATAATAAGTCTGGTTCTTCTTATCTTTCTAATGTTTCAAGAGAGGCCCTCCATTTGTAACTGTCATTTTTACTAGGAGACAGAAAAGGTACTAATTGATCCATTTTTATCAACTAAGGTTTGGTTAATCTTAAGAAGCCATGGTATATTATTCATCAATTGTACATTTTTTGTAGTTTTCAGAGTTTATAATCTATCTTGTACATATCAATGAAAGCATCATGTTTTTGTTTTGACTTCAGACAATGTTTTTTCTCTTTGAATGTGCTCAAATGCATAAGTACAAAGAAAAGAAGGGTCCATGTTATAACTTTGGAACCATGCAGACCATTGATTGTTTTGATCTAACGTCGTGTGAAATATTGTGACCTGACAGTTTTGTAAAGGGTCCCAAGATTAATGACAACCATCAAATGTTGATCTATAGTTCACAGAAGCCAACAAGAAGAAAAGGCAATTTTGATAGGTGGCTAGGAAAAATATCTCCACTATTGATGTCTCCACATCAGCATTATTGGGCGGACTATGTAAGTTATATTTTTTGGTGGAGAGTTGTAAGTAGAAGGTTTTGAGATTGGCCAGTTGGATATCTAGCAGGCCATGTAAGTTACTTTTGTTTTGAAAAGATATAAAGGGGACATGTCATCAATTTTGAGCATCTGTTAGATTCATTCTCATTGCATGGTTCACAGAGCTTTGGAAGGTGTTAACCTTGCAGCCAGGCATAGTTCACTAGATCCCTTGATATCTCAGTGGAGTCCACAAATCAACATCCTGCCATGCTTTAATGAAAAAAAAAACATAAAGAAAGGGTGAATGCTATCGATAAGTGTTGATCAATGAATCATCCCTTGTATGTTTCTACACTATTGGGGTTATTCATTGAGTTCAATCATTGAAAAACAATTTGATTCTTTAAAGCATAGTCACACTTGAACATAGTGAACAATATCAAAAAATTCTCATAAATCAATTATGGATCTGAATACAGCGATATTGTTGTTCAAAGATTAAATTCAAAGTTTACAAAATAAACTCTCAAAATGGAAGAGTCTAAGCTACTTGCCAAGATATAGATTGACAAAATGATATGATAAATTGGATACCTGAAATCTAGATCAACAAGGTAGGTTAGTGTTACAGAAGAATATTTGGACAAAAAGAAAGAAGTTTTGATGAAATAATTTTGGGGTTGCAACACAGGAATTTGAAAAATCCAATATTTCAATCAAGGAAGAAAACATTTAAGCAGATCAACCATAAAGCAAGATCTGTAGAAGGGCTTATTATAATAGATATTTCAAATTCCTACACATCAATCCCATAAGTATTTCATTGCGATTCAAATGTTATGACATCATGAAATATTATAGAATGAAAATCTCCTAATATCTACAAATAATCAAAATAGGTCAACAGAACTAAGAAATATAGCTAGCAAACATATCAATAAGAGTTTTACCTAGAGCAACCTTGCTTCGGAACACAAAAGTTGTTTACCAAGAGAAGGCTAAGTACAAAAAGAATGGAGGAATCAATATGACATTAACTGATTCAAAGAACCTACTAGGCAACCAACATCCAACTTGTCAGAGATAGGTGGCAAATACATTTGTGATTCCTTATAGCACATTTTCTCAGTACTCCTTGAAATATTGCAATTACGTGTATGATTCCTGAAAATGAATTACAGAATTAGAAACATTGATTCATTCCTCTAGTCATATAGTATGCATGATATAATATGCATAAGAAATTCAAAACCTTAACAGGAGCTTTACTCACAGCTCTAGAATTACAATTGATAATAGATATGGTTCTCAGCTTGATGAATCCATCATAGCAGTGAGGTTCATTTCAGGATAAGGTATATTCATAGCTTATTGGAAAGGCAACATCAAATACATATTCATCAAGTATATAAAGCTAGAATGTTGTAAAATATCCACTAGCCTTAACAATTTCATAACAAGATTCAATGGTCATGATCTTCTACACACAAGAATGGTGAAAATTGGTCAACACGGTGAGTATTATTTACTAAGAAAAGCCATTCACCAACTATGGAGATAGACATGTATTGACTGCAAAAGTTGAGAATATCAGTTCCTAGATGACTAATAAAAACTAGTTATTACATTAGATAACCTTGGATACAGTGATCTTTGCAAGTGGAGTTTAGTGCTCTAGATAGAAAGTTAATATTAGGAAAGAAGATTAAAACTCTTACAATTTTTGACAAACCCATTTGCAGGTCGCATTTTAGTTAAAATTTACTGCAGCTAATACAAATAAACTAAGTCTATAAGCTACCATGTTGTAGACCCTCTAACCTTTAAGATTTCAAAAATTGTTAGATTCAACATGTGCCAGTTGATGGAAATGGAGGGAATGGTGTCAGAATTGTCCTTCACCAACTATAGCGTACAACATGCAATAATAAAAAGAATGTAAATGTCAGCATCTAGATGAACAAACAAATAGTTGTCACATTGATCACATGGGATACAATACTCTCAGCTCCTAAAGTTTAGTTTTCCAACCAGGAACTTAATAAAAGTATGTAACAGTCTGTTTCACCTCAGTTTAAACTACTGCAAGCTTAAGGAACTACCATTTCTAAGTCACATTAAGTAACTTTCTTAAATCAAATTACAAAAAAATAATACTTTCATGTAAGTCATATTGTAAGCCCCAAATAGAATGATGAAAGAAAAGCTCAATGAAGAGAGGCAGAAACTGATTGGAAACCGCATCCAAAAAAACAAAGCAAAAGAGATTGAAAAATAGAGAAATGATAGACTAAGCATAGATTGGGCTTACAAGTTAGTTTAAGTAGGCATTTATCCTGCATCTGTAGCTAAAATCAACTAGATAAATCTGACCACTTGATAAAAACCAGCCAGATAAATCCAAGCATGCCAAAATGAAAGTGATACATCTTCTGAACTAGATAAAAATCTTATAATGTTTTAGTCATTTAAACAAATATTCTAAAAATAATAATTATGAATATTAGATTGATGAGCCTAAAACCTAATTTTTATTCATAGATAAATTGATATATAATATATATATTAAAATTTAGAGCCTTCAAAAATAAAGCCTCCAGTTGTTCATGCCCTTCCTTGAGAAAGTCTGCAATAAATATTTGAGGATTTGGTGATTTGTAACTTCGAATTTCTGTGCAGGATTTTGATTACTTAAGCATAGTAGATATTCTATTTTCAGTTATATCTCAAATTGAACAAATGTGCTCAGATTTGACAATGTCGAAGCTCAAAAAAAAGACACAGAAATCATCTAAAAGAACATCCATTGGAAATTGGAAATGACCTTATTAGTCTTATTCCAAACAATTTTGAAGCTGATTATCTGACCCTATAGTGTTTGCCACACTACCACACTATTTTCAAAAGAACGGAATATAGTGCTTGTTTAAGCCCTTAGCCCAAATAGCTCGAGATCAAATAAGAAACCTCAATTGGTACAAATCACAAATGTTACCAATGATAATGTTGTATGAAGATGTAGATCAAGCAAAGTAAACAAAGGAAAGTCATAATGAAAACTCCAAAAGCAAACAGCCGCCATGTTTTTTAATTAAAACCCCAAATAACAAACCATGTGCTAGCTGTTTAAACTTAACTTAAAAAAGACCTTTAAAAAATGAGCGCAAAATTTCTGAAAAGTTGTATTGTATTCATTGTGTTAACTCTAATAAGTGCATTAAACATCTTAGAAATAACAAAAAAAAATGTGTAGGCTGTTTTAAAATTTCTAAAAAATTTTATGGGGTTCATTATATTGACTCTAATAAATTCATTAAACACCCTTAAAATAACAAACAATGTGTAGGTTGCTTAATTTTAACTCTAATAAATCCATGAAATGCATTTAACATCACAAACAATGTGCAGGTTGTTTAAGCTTTACATTAAAAAAAGAACATCTGGAAAAGCTATTCTGGGTTCATCGTCCTAACTCCAATAAATGCATAGCACAAAAGCATCTCTGAGTATTGGTTAGTAGGGTTTAGATGAATAGTGGATGCAATGCAGCAGCAAGATCGTTGCCACATGACTCCAAAACTACTTGAAGATGCTAATAGTATTAAAATCATTCAACAACGTGCAAGTCTAATACGAAGCAAAACCCACAAAAATTTTAGTAACCGCGGGATATATTCAGTGTTCACCTTAGCCATATTGCAGTGAAAGGTGTGCAGATTTTTTGTGCAGGGAAAAATAGTAAGAATGTCGTGTAGATAAGTCTTATTCCCAGTAAAGTTCATATATAGTGTATTCAAAGGGAAAACAAACCCAACCCCAATTCGAAAAAGGGAAAAAGCCCATAAATTTTAATTACCATAGTTGGAAACACATTAAAAGATTGCATTGAAATTGATAAAAATTGAAGCAGAGGCAACAAGGTTGACATAATTAAAGTAAGCCAAAAATAAAAACACAAATGAATACCTGTTGATCCATGTGAAGGAAGAGCCGTTTGAGGTGAGATAACGGATGAATGTGGGTATCACAATGGTAGGAAGATGCAACAATAGCAATTTATGTATTGTGATCTGTCTCCACGGAGGGAGGTGGTATTGGAAATATTGCATGCAAATATGCAAAGAGGTGTTCTTTATTTCAACTGGGCACACCCACAATCTAATATATGCCTCTCCCTGTACCCTTCAAACCTGTGTGTAAGGAGAAAAAGGAAAATGAAACTCAAGCTTGGGAAGCCCTTGACATTTCTGCAAGATGCCTTGAACACCAATGTCTTCTGTCGACATTGCACCATTGAAAACATTAATTAAAATTGCTAACATAGAGAGGGGTGAGAGCAAATAATGGTATAGAATACTTGGTGGCAGGTCTCATGTTTTCAAAATCATAAACCCTACCTCTGATAACATGAAGTCCTGAAGACTTGGTTAGAATGAAATTTCCCTTATTGTGGGGAGGCTAGACTTTGAAATGCTAGAAGCATATGCATTAGACTTTCACTGGGACGTGGCTTTGCAAGCTGGGTGACAGCTCTTTAACAGGTGTAAACTCCATCCTCCTACCTCGCTGCAGCATCTGCAACAGCCTTGAAATTCACTCGGTCTCTTGCAACATGGATTATGAGCATGGTAGAGCCTTCAAACATGCCATGTGAACCCTCTAAGGAGGATTTTCATTTGTGTCTAAGAAATGGACTTATTTTATGTAGCTTAATCAATAAGGTTTAGCTAGGAGCAGTGCCAAAGGTGGGAGCATGTTGTTGACATTAGCTAGTTAATTTCATTTATCAACATTTCATAATTTTCCAATTGACTTCTTGATTTTATGCCTTATTATGTTGACAATCATGATAATAATGTCTACATAATTGGAAAGCAGGTGGTTGAAAATATTCCATCACTTTGTCCTGAAGGCCAACCTTTATCTGCTTATCAATATTTTGAGAATGTTAGAAATTTTCTTGTAGCTATTTTAGGAGTTAAAGTTGCCAATATTTGAACCTTCTGATTTATAGCAAGTGAGCATGCTCATTCCAATATTATTAGATTCTAAATGATTAGTTCTCTATACTTTTGTCTAATACTATTGTTTCTTCAGGGGAGCTTGCAACCAGGTTCTACAAAAAAAATCGTAGACTATATTTTGGCTCTGAAATATTACCATGAATGGAAGAAATCTGGAGGAAATGGTTCTTGGAAGTACACAAGCCTTTTGAAGTCCCCTATGCTTCTCAGAAATGCAGGATCCCCTCAGTGTACCTCTTCTTGTATGGTTGCAAAGGCCTTTGAAAACCTGTCAAATCCAATAGATGGTAGCATGCAAAAGAATTGCAGGCAGTTGGATCTTTCAAGATGTGAAAAGCCTAAATTTACAGATGCAGTGAAGGTTAAAGAAATTGTTCCTAAGACATGGCAGATTCAACAAGATGATGTTGAACATAGACTCACTGAAATCTCACACTGTAAAGGTTATATTCATGACCTATTTGTAATGAAGGGACTAAACTCCATTATCTCATGTTTTTCATTGTTATTTCATGTTTTGCAATGCTTGAATTGAAATATAACTTCATTCCTAAGTACATAATGGGTTATTGCATTTTTATGGTTGACAGACCTAATTGGAGCTTGGCTAAGGGGTTTTGTTGTAGGCATTGAGAATTCAAAGGAAAACATTAACCATAATCTTTTTGAACTGCTACAAGCTGCAACACCGGTATGTAACTTTGTTGTCATCCATATTTTCTAAAATTATCATTGGAGCTTACCATTAGTGTAGATTTATTTTAGAATAGTAAACTTAATAAATGCATCTATATAGTATATAGGTTATTTTTTAATGTATTCCCTTGCTAGATATGACCAAATGGGTTGAATATGGGTTGTTTTCATTTGTAACAAGATTCTGGTAAAATAAATTGTTCATTTAATTTCATCAACGCTCTAGATCACACTCTATGATGCATCATTAAGATATTTTTCTTTAATCCTAATGATGGATCACTGACTGTGATATGGATTGTCAATGATATTAAATGTTATTTTTACCAGAAGCTTGTTTAGTATATCACAGACTCTACAAAATTCATATTTATTATGTTTGCATGTGTTAATTTTTAGTTGGCTATATGGTGTTTTCCTAGAGTTGGGGAATGCATTTGACAACTGTGGGATAAAGTTGTAACAGGTCTAGCATAGTTTTAACTTCTATCCATTATCCTTTTGTATAGAGGAGATAGCAATGACAATTACTTTGTGCAGGTCTCTGGAGAATTTACAAATGTGTCTTATGAGCGTGTGGCTCCAAATGGTAGTATAGGTGGAAAGCAAGTACATTCACTCCCTTATGCTGATCCAAATCAGCCAGGTATTTAATTTGTATCATAATGCAATATGTTCTAGGATTGGAGTACTCTATTTGAGGATTTCATTTTTATCAATGGACCAAACTCAAATGATCTGAGAATATAATGATGCATTTTTATAGTTCATGTGAGAATTGTGTTATCGGGTAAAAATCTACTTCCAAATATGCTTTTGATGGATGTTCATATCCTCATCCAAAGCTCCAATTCACACACATGAAATGATAATTTCAAACGTATCAATTATAAATTTACAATCAATAATCAAGCTATTGATCAACTTTTCAAGAATAAGGAAGTTGTATATCACTAATTGAATATTGTCTATTTGTTTGTTGTCTTGCATGAATTCATCTTTTTAAAAATTGTAAGAGATAACTAGGAAACATTATATCTAGCGCCTAAGTTTAGGGTGACATAGTTGGAAAAGGAAAATAAAATGTTTGAATTTTATCCTCTGTATTATCTGACTTTTCTGAGTTGATTGATGTGCAAATTTTGAAACCTTATTTTTCAGGTTGCAACTCCATATTGGAGAAGTGAAAGGTGAATACCAATGATGAAGAGTTTAGATGAGCTGAAATCAATAGCGATGGGAAAACTATGGATTTTCAAGGGGATTAAATGGGTTGAGCCCCTATAGGAGGTTTTTACCCTTCCAAAAGGACTACAGTTAAGGAAGGGGAAAACAATATAAGCATATGAAAATAGGAGTATTATGTTTATATAGTGTCTGTAAGTTGTAGAGTGTCACTGAGACATTGAGGACTATAGTTAAGGAATGGGAAAAAAATATAAGCATATGAAAATAGGATTATTATGTTCATATAGTGTATGTAAGTTGTAGAGTGTCACTGATACATTGAATGTAACCAATGAGACTTAATAAAGTAAATTTTTAGAGTGGTTTTTTCTCCACTCATAAATATTGTGTTATGACTCCTCTTGATTTGTAATTTGTTTGTGTTTGATCAATCATATTTGTTCAAACATTTTAGTCTTCATTTCATGGTGCTTCTTCAACATTTGAACATCTATGATACTTGACGTTTATATGCATTAATTTGTGAGGATTAATTAAGTTAGATTTGATTTGTAATAACTAAATATATGACTAAAGTAATGACTATATTAATGACTAAATATATAACTAAAATAATGACTAAATATATGACTAAATAAATGACTACCATGACTAAATAAATGACTAAATTAATGACTAAATCAATGACTGAATTAATGACCAAATCAATGACTAAATAAATGACTAAAGTAGTTTACTCATAAATTTGGTGGTGTATAAATGACTACAAATAAACCACCAAAATAGTCATGTGACTAAAATAATGACTAAATAAATGACTAAATAAATGACCAAATCAATGACTAAATCAATGACTAAATAAATGACTAAAATAGTTTATTCATAAATTTGGTCGTGTTATAAATGACCAGCAATAAACTACTAATGGTCACATGACCAAAATTAGTAATTTATATGCAATTTTTAGTAGTTTATCTAGTCATATATTATTGTTTGTGTACTAGTCGAGGTAGGGAGGGTTAAGGGTAGAGGGTAGAAGGTTTAAGGGTTTAGGGTTAAGGGTAGAGGGTTAAGGGTTAAGGGTAGAGGGGAGAGAGATAGAGGGAGTGATTGAGTGAGAGAGAGAGACCTGAGAGAGGGAGAGGGGGTACACTAGTACACAAACAACAATATATGACTAAATAAACTACTAAAAATTGTAGATAAATGACTAATTTTAGTCACGTGACTATTAGTGGTTTATTTGTAGTCATTTATAACACCACCAAATTTATTACTAAACTATTTTAGTCATTTATTTAGTCATTAATTTAGTCATTGATTTAGTTGATAATTTAGTCATGGTAGTGATTTATTTAGTCATTAATTTTAGTCACATGACTATTTCAGTGGTTTATTTGTAGTCATTTATAACACCACCAAATTTATGACTAAACTATTTTAGTCATTTATTTAGTCATTGATTTTTAGATATTGATTTGGTCATTGATTTGGTCATTGATTTAGTCATTGATTTAGTCGTTAATTTAGTCATTTATTTAGTCATGGTAGTGATTTATTTAGTCATTTATTTAGTCATTACAAATCAAATCTAACTTAATTAATCCTCACAAATTTATGCATATAAACTTCAAGTATCATAGATATTCAAATGTTAAAAAACACCATGAAATGAAGACTAAAATGCTTGAACAAATATGATTGATCAAACACAAACACAAACATATTACAAATCAAGAGGAGCTACAACACAGTATTTATGAGTGGAGTAAAAACCACTCTGAAAATTTACTTCATTAAGCCTCATTGGAAAATCAAAATCCCATTGGTTACATTCAATGTCTCAGTGACACTGTACAACTTACAGACACTATATAAACAAAATACTAATATTTTCATATACTTATATTGTTTTCCTCATCCTTAACTACAATCCTTTTGGAAGGGAAACAACCTCCTATAGGGGCTTGACCCATTTAATCCCCTTGCAAATGGTTTCAGATCCTCCAAACTCCTCCTTGCTAGTATTCACCTTTCACTCTCCAATTTGGAGTTGTAGCCTAAAAATAAGGTTTTGAAATTTGCACATCAAAAACTTAGAAAATTCATAATATAGAGGATAAAATTCAAACATTTTATTTTCCTTTTCCAACTATGGCACCCTAAACTTAGGTGCTAGATATAATGTTTCCTAGTTATCTCTTACATTTTTTAAAAAGAATAATTCATGCAAGATAGCAAACAAATAGACAATATTTAATTAGTGATATACAACTGCTTTATTCTTGAACAACTAATCAATAACTTTATTATTGATTGTAAATTTTTAATTGATATGCTTGAAAGTGTCCTTTCCTGTGTGTGAATTGGAGCTTTGGATGAGGATATGAACATCCATAAAAAGCATATTTGGAAGTAGATTTTTATCAGATATTGTAGTTGCAAGTTCCACTAATTATAATAAAGATAAATAGTTTTACCTTTCTGCATCAACTAATGCAATTTTGATAACTTTTAAAGGATCAACAATGCTAGCCTTTATCATATCAACATACTCACCTACAAGTTGCAATGAAACATTAAACTTATTAATTAGAATCAACATCTAAGAAAGAAAACGAAACTTTAAACATTATCAATTTAGTAAAAAAATCATCAATTTCAAATATCAAAATAGCCAATGCTTCACTCTCTACATCCTCTGCTACAATCGAAAGAGGCCTTTTTTTCTATGATAAATGCAACAATAAATTATATTATTTGTCAAAACTTATCACTATGTACTTATGAAATTAGGATCATTTAAATTGTCAAACTAATTGACATGACTACCTAATTTCTTTCTATCACATACACTTTGGGTTTACAAGATCATTGAGAATCCCAATTATTGAACTATGAAATTCAGCAATGCAATGAAATTATATCTTAAGTAAAATGTAAATCAAATCAAAATTACATGTCTCAACTTATCAGTTGATCTCAAATTGTATATACACCTTTTTCATATAGCTTAAGGACATCTACAATAGATATGCACAAAATGAATTTGGTGGAAGAACTTTAAAAAATTTCAAGCGAATACAATTTGCAGGTGTAAATCCAAATTCCACAACCATTTCCAACATCATCCCCGCTTGTACGAAAATGCGAGCTTTGAAACAAGATATGAATATCCATCAATGCATATACAATACATCCCTATAATAAATATTATACTCCCTCAAAATATTCTTACATATTATTCTATTGGGGGGACTTCAAGATAACTCTTGTTGATGTTCATTTCTCCCATCGATGAAATCTTCAAACTGATCTTTTCCCTTTTCATGGCATCTGAGGGACTTAACTCTGTCTCCCATTGAAGCTTCTCTTGTTTATTAAGTCCATCAATGTTTTTTGTTCCATCAAAGGGACCACAATCTTTTTCCTGTTGATGTCCACCTCTCTTGCCAATGATTTTGAGTGTTGTGCTATCAATGGGACTTTGACGTGACTTCCAGTGACATGCAAGAGTCCTCCCAATGATTTATTAAGAACTACTTGCAATTACAACATATGGTAAGTATTCTCCTTATCATCATGCTTCGATGGATGTTCGTGGATGATATTTGTCTCAATAAAATTGCATACATAGTTGGTGTTACGCTTCAATGGCTCAAAAAATTTCTCACGGAAAGGAAAGAATGTTCTTTATCATTTGTAGACATTCGGGAGCATTGAAGGGTGTCAGAGATGTCATCTCATGGAATACGATGATTGTGGAATATGCACAAAATGGATTTGTTGAGAAGGCTTTAGAAACTTTCGAGCAAATGCAATTAGTAGGTGTGCAGCTTCAATGGCTCAAAAAAATTATCATGGAAAGGCAAGGACATTCTTTATCATTTGCAAATAGTCGAGAGCATTGAAGGGTGTCAGAGATTCCATCTCATGGAATACAATGATTGCGGGATATGCAAAAAATGGATTTGTTGAAAAGGCTTTAGAAACTTTCAAGCAAATGAAATTAGCAAGTGTGAAGCCAAATTCCACAACCTATGCCAGCACCCTCCCTATTCCAAAATGGGAGCTTTGGAGTAGCGTATGAACATCCATCAAAGCATAATAGATGGGGGATTTTTGTTAGATATTATTGTTGGAAATGCTTTGTTAGACATGTATGCAAAATGTGGAAACATACACAAGGCACGTGAACTCTTTGATGGAATGCCTCAAAGAGATGTCATTGATGGATAAATTATGCAATGATGGGGTGGAAAATCACTCCACAATCCCAATCCAACCTACCCCAATAAGGGTTTCAATCTCCAAGTCCCCAACTCAATGACTCCTCACCAATTTCACTTGTTCTCCAAGTAGCAATCCAAAATCACTTTTTTAAGTTTAACTTTTAGAGAAGGCCTAACAGAGTCACAACCCACACATTCTCAAACACCTTTTATCCTCGCATTTAACATATCAAAAACTTTCATAGACTTGTTTTGAAACTTCTTAGGGAACAATAGATTGTCCTCCACTTTTAAGGGAAAATTAGCCCACTTTTCCAAGTAACTCACTCTCAAACACTCAAAATACTCACCAAATCCACCCAGACCTCCTAGGAAGACTCCAAATAGAGGGAATCAACAAGTTTTAGACAAATAAAGTGTCACTAAATGGGACAACTCCAAAACTCTCCTTTTTAATGCAAAAATCAAGGGTTTTACTGAAAATCACTACTCTAGGGCTTCCCTACCCAGACCAATGCTTCAAACACTCTAACATTGGTTTGTACATGCTTAATAATTCATTACATAGCTAGCCACAACAATAGTTTGGTAAAACTCAACTTCTACAACCAAGTTTCACTTGAAAAACCATGTAAAATGCCACTAGGGAATCAACCCAAAACACTAAATTGGCATCCCTACTCCTACCATAACACTAACATCAAAATATATAACAATTTATGCCATTCCACCGAGCCACAACCTTATATAGTAGATGGAATGGCCATTTTGTTCATTTACAATATCAAAACCCTTAAAATAGGGATACCCGGGTAGTTAGAAGAAAAAGGTTACTAAATTCACCAAACTCAATGAAAAGAAGCCAAATCATCACCAATGGAGATCTAACTCACTCCTTCAACACATTCCATCACCCTTGGGTTGCGGTACTTTTGTACGAATGAGAAATTCAACCTGTAGCAGTAGATTTCATGAAAATATAGAATTTATGCAAAGAAACTAATAGATTTTATGGTATTTCATTCGAAAATAAAACTTGAAGGTTGGTTGAGTCTAGTCTCTACATCTCTTTGATGGATTATGTTCTCTAATTAAATTTTAAAATTACTAAAATGGTTCTCTTGTATTTGGTATTTTAACATTATGTTCATGCATAGAGGGGTAAACCATAACATGCCATGAAATTGTATAAAACAAAGTCTATCCAATAGCTTATAAAAAAAATCAATGACAATCTATGCAATCTCCACATGGTATCATGTGACCTATACAAGACTTTAAACTCACCACACTCACAACCTAAATTCTTTCTTCATGTATTAATTAGACAAATTTCAACAAACTCATGACTTAGCTAAAAGATTCCTCAACATATTTCAAGATATGAACCCCATTTCCCTAAAACCATTTACCATCTTCTACAAAAGGCCTTTAGCCAACTTTCATAAATTTTCCTCACATACTTTAATAATTGATGTGAAACGAAGCGCTGGAGTGGTCAAAGACAAAAATTCAACAATAGTTGACAATACTCTCTGAAAACACTCTTCAAGTGCACAACTGTTTTTGACAAATTGAACAATAAAGACTCCTTACAAATACACGACAAACATGCACTTCAGGCCTTACATAGTTGGTAGATGTAGCTAATGTTTACATGTAGGGATGAGATGGTCTACATGCCTCCCGAGCTCTCTAGAATAAGTTTGAACCTTACATGTCTAGTTTAATGGTTAGGCACACAACATGTTAGCCAAATTCATCTACACATGCTAGACCAATTGGATTTTATTTAAAAACCCTAGATCACCAACATATCAGCTAATGTGAGAGGTCAATAACCCACTATTAAGCCTACACATGGCATGTGCATGCACAAAATAACAAAGAAAAATAGCATATCATGCATCACACAATAAGTATAAGACAAAAAAATGTCAAAAGAGCTGCTCTATTCATCCATCATTTGCATGCATTGCTCAACCATACAACATATTTACTATCCTTTCTACTCTATACCACAACATATCTAACAAATCTTACTACATCATGCAACCATGCTCTCAAGTGAATAGAAGACATGCTTATATAGATTCGTAAGTCCTTTGCATTAATTTCTTTACACATACCCATTAGATACTTTATTCTAGGGCCAACTACTTTTTCTATCCCAATGCAACCACTTGTGCCCAATTAATTTATACAATCTTATTTACAATTTTTGTTTCTAACAATATCCCAGTACGATCATTTATTTTGTCCTAAAACACTTAGGTAGGAAGATTAGAGAATAAAAAAGAATATCCTCAAGGTGGAGGGAAGCATTAGTGCATGGTATAACTCTGATTAATTCAAGCAGGGAGGACTCTGGAAAAAAAATGAAGCACTCTAGAACACATCCTAAAAATGTAAGCTTTGCTTGGGTTCTAGGTGCATGTAGTCGTGCAGGTTTAGTGGATGAGGGCTGCACATACTTCACATGTCAGTAACCCTTATTGCATTACAATTTACATATATAGTTGATCATTAGGTGTGCATGGTTGATCAACCATTCATATTTTTACCTCTAAATCTATAAATCCATCATTCCTTCCAAAAATCTGAGGAGCATTCTAAAAAGTCTCTGATCCATTTATGAATATTTGAATCAAATCATTTTCATATTATCAAATATCTTGCATAGCAGTTGAGCATCCACAAATCTGTTCAGTTCACATTTGTCAGTGTACTTTCAGCTCATGCCAAAATGGGATCATTGGAAGAGGGTACGGAAATCCATCAAAGCATAAAGGAGAGAGGAACTTTTTAAGATGTAGTTGCAACAACCCTGGTAAACATGTATTCAAAATGTGGAAGCATAGAGAAGGCACGTGAACTATTTGAAAAAATACCTCAAAGAATTGTTGTCTCATGGAATGCAATGGCTACATGATATGCATACAATAGATTTGTTGAAAAGGTTTTAAAAAAATTCAAGGAAATGCAAATGGCAAGTGTCAAACCAGACTCTACAACCTTTGTCAGCATCCTTCCTGCTTGTTCCAAAATGGAAACTTTGGAACACGGTATGGGTATGCATCAAAGCATAATGAAAGGGGGTTTTTTTCCTGATATTGTAGTAGGAAATGCTCTAGTGGAGATGTATGCAAAATGTGAAAGCATACACAAGGCACGTAGAGTGTTTGATTGAATTCCTAAAAGAGATTTCATCTCATGGAATACAATGATTATAGGATATGCACAAAATAGATTTTTTGAAAAGGCTTTAAAATCTTTCAAGAAAATGTAGTTGGCAGGTGTAAAGCCAAATTCCACAACTTTTGATAGCATCCTCCCTGTCTGTGCCAAAATGGGAGCTTTGGAATAGGGTATGGACATCCATCAAAGCATAAAGGATAGAGAAATTTTGTTAGATGTTGTAGTGGCAACAACCCTTGTAGACATGTATGCAAAATGTGGAAACATAGGCAAGGCATGCGAACTATTTGAAAAAATGCCTCAAAGAAATGTGGTCTCATGGACTACAATGATTTCAGGATACAAACAAATTGAACTTTTTGAAAAGGCTTTAGAAACTTTCAATCAAATGCAATTGGCAGGTGTAAAGCCAGACTCCACAACCTTTGTTAGTATTATACCCACCTATTCCAAATTGGGAGCCTTGGAACAAGGTATGGACATCCATCAAAGCATAAAGGATAGGGGAATTTTGTTAGATATTGTAGTTGCAACTGCTCTTGTAAACATATGATGCAAAGCAAGGTGGTGATGACTCAACCAATCTCTTAATAATCTGATCCAAACAAGAAACTAGCATTGACCAACTCAAAATGACAAATCTTAAACAAGGATTCAACTCTTAGAACTCTATTCACTCAACTTCACTCTTACACACACCCTTTTGGCTTGTAGCCCTCATAACCCAACTTTTTACAAAATATTTTAGAGAAGTTCGTACTGTGACCTATCAAACAACTTTATAGAGTCACTTCAACACATGAAGCAACATACCAAAAGAACTCAATAGGTTTCTTAAGCACAAATTGAAGTTTCAATAAACTAACCCTATTTTGGGCTACTCAATTAGCCCTCTTTTACAAAGGAAATACCTCCAAACCTCCTAGTTTCCACTCAAACTCAATAGATAGTGTTAAATTGTGTTACAAAACACCAAATTTCACTACTAGTTCACAAAGCCATGCATTCTATGACGTTGCACCAAGAAACCCTCATTTCACATGCAAATTATAAGGGTTTATTCATTCTCCACATTCCCAAGCTTAACTGACTCAACAAATGCATTCAACAAACTCCAAATGGTCTGGGTAAACTAAAAAATTCATTACAAGACTGGTTCCTTCAATATTTTAACAAAACCCCACTTTAGTAACTCAATTTCACATAGTAAAATGCTCTGCCCAGCCTAGGGCATCACTCCATAACCCAATAACTTGTCTTCTTGACTCTCAAAACCATAAGAAAAACTAAAATAACATTGAATAAGTCAATCCACTAAGGTACAACTTAATACAATAGGTGGATTGACTTTAACAATATTTTTAACTACAAACTGAGACCTCACTGGCTTGTATAGGCAGTGTACAAAAAAAAAATATATCCCTTAAATATTTATATAAAACCTTAAAACTTGTTCCAAATGAAAGATAATCCTTTCCTCCACAAAAAAAATTTAGTTCTAAACAACTACACTCAGAACAGGATCATGCAGAGCTTAAAATTTTTAGAAAAGACAAAAATTACAAAGAATTTACTGAAAAAATGTTGTGTATTGCTTTCCAATCTTCAATAAAAATTTCCACCCTTTTTCTCCAGCCTTTTTCAGGATTTTTATCGTGTTTCCCAATATTTACAAGTCATTTATTTGATGGAGGAGCACCCATTTTCCCCAAACATGCAAAATTTGTCATGTTGCACTATATTTAGCAATTCTGCAAAACTTGACAAAAACGACCTGCAGCAACTTTGAATGGTCTGACAATGACCTAAAATGACACTACAAATAGTTATCTACCACTAAATGGCCTTATTACAACCATTTTCTACCATTTATCAACCTCTGACCTCCTTGACCAAGATATTCCCTAAATAATGCATTTTTGCAACTTTTGATAGTTTGCAATTTTACTAATTTTTTGTAACTTTGTCTCTTTTACCCAATTGACACTAAAATCATCCTAATTCATAGTGAATACTCTCACAAGACCTAATTAACATAAAATTACCTCCTCAAATGCTAAAATGACCTACTAAGATGCAATGGCCTTCAAATTTGAAAATGGAAGCTTAGGTACTCCTGCACCAACATGTATGCTAAATTTGGGATCATAGACAAGGCACTTTAAGTATTCGACAAAATGCTTCAAAGAAATTTGGTCTCATGGACTGCAATAATTGCAAGATATACACAAATTATATTTGTTTAAAAAGCTTTAAAAAATTTCAAGCAAATGCAATTTGCAAGTTTAAAGCCAAACTTTGCAACCTTTGCTAGCATCCTCTCTGCCTGTTCCAAAATGGAAGCTTTGGAACAGGTTATGGGCATCCATCAAAGCATAATAGAAGGGGGATTTTCATTTGATATTATAGTTGGAAATGCTTTGGTTGACATGTATGCAAAATGTGGAAGCATAGAGAAAGCATGTGAAGTTTTTGACAGAATGCCTCAAAGAGATGTCATCTCTTGGACTACAATTATTGTTGGATATGTACAAAATGGATTTGTTGAAAACACTTTAGAAACTTTCAAGAAAATGCAATTGGCAGGTATAAATTCAAATTCCACAACCTTTTCCAGCATCTTTCCTACCTGTGCCAAAATGGGGGCTTTGGAATAGGGTATGAACATCCATCAAAGCATAAATAATAGAGGAATTTTGTTAAATGTTGCAGTTGCAACTGCCCTAGTAGACATGTATGCAAAATGTGGAAGCATAGACAAGGCATGTGAACTGTTTGACATAATTCCTAAAAGAGATGCCATCTCATGGAATACAATGATTGCAGGATACGCACAAAATGGATTTTTTGAAAAGGATTTAGAAACTTTCAAGCAAATGTAATTAGTAGGTGTGAATCCAAATTTCACAACCCATGCCAGCATCCTCCCTGCTTGTGCCAAAATGGGAGTTTTGGAGTAGGGTATGAACATCCATCAAAGCATAATAGATGGGGAATTTTTGTTAGATATTATGGTTGAAGTTTGAAGAAGCAGCATTGTTAAAGGTTGTAAGAGAGTTCCTGGAGCATGATCAGACCTATTGGAAGGTGTTTGATGCATTGGTAAGAGTGCTAGGAGTCTAGAGTGCCCATTTTCAATAAACCCCCATGAAACTTGCTAAAAAGGAGGGTTTTGTGGGTGTCATGTTGGAGAATGATTCATCAAGTGGAAGTTGTGGATTTTCAAGTATTGTTACCTGGTTAATGCTTCCCCATTGAGTTTTGAGGTTGGGGAACATTTTAAAGAAGGGTTCCTTTGTAAAGGGGCCTAATTAGGCCTAGTTTTAGGGGAAAATCTAAGTTTTGGGGATGTTCCAAAACAACCTATGGTGAATTTGGGATATGCTTTAGAAGTCAATAAAGGGTATCTGAAAATTGTTTTATATCTTGTCTACAGTGCTTGAGGATTGAAGGAATTGAGAGATTGAAGCTTATTTTTTGTGAAATTTTTCTAAGTGAGGTTGAATGATGCTCCTAATTCCTATCAGGATCCATGTTGGAGATGCCCATGCTAACAATACAGAACTTTTTGGTAGATCAATATATGGATATTGAACCCACCATGCTGGTATACCAAGATTATGGGACCATTATCCAATCATCAAACAAACAAGATCAAATCACTTAATTGAAATATAACCTCCTATAACAAGTCAATGAAAGAATATAATAGAAAGGTGAAGGAAAAGGCAAAGTTCTTGGCCTTCACATAAATTTGATGAACCAATTTTCCATTAACACAAATCAAGAACTCAACCAAGGTAGCGAAGAATTCAAATCCAATCGGGGCAAGGAACCAATGCTTTGGAAAAGGATTTAGCCAACCACATAACAGGTGGGAGCACATTGTACTAGATAAAGCTTATGCAAAATTTGATTATAGTGGAAGATTATTTTGTTTCTAGAACTCCTCACAAACAAACCAAATCCTATTGAATCATTCTTGATCAAATTATCTAGCAATTTTAACAAGGCTACGCATAGAGCCACAAAAAGATTAGTTAGATTGGTTTTCAACACCCGTCTCACATCTTAGTTGGTGTGATTTGGTCCTCAATTGAGCTATGAGCATCTTCATTTTCCATTTTTTAGTGAAATCAAGCCCCACGAAATTTTTTTCAAATACTATCTCAAGTGGGTTCGACTAAATATGAAGCTTATCTACTTCTTATCCTTTCAACACAGGAAGACCAAAACCTCACTTTTGTTGGTGTTGACTTAGATCATGAGCACCAACAACATCGGCCCATGATTGGAACCACCACGCAAGTCCTGGCAACAGGTAGGAACTCCACCAACAACATCCCCATCAGACCATAGCAAGAATAGGAGACCTCATCCTGCCAATAGAAGATCCAGACATTGATGAAAAAATAGAAACATTGAAGCATCGCTAGAACCAAAAGACATGTCCGGCTGATAGACCAATAAGGTGGGGGAAGTTAGTTCCATTTTCTATAATGTGGTAAGAGTCATACAGGTAATGCTATGTTAGGTTTGGGAACTCTTCTTGGAGGTTCTAAATTATTTGCCTCTTTTTTATAAGACTATGTTGGTAGTGCCACTTGGATCACAGTTGTTTGGTGGGATTCCAAACCCAGACAATGAGGTGCAGTTGTGGAAATCTCATAGAGAGAAGCTACAAGCTACCATGATGATTTTTCTGAGCGAATTTATATCAAATTCTTGCTTAGCGTGGCTTAAGACATGTGCAGATGATATTCTCTTTGCAGATAGGCTTGGGGGAGAGTATTTGCTTGATCTTGTGAAAAGTGGCAAGGAACTTGCAGAGAATAAGATAGTGATTAGAGAAACATTGGACAGTCTGGATGCATTTGAAGGGAGCTTGGAGTGGCTAAAAATGGCTTTTGGTTCAAATTTTTAGTTTCCATGGCAATGCATGTGTGATATTGTTTTGAAGCACTCAAAGAGTCTATGGGATGAACTTTATGAAAGCTTGTTTGTTAGTAGGATGAAACAAATAATAATTGATGGATTTTCATATCTATGTGAGAGAGTTAAGGTTGGTAAATTCCTTGAAGTTACATCTCTGGCAAGTTACAAATATGTTGAAACCCATTTGCACAAATTAACTACTAGTGAGGGTTGGCTTGTCAAGAGAGGGGACCTAAAAAGTGTCAATTTACCTAGGTTTATTTTCATATTGATGATGACAAATGATGAAGAATAGTTTGGTTTCCTTAATGCTTATTTTGGAACTGAGGTTAGTTATATAAAAGATACCGTAGATGAGGGGTCCAAGAATATTCTAGAAGACCTCCTAAGTTTTCTTCATGCACATAAATCCCCTTCAAGGATAAATGATTTAGCACCTTATTTGCAAGAGAAATGCTTCCATTTTATCTCAACATTGATTGTTTTGTTTGAAAAACATCTTGCACATCTTTCAGAAGCTCTCTATCAAGAAATTAAAAATGAGGAGATGCCAAAAAAATTGAACAAGGAGACACTAGAACTAATAGTTATAGTGGAAAGGGCACTTTTCTTAGGAAGGCTTTTAGTTTCTCTCAATTTTCATTCAACTTCCCTTCCACTAGTTCTCAGCTCATCTTAGCTCTAGTTTGTCGAGAACAAAGCTTCAATTTCAGGGAAAGGATCTTTGACTTTTAGATATTCTAGTACTAATTTTGATTACCCTCTTCTAGATAGTTCTTGAAGACAAATACTAATGAGAGGGGTCGGTTTGAATCCTAAATCACAAGATAAAAATAATATCACCAAATTGAATAAATTGAGAAGAACTATGCACAATCTTTGTATCAGAGCTAAGAGGTGTCACAGAAATTGATCATAACCCAAAATATGAACATATATACACAAACCAAATGGGGAAATCTACATTTTGTTCAATTGAAGTTAATTAGTTTTCTGTTTTGAGGGTGGATTGCTTGTAGACTTGAAGTTGGCCATATATTTAGTCATCCAGTTGATAACTATACCAGTATATAATTCTAAACTCTTGCAGTTTTGAATAAAAGCCTACATAACAACTACAACTCTAGATATTTCACAAGAACAGCCACATTTAGAAACTACCAAACTAGATGTCAACATACCAAGAATTGTAAAGACCAATGCCCAAATTTTAGTGTTTGAATTGAAGTATTTGGTGGTAAGAAAGAACTTTTAAGACATTTTCATCACTATTCCATTCTTTGAATTATGTAGATAAAAAAAAACAAAAAAAAAATACTATGTCTGATCAAGATTTGACAAGCTTCTCAGCAATTTGGTATGTTACCCAATCATGCATGCAGCATACATGAAATCAAAAGTATTATCTAATATGTCATAGTTTATAGAGCAATCATTCTTAACACAATAAAAAATGGCTTAACCATACAGATTTGAAAAGTAAAATTAATTGAAACTATGGAAAGTGACTTACCACAAGATTCTTCATAAATCGTGTTTGATGCAAAAAATTGGGCAGAGGTTGCAACCCTAAATTAGGCATCACGCTTTCACTTCTCCATTAAGACAAGCTTTATTAATTATAGATGACCATTAGCCTTCAAATATGATCTTCAAAAAATATTCCCTTTCCCTTCTCAAGACCATGTTGCATAAGCATAGTCAATGATTTATAGTCTGTTTACCCTTGTTGGCTTTGATTTGAAGAGCTATTAATATAATTTTGCATAAAGATGGGATATTAGCATTAGAAATGAGTAATTAAAAAAATATACGAAATCAACAAGACAAACCTGAAATCCCTGATATGTAACTCATAAATAACAATGTCAACAAATGATTCTAACTGCAACTTTTTAGCAGCCAAGCTTTCCCATCATTTTGGTTTCAACGTTGAGTCTTGGATATTGACAAGCAAAGATCTTTCTCCATTTGCTGAAAGTATTTTTTCCAGACTATAGAATTGAACAAGAACATATTAATAATGCTAAAATAAAAAAATAACCAAGACATTAAGTCCAAATTAGGCGCTAAGAATGAAACAACAAAAGATTGTCCAACCATCATAGTTGCAAAGAATTACCCTCATGAATAAGGATCATTTACCATACAAATTTCAACATGTTGGCTATGAGGATGGAATATTGTGACTTCATACAAGTAATATTTCCCCTCCCAACTTCTTGGCCCACAAGTGCTCCAAACACCACTATCTTCTTTGAGTTGAATTGTTTCTAAAGGTGAACCACTTGAAGAACTAGAATAAATGAAGACACACACACACTAATCTAAAGCATGTTAGATTATTTACATGCCATGAGAAACATTGAAGAAGTAAAAGGATATGACAAAACAATGAATACATGATTCTTTCAATAAGGATATGCAAGAATGTTTCTTAGTTGTAGAATTAGAATAAAGATAAAATAGAAAAAAATGAATACTTGAGTTGTTGGTGCCCAAAGATGAACCATCATAACATCCTCAGTAAATGTGGCTCCAAGTGGACCATCATAAGAAAAGAGATCATCCAAAACACTCTGTAACTATATACTAGTAGCATCCATCAAAGTTCGATAAGTTGCAAGATAAGTTGTATCAATGTACACCTATCATGATCTATTAATTTTTTTAACCTTGATGTGCTAAGCACTCATCTCTAAAATTATATTATAAATTGATACAATCAGTGGTCTAGTTGCCCTAACTTATTGTCTATAAACCCTGATGTATTTTTCTTAATTTCTTATTGGCATTCATACTTTAGCTTCTCAATACTCAAAGTGTAAAAAAATGAAAATAAAAAAGCCTAAGAGATGCTTATCTTTTCTATTGATGCAAGCAATTGCTAGCTGAGATTTGACAAGCTCTTTCACATTGACACCAGTTGGCAATTTAAGAGCCTTGTAATTTGCAATGTGAGGAAACTTCCCAATTATAACTTGAATGATAAATAGAGAGCTCTAATTAAGCAGTTATAGCCATCATGGAATCCATGATCCCGATATACAACATTAAAGACAAAAATCAACATAGGCTATGAGAATAAAATGTTTCTTATTGTACCATGTAAGCATACATAACAGGATTTACCTCTCTTGGAAGACTGCCATATTCCCTTTCAAGTTGAATCACCCAATCCTCTCCTGTAAAAATGGGAGAATCAGAAGTATTTAGGTAGTTAAGAGCATAATTAAATAAGGTTTGATCTGACTCAACACAGGATAAATAATGCATTCAAAGCTCAAGCATCAAGTCACTGCAACCTGAGACATCAAGCACCTCCAATCTAGTGTTCATAGATTATATGTTATCACATATGAAGAATGCAAGTATTCATAGATTATTTATTATCCATTTTGGCAGGCTACCTTGAATAAGGTTTTGACTTTCACTTCTCCATTTTAGTGGGCTATGCCTATCTGACGAAGGTTTTAGAGTATGTTTATTAATTTGAAAATTTTAGCGAGCTACCTCGAAAATAAGGTTTTAGAGTATGTTTATTAAAATGAAAATTATGGCAAGATTTTAATAATGAGCACATTTTTATTTTTAATTTTTCCTTCTCCTTAACATTTATGTTATAGTCTAATAATTTATAATTAAATTATAACATAAATGCTAGTGCAATTTTTCAATTCTTTAATTCTTTTTATTGTATAGTCTTTTTAAATTTAAATTTTATAATTTTATAATTTTTATCCTTTGTTTTAGTATTTTGCAATTAGCTTAAATTTACTCAACTTGGTTTTTATTCTCTTTTTTGTCTCTCTTTTCTTATCTATTGTCTTTTCTTCCCCCTTTTATTTCCCCCTTTTTTCTTATGTTGTGTTGTATTTTCTATGTCCTTTCTTTTCTTCCTTTCAATTGGTTTCATTAATTGTTACTTCTTTGTCTCCATGTTGTTATTTATTTATCTTAATTTTTAAATATTATTTGTCTTGTCTTCTTTGGTCTTTGTGTAGCCTTCCCTTCTCCCTCCTTTCTCCTTCCCCTCTAGTTTTCCTATTTAGGTTGTTCTTGGTTTGCAACAAAATACTTTTCTCCTTGAGCTCTTTCATCCTTATGATGGATCATGGAGTGTGATATGAAACATTGATGCAAAAAACTCTAACGCAATCTAATCCAGAAACGTATGCTAGATTAATTGATATGGATTGTGGAAACTTGATATCATTAACATTTTGACATGTTAAATATATATATATATATATATATATATATATATATATATATATATAATTATAATTATAATTATTACTAGCAATTGCACCTTAGTGTGCAATAGGTATGCCGAAGAGGTATGACAGGTCAATTAGAGAAAATTTTGGTGTATTTTTTCAGACATATGTGTAGTACATGAGGTCAATTGGTAGGTCATTTAGCAAATGATGTTTTTTATGTAACAAAGGTCTCAATTAGCATTCACTCAATAAATATATGTTCTAAATATAATTTTTCATTAGACAAAATTATATATTTGTAATAGTAAATTTATTACAGGAGTTTAGTTTATTTTTTCTCTATCCACCTCTCTATATCTTATCTATATCTCCCTCTCCATTTTATGTCTTTCTCTCTCTATTTCTTATCTCTATCTCCCTCTCTCTTTTATGTCTTTCTCTCTCTATAAGTTTGTCTGTCTATATCAAATGTCATGCTACCTTGAGCATAACTCCCCAAGGACACATACCATTCTTGGATTTTTGGCATGAAAAAAGTAATCAAAA
Organism: Sequoia sempervirens; assembly: GCA_007258455.2. NCBI lineage: Eukaryota > Viridiplantae > Streptophyta > Pinopsida > Cupressales > Cupressaceae > Sequoia > Sequoia sempervirens. The sequence goes on from VDFB02270651.1 coordinate 437,766,754, forward strand.
GTTAGTTTTTCTTTTCTCTATCTCTCTTTCCCTTTCTATCTCTTATATTTCTATCTCTCTTGTATTATCTCTCTTTTTTCTATTCCTTTCTCTTTCAATATTTCTCTCCATCTATATCTCTATTCCTCTTTATCTCTGTACATCTATATTTCTTTGTCTCTATCTCTTTATTTTTTTTATCTCCATCTTTATCTCTTCTATTATAATTTAACTAATTTATATAACCATACTTGTAAACTATTTGTAATATCATTATTTTCCTCTAGTA